>CM035146.1:31180374-31835652 GCA_020205605.1 Panax ginseng | reverse complement strand
CTTATTACCCGAAAGGAATTGTGCGAAGCGTAAAGGGTGAGCACAACTAGCCCAGTAAGGTATATCATGACTAAAGATAATTAAATTATCAATAGCTTTCATCAATACTAAATCAGAGATTTAGAACATATGGTAGATGATAAAACTTTTCAACCATAGTTGCAAATGAACGAAAGCAATCCATTAGAAGAGTCAAATAGACCATAAGGTCTATTATCTTCTCTATGTTAAAAGTCCACCAATAATATTTTATCCATATAAAATAAATCAACAGTTCCTGTCCACAATCATATGAATAACTCATAATCATAATTGTGGTTCTAAATTCCTCTTCGCAACTAGGACAAAGATAATTCTCATCACCTATCTTCACCTGAAACATCAAAAATCATGGTTATACCAAATCAGAATTCCTGTTCATAATCATACTAATAAATTCATCTTTGCACCACGGCCAAAGATATTCATTAACAATTCATCTTTGCACTACATACCAAAGACATACAACTGTATTTTAGAAGAGTCAAGTAGAACATGATATCTACTATCTTCTACGCATTTAAAAGTGTATAATAAATATTTTATCGCTGAGACTCAGCTTAATAAATAATCAACATCATCAAATCACCCATGCACTACGGCCAAGGATATTCGTTAATATCACATCCATGAATTTATATTTCATCGCTGAGACTCAGCTCAATAATCAATCCATATCACTGAATTATCCATGCACTACGGCCAACGATATTCATTATTATCACATCCATGAATTAATATTTCATCGCCGAGACTCAGCTCAATAATTAATCCACATCATCGAATCATCTCTGCATTACAGGCCAAGGATATTCATTAGTATCACGACCACGAATTATCCATGCACTACGGGCCAAAGGTAATTGTGTTTTCATCAACGGTCCTGATCAAGCCATAAAACAATTCATCTTTGCACCCTTGGCCGAAGAGAATCTATAGCCATAATCATACCAAAAATTGTCCATCAATACACTACGGGCCAATGAGGACTTTTTCCACATCATTTGTAACATTACGGTCATGATTATACCGAATAATCCCTGGTCATAATCATACTAAGTCCATTTAAGCACTACAGGCCACAGATGACTTTCAACACAATATAAGCATGAGGATGATGACAATGACATAAGAATCAATCAAATGAGATAAAGGATAAATATTAAACATTTATAATACAATTTATCTATCGTTCAATAATAACCAAATGTTATCAATCACTTAATAATCTCATAATCTAATATCATTAATATTATAACAATATTTTAATCATTTCTTAAACTTATAAACAATTTATTTCAATTGTTTACACTTTATCAAATACTGCATTTAATCACTCAAAAATTTCATACTCATAAGATTTCATAATCAATGATCAAATCCCTCATCAAAATCTGCATATACCTTATATAGGATTCTCAAGCCATAAAATCATATTTTCCAATTTTATTACTTCACATAACATATTTAATTCATTTACTCATAACTAGTTCATTTTTATGAAAAATACCAAATCAGTCCCAAAAATATTTCTTTTCTGGGATTTAGCGGAATATAGTCCCATCTTGAACATATATTTTTCTTAAAATTTTTAAAATTCATTTACTATTTTTCATATGGATAAAACTGCCGAATATTTAGACATTTATCATAAATTGTAATTTTGTCCAAAAATTCCAAAATTTACAGGGTATACTCCTATTATATACATGTACTCCCAATAAAAATTTCACCAATTTTGGAGTTAACCACAAGGAGTTATAAGAGTTTACTTTTAAAATAGTCTTTTTCCCATAAAATCCATAACTCTTAATCTATACATCCAAAAATCGTCATTTTTGACACAATTTAGAAAACTCATTAAATTATCATTTCAAATTTTTCCAAAATTTTTGAGGGTCAGAAAAATTACGAATCTGCCCCTGGCAGAAACCCCTTTTTAATGAAAATACTATTCGCATGAATACGAATGATCATTCACCATGCATGTGGTAATCCACATAGACAGGTTATTCCAACAGAATAATAAAGAATTTAATAACAGAAGGATTCACCATGTGTGCGATAGACTGCACCGACAAGTTATTCCCAATAAAATAATAGATAATGGAACCAGGTCCGGCGTAAATGCACAGACATGATATTCCGACAAAATAATAAAGAACGGAATATTAGAAGAATTACACCATGTATGCGGTACTTCGCATAAACAGGTTATTCCAACATAATAATAAAGAATGGAATAACAAAAGAATTTCACCAAGTATAGGGTATCCCGCTTATACAGGTTATTCCAACAGAATAATAAAGAATGGAATAACATAAGTTCTCTTCATGAATAAGAAAGAAAGAATACCCCTTACAAGTACAACAAATAATATCCCCTACCTTAAAAAGAAAAGTATTCCGACTGGTAGGGCGGGAATATAGTTGAAGAAAACTTGCACTACGCTTAAAGCTTTCCTAAACTCTAAAGAAATACGCTCACGATTATAGAAGAAGAACTCTCTCTATAGTTTCTCTCTCTAGAGTTTCAGTGAATTCATAAGAAATAATGAAGGAATGAGCTTCTATTTATAGAGAAATGGACTGCATAGTAACTAACTTATGAACGGTCCAGATTGATTTACTTTAATCTGACGGTCCATATTTAAAACAAAATCTTTTAAATAAAATATAATATATTCTATTTATAATTTAATAAAACGAATAACTTTATATAAGATTTTACTATGCAAACACTATGCAGGCACTATGCAAACACTTTGCATAATAAAATATAATATATTCTAATTATTGTCTAATAAAAATGTATAACTTTATAAAAAGTATTCTGCTTTATATAAAAAAAGATTTACTACGCAAAACACTATCTCACGAGCACTTTATGCAACACTATGCATAATAAAATATAATATATTCTATTTATAGAATAACTTTATAAAAGTATTCATTTTTTATATAAAAGCTTTTCCATTTTATTACATTAATAATACCAATAAAACAAAAATGAGGTGACTTATCACATAAGCATCAATAATCAATACCGTGTTATTTACCAAAATAGAAAAAAATTTGAATACTTTTATTTCATAAAATTCGGGGTCTCACAGTTAGCCAAACATGGCCTTGTGGCCTTTAGTTTTTTCAACTGACGCTACCTATTGGTTTTGTTCCTGACGTTAGTGGGAGTCAGCTTATATTTTTCCTATGCGTCTTATTTGTTTTCCTAAGGCTAGACAATATAGAAAACACAGAGGAGAGAAGATTGAGAGGAAACCTAAGAAATTCACAGCAATTTCAGTTGGTTAGCAAGGATTGTCTAAGCATAAGATGGTAATTCTCTATAATTTGATATTATATATATATATAGGTTTTACGGCAAAATTGTGAAGCTTTCAAACTCTGTGAATTCTAGTTTTTATAAATTGTTGTTATGTAACCTATGTATGATGATTATATATAGTTATGATGTTTGAGTTTGTATGAAAAGCAAGAATTCGGATGCTAATTACAGTTTAAAAAGGAAGAAAAGTATGACAATGTATATTTTTCATATGGCTTGTGAGTAGAACCAATTTTAGTGGCCAATTTGTATGCTAAACTGTAAATTGAGTCTTGTTTATGCTAGCTTATTAAGAAACGAGCATAATGTAATTTGAATTAAGTGTTTTGGCCAAGTTTTGAGATGTCAGTGATGATTTTTGTGTAAGAAGTTCAAAAATGGAGTTTTATATGAAAATATGGAATTTTGAGAAATTAAACTAGTTTTAGTTGATGATAAATTGTGTTAATTGGTTGTAAATGTTAGCAATCATGTTTGTAATAGTCTGTACCAATTGTAGATGTTAATTTCACTGTTTGGTGGGTGAAATTTGTGTTTGTTGGGCTAAAAACGGCTACTGTTCACTGCCGTCTCTGCATCTATCTGAACAAGCGACGAAGCATGTGCATGTGCAGGCAAAAAATGGCGCAGCGATTCTTGCACGGTCCCAAACCTAAGTGTGGGCATGCATTGCTTACACACATTTCTAACCGAGACAAATGAGGTCCTTTGTTTGCTTGGTCGGGCATATCGGACTTGTGTTAGTTTAGTGTGTATGTTAATGATGTTAAAACATGATATAAACTATAATAACATATGTTTATGTGTTGAAATGCAAAGTGCAAAGATTTGAAATAATTATTTAAATAAGTTATAAAATGAAACAAAATGGGATGTTTTTGAAAGATAGAGTTGAACGATTAAGTTATGTTGATCAATGTGTAATTTCAGAAGCGTTAAGTATGTCAACCTAAATGGTTAGGTGCTAGGTTAGGGTTATGACCTAAATAATGGTTTAAACCCTAAAGCTAATATTCATACAATTAATTGTTGTTGCGATTTCGATGATAGGTGTAGTGTAATTGGAGATTATTTCATTTGTGTAGCTTACAATCAAGGCAAGTTCTCTAACTCTACTTTCATAATTGTACAAGTTTCTAAATCTTATATTTGTCATTGAGCAAGACTATTAATTCTATTCTGATGAATGATTGAATAAGCTCATGTAACCTAATTCGTTACATCGAATGAGTTTCATATTCTCATTTCTTGTTATTAGTATTCAAAACATATATTGTTCTAACACATTGATTCAAAGGAGATTGTTTTAATTTCTTGAATATAATACTTTGCATATATATCAAGCTTATTCAGTTATATATGGTTGATATCCGATCTTTGACTTTGATAGCCTTGTTTAGTTGTACATTCTTGTATTAAATCTTTATTTATGGAAATTGAATAAGTGTTCTAAAATTCTAGAAACACTGATAAGCTAGTTCCAAACTAAACTTTCTTTAGTGCGGAAATTCTAAATTCAAACTGAGACGAACAACCCTAACATAGGGGATTTTGTACGTGTATCATTTAGATGTTTGTGCACAATACATGGTACAAAGGGCTGATCCCCCTGAGTACGTTAAGAAGAGTCTGTACAGTCTAATGACTATTGAGGTTAAGGTAATAATACCTAAACACCGTGGACATAGTTCGTGGTCTTAAGTCCCTCAAATAATTAAAGTTCGAACTTGTTTTTTATTTTGATTCGTAGAACAAGTTCTTTATTATTCAGTATTCGTTGTTCACTCTCATGTTGTTATTGTACTATCTTTATGTCAGTGAGCAATTGTTTGCTCACTCTTGCAATTAAACAATGCAACTAAAGTTGAAAGAGGTGATGATCCATCTACTAGCAAGGGAAAGGGCAAGATGTCTAAGTTATGAAGAATTGTTTAAAGTTTATTTAAATGCTTGAAGTTTTAAGATTTGTTTTATTTTATAAGGTATTCCGCAAACTGATGTAATAATTTTAAGGTAGATTACCTGGGATTTATGTCGAGATTATGATGTAACCCTTTAATGGGAGAGATTATTGTTTAAGTTATTTAAATTATGTCTTTATCCTTCAAATATGGGTAGTTAGATATAATAGTTTTTGATAAGTGAGCACCAAATTCGGTGGAAATGAAATACCCGAATTTGGGGGTGTCACATAAATTAAATGGCCATTACAAATGGGAACCTCCCAAAAGAGACATCACTACTGATGGATGGAGGATTCCTCAATTTTTGTAGGAGAATTGGATAGAGAATTGAAGAAGTCAGGCTGAGACTATAAAACAAGCGCTTATTGGGAGGCAACCCAAGTTTAATTTTTATTTTTAGTTTTTCTTAGGTTTTATATTAGTAGCTTTGAATTTGCATTTATTTAGGACTTAATAAAATTGTTTCTAATCATGGTTTATAGGTTATTCAAGTCAAATTCAAGTGTGGTGCCCAATTTGTTCCATGTGCTTAGCCTATTCTCCAAACTTAGTGGACAAGGAGGAAGATTGCTATATTTTCAGGAAAGTCTTTTGCTTTACTTTTTCCTATTTCAGCCATTAAGGACAATGTCTAGTTTAAGTTTGGGGTCATTTTAGTGTTGTACTTCATATAGTTAGTTTATCTGCATTGTAGTTCGTTATTTTTATGTGTTAGCATTGTGTGTTTTTTAGGTTGCATACAATACATGGTAGTTAATTGCATATTCATATATGTGTTGCATTAGTATGTGTTCATGTAGTATAATTACATTTTTTTTGCATGAATCTGTGCGATCGATTGGTGTGGTCTTAGCTCGGCCTATGATATGATTGGTTTTGCATGTTAACTTGAACAATGTTGATAATTGATGAAGAGTTCTAATTTTAATCATGATGATAATCTGAGCCTGTCTGAAACTTATGTAACCTGTTAGCACTTATAGTTTAACTGTTTTAATCCACTTGGTTCAAGGGTTTCATAATTTGTTTATGAGGGAAAATCTTGGTTAAAATTTAAGAAAATTAATGAACTGGCGGTAAAGGTTGGAATGACGTAAAAGCTTGAGTTTGGGGGAATTTATAGGGTATATATATACAAAATGAAAAAAAAAGAGAAAACAAGAAATGATGAAAAGAAAAAAAATAGAAAATCCAGAAAAAAATAAAAAAAATAAACATCGTGGCATGCTTGTCTAGTTTTGTGGCCTTTGTTACTTGAGTAAGTAAGCCCAAAGGGATTGTCTTTACACCTAGTGCCCTAAGGTCTTAATGGCTTGGGAGTCGTTGGTCGAAAGCTCGTTAAGGTAGCATTGAAAAGCCTAACGGAATACGATATTGCACATCTATGAAAATAAAAAATGAATAAAACACGAGAAAGAGCAAAAATGCCCTCGTGGTTGAATAAAAGTATAAATAAATCTTGTATTTACCCTTAGACTTGGTAATTGCTTAGTTTTAATCGGAGTTGTCATCTTGACAAAAGTAATTGAATTGGAACTAAAATTTTCCTTCTAAGAAGTTTGTTATGTGATTATCTTGATCTGTGGTTGGTTAGAATGGTTAACAAACATAAACACACACAACATGGGTGATGACAGGTTTGGATTGACTAATTGGTTAGAGTTATGGACTTTGACTTAATTGGATATATTGTGTGAGTATCATTGGTATCTTTGAGGCCTTTTGCTATATATCATACTGATTTATTGCTGGATTCATAGGTATATTAGGAAGTAAATCATGCATATGCCTTCATGTAGTTGAGTTAGGTTGTTTATTTTTAGTTTTTTTGTGTTTTTGGTTGAGGACAAGCAAAATTTTAAGCTTGGGGGTATTTGATGAGTGGGTTTTATACCCATGAATTGAGTGCGTTTGAGCTTAATCTTTTAGGAGTTTTTAAATGTTTGTGTCTATTCATGCATGTTTTATGTTGTTTGGTAGGAATTGGGATAAAAGTTACTTGGATCGACGTTTGGGGTTGATAGATTCGCATTTTTAGCTTGCCATTTACATAACATCCACTTCAGAGGAAATTTCAGCATTTCTCCAGACCTTATTTCAAAAAACTCAAAAAACAAAGGTTGTAGATCTACGTCTCCTCTTTCTGAAACATCTTGAATCATCGAAATCAGAGTTTGGACGAAGAAGTTATGACCATTTTCCCAAAGAAAGTCAGAGTAGAAAATTCCAAAAAAAGCCCCAATGTGGGGGCGCCCATTCCTTGCCTATTCCAAAGGTGGGCGCTAGAGGAAAGTGTTCGATGATCGTGAGCGTATTTGAGCCTTTGCTCGAACTTTCTTTCAAGTTGGGACGCGTTTTGGGGTATTTTTGACACTTTTTTGACTCCAAATTGGACTGGGTTTCCTCCAAAGCTAAAAATTAGACTTGTAACCTATAAATACATGATGGGTGGCATATAATAAGAGGGGATTAGATAGACTAGATTTGATAAAACACTCCATTAGATTAGAATATAAACCGTAGTTTATATTGAATTGTTAGAGATTAAAGCAACTTGGGGGTCATTGAATATTCAAAGCAGGAGCGGAAGAGGAGTCCCAAGACTACTGACAACAGATTCTATCCTCTTCTTTTCTCTTACTTTTATCTTTTAATGTCTATTCAATTGTGGATTCTTGACTTTAATTCAATGATTATGAACTAAATTCTTGTTAAATATTGCAACAGATCTTATTGCATATCTTATTTTAGTATGCTTCTCTGTTAATTACTGTAATCTATTCTATGGATTGTCTATTATGATTGCATATAATTGTTTAATTGTCTAGCTAACAATTACCATGATAATTTATATGAATTCGGGAGATGAAATATAGATTTAGATCTGATCATAATAACATGTGATTGTGTTTTCTGTATGGTGTTTGAATTCATGATTTGTGTTTAGGATATGTATATACCTTTACGCCGCATATAATCTGATAGGGAACCTATGCTTTAAATCCTTTTTAATTGTAATTCACATAGGAATATAGTGAATTAGTTAATTAGGGTGTTTGATTCAATTCTATCAACTGTGGATTTGGATTAATATGTTTGTGATGCATCGAAAGGTGGTTATAAATACTAATAAGTTCCTGATTAACAATCCAAAATAGTGAGCATAATTAATGAGAAGTATTTTAATATAAGTGAAACAATAAGTGAAGTTGTGATCTTAAATCTCCATAACCTAATTTTTAACTAGTGGTAGTAGTAGTAGTTTAATTATATATTTTAATTCACAACATTAAATCGATTGTTTAAATAAAATTAGTTTGGTTTAGAACTAGTACTTGGTGATTTTTATTAAATAATTCTTCATGGGAATGATACTTTTCTTAACACTTTATTACTTGTTGACCGTGTATACTTGCACGTATGTTTTGATTGTGAAATCGATCAACAACAGGTAAGTAAAACTTCATTAGGTATTCCTTAGCGAGTCACGTTCAGTGAACTTATTCTCCAATAAGCACCTACATACTTGCTTTAGTGTCTCCACACAAATGATCATGAGATCAATCATCCTCATCCAATGAGCAAGCAACGTATGCATCAATCTATCCGAATTCACTAATCCCCATTTTAGTAATCCATTGATTGGGAACATTTTAGTTTTAAGCTATCTAAGAATTTAGATCTCATTAGCATGATCTCATCATGATTCTAAAAGCATTGCTTAAACTATGGGTTTATCACATATTATTAAAACAACACCATGTAGATAATAAATGCCTTTAATAAATAATTCTTTTATTAATAAATAAATAAGATTGATTACAAATTATATGCTTTATCATCATACATGATTAGATTGTATGCATACTACTTTCAATCTCCCACTTGCACTAAAGCCAATCGTTGTGGTATCTCATACCCATCTTCTTTAAGTAACGATCGAACTACTGTTGTGTTAACGCTTTAGTAAATAGATCTGTAATATTGTCTTGAGAGTCCACACACTCCAGGGTGACATCTCCTCTTCCAATGATCTCTCTAATCAAATGAAATCACCGCAACACATGTTTGGATTTCTGATGAGACCTGGGTTCCTTAGCCTGCGCAACAGCTCCGGTGTTGTCACAGAATAAAGGTACTGGTCTTGTAATGCTAGGAACCACACCAAGTTCGGTAATGAACTTCTTCATCCAAACAGCCTCATTTCCAGCTTCACTTGCAGCTAGGTACTCTGCTTCTGTCACTGAATCAACAACTGTTTGCTGTTTGGAACTTTTCCAACTCACTGTGCCACCATTCAAGGTAAGCACATACCCCGAAACGGATTTACTGTCATCTTGGTCTGTTTGAAAACTTGAGTCTGTGAAGCCCACTAGTTTCAATTCAAACCCACCGTAGATAAGAAATACATCCTTAGTTCTTCTTAAGTACTTTAAGATATTTTTCACTGCCTTCTAGTGTTCTTCTCCTGGATTCGACTGATATCTGCTTGTTACACTAAGTGCATGAGCGACATCCGGTCTAGTACATATCATACCGTACATGATAGATCCTATTGTTGAAGCATAAGGAATCTTAGTCGTACGGTCTCTCTCCTCAGGTGTCTTTGGGGCCTATTTCTTGGAGAGATGTATTCCATGGCTCATCGGCATGAGACCCCTTTTGGAATCTTCCATGCTAAACCTCTTTAGCATCGAGTCAATGTACGTTCCTTGGGATAAGCCAAACATCCTTTTAGATCTATCTCTATAGATCTTTATCCCCAAAATATAGGATACTTCTCCCAAGTCCTTCATGGAGAAGTGTTTAGATAACCAGATTTTAATTGATTGTAGCATAGGAATATCAGTCCCTATCAGTAATATATCATCAACATATAATACAAGGAATGAAACAATGCTCCCACTAACCTTCTTGTTCACACATGGTTCATCCTCATTTTTGATAATATCAAACTCTTTGATTGTCTCATCAAAGTGGATGTTCCACCTACGAGAAGCTCGCTTTAATCCATAAATGGATAGTTGTAGCATACAGACTTGATTTGTCCAACCTTTGAATAAGACCACCAAATTTTATGAAATAAAAGTATTCAATTTTTATTATAATTACAATTCATTAAATGATTAAATTGATAAAAGTTTAAAGTTAAAAGTGAGATATGAATTTTTTTTTTTCAAATATGCAAGTGGTTATAAAATATTCAATTGTTGTTTGGGAATATTCGTTTGGTCGTGGAATATTCTTTCTCGTTGAGAATATATTCGACGCGATGTCAAGCGCCATTTGTGGGCCCCATAACGAATAACCGCTTGGATGAAGAAAAACGACAAAATTGAGTTTTTATAAATAATGGCGTAGTTGTTACCGCTAACACTCGTTGAATACCGGTGGTTAAAATACAATGAATACACTTTGTATCGCACAAGAAGACACCAGATTGCACAAAGATTTTTTTGATTATTGATTCTTACGTAAGAAGACACTACTCAATAATTGTTACAAAGAATTTATCGCTCAATATTTTATTTTATCGATTCAATAATTGTTGCGTTGATATTTTATATTATTGTTGTTTCAATAATTGTCACCGCACAAGATTCCATTATCGATCAATAATTCATATTATTTGAATAATATTATTAGATAACATTATTGGCAATGTCTAGAAAGTTCTCACAAGGAGAGGTTTGGTCACCTAATTGTGCAATACCAAAGTAGGAGAAATTCTTATCGAAAAGCCCCCTCTTTCCTCGAAACTACTGGGTTGTCATCCTCGTAATATTATTTGTGAATAATTAATTATTGATTTATATGATAAGGAAATATTTATTTTATGTGGATATAAATGATGGATATATTTATTTTTTTATGTGGATAAAAATGAAGGAATTAATGCCGAGGTGTTTTATCAAGATTTTGTTTGGCAAGGAGGTATTAAAATCATCCGCTTGTGGATTTTGGATATTTTTAGTTTGGAATTTGGAAAACTCAAAGCTACAAAGTTGTAGAGAATTCGATTTCAATTTAAATGGACATAAAATTCGTATTTTTTGATAACCGAGCTATTTTCTATGAATTGTTGAAGTTTCGGAAAATAAAATGATTTTTATTAATTTATGGGTGGGACCCACTTGGTTATCAACATGTGGGTCTGAAAATTGAAAGTTGGTGGTGGGTGAGAATTTTCAAAAGGCATGCGAGAAATGTTGAATAATAATAAATATATTTTATTATTTTAGTCTCCTTTCATGCTTCTAAAGATTTTCCTATAAATAGTGCTTATGTTAGAATTAAAAAACACACCGTAAACAAAGTTTTCTTTCTCTCTATATTATCAAGCATATTTTTGTGAGTATTTAGATATCTTGAGTGTTGCTCAGCGTTATATCCGATATTCAAGTCGGGTAAGTCGCTTTTTTTTGAGGTAAGTGGATTTTAAGGGTTGTTATGTTTTTCATTGCATTTCTTCCGACCTTCGTAAAATTTCCGAAAAATTTGAAATGATATTTTGATGAGTTTTATTGATTGTGTCCAAAAATGGTGATTTTTGGATGTATAGATTAAGAGTTATGAATTTTATGAGAAAAGACTATTTTAAAAGTAACCGCTTATAACTCTTTGTGGTTAACTCCAAAATTGATGAAATTTTTATTGGAGTATATCTATATAATATCAAGATACTGTGAATTTTGAAATTTTGGATAAAAGTACAATTTATGATAAATGTCTAAATATTCAAGGTTTTTTGGCCATATGAAAAATAGTAAATGAATTTTAAAATTTCGAGAAAAATATATGTTCAATATGGGACTATATTCTCGCTAAATCCCGTAAAAGAAATATTTTTGGAACTGATTTGGTATTTTTCATGAAAATGGACTAGTTATGAGTAAATGAATTAAATATGTTATGTGAAGTAAGAAAATTGAAAAATAGGATTTTATGGCTTGAGAATCCTATATGAGGTATATGCAGATTTTGGATGAGAGTTTTGGTTATTGGTGATGAAATCTTATGAGTTTGGCATTTTTGGATGATTAAATGCATTGTTTAGTAAAGTGTAAACAATTAAAATAAATTGTTTATAAGCTTAAGAAATATTATTCTTTCAATATCATTATACCGAAATATTGGTATGAATTTTATTGTGGAATTTCTACCTTTTTCATGTTGGGGTTACTATTCATGAGTTACTATTCACGAGTTACTATTCACGAGTAACTATTCATGAGTTACTATTCACGGGTACTATTCATGACAAAATTGGTTTCTTTTTCTAACCAAATTATAGTTGATTTATGAATATTACTCTTGAGATTAAAACTATATGTTGATCATATTATTTTTATTATCATATATAACATTTTTATAACCCTAATGATGATATTTCTTTTTGACTTGAGTGTAAAGATGGATAGATTTTTGGTATGATCATGACTATGGGTTCTTTTTGGCCAGTAGTGCAAAGTTAAATTGTTGACTGATATGATCATGATCATTGAATTTATAATTGAATATCTTTAGCTTAAGTGCAAAGGTGAAATGATCAACGTAATTATAATTATTGTTTATATAAATTCTGAAATGATTATATATTTCTTTGAGATATTAATATATTTGGCCTGTAGTGCAAATATGAACTGTTGATGAATATATTTGGCCCGTAGTGCAAATATGAATTGTTGAGGAATATCTTTGGCCCGTAGTGCAAAGATGACATGTTGTTGAATATCTTTGGTCAGTAGTGCAAAGATGAATTGTTGACGAATATCTTTGGCCAGAAAATGATGATGTAAGAGTGCAAAGATGAACTGTTAATGAATATCTTTGGCCGTAGTGCAAAGATGAATTTATTAGTATGATTATGAACATGAACTGTGATTTGGTATAACCATGATCTTTGATGTTTCAGGTAAAGACATGTGATGAAAATTATCTTCGTCCTGGATGCTAAGAGAAATTTAGAATCATAATTATGATTATGAGTTATTCATATGATCATGGACCGTAATCATGATTGATGTTACAGTGGATAAAACATTGTTGGTGGATTTTTAACATAGAGAAGATAATAGACTTTATGGTCTATTTGACTCTTCTAATGGATCGCTCGTTCACGTTAAGAACTATGGTTGAATTTTTTTATCATCTACCATATGTTCTAAATCTCTGATTTATTATTGATGAATGCTATTGATAATTTAATTATCTTTAGTCATGATATTCTTTACTAGGCTAGTTGTGCTCACCCTTCTGTTTCACAATTCCTTTCAGGTAATAAGAGTGTAGCTGGGTCGAGCGGGGGTAACAGGGGAATAGAACGGTGGTCATCATTTAGTAGTTATATTTGGTGAATCAACTAGGGTGAGGTGAACCCAACGTTGGAAGGGTGTTTTGCCATTATCATACAAGATGTCTAATGACATACAACCTCGTGTCATCATAAGACAGGATTGTGCTCATCCATTTGCTGAGTATATTTACGAGCACTACCTATACAATCTTGGTGTTTGTTTGAAGTATAATTCTCAATTAGAGATAGTGGAGATAATGATATGTCAAGAGAAGACTCACCATTGGGAAGAATATGATAGTAATCTTCTCGTTTTTCTTTGGGGTCTATTGGGTCAACCAAGGATAATTCTGTGGTCATATGATATCTATCATAACTCTGTACGCACGGCCTCCCATGTACGGGGTTTCTCGAGCACTTCCCAAAGATTCTAATTTCTAAAATAGTTTTTGACTATACCTTTATGTAAGGTGTCATTGTGACGTGCTATCCAAGGTTGGGATGAGAGTCACAGCTATATATATTTGTATCCAAACTCACAAAGATATGTGTTGTTGTATTTTGCACGACAATTGTTGTAATAAAGTTGTAGTTGTTTTATGTACCATGTATTTGGCGACTCAGCATTGGGTTGGATGGAATGGACCTATTTTGGGGTTGTCACATTTGGTATCGTAGCTTAGGGATATGGTCTCCGGCGAGATCGGGAATATAACTAGGAGGGAGAGATGAGTAAATCCTTCGCTAGTGTGTCCTACCTAAGCTTATTTGTTGGTCACCATAATATCGGGATATTATGTGATATGTTAATTTGTTTAATTAACCCTTGTTTTATGGCAAGATTTGAGAATGGTCACGAGAATGTTAACAATGGAGTGAATGAGGCCGTGGGGATACCTCTAATCACCAACCGTGATAATGTGATGTCAAAGAAGAAGGAATTAGAGAAATCCATGCGGTGAGTGAAGAATTGATAATTGCACCTTTAGATGGTCGTAGAGGTAACATCCGAGAGAGTGAGGAAGAAGAGGAAGAAGAGGTACCTGAGGAGAATTTATTAGAGGTATTATATGATCAAAATGTAGAATTGCAAAATCGTATTCATGAGTTAGAAGAGCAGGCTGAAGAACGACAGGCGGCCGTGGAGCAAAAGGATGCAACAATTCAAGCTTGTGTTACCCGATATGTGATGCTTGAAATGTAGCATTCTTTGGCAGAGTATAAGATGATAAAGATGGAATCGAAATGAAAGAAGAAAAAAAAAGCGAACGAGTGAGAATAAGTGATGCATGGCAAAAGCCGCACGACACGTGGATATTGTGGAAAGAGATGTCCGATCTAAGAAAGCTAAAATAGATGATATGAATTTCTTTTTGAAAGCAATTGGGAGAACCCAACATCGAAGTTTTGAATTACCCCAGATATAGCAATCAACCCGAATTCGATATGGATCAAGATTGATGATTCAGATCATGAATCGAGTACGATGACGAGGCAAATTGAGGAGGAATATGTCCTATAAAAAGTATATTCCAACGGTAGTGATGACGCCAAATGTCGCCCCTGCATAAGTCAAAGCCGGGTAGTTCGAGGGATGGCGGTTGTCATGACTTCCCAACAAGTGAAGAACCCAAATGAAGTTATCACGGAGATGAGCAATGGAGAAATCATGATGACCCGGAGATAGAATCAAATGAAAGCAAGGTATTCTCAACTCTTCAAATACTGTGTACGTAATTTTGGGGATGAAATTTCATAAGGAGGGGAGATTGTAAGACCTCAATTTTATGAAATAAAAGTATTCAATTTTTCTTATAATTACAATTCAAGAAATGATTAAATTGATAAAAGTTTAAAGTTAAGGGTGAGATATGAATTTTTTTTCAAATACGCAAGTGGTTATAAAATATTCAATTGTTTGGGAATATTCGTTTGGTCGTGGAATATTCTTTCCGCTGGGAATAATATTCGTATTTACGGCAAGCAACCCATTTGTGGGCCCTATAACGGATAACCATCTTCGATGAAGAAAAAACGCAAAATTGAGTTTTTATAAATAACGACGAAGTTGTTACCAAGTTAACACTATTGAATACCCGTGGTTAAAATACAAATGTACGTGTTTATCGCACAAAGAGAGACACCAGATTGCACAATATATTTTTGAATTATTGATTCTTACGTAAGAAGACACTACCCAATAATTGTTACAAAGAATTATCGCTCAATATTTTATTTTATTGATTCAATAATTGTCGCGTTGATATTTTATATTATTGTTGTTTCAATAATTGTCAATCGCACAAAGATTCCATTATCGATCAATAATTCATATTATTTGAATAATATTATTAGATAAAGATTATTGGCAATGTCTAGAAAGTTCTCATTAAGGAGAGGTTTGGTCACCTAATTGCGCTACCAAGAAGGAGAAATTTTATCGAAAAGCCCCTTTCTCGGGAACTACCGTTGTCATTATTGTGATTCTCGTAATATTATTTGTGAATAATTAATTATTGATTTATATGATAAGGAAATATTTATTTTATGTGGATATAAATGATGGATATATTTATTTTATGTGGATAAAATGAAGGAATTAATGCCGAGGTGTTTTATCAAGATTTTGTTTGCAAGGAGGTATTAAAATCATCCGCTTGTGGATTTCAGATATATTTTGGTTTGGAATTTAGAAAACTCAAAGCTACAAAGTTGTAGAGAATTCGATTTCAATGTAAATGGACATAAAATTCAGATTTTTCGATAACCGGGCTATTTTCTATGAATTGTTGAAGTTTCGAAAATAAAATAATTTTATTAATTTATGGGTGGGACCCACTTGGTTATCAACATGTGGGTCAAAAAAAATTGGTTCAAAGTTGGTCGGTGGGTGAGAATTTTCAAGAGGCATGTATAGAAATGTTGAATAATAATAAATATATTTTATTATTTTAGTCTCCTTTATGCTTCTAAAGATTTTCCTATAAATAGATGCTTATGTTAGAATTGAAAATCACACCGTAAACAAGTTTTTTTCTCTCTCTATATTATCAAGCATATTTTTGTGAGTATTTAGATATCTTGAGTGTTGCTCAAATAAGTATCCCATATTCAAGTCGTCAAATATTCGCTTTTTTTGAGGTAAGGATTTTAAGGGTTGTTATGTTTTTCAGTTTGTACTTCTTTCCGACCTTCAAAAATTTTAGAAAATTTTGAAATGATATTTTGATGAGTTTTATTGATTGTATCTAAAAATGGTAATTTTTGGATGTATAGATTAAGAGTTATGAAGTTTATGAGAAAAGACTATTTTAAAAGTAACCGCTTATAACTCTTTATGGTTAACTCTAAAATTGATGAAATTTTTATTGGAAGTATATCTATATAATATCAGTATACCCTGTGAATTTCGGAATTTTTGGATAAAAGTACAATTTATGATAAATGTCTAAATATTCGGCGATTTTGGCCATATGAAAAATAGTAAATGAATTTTAAAAATTATGAGAAAAATATATGTTCAATATGGGACTATATTCTGCTAAATTCCAGAAAAGAAATATTTTCTGAACTGATTTGGTATTTTTCGTGAAAATGGACTAGTTATGAGTAAATGAATTAAATATGTTATGTGAAGTAAGAAAATTGGAAAATAGGATTTTATGGCTTGAGAATCCTATATGAGTTATATGCAGAATTTTTATGAGACTTTTGGTTATTGGTGATGAAATCTTATGAGTTTGGCATTTTAGGATGATTAAATGCATTATTTAGTAAAGTGTAAACAATTAAAATAAATTGTTTATAAGCTTAAGAAATATTATTCTTTCAATATCATTATACCGAAATATTGGTATGAATTTTATTGTGGAATTTCTACCTTTTTCATGTTGGGGTTACTATTCACGAGTTACTATTCACGAGTTACTATTCATGAGTTACTACTCACGGGTACTATTCACGACAAAATTGGTTTCTTTTTCTAACCAAATTATAGTTGATTTATGAATATTACTCTTTAGATTAAAATTATATGTTGATCATATTATTTTTATTATCATATATAACATTTTTATAACCATGATGTTGAATTTCTCTTTCGCTTGAGTGTAAAGATGGGTAGATTTTTGGTATGATCATGACTATGGGTTCTCTTTGGCCAGTAGTGCAAAGTTGAATTGTTGACTGGTATGATCATCATCATTGAATTTATAATTGAATATCTTTAGCTTAAGTGCAAAGGTGAAATGATCAACATGGTTATAATAATTGTTTATATAAATTCAAATGATTATATATTTCTTTGAGATATTAATATATTTGGCCTCAGAAAAAATATGAATCATTGATGAATATATTTGGCCCAGAGTGCAAATATGAATCGTTGAGGAATATCTTCGGCCAGAAAGTGCAAAGATGAATTGTTGATGAATATCTTTGGCCCGTAGTGCAAAGATGACATGTTGTTGAATATCTTTGGCCAGTAGTGCAAAGATGAACTATTGACGAATATCTTTGGCCATAGTGCAAAGATGAATTTATTAGTATGATTATGAACAGGAACTGTGATTTGGTATAACCATGATCTTTGATGTTTCAAGTAAAGACATGTGATGAAAATTATCTTCGTCCTGGATGCGAAGAGAAATTTAGAATCACAATTATGATTATGAGTTATTCATATGATTGTGGACCGTAATCGCTGATTGATGTTACAGTGATAAAACATTGTTGGTGGATTTTAACATAGAGAAGATAATAGACTTTATGGTCTATTTGACTCTTCTAATGGATTGCTCGTTCCGCTGCAACTATGGTTGAATTTTTTTTATCATCTACCATATGTTCTAAATCTCTGATTTATTATTGATGAAGGCTATTGATAATTTAATTATCTTTAGTCATGATATTCTTTACTGGGCTAGTTGTGCTCACCCTTCTGCTTCACAATTCCTTCGTGTAATAAGAGTGTAGTCGGGTCGAGCGGGGTAACAGGGAATAGAATCTAGGGTCATCATTTAGTAGTTATATTTGGTGAATCAACTAGGTGAGGTGAACCCAACGTTGAAGGGTGTTTTTCCACTATCATACAAGATGTCTAATGACATACAACCTCGTGTCATCATAAGACAGTGATTGTGCTCATCCACTTGCTGAGTATATTTACGAGCACTACCTATATAATCTTGGTGTTTGTTTGAAGTATAATTCTCAATTAGAGATAGTGGAGATAATGATATGTCAAGAGAAGACTCACCATCGGGAAGAATATGATAGTAATCTTCTCGTTTTTCTTTGGGTCTATCAATCAACCAAGGATAATTTTGTGGCCATATGATATCTATCATAACCTGTACGCATGGCCTCCCATGAACGAAAGGTTTCTTGAGCACTTCCCAAAGATTTTAATTTCTAAAACAATTTTTGACTATACCTTTATGTAAGGTGTCATTGTGACGTATATCCAAGGTTGGGATGAGAGTCACAGCTGGTATATATATTTGTATCCAAACTCACAACATATGTGTTGTTGTATTTGCACGACAATTGTTGTAATAAAGTTGTAGTTGTTTTCTATACCATGTATTTGGCGACTCGTAATGGGTTGGATGGAATGGACCTATTTTGGGGTTGTCACATATATTAGTGACCGATCTAACTCACTGTGAAAAGAGTGTAGACGATACGAAAACAAATTTGTTGGTTGTTTGTGGGAAACCACTCAGTGTACTATATTGAATACTATTAAAGACTCGATGTGTGTTAGGTTTAGACTTGTATATATGTATGTTGTTGACAAAAAAAGAAAATCGATATACCTTTAAATTGGTTAGAGAATTATTAAGTAATTTGATACACGACGAGAAGTGAAGATTAAAGGAATTTATATATGTGTTATATTTTAAATTTTGTGTTATTAGTGGAAAGAAATACTATAAAGGAGATTTTATAGTTGAGAAAAGTAGAGGTTTAAAACTTGAAGTTTGATATTTAAATTATTAAAGAAAATAGTAATCCATGATGTGGAATCAAAGAAGAGGTTGATTTTAGATGAGTTATCATTTATGAGGTATATGTAAAGTATTTAGGAGCGTAGATTCCATTTCTACTAATGTAGAACTTGTCTGCCTCTAGACTTGAGGTGGCGCAGATGCGCCACTTCCAAGCGTATGACCAGTGCAGCTGCGCCGGTCTATAGAAAACTCTGAGTTAGTTTGTGAAAAATTGATTTCAAGATATGCATACTAAGGACTCAAATAAAGGTCATAAATGGTGATTAAGTTGACTATGAATGGATTAAGTTAGCAAAACATGATTTGCATAAGAGCTAATTAATTAACCTGGAATAAATGTTGGTCAATTAAATGATATTATAGAATATTACATTATAAAGCTTTGCGTGGTAGTGACATGATATTAAATTAAACAGAAAGGATTAATTCACTTACATAAGATGGTGAATTAATATATGTGTTTAGCATAAGAGGATGAAAGAAAATATGTAAATTAATATTTGATATTTTTAATATATTACATAGTATTGTAATAAATAAAAGGGTTAATATTTGAAAGATAAGTGATTAATAAAAGAAGAGAACCAATATAGTTATAAGTAATTATTGGTTAGAGATTGATGCATTAAGTTAATACTTTATGTGGTGGTTAAAGAAAATTGTTTTGAAACAATTTATGGAAGAAATGAAATGAAAGAATTATATTATATTAATTAGTGTAGTACATACTAATTATTGTAAGGAAATGACTATTTGGATAAAGATGTTATGAGTATAAGTTCATAGTATATAATCATTTAAGGTAATTAAATATTAAGGTAAAGTGTGACACCTAAACTTTATACTAAATAAATATTAAAATAGTGTGGAATTGGGGAAAAGCCAAATGTGGCCTAGACCCCTAATATTTTATTGTAGAGATATTGTGCTTGAGTTATATAACTCTAGTAAGTGGGATAAATGAGCCTTGTATGTCACGAGTATTAAAGTTAAACTAGACTAAAGGTTTAACTGAAATTATTGAAAAGAGAATAAATGATTAATATTAATTAATTGTTGTGATATTTATGTGTGATATGAAGTAATGGGTTGAAAGTACCCAACTGAATTATATTTAGCCCAATTAAAATATTATTTGGACTAGCCCAATGTACATGAGATATAAGATTATATGTTGGAGTATATAAGTATACTTCCTACATGTGGGTAGGTACATATATGTAAGACCCCAACTTTTTATAAATGAAATTGAATTTCCTCTATTTATTATTTTGAAATAGTAAGGGTTGAATTGATTAATGTGGTTAGTTATGGGCAAAATACGCAAATATTTTAAATAAGCAAGTGTTTATAAAATATTCATTGTTGTCGGGGAATATTCGTTTGGTCGTGGAATATTCTTCCTGTTAGGGAATATTCATACGACGGCGCAGTCTTTTATGGGCCCCATAACGGAAAGCGATTGGATGAAGAAAACGACAAGTATAAGTTGTTTATAAATAATAGGCGTAGTTATTACCAATTATCTTGTTGGAATACCCGGTGGTTAAAACACAGTAATACGCGTTGTTGCATAGTAGCACACGGTATTGCACCAATTATTGATTCTTACGTAAGAAGGCACTACTCAATAATTGTTACGATAGAATTATTCGCTCAATATTTTATTGATTCAATAATTGCTACGTTGATATTTTATATTATTGTTATTTTAGTAATTGTCACTACACAATATTTCCCATTATCGCATCAATGATTCATATTATTTTAATAATATTACTAGATAACATTATTGGCAATGTCTAGAAAGTTCTGCTTAAGGAGAGGTTTGGTCACCTAATTAAGCCGCCAAGAAGGAGAAATTTTATTCAAAGCCTCCTCTTTCCTAGGAGCAGATACCGTTGCCAAGATATTATGATTCTCGTAATATTATTTGTGAATAATTAATTATTGATTTATATGATAAGGAAAATATTCATTTTATGTGGATATAGATGGAGAAAATTTTAAAGTGACAATTGTTGAAAAATTGATATTTAATTTTTTTGATAAAATAATTCATTTAAATATATTATTATATTTTAATAATATAATAATGGTGATATTTTACAATGAATGTGGGATATATGAATAAATGAGGAGGAAGAGTATTTTTGTTACAAATATTGTTTAAAACATGTTAAACATGTTTGTGGGCCCGTTCATTGACTGAAATTTGATTATAGCATGTAAAATCACCTGTTTGTGGATTTTGGTCAACTTCTATTTGGAATTTGGAAAAACTTTCTTCTGCAAAGTCGTAGAGAATTGAATTTCCTATGGGAGAACATAAGATTCAAATTTTTCTGATAAAAGAGCTATTTATTACGAATTATTGAAGTTCCGAAGTTCTAGAATAATTGATTTTTGAAGTTTTAATTGTTTTATTTAAGAAAAACATTTTTCTTATTTATTGTGGGTGGGTGGCTGATGTTGTGAGCGGGTGGCGTGCATAGGAAATTTAATAAATTATATTAATATTATATTAAATTTTTTACTCTTGTGTTCTAAGCATTTTTCTATAAATAGGGTGCTTAGGTTAGAATTGAAAATCACACCAGAATCTGAAGTTTTCTCTCTCTATAATATCGAGCGTATTTTTGTGAGTATTTTGATACTTTGAGTGTTGCTATACTGATGCAAGTTTCTTTCAAATATATCCAAAATTCAGGTTAAGTACTATTCTTTTCGAGGTAAGGGATGTTATTTTCTTCTTAAATGATATTATTTTCTTCAATATCATTATGCCGAAATATTGGTTTGAACTTTTTATCAAATTTAGAACTTTTTGTGTTGGAGTTACTATTCACGTATACGACACTATTCACGAATACGACACTATTCACCGAAAAATAAAATTTTCTTCTTTTTGTCCAGGATGTCTATTATGGTTACTATATTTGATTGTATCCATGTTTTGATCTTTATTTTTGAATTCTGCTTCAAAATTTGTTATTATGGAGTATTATTGAACTTGGATAAAACTGTAATACGAATCCCTAATATTTGTTTTTTTGCTTCACTGGATTCGTTTTCTTTACAATATTTTTCGTCATCCTCAGTCCTAAATGATGATATTACTGAATATCTTTGGCCTGTAGTGCAAAGATGAAAGATTTCTGAGGAATATCTTTGGCCCGTAGTGCAAAGATGAACAAGTGTTTAGATGAACATGACCAAATGATGAATATCTTTGGTCTGTAGTGCAAAGATGAATATTTGATTCCAGATATATGTTGATTGATGTTACAGGGATAAAATATTGACGATGGACTTTTAAATTCATATATAGAAGATAGTAGATTTTATTCTCTATTTAACTCTTCTAATGAATTATTATTTCTGCTGCGAATATTGATTTAAAACTTGTTGTCTATTGTATTCTATTAGATTTTTCCCTGTTGAGGACTAACGATAATTTGTTCTATATTATCTTAGTCATAATGTTCTTTATTGGGCTAGTTGAGCTCACCCTTTTCCTTTTTGTTCCATTTTTCTTCTTAGGAGGCGAGAATGTAGCGAGTACTAGTCGGGGTGTGGAATGATGGTTCTAGAAGTTGATTTAGTAGTCCTCACTATTTTGTAAAATAATGTATCAATAATTGTAATGATGACTTATTTGAGTGTGGATATTGTCTAGATGACGATATTTGTATTTAAACTCACAGTTTAAATGTTGTCGTATTTTTGCATGACAGTTGTATTAATAAAGTTGTAGTTGTTTTTGTACCATGTATTTGGCAACTTAGAATGGGTGTTGTATACCTATTTTGGGGGCGTCACAGTTGGTATCAGAGCTTAGGGATATGGTTTCTGGCGGAGATCGGGAAATAGTACTAGGAGGGGAGAGACGAGTAAATCCTTCGCTAGTGTGTCATGACTAAGCTTTTTTGTTGGTCAGTCGGAGCATATGGTTAATATGTGATATGTTAATTTGTTTAATTAACATTTGTTTTATGGCAGTATTTAAGAATGACAAATTGAGAATATTAATAAAGGGAATGAATGAGACCGTGGAGACACCTTTTTACTCACCAATGAGGATAACGTGGCAACAGTCGACAATGTTCCTCACAGAAACAACACCTAAGCGGATTTATGAACGACGTGATGTTTATGAGCTTTTTGCAGTTCATGCAAAACCGATTTAGGAGACTTCGTGTACAAAATAATCGGTGGAAATGATAATAACGCGAGGCTTGTCACGCCAAAGCGCTTCAAAGAGTTGGGACCACCAGAATTTATTGGAAAGCCGGATCCGATCAAGGCAGAGACGTGGGTTAAACAAATTACCAAGATATTCGATGTCTTGGGATGCGGAGGAAATAGAAGGTTCCATTTGCCACCTTTATGTTCCGTGGGCAGGTAGACTCATCGGTGGGAGTCTGTGAAAGCGATATCACCGCCAGACTTTCAAGATGTCTTGGGAAACATTTCAGAAACTTTTCAACGACACGTACTTTTCTGAAAGTATTTTCCATATGAAAGAGGTAGAGTTTATTAGACTAGAACAAAACAACATGACGGTGTCCCAATACGAGGCGAAGTTCGCAGAGTTATCCAGGTTTTCACCTCATTTGGAAGAGAATGAGGAACGAATGACGAGGATGTTTCTGAGAGGTTTAAAACCCGAGATTCGACAATATCTTATCTCTCACAAATTTTCTTTATATTCGAGATGTTGTAAATGAGGCTCAATTATTAGAGCGAGATAATGAGTATGTTCAACCGGGGACCACAACTGTGGTCATACCGCAAGGCGCAATTAGCCATCGATGCAATGAAAACCAATGGGAGGAAAACATCTGGGACAAAAGCGGTAACCACTCCGGTGGTAATCGTGGCCATGAAAATAGAAGAAGAAGAGAGTCGGGGAGATTTTAAAAAGAGGAGATTCAATAATGACACTTTGAAGACGCCGAGACCAAAGAACAACCTGGTTTTAAGGGAGGAGAACGACCACCGTTCGTATCTTATAAATGTGGAAAAGAGGGACACATCATTGAAAACTATCCACAACTGCTCAAGGTATGCTATAATTGTGGAAAGGAAGGACATATCGCTTTCGAGATTGTACAGAGCGAAAACAAAGTCCATGGGGATGGTGACTCAAAAGGTTGTCCCGTAAAAGTCAAAGTCAATCGCCTCTGGAAGAGCATTTGTCGTGGATCGGTTAAAGTGCAAGGAACCCAAACGAGGTGATCACGGTAAGCTAAACATAAACTCTTGCGAAGTTTATACCTTATTAGATATCGGTTCTACCCCATTCTTTTATCTCTCCTGCTTGTGCTCAACGTTTAAACTTGACTCCGGAGAAATTAGACCTTGACTTATCTGTGGAGACTCCATTAGGAGAAACTTTCATTGCATCCACTGTTTATAAATCTTGTTTGATCCAAGTTGGTACCATCACATTACTTGTTGATCTTATTTCTTTGAAAATACTTGCATTTGATGTGATTTTAGGGATTGATTGGTTAACCACTCATCATGCTAAAATTGATTATTTTCGTAAGGTTGTTAGTTTTCATATTCCTAACCAACTCAAGTATATACGAATCCAAACAACCAAACCACTAAAGTCAATCAACGTCATATCAAGCCATAAAGCTATTCGCTTATTGAAAAATCTAATGTCAAGCTTTCTTAGCCCATGTCACGGACTTGAACAAAAACACGCCGATGTGAATAATATTTCTATTGTTAGTGAATTTCCCCGACGATTTCCCAAGAACTTCCCGCCTACCCCGTAACGTGAAGTTGAATTCTTTATTGACCTTGAACTTGGTACAAAGCCCATTTCTAAAACCCCATATCGAATGACTCCTATTGAACTTCAAGAGTTAAAGGTCCAACTACAGGAGTTATTGGACATCGGTTTCATTCGTCCTAGTATATCTCCTTGGGGTGCTCCTGTTTTATTTGTAAAGAAGAAAGATGGGAGTATGCGACTTTGTATTGACTATCGAGAATTGAACCATGTCACCATCAAGAATAGGTATCTGCTACCTCGTATTGATGACCTATTTGACCAGTTTCAAGGAGCACAATTCTTCTCAAAGATCGATCTTCATTCTGGATATCATCAGCTGAAGACTAGAACTGAGGATATTCCAAAGACCCTTGAGAACTCCTATGACGGCATTATGAATTCTTAGTCATGTCTTTTGATTGACTAATGCTCTCATGCTTTCATGGATATGATAAACCGAGTATTCAAGGATTATTTGGATCAGTTTGTTGTCGTCTTTATTGATGACATCCTCATATATTCCAAAAGTCGTGAAGATCATGAACACCATTTGAAGCTGGTACTACATAGGCTTCGTGATAACAAGCTATATGCCAAGCTGAAGAAATGCGAGTTCTGGCTTGAGGAAGTAGCATTCATTGGGCACATGGTGTCAAAACATGTAGTATCTGTTGACCCGGCGAAGATTGAAGCAATACAAAGTTGGGAGCAACCAAAATCGGTGACCGAAGTACGTAGCTTTTTGGGCTTAGCTGGTTATTATCGGAGATTTATGGAAGGATTTTCTCGAATCATTTCTCCGTTAACTCAGCTGACTTGTAAAGATACAAAATTTGTATGGAGCGAGGAATGCGAGAAGAGTTTCCAAGATCTCAAGAGGAGACTCATTTCGGCACCTGTTCTGACAATACCATCTGGTTCGGATGGATTTGTTATCTACAACGATGCTTCAGGTAAAGGGTTATGATGTGTTCTCATGCAACATGGGAAAGTCATAGCCTATTCCTCGCAACAACTTAAAGAGTATGAGAGGAATTATCCTACTCATGATCTAGAGTTGGCAGTAGTCGTTTCTGCGCTAAAGATCTGGAGGCACTATTTATATGGGGAGAAAGTGGAAATATATTAAGACCGTAAAAGTCTCAAATATTTCTTCACCCAAAAGGAACTCAACATGCGGCAAGGACATTGGCTCGAGTTATTAAAAAGATTACGACCATACCATCCAATACCATCATGGAAAAGCAAACGTGGTAGCTGACGCATTGAGTAGAAGATCATATGCGGGTACAAGTGCAATGTTGTTAACACAAAGGCCCATTTTGTATGACTTGCAAAGGATGGAGATAGAGATAAAGGCTCCAAGTACCCACGTGATGATATCAAGCATACGAAGTAGAACCGACTTTTAATTGATAAAGTTAAAGTTTTGCTCAAGCTACGGATATGGAGGTGATGCGTATGAAGAAGAAAGTGCAAGAAGGTGCTATTCCGAAGCAAGAATCGATGAAGAAGAATACTTGAGTCAACTCCGCACTTTGTGTTCCTAACGATTACGACTTGAAGCATAAAATTATGATGGAGGCACACAACACACCGCCACAATCCATCCTGGGAGTACCAAAATGTATCATGATCTTCGACATACATTTTGGTGGAACAATATGAAGAGAGAGATCGCAAAGTTTATCTCGAGGTGTTTAACTTGTCAACGTGTAAAGGCGGAGCATCAAGTGCCAAAGGATCCATTGCAACCACTTGAGATTCCGAAATGGAAGTGGGAACACATTACTATGGATTTTGTTACGGGTCTTCCCAAGGTTTCTCAAGGCATAGATGCGATTTGGGTTATTGTTGATAGATTAACCAAGTCTGCCCATTTCTTGCCTATACGGGAGACTTATTCCCTTGAACGTCTTTCTAGTATGTACGTAAATGAGATTGTGAGATTGCATGGCATGCCAGTATCCATAGTTTCGGATCTTGACTCAAGTTTCACTTCAAGGTTTTAGGTTAGCTTGCAGAAAGCTATGGGCACGGATTTACGATTCAGTTCGGCATACCATCCTCAAACGAACGGACAATCAGCGAGGACTATTCAAACTCTTGAGGATCTATTAAGACTTTGTGTCCTAGATTTCAAAGGGAGTTGGGATAAGTACCTACCATTGGTGGAATTCTCCTACAACAATGATTATCGACAAAGTATAGGTGTGGCTCCATTTGAAGCATTGTATGGACGAAAGTGTCGCTCTCCAATATGCTGGGATGAGGTGGGAGAAGCAACGTTGTTGGGACCAGAGTTGGTATGAATGACTATAGAGAAGATCCAAACGATTCGACAACGTATATAAATGGCACAGGATCGACAAAAGAGTTATACGGATCTTCATCGAAAGGACGTGAAATTTGACATTGGGGATCATGTATTGTTACGTATTGCTCCATGGAAGAGAGTTATAAGATTCGGGAAGAGAGGAAAGCTCAATCCACAATTTATTGGTCCATTTCAGATTCTTGACCGAGTAGCAAATGTGGCCTATAGACTCGCATTACCTCCAAGCATGTCTCGTGTTCATAATGTTTTTCACGTATCTGTGCTTCATAAATATGTGAAGGACCTAAACAACATTATTGAGTTAGAACTAGACGAGATAGCCGAAGATTTAACATACGAGGAGGTACCTGTTAAGATCTTGGATAGGAAAGAGCATGTCCTACGCACCAAGGTTATACCACAAGTTAAGGTTTTGTGGAGGAACCATACTATTGAAGAAATGACCTGGGAGTTGGAATCAAGAATGAAAACGAGGTATCCTCACCTTTTCGAAACACCAGGTATGTACGTCAATTTCGAGGACGAAATTTCATAAGAAGGGAAGGTTGTAAGACCCCAACTTTTTATAAATGAAATTGAATTTCCTCTATTTATTATTTTGAATAGTAAGGGTTGAATTGATTAAAGTTGTTAGTTATGGGTAAAATACGCAAATATTTTAAATAAGCAAGTGGTTATAAAATATTCATTGTTGTCGGGGAATATTCATTTGGTCGTGGAATATTCTTCCGCTTGTGGGAATATTCGCATGACCGGTAGCAATTTTTTATGGGCCCCATAACGAAAGCGATTTGATGAAGAAAACGACAAGTATAAGTTGTTTATAAATAACGGCGTTGTTATTCAAGTAATATCTTGTTGGAATACCGGTGGTTAAAACACGATGAATACGTTGTTGTCAAGACAAATGCTATTACCTGTATTGCACCAATTATTGATTCTTACGTAAGAAGGCACTACTCAATAATTGTTACAGTAATTACTGTTCAATATTTTATTGATTCAATAATTGCTACGTTGATATTTTATATTATTGTTATTTTAGTAATTGTCACTACACAATATTTCTCATTATCAGATCAATGATTCATATTATTTTAATAATATTACTAGATAACATTATTGGCAATGTCTAGAAAGTTCTATCTAAGGAGAGGTTTGGTCACCTAATTGCGCCATGATGAGGAGAAATTCTTATTGAAAGCCCCTCTTTCTCGAAACTACAGCAACACCGATGATTGTGATTCTCGTAATATTATTTGTGAATAATTAATTATTGATTTATATGATAAGAAAATATATTCATTTTATGTGGATATAAATGGAGAAAATTTTAAAGTGACAATTGTTGAAAAATTGATATTTTATTTTTTTGATAAAATAATTTGAGACGCCCCCAAAATTAGGTATACATCACCCATTCGAAAGTCGCCAGATACATGGTACAAAATTCAAATACAACTTCATTTATATTAATCATTGAAATGTCAGATAGAATACGACCACGCTTAATCGTGAGTTTTAATACAAATGTATGTAACTCTCATGGTGCCTCACCACAACCTTACAATGGTACTTTACATAAAAGTATAGTCAAAAACTGCTTTTAAAAATTAAAATCTTTGGGAAGTGCTCAAGGAAACCTTTCGTACATGGGAGGCCATGCGTCTAGATTCATATGGCCACGTAATTATCCTCGGTTGACCTAATAGACCCTAAAGAAAATGAGAAGATTATTATCATCTTCTTTCCAATGGTGAGTCTTTTCGACATATAACTATCTCCACTTGTCTCCAAGTGAATATTATATTTCAAATAAACTCCAAGATCATATAGGTAGTACCAGAGATATACTCAAAGAAGTGGATGCGCACAACCCTGTCTTATGATAACACGAGATTGTATGTCATTAGACATCTTGTATCATAGTGGCAAAACACCCTTCCAAAGTTGGGTTCACCTCACCCTATTTCACCAAATATAACTACTAAATGTTGTATAGAATACAATACACTTTTCTATACTGCTTTAAGGAGAACCTCCATGCCTAAAGAGCAATCTGCTTCTATTCCCCGTTATCCCCTGGGCCGACCTCGACGAACATTCTTACGGCAACACTCTTATTACCCCAAAGGAATTATGAAGCGAAAGGGTGAGCACAACTAGCCCAGTAAAGAATATCATGACTAAAGATAATTAAATTATCATTAGCTTTCATCAATAATAAATCAGAGATTTAGAACATATGGTAGATGATAAAACTTTTCAACCATAGTTGTAATCGAACGAAGCAATCCATTAGAAGAGTCAAATAGTACCATCGTGTCTATTATCTTCTTCATGTTAAAAGTCCACCAATAATGTTTTATCCGTATAACATCAATCAACAATTCATGTCCACAATCATATGAATAACTCATAATCAAAATTGTGATTCTAAATTCTTCTTCGCACCCAGGATGAAGATAATTTTCATTACCTATCTTCACCTGAAACATCAAAAATCATGGTTATACTAAATCACAATTCATGCTCAGAATCATTAAATCATCTTTTACTACTACTAAAAGATATTCATTATTATCACATCCATGAATTAATATTTCATTCACGAGACTCACCAATAAATAATCCACATCATTGAATCATCCCCGCACTACGTGCCAATGATATTCTTTAAGATCACGACCACGAATTATCCATGCACAACGGGCCAAAGATAATCGTGTTTTCATCAACTATCCCGATCATGCCATAAAATAATTCATCTTTGCACCTTGGTCAAGAGAATCCATAGCCATAATCATACCAAAAATCGGCCCATCAATGCACTACGGGCCAATGAGGACTTTTTCCACATCATTTGTAACATTACGGTAATGATTATACCGAATAATCCCTGGTCATCATCATTCCAAGTCCATCTATGCACTACAGGCCACATATGACTTTCAACATAATATAAGCATGAGGATGATGACAATGATATAAAAATCAATCAAATGAGATAAAGGATAAATATTAAACATTTATAATACAATTTATACATCGTTCAATAATAACCAAATGTTATCAATCACTTAATAATCTCATAATCTAATATCATTAATATTATAACAATATTTTAATCATTTCTTTAACTTATAAACAATTTATTTCAATTGTTTACACTTTATCAAATAATGCATTTAATCATTCAAAAATGCCATACTCATAAGATTTTATAATCAATGATCAAATCCCTCATCAAAATCTGCATATACCCTATATAGGATTCTCAAGCCATAAAATCCTATTTTCCAATTTTATTACTTCACATAACATATTTAATTCATTTACTCATAACTAGTTCATTTTTATGAAAAATAACAAATCAGTCCCAAAAATATTTCTTTTCCGGGATTTAGCGTAATATAGTCCCATCTTGAACATATATTTTCTCGTAATTTTTAAATTAATTTACTATTTTTCATATGGATAAAACTGCCGAATATTTAGACATTTATCATAAATTGTACTTTTGTCCAAAAATTCCGAAATTTACAGGGTATACTCTTGTTATATACATGTACTCCCAATAAAAATTTCACTAATTTTGGAGTTAACCACAAGGAGTTATAAGAGTTTACTATTAAAATAGTCTTTTCCCATAAAATCCATAACTCTTAATCTATACATCCAAAAATCGCCATTTTTGGACACAATTTAGAAAACTCATTAAATTATCATTTCAAATATTTTTAGAATTTTGAGGGTCAAAAAATTACGAATCTGCCTTACAAGTAAACCCTTTTTAATGAAAATACTATTCGTATTTAATACGAAGGATCATTCACCATGCATGTGGTAATCCACATAGATAAAGTTATTACAACGAATAATAAAGAATGGAATAATGTAAGGATTCACTATGCGTGCGATAGTAGATCGCACCGGCTGTTTATTCCCAACAAAATAATAAATAATGGAACCAATGTCCAGAAGAACGCATGCATGTGATATTCCGAATAATAAATAATGGAACCAGCCCAGCAAGAAATGCACAAACAGGATATTCACGAATAATAAATAATGGAACCAGTCCCAAGTAAAAGCAGACAGTAGACGGGATATTCTAATGTAATAATAAAGAACGGAATATTAGAAGAATTTCACCATGTATGCAGATTACATAAATGAAGTTATTCCAACATAATAATAAAGAATGGAATAATGTAAGAATTTCACCAAGTATAGGGTAGTCCATATACAAAGTTATTCCAACAAAATAATAAATAATAATAATATCATTTACTTAGCACGAAAATTATATCCCTACCTTAAAAAGAAAAGTATTCTCAATCGGTAGAAGGAATATACTTGAAGAAAACTTGCACTACGCTCAAAGCTTTCTTAAACTCTAAAGAAATACGCCAAGATTATAAAAGAAGAACTCTCTCTATAGTTTCTCTCTAGAGTTTCAAAGTGAATTCGTAAGAAATAATGAAGGAATGAACTTCTATTTATAGAAAATGGACTTGCATAGTAACTAACTCATGAACTGGTCCAGATTGATTTACTTTAATCTGACGGTCCATATTTAAAGCAAAATCTTTTAAATAAATTATAATATATTCTATTTATAATCTAATAAAACGAATAACTTTATAAAAGATTTTACTATGCAAACACTATGCAAGCACTATGCAAACACCATGCATAATAAAATATAATATATTCTAATTATTGTCTAATAAAATGTAGATAACTTTATAAAAGTATTTTGTTTTATATAAAAAGATTTTACTATGCAAAATACTATGCACAATAGAATATAATATATTCTATTTATAGAATAACTTTATAAAAGTATTCTGCTTTATATAAAAAGTTTTTCTCTTTATTACATTAATAATACCAATAAAACAAAAATCGAGTGACTTCTCACATAAGCATCAATAATCAATACCGCATATTTACCAAAATAGAAAAAAAAATTGAATACTTTTATTTTATAAAATTCGGGGTCTCACATAATTCATTTAAATATATTATTATATTTTAATAATATAATAATGGTGATATTTTACAATAAATGTGGGATATATGAATAAATGAGGAGGAAGAGTATTTTTGTTATAAATATTGTTTAAAACATGTTAAACATGTTTGTGGGCCCGTTTCTTGACTGAAATTTGATTATAGCCTGTAAAATCACCTGTTTGTGGATTTTGGTCAACTTCTATTTGGAATTTGGAAAAACTTTCTTCTGCAAAGTTGTAGAGAATTGAATTTCCTATGGAAGAACATAAGATTTGAATTTTTCTGATAAAATAGCTATTTATTACGAATTATTAAAGTTTCAAAGTTCCAGAATAATTGATTTTTGAAGTTTTAATTGTTTTATTTAAGAAAAATGTTTTTCTTATTTATTGTGGGTGGGTGGCTGATGTTGTGAGCTGGTGGTGTGCATAGGAAATTTAATAAATTATACTAATATTATATTAAATTTTTCTGCTTTTGTGTTCTAAGAATTTTTCTATAAATAGGGTACTTAGGTTAGAATTGAAAATCACACCAGAATCTAAAGTTTTCTCTCTCTATAATATCGAGCATATTTTTGTGAGTATTTTGATACTTTGAGTGTTGCTATACGGTGCAAGTTTCTTTTAGCGTTATATCCGAAATTCAGTTAGAAGTACTATTCTTTTCGAGGTAAGGGATGTTATTTTCTTCTTGAATGATATTATTTTCTTCAATATCATTATGCCGAAATATTGGTTTGAACTTTTTATCAAATTTGAAACTTTTTGTGTCGGAGTTACTATTCACGTATACGGCACTATTCACAAATACGACACTAGTCACCGAAAAATGAAATTTTCTTCTTTTTGTCCAGGATGTCTATTATGGTTACTATATTTGATTGTATCCATGTTTTGATCTTTATTTTTGAATTCTGCTTCAAAATTTGTTATTATGGAGTATTATTGAACTTGGATAAAATTGTAATACGAATCCCTAATATTTGTTTTATTGCTTCACTGGATTCGTTTTCTTTAAAATATTTTTCATCATCCTCAGTCCTAAATGTTGATATTACTGAATATCTTTGGCCTGTAGTGTAAAGATGAAAGATTTTTGAGGAATATCTTTGGCCCGTAGTGTAAAGATGAACAGGTGTTTAGATGAACATGACCAACTGATGAATATCTTTGGCATGTAGTGCAAAGATGAATATTTGATTCCAGATATATGTTGATTGATGTTACAGGGATAAAATATTAACGATGGACTTTTAAATTCATATATAGAAGATAGTAGATTTTATTCTCTATTTAACTCTTCTAATGAATTATTATTTCCGCTGCGAATATTGATTTAAAAGTTGTTGTCTATTGTATTCTATTAGATTTTTCTCTGTTGAGGACTAACAATAATTTGTTCTATATTATCTTAGCCATAATGTTCTTTACTGGGCTAGTTGAGCTTACCCTTTTTCTTTTGTTCCATTTTTCTTCTCAGGAGGCGAGAATGTAGCGAGTACTAGTCGGGGTGTGGAATGATGGTTCTAGAAGTTGATTTAGTAGTCCTCACTATTTTGTAAAATAGTGTATCAATAATTGTAATGAGTACTTATTTGAGTGTGGATATTGTTTAGATGACGATATTTGTATTTAAACTCACAGCTTAAGTGTTGTTGTATTTTTGTACGACAGTTGTATTAATAAAGTTGTAGTTGTTTCTGTACCATGTATTTTGCGACTCAGAATGGGTGTTGTATACCTATTTTGGGGGAGTCACAATATATATGTGTGTTTATGTACCCATAACTTAATTTAATGTAGTAATATTAAGTCCTTATAATTGACTTAAGGAGCCCCAAAAAGGAAATAACCTTGGTATATTAAGTGGCCTTGTTGCTAATGCAGTAAGGTAAATAGCTTGTCCCAATTTCTTAGTCTCAAAGTTTGCATCAGCCGTGTATAGGCCATTGGCCTACTCCTACTTTGCTGAAAATGAGAATGGTGATGATGGCTAGAGTTCATGTGATGATGAGTTTAAGGGAGTAGTTCACCAACTCCTTCTTACCTAATGGTTCCATCTTTTTCATGTTAGTTTAATTTATTGGGCAAAATCCCCAATTGGACAATAATTTGACTATATAAGAAAGCCTTCCCCTTCATTCTCAAGGCTGCTAAATTGCTGAGATTATTTGCTATTGCATAGAGAGATAGAGTCAGTGAGTTGAGAGTGAAGAAGAATTCCAAGAAAACTCTTGCATTGATTATTGCAGTAAGAGGGAAGAACACTCTGTTAATTGAGAAAAATCATCAAATGTACTTAATTATAACTGTCGATGTCGGGATTTTTATTTGTCCCTTTCTGTTCTTGTTCTTTGGTGTTCTCATGTTAGGTGAGATTTGTTTAAAAAAACAAGTTGCGGTGTTCCGACATTTATATGTCGATTTATTGACCCGTAAGAGTCGCCAGTTGGTTTTTTATATGGTTGTACCAACACAACCGAGAAAAAGTTTACACATTGACCTAGTGATGTGACACTACTAAGCGGATTTATGAAACCGAGATTCATTAGGGTCCGGGGACTTGATTATGCGGAGGGAAGGTGTTAGGCACCCCCTGACATCCGTGTTACCACGGTGACCGCCACTTTTCAAGAAACTGTTATATGAATGTGTGTGTGTGTGGATCAATGTGCTATTTATATAGAAGTAGTGTGAGGCCTCGTTCGCACCTATATACACAGGGTTTGAATTTGTATAAAAATTCATTTTTAAACAAGATATGGCAGTGATGTTTTCTAAAATATGTTTTTTCAAACCCTTTTGCTCAATAGTAATTGAGACCTTTTACACTTCCATTTTTTTTAGTAAGTGTTCGGCTTAATTGCTTTTATTTTCGAGATGCGAAGCATCTTCGAGAAAATAATGTACAAAGCAGTGCCGAACTCCTCGTGGGTATAAAAACCATCTGAGGAAATCCAAACACTGTGAATAAATTTACAAGCTGCTTACAACTGAAAATGTCCATCATGAGAATCGAATCTAGATCCAGTAGACTGAATCTGTGATCACATGATTCCTAGGCTCACATGATGCCGCAATTTATATGAAAGCAATAAGCAGTTATATATATAAAATCTATATATATATATATATATATAAATATATATATATATATATATGTATATATACGGACGTGATCAGCCACCACGAAGTACCTCAACGGGGGATCAGAAATGAAAATAAAATAGTAAAAGCAATCAACCGCCACGAAGTAAACTCAAGACGGGACGAAAAGTAAATATATATATATGGGTCAAGATCAGGTAAGGACTCCCTTACTTTGTTAAAATGCGGACTTTTTTTTTGATTTTTTTCGGTTTTTTTTAAATAACTAAAAAAAGTTTAATATTTTATGGGCCGAAATTTTTCATAATACAAGATGTTTTGATGTGATTTGGATACGTATAACAAAGCAGTGCATGCATACCGTGCATCGCACCACCATTTTTGGTATAGGTATTCAAATCACGCCCATAACATTATATTATGGAAAAATATCTGCTCCATAAAATATTAAATATTTTTTTAGTTGTTTTAAAAAAACAAAAAAAGGTCCTAATTTTAACAAAATAAGGGAGCCTCACCGACGGTTATATATATATATATATATATATATATATATATATATATATATAGGTAGGGATCGTAAGGACTCCTTTACTTTGTTAAAATATGATTTTTTTTTTTTTTTTTTTTAAATAACTAAAAGTTTAATATTTTATGAAATCGATTTTTTCATAATACAATGTTTTTGGATGTGATTTGGATACGTATAACAAAATAGTGCATGCGATGCAATGTGTGCGCATTGCATACCACCATTTTTTGGTATAGGTATTCAAATCACGCCTATAACATTATATTATGAAAAATATCTCTGCTCCATAAAATATTAAATATTTTTTTGTTGTTTTAAAAAAATAAAAAAAAAGGTCCTAATTTTAACAAAATAAGGGGAGCCTCACATTGACGGTTTATATATATATATATATATATATATATATATATATATATATATATATATATATATATATATAGAATTAGATCGTAAGGACTCCCTTACTTTGTTAAAATACAGACTTTTTTTTTGGTTTTTTTAAATAACTAAAAAAAAGTTTAATATTTATGAAATCAATTTTTTTCATAATATGAATTTTTGGATGTGATTTGGATACGATAACAAAAGCAGTCTCATGCATACCGTGCGGATCGTATTCACCATTTTTTTGGTATAGGTATTCAAATCACGCCTAAAACATTATATTATGGAAAAATATCGATTCAATAAAATATTAAATTTTTTTTTTAGTTGTTTTAAAAAAACAAAAAAAAGGTCCGCATTTTAACAAAGTAAGGGAGTCTCACTGACGGCTTTCAGATATATATATATATATATATATATATATATATATATATATATATATATATATATATATATATATACAAACCTGAAATGAAACCACAGGCATCAAATCCCGCATTACAAAAACGACTCTCAACGTGAAGAATGGTGTGTGCAAAGATGAAGAGAAAGGCTTTAAAGTGTGTAAGAAGGCTTACAGTGGACTGCCAAAGAAGACTTTAATAACTTTAAATGGATGAACACTCGGCTCTTGTCGGTAAAAATATGACAGTAAATAAGCTCAAAAGTGTTTGAAATAAGAAATCACTTAGTTTATAGTGTGCACAAAGAAAATTGGATAAGGTTTCCTCGCTATTTCTCTTGCTAATAAGGCCACCCCAAGCCCTCTATATATAGAGGGGGGTGCCGAAGGTCTACCTACGGCTGCCCGGGATGTCCAGGGTAATGTGGGTCCCGCCGTGTCGAAGTACGTACACTCGGACAACGAGCTGTTTGCTCGGACCTTCATAACTTTCAATCCGGGAGTCCGATGGAAGCGTACCATACCATTTCGAAAATCTGTTTCCGAGAGCTACATAATGACATAGGATTTTCCCTTTTTTGATTCCGGGAAGATGGGTCCATGATCGAAATAGCATTTTTGAGTTTTCGCCAGTAATCCCATTTCTATTTTATTTAAGCTTATAAGTTAAAGATATAAGGTTCTTGTGGGACTTCTTTTGAAGCATTTTGAGTTGAAATGAGTTTATTTGATTTGAAGTGAATTTGAGTTGGCAAAATGACCATTTTGCCCTCCCGGTTATCTCCTGTTCGTTGCATTATTGTAGTAGTCTTTTCTCAGGGTTATCTTTGAGGTTGCCATGCTGTTGACTCTGAATGTCCTCAAGGTTATCTCTGAGGTTGGCTTGACCTCCCGGGGTTGACTTCGGGCATTAGACTTGATCTCCTGGGGTTATCTCCAAGGCTGGGATCGACTCTCCTGTGGTTATCTCCGGGGTTGGAAACTGGATATCCCGGGGCTATCTCCGGGGTTGGAATTGATGTTGTGGTCCTCCAGGGTTGGAAACTGGTTACTTTTGGAGTGTGGAAACTAGATATCTCGGGGCTATCTACATATGCCCCTCTTTATGATGTTCATGCAATGCAATGGAATAGACATGATAAAGATTAGTAGACACTTTAAATATGACAAGGAATTTTTAATGATGCAACATAATGAATGTTAAAATGTTTTCGCAAATCGCAGTTCGTAAATTGCATATCGCATTTCGCACTTCGCTTTTCGCATTTGGCCAATCGCAGTTTGCAACTCACACATCGCATTTCGCATATCGCAAATCGCAATATAATGAATGTTAAAATGTTTTTGCAGATCGCTTTACCTTTACCGATAATTGCTGATGCCTATACTTGTGTTGAATCCAACGGTTTAGCTTTTTGTCGGTGTCGCCGATGCTTATTTGATGAAGAGAAATTGAGATGTTTTCTACATCTTTATTGGGGATAACATTCTGAAATCACCGGACCTTCCCGATGTATACGATGGTAGTTTACAATGGTGCCTACCTTGATGGTATTTTTATAACGGATCCTACCCTACTGGTAGTTGAATACGCTGTCATTGCCAAACTATTTCGGTTCCCACTAGAATGGTGGTATACAAAGCTTTCATTGCTGAACTGTCTTGATGTTGTGTTGAATTGATACTAATGGTTTTGAATACTGGATCTTCTGATACCTTCGCTCAAAAACCCTTTTTGAGGTGATTTGGAGTCTCTTTTCGTTGTTGGGTACTTGCCCCATTTCTTTGAGCGTTTGATTCGTAACCCAGCTGAACTGATGAATTGAATGCCGCTAACATCCCTGGAGAGTGCAGCTTGTTCTTTCGCTGCCCAGATTTGAACTTCAGTGTAGAGGTCTCGACTTGTGAGAATTTAACGACGGTTGGCACATTTGATGATGAGGATTTCATTCGTTAGATCTTTTGTCATTGGGCTTCTGTTTTTGAGTTAAGGACTTTCTTGAGAATTTTCCCATTTTTTTTATGAGAGGCTTTATCTCGCCTTAAACTCCTTCCCTTTTTGGGAATCAGAAAATGCCCCTGTCCTTTCGCATGTTGTTGTCGGGGATTTATACGAGGAACTCTCTTTGTTGACCAAGTTGCGAGTGAGTAATATCCTCACATATAGATTGTTATTCTGAGAACATTATGATTGGAAAAGACCAAATGATCATACTGAATCGCCAGTGAGCTGATTTGAGGAAATCTCTGATGATGATGTACCATGCTGATGGTGTTGATTGCTGCATTTTCCTCTTTAGGATGGTTGATAAATGCCCCAGTGTTGAGTTGTCGCTGTTTTTGAGATTGCCCCAACCTTGCTTATTTTCTGGGATAGATGCTTTGACAGATGAGCTGATAAGATGCCGAGATCGCAAGAGGCTTTTACTTCTGTACCATAAAGTGGATTTGGGATTTGATGTTGACAGCTCTTTCTGGTAGAGATGTCGCTTAGTTAGAGAGATGATGCTCTAACTCATAGGGATACTTCTAATGTTGAGCGGGATGACGCTATATCTACCCGAGATATCGTCTGCAGTTGGCTGTAGATTTATTAGCTCGTGTAGAGACCCTTGGGCAGGAGATCACAACGTTACCTCTTTCTTCCGAGAGGGATGCCACATTAGATTTGGTGGCTCGCTTATCCACTGGTTTGTAGATTAGCTTTGATTTTCCTGCATAGACTAGCTTAGCCATTTTTGTCATGTACATGATACATTGTATATATCAAACAGTATTATATGTTAGGGAAATATGTTTTGACTCACTTCCTTTTTAGTTATGCCTTGTTACTTGCTTGATATTTTGCCTGCTTCTTCAGGGCTTGTGATTCCTCCTTGATGGATGGACATTGAGATGTCTCAGGATCTTTTAGAATAGATCTTTGATCTATGTGTATTCCCTACCATCTTTGGTGTCTTGGGACTGGTTTTTTGTATGTGGTTATGGATAAAAGTGTGTTTGTTTTTGTTTTTTCTGTGATGAGACCAGACCATAAAAATGGCTGCCTACGTACTCCCGTGTATTGGGGAGATCAGATCGACGTAGTTTGCCCCATGTACAAGGCAGATTGCAGATGAAAAGTTTAATCCCATATACATGATAAATTGAAGGTACGAAAGGTTTAATCCCTGGTGGGATAAATTGAAAGTATGAAAGGTTTCGAAAACCTACGGGGAGTGAAAGATCAGGTGATCCGAAACTAGGCTGCTAGTTGGAAAGTGTGATTGTCCCTGATGGGGTAAATGGGTGTACAAAAGGTTATATGTAGTGAAGGGTTTGAGAAAACCTGAATTGATTAGGGATCTGGTGATCTAAAACCAGGATGTTTGCTTGATGATAACTTCAGACATAGTACCATTTTACGGTGTCCGAGTTAATGAGCTGTGAAAATTCATCGCCATCCATTTCTTGTAATCTGAGAGCACCTTCTGTCAACACCTCCTTGACAATAAACGGGCCTTCCCAGTTCGGGGCAAATTTTCCCTTAGACCGATCTTGGTTGTCAATGATCTTCTTCAAAACCAAGTCGTGTTGTTTTGAACTATCAGAAGTGGACTTTTACATTGTAGGATCCGGCGATCCTTTGTTGATATAATCGACCATAAAAGATAGTCGTGGTTCGCCTTTCGTCTATTAGAGACAATTGGTGATACCTGTCTTGTACCCATTGGTCTTCATCCAGTTGAGCGTCTATCAACACTCTAAGAGATTCTATTTCTACCTTTATGGGGAGCACTGCTTCCATCCCATAGGTTAATGAATAGGGGGTTGCCCCAGTGGAAGTGCACATTGATGTTCTATAGGATAATAAAGTCAAATGCAACAAGTCAGGCCATCCTTTATGATTGGCGGACATCTTTTGAATGATCTTGATGTTTTTATTAGCCGCTTCAACATCACCATTCATCTTTGGATGGTAGATGACGGAGTTAAGGTGTTTGATGTGGAATTTGCTACATAACTCATCCATTATTTTGTTGTTTGAGGTTCTTAGCATTGTCTGACACAATGACCTCTGGTTGTCCATATCGACAAATGACATTGTTTCTGATGAAAACAATGATGACTTCTTTGGTAACCCTGGGGAAGGAGGCTACTTCTACCCATTTGGTGAAGTAGTCGATCATGGTGAATATAAATTGATGCCCATTACTGGCTTTGGGCTCGATGGGCCCGATCACGTCCATTCCCCACATTGAGAAGGGCAAGGGCGAACTCATATTGTGGAGTTCCCTTGGAGGGGCGTGGATGGTATTTCCATGAATTTGGCATTAGTAGCACCTCTTGACGTGATCATCATAGTCAGCCTTGAGGGTAAGCCAGTAATGTCCCGTTCTGAGGATCTTCTTAACAAGTAGGGGGTCGCTCATGTGTGGGTCACATACTCCACCATGGACCTCATCCAAGAGCCTCTGAGCTTGGTCCTTGTCTAGACATCTGAGGAGACTTAGTCCTGCATCTCTTTTGTAGAGTGCATCTCCGCTTAGGTAGAATTTCATAGCAAGTCAATGGATCTGCCTTTTCTCAGTCGGGCTCGCCTCAGCGGGTGTAGATCCATCTCGTAAATACTCCTTGCTATGATGATACCAAGGATGCTGGATGGGAGATAGCTCATTCGATACTTCTCCAACATAGTTCCCATAGGCTGGTGCCTTTTCCAGGATAAATGTGATGCTTGGCATGTGTTCCTTGTCAGGTATGTGAATCAAGGAGGCCAAAGTTGCTAGTGCATCTGCAATGTCATTCCTATTACGAGGAATGTGTAGAAAGGAGATCTCTTCGAACTCCGAAGCCATCTGTAAAACTTGTCGATGGTAAGGCAGTAAATATAGCTCTTTGGTTTGATAGATTCCTGTGGATTGTTTGATTACCAACTCCGAATCTCCAAAGACAGTTAATCGCCTGATGCCCATTGAACGAGCAAGTTTTAGCCCCATGATACAACCTTCATACTCAGCTGTGTTGTTGGTGCTGACAAACTACAATTTAACGGCGACGGGATACTGCTCCCCTGTAATGGATACTAGAATTGCTCTAGTCCCAGAATCTTCCATGTTTACAGCTCCATCAAAATACATCTTCCATGTTTGGTGTGCATCATGCTGATGGTATTGCTGAATTGTCATTACCCCTTCATCGGGGAAGTATGTTTCCAAGGGTTTGAAATCTCCGGAAGGTGCGGTAACCAGTTGATCCGCAATTCCTTAACCTTTAATGGATTGAGAGGATCCATGTGGGATATGAGATGAGTTGTGTGACCATGGAGGTAATGTTGTAACTGAAAGTAGTATGCACACAAGACAATCATGTTTGATGATAAAGCATATACTTTGTAACAATCTTATTCATTTATTAATAAAAAAGTATTAATTTATTAAAGGCTTTTAATTATCTACATGATGTTGTTTTATAATATGTGATAAACCTATAGTTTTAAGTAATGCTTTTAGAATAATGATGATGATCATTTTAATGAGATCTAAATTCTTAGAAAGCTTAAAACTAAAATAGTTCCCAATCGGTTGGATTACTAAATTGGGGATTAGTGAATCCAGATAGATTGGTATATCGTTGCTTGCTCATTGGATGAGGATGATTGATCTCATGATCATTTGTGTGGAGACACTAAAACAAGTATGTAGGTGCTTATTAGAGAATAAGTTCATTGAACGTGACTCGCTAAGGAATACCTAATGGAGTTTTACTTGCCTGTCAATAGGAATTTCTGTAGTGATAGTAGTACAAGTGATCCTTGGACTTGAGATCATCATAGTATCTTGTGTATGATGAGTTATACTTTGACTTATTCCTTAAGACCCTTAGGGTATATCAAAGGGTATGCTTGGGTATAATAAGTTGTACATGGAGATAATGTATGATCAATAAAGAATCTACCACTTCTAGTAAAAGAAGAGAAATGTCCTATGTGATTCGATAAATAACAACTCAATGAGTCCTTGGCGGCGGCGAATGAAATTAGAAAGGAGTTTCTAATTTGCATTATTTGAGTTGTGCATTTAAGGATCGAAATACATATAATTGAATAAAATAAGACTTGGCGAAGAATTCCATGTCTTATATTTAATTGGGACATTGTATGGTGGAAGGATTGAATTGTACGGTAACTATTTACTCAAAGGTTCTTTTATGATTAATGTTGAAATCTATATTATCTGAAAAGTCGTTGATCGCTAGAGAGGCTTATCCCTATTGTAGAATAAATATTATTTATTTAAATAAATTAATAGTTTAATTTATTTATTTAAATAAGATTAGAATTGTTCTAATTGATTTATTCACAACCGGTTTAATATGGAGAACCTAAAGGGTCACACCATAAAAGGAAGAATAATTATTTAAGAAGTTAATGGCATAATCGTAATAAAAAGTTAAGTATATTTAATTTAATCTATGATGATAGAATAAATTAAATAACTTAATATTTATTATTTAATATTTTAGACATATTAAATATAAATTAGTAAGAGGAGTCTTATTATTATTATTACTATTATTATTATTTAATTCCTAAAGGAGTTTGGGAATTAATTAATAAAAATACTCTCATATATTTCTAATAAGATTAGGAGGTAAATTAATTAAAAGAATTTAATTAATTAAAATAAAAGCCCAATTTCTTAATTGTTAAGGAGGGTTGCCTACATCTATAAATAAGAGGAGTCTTATTATGGGTGTAGAGTGGTTGTTGACTTTTTCACAACAGACGTAATTCCAATAGTTGGGAGAGTATGCTCATTTTCTATGAGAGATAGAAAAACTAGGGTTTTGCCAAATACCCATCTTCTTGAATCTTTCTTTTACCTTGGTGGATCACCTCTAGAGGCCAAACACTTGGGTGGCTAACGTTGATCAAAGGAATGAACCAAACCCGGTGGATTCAAGTTGAACGCAAAAAAGATTGGAGGTGAATTTGTACCTGAGGAAGCTCGAATCTTCAAGGGTATGATTCTTGTTCTTCATATCTTTTCGTTTAATTAATAATTGTGCATAAAGGATGATCCGGGTATATGGTTTGTAAAATTTTAAACTCTGATTTTTACATGTTTCCACTTATTTTGTGCAATTTGATTGCTTTCAAGAATATTACAAACCTAACAGTAACCTCATGGAAGCCCATGCTAAAGCACAACATGTGACGCCCCCAAAATAGGTATACAACACCCATTCTGAGTCGCCAAATACATGGTACCGAAAGTAAACTACAACTTCAATAATACAATTATCGTGAAAAATACGACAACACATAATGTGAGTTTAAATACAAATATTGTCTTCTAGACAATATCCACACTCAAATAAGTCCTCATTACAATTATTCAAACACTATTTTACAGAAATAGTGAGGACTGCTAAACCATCTTTCTAGAACCATCACTCCATACCCCGAGTAGATCCTGCTATGTTCTCACCTCCTAAGAAGAAAAATGGAATAAAAAGGAAAAGGGCGAGCTCAACTAGCCCAGTAAAGAATATTATGACTAAGATAATATACAAGAAATTATCATTAGTTTTCAACAGGGAAATATCTGATAAAAGATAATAGATAACAAGTTTTAGATCAACAACTGTAGCGGAAACAACAATCCATTAGAAGAGTCAAGTAGAAAATGAGTTCTATGATCTTCTTAGATTTAAAAGTCCAACATCAATATTTTATCCCTGTAACAACAATCAATATACATCTTTAATCAAATATTCATCTTGGCACTACAGGCCAAAGATATTCATTTGTATCACTAGTTGGTCATGTTCATCTCAACACCGCTCATTTTTTGCGGTATAAGTGAAACATATTCATCGATTAATCAAATTATCTGCTTTTACTGGGCCAAAGATATTCAGTAATATAATCATTTAAGATTGAGGAGGATGAAAAATATTTTAAAGAAAATGAATCCAGTGAGACAGAAGGACAAATAGTAGGGATTCATATAACAGTTTATCGAAGATCAATAATACTTCATAATAACCAATTGTGAAGCATAATTCAAAAATAAAGATCAAAACATGGATACAATCAAAGATAGTAACCATAATAGACATCTTGGACAAAAAGAAAAAAATTTATTTTTCGGTGAATAGTGTCGTATACGTGAATAGTAACCCCAACACAAATAGTTCCAAATTTGATAAAAAGTTCAGACCAATATTTTAGAATAATGATATTGAAAGAAATAATATCATTTACGAAGAAAATAACATCCCTTACCTCAAAATAATCGTACTTCTGACTGAATTTCGGATATAGTGCTGACAGAAACTTTCACTGAATAACAACTCTCGAAATATCAAAATACTCACAAAAATACGCTCGATAATCTAGAGAGAAATAAAACTTGTTTCTGGTGTGATTTTCAATTCTAACCTAAGCGTCTATTTATAGGAAAATGCTAGAACGCCATAAGAGACTAAAATAATAAATTAATATTATTTCTCATTCTTTCTTCTACGAATGCATCAATTGAACAAGCTAGCCACCAATTCTGAAAATTTTCAGCAGCCCATGTGCATTCAACACCAACCAAAAAGTGGGTCCCACCCATAATTTAATAAAAATCATTTTATTTTCCAAAACTTCAGTAATTCATAGAAAATAGCCCGTTTATCAGAAAAATATGAATTTTATGTCCATTCCACACGAAATCGAATTCTCTACAACTTTACAGAAGAAAGTTTTTCCAAATTCCAAACAGAATATATCCGAAATCCACAAACGGATGATTTTCAACACCTCTAAAAATCTATAACAAATCATTCGTTCATTTTTAACGGTTCAAAATTTGTGGATATATACTCAACTTATATATGTATAATATATCCAACAATCACAAAAGACATGACTAAGAATTCATAATGCCTGTACTGAGTTTTGAAGGCAGTCTTTGGAATATCCTTAGTTTTAATCTTCAGCTGATGATATCCAGAACGAAGGTTGATTTTTGAAAAGAATTGTGCTCCTTGCAACTGGTCAAATATGTCATCAATGCGAGGTAGCGGATACCTATTCTTGATGGTGACATGGTTTAATTCTCGGTAGTCAATACAAAGTCGCATACTCCTGTCTTTCTTCTTTACGAATAAAACAAGAGCACCCCTAGGAGATGTACTAGGACGAATGAAACTGATGCCTAATAACTCTTGTAGTTGGACTTTTAACTCCTGAAGATCAATAGGAGCCATTCGATATGGGGTTTTAGAAATTGGTTTTTTACCCGGTTCAAGGTCAATAAAGAATTCAACATCACGTTACGGGGTAGGCCAGAAGTTCTTCGTGAAATACATCAGAAATTCTATAACAACAGAAATATTATTCAAATCTGACTTGTCTTTGTTCAAATCCATAACATGGGCTAAGAAAGCTTGACATTCGTTTTTCAATAAACGAATAGCTTTGTGGCTTGGTATGACTGTGACTGATTTTAGTGGTTTAGTTGCTTGAATTCGCATAACAGGTTGGTTAGGAATATGAAAACTAACAACCTTATGAAAACAATCAATTTTCGCATGATGAGTAGTTAACGAATCAATTCCTAAAATCACATCGAAAGCAAGTATCTTTAAAGAGATAAGATCCACAGGTAATGTGATGGTGCCAACTTGGATTAAGCAAGATTTATAAGCAAAGGATTTGGCATTTTCTCTAACTGAGTCTCCAACGATAAATCAAAGTCTAATTTCTCCAGAGTCAAGTTTAAACGTTGAGCACAAGCAGGAGAGATAAAAGAATGGATAGAACCGGTATCTAGTAAGGTATAAACTTCGTAAGAATTCAAGATTAGCTTACTCGTGATCACCTCGTTCGGGTTTCTCGCATTTTGGCCAGTCACGACAAACGCTCTTCCAGGAACCGCTGATTTTGACTTATCGGGAATGACCTTTGGAGTTACCATCCTCTTTGAACTTGGTTTTTCTGAAACAGGCCTTGAGCTATATGGCCCTCCTTTCCACAGTTATAACATACATTTGATTGTTGTGGGCAGTTTGGGATAATATGTCACTCTTTCCCGCATTTGTAATAAACGATCGGTGCTCATTCTCTTCCCCTAGAAACAGTTGATGTTTGTGTTGACGTCTTAACGTTATCATTGTTGTACCGTCTCTTTTTGAAATCTCCTCCCGACTCGCTCCTTCTATTATCACGGCCACAATTACCACCAGAGTGGTTACCGCTTTTATCCGAATGTTTTCCTCCCTGCTGGTTTTCATTGCTCCGATGACCGCTGCCACCGGTATGACCTTGGTTGTATTCCCTTGGTTGAACATACTCATTATCTCGCTCTAATAATTGAGCCCTGTTGATAACATCTGAATACCGAGAAAATTTATGAGAGATAAGATATTGTCGAATCTCGGGTTTTAGACCTCTCAGAAACATCCTTGTCATTCGTTCCTCATTCTCTACCAAATGAGGTGAAAACCTGGATAACTCTGCAAACTTTGCCTCGTACTGGGACACCGTCATGTTGTTTTGTTCCAGTCTAATAAGATCTACCTCCTTCATATAACGAATACTTTCAGGAAAGTACTTGTCATTAAACAGCTTCAAACGTTTCCCAAGACATATTGAGTCAGGCAGTGGGTGGGTTTCTTCATAGACTCCCACCAAAGAATCCGCCTCTCGCTAAACATAAAGGTGGCGAATGGAACCTTCTATTCCTCCTCGCATCATCCCAAGACATCGAATATCTTGGTAATTTGGTTGACCCACATTTTACGCCTTGATCGGATCCGCTTTTCCAATAAATTCGGTGGTCCCAACTCCTTGAACCGCTTGGGTTGTGATGCATCAGCAAGGCTGCTATCACTTCCACCCGTATTTTGTACACGAGTCTCCTTCGTCTGATTTTGCATGAACTGCAAAAAGCCCCTAAACATTCCATCATTCATCGTTTGCTTGGTAGTATTGTTTACAGGAGGAATATTGCCTTCCTGTTGTACGTTCTCCTGGTTTGTGACTAAAGGTTGTTCCACAGTCTCATAAACTCCATTGTTAACGTTCTCAGCAACCATTCTTAAATACTACCATAAAACAAGGGTTAATTAAACAAATTAACATATCACATAATATCCCTATATTATGACCGACCAACAAATAAGCTTAGATATGACACACTAGCGAAGAATTTACTCATCTCTCCCCTCCTAGTTCTATTCCCCGATCTCCATGAGACAATATCCTAAGCTTTGATATTAACTGTGGCGCCCCCCCAAATAGGTGTATACAACACCCATTCCGAAATCGCCAAATACATGGTACATAAAGTAAACTACAACTTCAATAATACAATTATCGTGCAAAATACGACAACACATATACGTGAGTTTAAATACAAATATTGTCTTCTAGACAATATCCACACTCAAATAAGTCAATCATTACAATTATTCAAATACTATTTTACGTAAATAGTGAGGATCGCTAAAACATCTTTCTAGAACCATCACTCCATACCCCGACTAGATCCTACTATGTTCTCACCTCCTGAGTAGAAAAATGGAACAAAAAGGAAAAGGGTGAGCTCAACTAGCCTAGTAAAGAATATATGACTAAGATAATATACAACAAATTATCATTAGTTTTCAACAGAGAAAAATCTGATAAAATATAATAGACAACAAGTTTTAGATCAACAACTGCAGCGGAAACAACAATCCATTAGAAGAGTCAAGTAGAGAATGAGTTCTACTATCTTCTAAGATTTAAAAGTCCATCATCAATATTTTATCCCTGTAACAACAATCAATATACATCTTTAATCAAATATTCATCTTTGCACTACAGGCCAAAGATATTCATTTGTATCACCAGTTGGTCATGTTCATCTCAACACCTGTTCATCTTTGCACTACGGGCCAAAGATTTTCATCAGCTAATCGTTTATCTTTTCATTACAGGCCAAAGATATTCAGTAATATCATCATTTAAGACTGAGGATGATGAAAAATATTTTAAAGAAAACGAATCTAGTGAGACAGAATGACTAATAGTAGGGATTCGTATAACAGTTTATCCAAGATCAATAATACTTCATAATAACCAATTGTGAAGTAGAATTCAAAAATAGAGATCAAAACATGGATACAATCAAAGATAGTAACCATAATAGACATTTTGGACAAAAATAAAATTTTTTATTTTTAAATGAATAGTCAGATATCGTGAATAGTGTTGAGTATCGTGAATAAGTAACTCCCAAACACAAAAAGTTCCAAATTTGATAAAAAGTTCAGACCAATATTTCTACATAATGATATTGAAAGAAATAATATCATCTACTTAAGAAAATAACATCCCTTACCTCAAAATAACAAGTATTTCATTGAATTTGGATATAGTCTTTGTGAAACTTGCAGATTTGAATAACAACTCTAGAATTATCAAAATACTCATAAAATACGCTCGATAATCTAGAGAGAAAGAAAACTTGTTTCTGGTGTGATTTTCAATTCTAACCTAAGCGTCTACTTATAGGAAAATGTTAGAACGCCATAGGAGACTAAAATAATAAATTAATATTATTTCTCATTCTTTCTTCTACGCATGCATTAATTGAATAAGCTAGCAACCAATTCTGAAAAATTTCAGCAGCCCGTGTGCATTTAACACCAACCAAAAAGTGGGTCCCACCCATAATTTAATAAAAATCATTTTATTTTCTGAAACTTCAGTAATTCATAGAAAATATCCCGTTTATCAGAAAAATACGAATTTTATGTCCATTCCACACGAAATCGAATTCTCTACAACTTTACAGAAGAAAGTTTTTCCAAATTCCAAACAGAAAATATATGAAATCTACAAACGGATGATTTTCAACACCTCTAAAAATCTATAACAAATCATTCGTTCAATTTTAACGGTTCAAAATTTGTGGATATATACTCAACTTATATATGTATAACATATCCAAAAATCACAACGATCCAACGGTCGGATCAAAATTATAACTCACGCAGTAGAGCTTTAAGAACACCGATTTGATCTTTTAATATCTCCAATCCGACAAAATTCTGATAAAACACCTCAACATTAATTCCTTCATTTATAACCAGATAAATAAATCCATCATTTATATCCGCAGAAAATAAATATTTCTTTATCATATAAATCAATAATGAATTATTCACAAATAATATTACAGAATCACATTTATGACAACCACGCAGTTCTCAGGAAAGAGGGGGCTTTCCAATAAGGATTTCTCCTTACTGGCGCGCAATTAGGTGACCAAACCTCTCCTTGACAGAACTTTCTAGACATTGCCAATAATGTTATCTAATAATATTATTCAAATAATATGAATTATTGATCGGATAATGGGAAATACTACGCAGTGACAATTATTGAAACAATAATAATATAAACTATCAACGCAACAATTATTGAATCAATAAAATAAAATATTGAATAGTAATTACTGTAACAATTATTGAGTAGTGACTTCTTACGTAAGAATCAATAATTTAACAATACTTGTGTAAATACCGGTATTGCCTATACTACAACAACCAGCGTTTCACTTGTATTTTAACCACCACGTATTCCAACAGTGTTAACGGTAACAACTACGCCGTTATTTATAAAAACTCAAACTTGCCGTTTTCTTCATTCGACAGTTATTCTGTTATGGGGCCCACAAATGACTGCGCCGTCGTAAAGATATTCCCGACAAAAAGAATATTCCACGACCAAACCAATATTCCTCGACAACAATGATTATTTTATAACCACTTGCTTATTTTGCAAAATTTGCACATTTCACCCATACCCAAAGTATTATATCAAATTAATACCTTATTATTCACAATAATAAATAGAGGAAATTTGATTTTATTCATTAAAAAGTTGGGGTTTTACAACCTCCCCTCCTTATGAAATTTCGTCCTTGAAATTGACGTACGTACCTGGTGTTTCAAAAAGGTGAGGGTACCTCGCTTTCATTTCTGATTCCAACTCCCAGGTCATTTTCTCAATAGCATGGTTCCTCCACAAAACCTTAACTTGTGGTATAACCTTTGTGCGTAGAACATACTCTTTCCTATCCAAGATCTTAACAGGTACCTCTTCATACGTTAAATCTTCGGCTATCTCATCTTGTTCTAACGCAATAATGTGGTTCGGGTCTTTCACATATTTACGAAGCATAGATATATGAAAAACATTATGAACACGAGACATGCTTGGAGGTAATGCGAGTTTATAGGCCACATTTCCTATTCGGTCAAGAATCTCAAATGGACCAACAAATCTTGGATTGAACTTTCCTCTCTTTTCAAATCTTGTAACTCCCTTCCATGTAGCAACACGTAATAATACATGATCCCCAATATTAAATTCCACGTCCTTTCAATGAAGATCATCATAACTCTTTTGTCGATCCTGTGAGGTGTGAATACGTTGTCTGGATTTTTTCTGTAGTCATGCGTACCAATTCCGGTCCCAACAAAGTTGCTTCACCCACCTCGTCCCAGCATATTGGAGAATGACACTTTCGTCCATACAACGCCTCAAATGGAGCCATGCCTATACTTGCTTGATAACTATTATTGTAGGAGAATTCCACTAGTGGCAAGTACTTATCCCAACTTCCTTTGAAATCTAGGACACAGAGTCTTAATAGATCTTCAAGAGTTTGAATAGTCCTTTTCGATTGTTCGTCCGTTTGAGGATGGTATGCTAAACTGAATCGTAAATCCGTGCCCATAGCTTTCTGCAAGCTAACCCAAAATCTAAAAGTGAATCTTGGGTCATGATCCGAAACTATGGAAACTGGCATGCCATGAAATCTCATAATCTCATTCAGGTACATACGAGCAAGACGTTCAAGGGAATAAGTCTCACGTATTGGAAAGAAATGAGCAAACTTGGTTAATCTATCAACAATAACCCAAATCGCATATATGCCTTGAGAAACTTTGGGAAGACCTGTAACGAAATCCATGGTAATGTGTTCCCACTTCCATTTTGAAACCTCAAGTGGTTGCAATGGACCCTTTGGCACTTGATGCTCCGCCTTTACACGTTGACATGTTAAACACCTCGAGATAAACTCCGCGATCTCTCTCTTCATATTGTTCCACCAAAATGTATGTCAAAGATCATGATACATTTTGGTACTCCCATGATGGATTGGAAATGGGGTGTTGTGTGCCTCCATCATGATTCTATGCTTCAAGTCAGAATCGTTAGGAACGGAAAGTCTGGAGTTGAATCTAAGTATTCCTTCTTCATCGATTCTTGCTTCAGGAATAACAACTTCTTACACATTCTTATTCATATGCATCAGCCCCAGGTCTGTAGCTTGAGCAGCTTTAACTTTATTGATTAAAGTCGGTTCTACTTGTATATTCGCCATCATCACATGGGTCCCTGGAGTCTTTAACTCAATCTTCATCCTTTGTAAATCGTACAAAATTGGTCTTTGTGTTAACAACATCGTACTTGTACACGCATACGATCTTCTACTCAATGCGTCAACTACTACGTTTGCTTTTCCAGGATGGTATTGAATGGTATGATCGTAATCTTTCAACAGCTCCAGCCAACGTCGTTGCCACATATTGAGTTCTTTTTGGGTGAAGAAGTATTTGAGGCTTTTATGATCCGTATAGATCTCCACTTTCTCCCCATACAAGTAGTGTCTCCAAATTTTCAACGCGAATACGACTGCTGCCAACTCCAGATCATGAGTAGGATAATTCCTTTCATATTCTTTGAGTTGTCGTGAGGCATAGGCTATGAATTTCCCATGTTGCATGAGAACACATCTTAACCCTTTGCCTGAAGCATCGCTGTATATAACAAATCCATCCAAACCAGATGGTATTGCCAAAATAAGTGCCGAAATGAGTCTCTTCTTGAGTTCTTGGAAACTCTTCTCGCATTCCTCGCTCCATACAAATTTTGTATCTTTCCGAGACAACTAAGTTAACGGAGTAGCGATTCAAGAAAATCCTTCCACGAATCTCCGATAATAACCAGCTAAGCCCAGAAAGCTACACACTTCGGTCACCGACTTCGGTTGCTTCCCACTTTGTATTGCTTCAATCTTCGTCGGGTCAACAGATACTCCATGTTTTGACACCACGTTCCCAAGGAATGCTACTTCTTCAAGCCAGAACTCGCATTTCTTCAGCTTGGCATATAGCTTGTTTTCGCGAAGTCTTTCAAGTATCAGCTTCCAATGGTGCTCATGATCTTCATGGCTTTTGGAATAGATGAGGATGTCATCAATAAAGATAACAACGAACTGATCCAAATATTCCTTGAATACACGGTTCATCATATCCATGAAAGCAGCAGGAGTATTAGTCAATCCAAAAGACATGACTAAGAATTCATAATGCCCATACCGAGTTTTAAAGGCAGTCTTTGGAATATCCTCAGTTTTAATCTTCAGCTGATGATATCCAGAACGAAGGTCGATTTTTGAAAAGAATTGTGTTCCTTGCAACTGGTCAAACAGGTCATCAATGCGAGGTAGCGGATACCTATTCTTGACGGTGACATGGTTTAATTCTCAGTAGTCAATACAAAGTCGCATACTCCCGTCTTTCTTCTTTATGAATAAAATAGGAGCACCCCAAGGAGATATACTAGGACGAATGAAACCGATGTCCAATAACTCCTGTAGTTGGACCTTTAACTCTTGAAGTTCAATAGGAGTCATTCGATATGGGGTTTTAGAAATGGGCTTTGTACCAAGTTCAAGGTCAATAAAGAATTCAACTTCACGTTCTGGGGGTAGACCAAAGTTCTTCAGGAAATACATCAGGAAATTCTCTAACAACAGAAATATTATTCAAATCTGACTTGTCTCCGTTCAAATCCATAACATGGGCTAAGAAAGCTTGACATCCATTTTTCAATAAACGAATAGCTTTGTGGCTTGATATGACAGTGACTGATTTTAGTGGTTTAGTTGCTTGAATTCGCATAACAGGTTGGTTAGGAATATGAAAACTAACAACCTTACGAAAATAATATATTTTGGCATGATGAGTAGTTAACCAATCAATTCCTAAAATCACATCGAAAGAAAGTATCTTTAAAGAGATAAGATCCACAGGTAATGTGATGGTTTCAACTTAGATTAAGCAAGATTTATAAACAGTGGACGTAACGAAATTTACTCCTAACAGAGTCTCCACTGATAAATCAAAGTCTAATTTCTCCGGAGTCTGAGCACAAGCAGAAGATAAAAGAATGGTTAGAACCGGTATCTTGTAAGGTATAAACTTTGCAAGAATTCAAGATTAGCTTACCCGTGATCACCTCGTTCGGGTTTCTTGCGTTTTAACTTTGTCACGACAAACGCCTTCCAGAACCGGCCGATTTCGACTTATCCGGGACAGCCTTTGGAGTTACCATCCCTGCTGAACTTGGTTTTTCTATAGAACAGTCTCGAGCTATATGGCCCTCCTTTCCACAGTTATAACATACATTTGATTGTTGTGGGCAGTTTGGGCTAATATGTCCCTCTTTCCCGACGATCGGTGCTCGTTCTCTTCCCCTAGAAACAGTTGATGTTTGTGCTGACGTCTTCACGTTATCATTGTTGTACCTTCTCTTTTTGAAATCTCCTTCTGACTCGCTCCTTCTATTATCACGGCCACAATTACCACCAGAGTGGTTACCGCTTTTATCCGAATGTTTTCCTCCCTCTTTTTCTTTCATTGCTCATTGCCCTGACCCACCCGATGGTATGACCTTGGTTGTATTCCCTTGGTTGAACATACTCATTATCTCGCTCTAATAATTGAGCCCTGTTGATAACATCTGAATACATATAAAATTTATGAGAGATAAGATATTGTCGAATCTCGGGTTTTAGACCTCTCAGAAACATCCTTGTCATTCGTTCCTCATTCTCTACCAAATGAGGTGAAAACCTGGATAACTCTGCAAACTTTGTCTCGTACTGGGACACCGTTATGTTTTTTTGTTCCAGTCTAATAAAATCTACCTCCTTCATATGACGAATACTTTCAGAAAAGTACTTGTCATTAAACAGTTTCTAAAACATTTCCCAAGACATGTTGAGTGCGGCAGGCTGGGTAAGCTTCATAGACTCCCACCAGTAGTCTACCTCTCCGTGAAACATAAAGGTGGCGAATGGAACCTTCTATTCCTCTGTGCATCCCAAGACATCGAATATCTTGGTAATTTGCTTGACCCACATTTTCTTCCTTGATCGGATCCGGCTTTCCAATAAATTTTGGTGGTCCCAACTCCTTGAATCGCTTGGTGTGGATGATCAAGCGTTACTATCACTTCCACCAGTATTTTGTACCACGAGTCTCCTCGTCGATTTTGCATGAACTGCAAAAAGCTCCTAAACATTCCATCATTCATTGTTTGCTCGGTAGTATTGTTTACAGGAGGAATATTGCCTTCCTATTGTACACTCTCCTGGTTTGTGACTAAAGGTTGTTCCACAGTCTCATACACTTCATTGTTAAGGTTCTCAACAGCCATTCTTAAATACTGCCATAAAACAAGGGTTTATTAAACAAATTAACATATCACATAATATCCCTATATTATGACCGACCAACAAATAAGCTTAGATAGGACACACTAGCGAAGGATTTACTCATCTCTCCCCTCCTAGTTCTATTCCCCGATCTATGCCAGAGACCATATCCTTAAGCTTTGATACCAACTGTGACGCCCCCAAAATAGGTATACAACACCCATTCCGAGTCGCCAAATACATGGTACATAAAGCAAACTATAACTTCAATACATACTATGAGTTTAAATACAAATATTGTCTTCTGGACAATATCCACACTCAAATAAGTCCTCATTACAATTATTCAAACACTATGTTAGAGAAATAGTGAGGACTGCTAAAACATCTTTCTAGAACCATCACTCTATACCCCGACTAGATCCTGCTATGTTCTCACCTCCTGAGTAGAAAAATGGAACAAAAAGGAAAAGGGTGAGCTCAACTAGCCTAGTAAAGAATATATGACTAAGATAATATACAACAAATTATCATTAGTTTTCAACAGAGAAAAATCTGATAAAATATAATAGACAACAAGTTTTAGATCAACAACTGCAGCGGAAACAACAATCCATTAGAAGAGTCAAGTAGAGAATGAGTTCTACTATCTTCTAAGATTTAAAAGTCCATCATCAATATTTTATCCACCTAATAACAATCAATATACATCTTTAATCAAATATTCATCTTTGCACTACAGGCCAAAGATATTCATTTGTATCACCAGTTGGTCATGTTTATCTCAACACCTGTTCATCTTTGCACTACGGGCCAAAGATATTCATCAATTAATCATTCATCTTTGCACTACAAGCCAAAGATATTCAGTAATATCATCATTTAAGATTGAGGATGATGAAAAATATTTTAAAGAAAATGAATCCAGTGAGACAGAAGGACTAATAGTACGGATTCGTATAACAGTTTATCCAAGATCAATAATACTTCAAAATAACCAATTGTGAAATAGAATTCAAAAATAAAGATCAAAACATGGATACAATTAAAGATAGTAACCATAATAGACATCTTGGACAAAAATGAAAATTTTTATTTTTCGGTGAATAGTCAGAGTATCGTGAATAGTGGACGATATCGTGAATAAATACTTAACACAAAAAGTTCCAAATTTGATAAAAGTTCAACCAATATTTTGGCATAATGATATTGAAAGAAATAATATCATTTACGAAAAAAATAACATCCCTTACCTCAAAATAACCGTACTTCTGACTGAATTTCGGATATAGTGCTGACAAAAACTTGCACTGAATAACAACTCTCGAAGTATCAAAATACTCACAAAATATGCTCGATAATCTAGAGAGAAAGAAAACTTGTTTCTGGTGTGATTTTCAATTCTAACCTAAGCGTCTATTTATAGGAAAATGCTAGAACGCCATAGGAGACTAAAATAATAAATTAATATTATTTCTCATTCTTTCTTCTACGCATGCATCAATTGAACAAGCTAACCACCAATTGTGAAAATTTTCAGCAGCCCATGTGCATTCAACACCAACCAAAACGTGGGTCCCACCGATAATTTAATAAAAATTATTTTATTTTCTGAAACTTCAGTAATTCATAGAAAATAGCCCATTTATTAGAAATATACGAATTTTATGTCCATTCCTCACGAAATTGAATTCTCTACAACTTTACAGAAGAAAGTTTTTCCAAATTCCAAACAGAAAATATCTGAAATCCACAAACTGATGATTTTCAACACCTCTAAAAATCTATAGCAAATCATTCGTTCATTTTTAACGGTTCAAAATTTGTGTATATATACTCCACTTATATATGTATAACATATCCAAAAATTACAACGATCCAACGGTCGGATCAAAATTATAACTCACGCAGTAGAGCTTTAAGAACACCGATTTGATCTTTTAATACCTCCAATCCGACAAAATACTGATAAAACACCTCAACATTAATTCCTTTATTTATAAACAGATAAATAAATCCATCATTTATATCCGCATCAAATAAATATTTCTTTATCATATAAATCAATAATTAATTATTCAGAAATAATATTACAGAATCACATTTATGACAACCAGGTAGTTCCCAGGAAAGAGGGGCTTTCCAATAAGAATTTTTCCTTATTGGCGCGCAATTAGGTGACCAAACCTCTCCTTGACAGAACTTTCTAGACATTGCCAATAATGCTATCTAATAATATTATTCAAATAATATGAATTATTGATCGGATAATGGAAAATACTGTGCAGTGACAATTATTGAAACAATAATAATATAAACTATCAACGCAACAATTATTGAATCAATAAAATAAAATATTGAATAGTTATTACTGTAACAATTATTGAGTAGTGACTTCTTACGTAAGAATCAATAATTTAACAATACTGTGCAATACCGTGTGCTACTGTGTAAGACCCCAACAATGATTATTTTATAACCACTTGCTTATTTTGCAACAATGATTATTTTATAACCACTTGCTTATTTTGCAAAATTTGCACATTTCACCCATAACCAAAGTATTATATAAAATTAATACCTTATTATTCACAATAATAAATAGAAAATTCGATTTTATTCATTAAAAAGTTGGGGTCTTACACAACAAGTCTTCTCAATCAGAGTGTACTTGTGTTCACTATTGTTGAATCTTTTGCTGAGGTAGTAGATAACTCGCTCTTTGATTGTTAGGAAGGCCTTCTAGCACTCATCATTCCATTTCATGGAGGAGTTCTTCCTTAACAACTTGAAAATAGGCTCATAGGTTGCTGTGAGTTAGGAAATGAATCAGCTGATGAAGTTGATCCTTCCCAAAAATCCTCGTATTTCATTCTCCGTTTGAGGAATTTACATTTCCGTGATGGCTTGGATTTTGGTGGGATCTAGCTCAATCCCTTTGTGGTAAACTAGGAATCCTAGCAACTTGCCTAATTTAATGCCAAAGGCGCACTTGGCTGGATTCAACTTCATGTTGTACTTACGCAACCTGTTGAAGACTTTTTTTTTCTCTTTTTTTTTCATTTTTTTTATTTTTATGCATTAGATCGTGGAAAAGAGCCATATGGGAAGGCGATGAATGACAATGTCAGTGGATAAACTGATAATGTCTTTGTGAGACCATGCAAACACATCCTGGAATAGGGTCAATAGAGTAACCATGTCATTCCTTTGGTTTGGAGTGAGGTCTGTACCAATCTAGATTTGTTTGGGGTTTTCTAAGGTTCCGAGGTTAAAAGAGGTTGTTTGATCAAGATTTGGCTTGGGTTTGTCTTTGACCCATTCTTTGATCTCCTAAGGTATCTCATAGTCCTCTTGTATTTCCATCAAGTCTGAGTCTAACTTTACATCAAAGTTACAGTCCTTGTGGAGAATAGGTACCTTATCAGCAAGTTTAGGCACATCTAACTTTAGAGTCCTGAAACAAAATGCTTTCACTTAATATATGAAACTGTTCAATCATACAAAGTGTTAGCATGTAATGACAAAAATAACTGCTAATACTGTACAGAAAAAGTAAGCATGTATTGTTATCTACAAGGTAGAGAGAGTTTCTTCCCTTTTTACCCTCATTGGCAAATGCAAGGAGTGCTACTCCAATTGCTAAGGGTGAAGTCCTGGTGGACGACTGTGATGAAGGGTCTGTTATCGTCCTCCTTTTCGTGAATGATGACTGGACAATCATCGTTTGGGGTATCTCTGTTTGTATTATCCGTGTTGACTATGATGCGTATGTTTGATAAGCGCATAACAATATCCTGCTTACGCCTCCGGTCCTCTTCCTCCGCCTCCGGATCCGGTATCAAGACTTCTTTTCCTTTGACCGGTATCGGCTTAGGAAATAACATATCATCACATTTACAAGAACCTTTATCAAGTCTCATATAGATTCAGGTCCACAGGGTCGTGGGTAATCATTGTATGGTGAAAATGAAAGAAGAACTGCATGCTCTTCTTTAAGAGGGGTGATTTTGTTGGTTTCGCCCAACTGAGATCCAGGTACAGTAATTCCTTTTTCTGGTCCCTAGTTTCCTCCATGTGCAAAGGATTCTGTATGTATGGGTATTTGTGGACCCTGAGTGGATTTGTGAAGTTCTCTAAGAAGAACAACCAACTTTGTAATCTAGTTACTTAATCCTTTGAACTCCTCGCTAGAGACAAGAGTAGGATTATACTGGACAGGTGTAGCCATGCGTGGCTGTAGGCTTGGTGCCTTTTTGGATTTTGAACGGCTTACTTGACTAATTATTTCCCTACAAAAAGACTTATGTAGTTTAGTCTTAATGGAATGTAAGAATGTTACATGCCACGTAATGTGTCCGTCTAGGAGTATTATCCTGTGAAACGGATGTCAGTTGACAAGATAGCATGATAGGTTTTGATAAAAAAAGGAATGCATGTACACATATTCCTTCATATTTTCCATTACATTGAGATTTACATGGAAATGAAATTACAAGTAATTGAATTTATAAGTAATTGAAATGTGAAAGTATGAAGAGACTTTCCTCCGTATTTGGTTTATCAGAGGCTGACCTATCTTAGGTTACTCTCGCAATTTTTCGGCATGAAGGTTCCCAAATTATCGCAATTTACTTGACGGGAATTTAATCTGGTCTTTCAACTGGAGCGAATTTGGGTGGTGCCTTTCCTGAGCCTCGTTGGAATTAGTCTTCCTACGAGTCCAGTAATCAAACACCGACAGGATAGCCTCCTAGTGGAGGAACCACACAACATACATCCACATACAACGTGTCTCACCGTATGGAAATGATGACATGTGCGAAGCACTAATATTACAAGCAGATAATGTGCGAAGTACTAAGTGCAATAAGTAAATGCATTCGTACACATTCATTCAAATGTAAATGCAACATCCACACACAAGCAGATAACGATTTTGAAAAGTTTGTAATAGCGGCTTAAGTCGTCTTACTGTAAGTCCCCAGCAGAGTCGCCACCTGTCGACGTCGGGATTTTTATTTTTCCCTTTCTGTTCTTGTTCTTTGGTGTTCTCATGTTAGGTGAGATTTGTTTGAAAAAATAAGTTGTGAAAAGGTCTAACATTTATATGTCAACGATTGGACTGTAAGAGTCGCCAATTGGTTTTTTATATGGTTGTACCAACACAACTGAGAAAAGGTTTGCACATTGACCCAGTGATGTGACACTGCTAAACGGGTCTGTGAAACCGAGATTCATTAGGTTCTGGGGGCTTGATTATGCGGAGGGAAGGTGTTAGGCACCCCCGACATCTGTGCTACTACGGTGACCGCCACTTTTCAAGAAACTGTTATATGAATATGTGTGTGTGTGTGGGTCAATGTGCTATTTATATGGAAGTAGTGCGAGGCCTCGTTCGCACCTATATACACATGGTTTGAATTTGTATAAAAATTCACTTTTAAACAAGATATGGTAGTGATGTTTTGTAAAATAGTTTTTTCAAACCCTTGTGCTCAATAGTAATTGAGACCTTTTACACTTCCATTTTTTATTAAGTGTTAAAAGCAATTACTTTTAATTTTAGAGATCTGAAAGCATCTTGAGAAAATAATGTACAAAGCGATCTTAGAACTCTCTCGTGGGCATAAAAACCATCTGAGGAAATCCAAACACCGTGAATAAATTTACAAGTCACATAATTTAAAATGTCCATCACGGAACCGAATCTAGATCCAATGGTCAATCATGATCACATGATTCCTAGGCTCACATGATGCATAATTTATATATGAAAGCAATAAGCGATTATATATATAAAAGCTATAAATATATATATCTGAGACATGATGATCACCACCACGAAGCACCTCCATGGGGATCGAAATATAAATAAAGCTGTAAAAGCAATCAATCGCCACGAAGTAAACTCAAGGCGGGACAAAAAGTATATATATATATATATGTGATAAACGCATTTGGATGTAAAATCTAGGCTCATCGAACAAAAGTCCCACAATTTAATATATATATATATATATATATATATATATATATATATATATATATATATATATATATATATATATATATATATATATATATATATAAAAGCAAATAAACGCTCAGGGCGTAAGTCTCAGGCTCATCGAACAGAGTTCGAGACACGATTCATATATATAAGTATATATATATATATATATATATATATATATATATATATATATTTGTTTTTTATATATGGACTAACATTATCGAGTTATGCCTCGATTGAGCCTAGACTTATGTCTAGATCGTTTATTTGCTTTCGTATATATATATATATATACAAACTGAAATGAAACCACTGACCGAAGTTCGGGCATACACACGCAACACGACTCTCAACGTGAAGAATGGTGTGTGCAAAGATGAAAAGAAAGGCTTTAAAGTGTGTCAGAAGGCTTACAGTGGACTGCCAAAGAAGACTTCAATAACTTTAAATGGATGAACACTCGGCTCCTGCCGGTAAAAATATGACAGAATATAAGCTCAAAAGTGTTTGAAATAAGAAAGCACTTAGTTTATAATGTGCACAAAGCAAATTGGACAGGGTTTCCTCGCTATTTCTCTTGCAAAAAAAACCACCCCAAGCCCTCGGCCTGCGGCTGCCCGGGATGCCCAGGGCAATGTGGGTCATGCCGTGTCGAAGTACGTACACTCGAACAACACCCTGTTCGCTCGGACCTTCATAACTTTCAATCCGGGAGTCCGATGGAAGCGTACCATACCATTCTAGAAAGCTCTTTCTGAGAGCTACACAAAGACATAGTATTTGCCCTTTTTTGATTTCGGGAAGATGGGTCCATGATTGAAATAGCATTTCCGAGTTTCCGTCAGACAATCCGGTGAGCTTTTTTACGTAGTTTGCGCTCCAAAGTTAAGATATGGTTCTTGTGGGACTTATTTTGAAGCAATTTGAGTTGAAATTAGTGTATTTGATTTGAAATGAAGTTGAGTTTGCAAAATGACCATTTTGCCCCTCCCGGGGTTATCTCCGGTGTTCGTGCAGTTGTAGCAGTCTTTTCTCAGGGTTATCTCTGAGGTCATCATGCTGTTGACTCTAAATGTCCTCAAGGTTATCTCTGAGGTTGGCTTGACCTCCCGGGGTTGACTATGGGCATTAGACTTGATCTCCCGGGGTTATCACTATAACGACCCCAAAATTCATACAATAATATTCTCCTTCTCGATCGTTAACAATACAACTTTAATCTATCTTTACATCATTATTCGATATTAAAATCACTAAAAATGCAGAATATTTAAAACTTTTATACATTTCCTTATGTATTGCCCTAAATCACAACCTTTACATTACATCTCTTCGATTCAAATTTATATCATGAATCGTTACAACAAAATGACTATACAAAGTCTTACATCATAAATAGATATCTATATAAACCGGATAGCTCAACTTACAATTCAACAACATGTTACATTCAAAATATTAAATACATTTCTCATAAAATATAAGTAATCTTCATGAATATGGATCTCTATAATTACTTAGCACATATCCTTACCTTGAAATCTTGACCTGCAAAAATTATTATTTGCAAGAGTGAGCTCGACAGCTCAGCAAGTTCTAACAGTTTTCATGCATCACATAGCACAAAATAATATGCTGAACATACATATCATAATAATTAAAGTAACATAGCATACATGCTTTAATTCACATAGCAAATATAAAGATTGAGTTCCTTACTCAATCATCATTATTTAACCAAAACAATGTAGTCATAAATTGACTTTAACATTTTATGATTACAACATGTATAACATATCATGCAATTTAAAACAGTTCATCAAGTCCACGTAGAAAATAGGAACTGAAATACTTGCCTTGATCATTGTTTACCATTAACAGATTAACAACTTACAACTATCTGCACTTCATGTGCCCTACACAATTATATAATTATACACATCAACTATTAGTCACATAGCAACACATAGTAATTGTAATGTAAACTCTACTCCACATCTCATAATCCTTCATGTTAATTAGCACACAATGTTCAATTAGATTGTGTTAACTTTTCGACTTATGTAATATTCTAAATTCATTCAAGTGTTTAAGTCTTGCTAGGAATACTTATTCAAAATTCATTCATAATCATGAAAACCTAATTTTATAAAGACTAAGTACAAAATATCTTAATTTAGTATAAGGGTTAGTTTGATACCTTTCTAGGTTGAATTAGGAGAAAAGATGGAGATGATGAAAGCTTTTCTTTTGCTTTCTCAAGGTTTCCCTTCTTCTTCTTCTCTTTGTTCTTAGTTTAGACTTAGGTTTAGAAAACTAACGTAACTTAGTGTATATACAATATACATATAATACATATAATTATAGAATATGTAATTTCCAATATAATTACATATACTAATTATCAATTTAATATATAAGTTACAAAAATTAGAACTTTAAAAGCCCTAAGGCTTGTTTGGCAAAACCATATTATTTTAAAATCAAGTTTTAATAGTTAAGGCCTTGTTTGGGAAAACGGTTTTAAAAACTCTTTTAACTCTTTTAATAGATCCTTTAACACATATTCTTAATGTTATCCTTTAATTAATTAAATATTAACATTAATTTAATTAATTAAAAGTTTAACATCAATTAATCGCATAAAATTGTCACATTATAATTACTCGCTAATTATAACTTCATGTAACAATTATCACATAACTACATTATCTCAATTAAATTAGAACTAAAACATAAAATCATTACATATTAATTAAATATTAAATAATCATTTAATTAATATAATACACTTAATTACATTACTCAATATTAATCACATAATCTCAATAAATAATTCTCTTCATACGAAATCACATAATTCAAAAACTATACACCTCATAATAAGAATTTTAATTATTAAATTCTTATTTTAATAACTTATGAAAATTTTGGTTGTCACATCCTTCCCTCCTTATAAGGATTCCGTCCTCGGAATCAAAGAAACCTCCCTTACTCGGTTTTCACCAAATCTCTTTCAAAATTTATCGTTGAATATCTTCAACACATTACCTTAATATAGGTTTTATATTTCCTACTACATTCATTTCTTCAACAAATTCTAGGTTTTATTTCATAACTTTCACTTGAACTCAATTATATTTTGAGTATTATATATTCTTTAACCCATTCATTTTCTTTTCTAAGGATTAGTTATCATAAACACTCGGGATATTACATTCACACTTTCTTTTAAGAATTTTGTCCTCGAAATTTTATTTATTAATCTTCATTCATTCAATCTATCAAAATAGATTTTACGTTAATACTTTATTCATTCATTGGGTTCTATAACTACTTTCTTTCCACAAAGATCTTTTTACAATTATTAACTTTTCTATTAAAAGTTTTACATTATTCTTTGATAACTCATCTCCTTCTCATTTCAAAATTTATTTTCTCACTTATTCAATATGTACATCATTCAGTGTCTCATTCTACGACTTACTTATGTCTAAGGAATATAATCCTTACCACATTCGTCTTTTAGAATAACAAGATTCTTCCACAATTTCTCAATAACTGGGAAGAAATATGAATAACTCAGGAATTTAAACGATTCCAAATCATGCTGAGGGGTCATAAGACCTTGAACTACGTCCACGGTTATAAGTACTCTTTCAACTTAAACCTTAATAGTCATTAGACTATAGGGGCTCCCGTACTTAGGGTGTTAAGCCCTTTGTACGATGTATTGTGCACAAACATTTAAACGCTATGCGTAAATTATCCCCTGGAACAGGGTTGTTCACTATTTCCATAGTTATAAGTAATCTTTCAACTTAAACTTTAACAGTCATAAGACTATAGGGACTTCTCGTACTTAGGGGGATCAACCCTTCGTACAATGTATTGTGCACAAACATCTAATTGCCTCCGCGTAATCCCCTATAAAAGGGTTGTTCATCTCAGCTGTTCAACATCTGAATCTGCACCAAAACAATTTAGTTTGGCATAACTTCTCAAGAAACGCTTGAATTTCATGAACATCTTTCAATATTCGTCTAGCTGAATCAAATAACATAGACTTCTACAACAATTCAGACATCAATCGAGATATACATATATATATATATATATATATATTCTCATATCTTAAAGAAATCTCAAAAATCTTTTTAGGACGTCATGATACCGCACTGTATTTATAGTTTGTTTTTAGGATTCCGTCATTTGGTGATTTTATCATACTACATCATTGATGTAGTATTTATAGTGGGCTGACGATCCTTAGATCACATCCAAAACTAAGTAATACTTCATTGATGACTCCATCGTTTTTTATCATCTCTGCACCAGGTTCTATGATACATTGATGATATAAAAAAAATACATTTTGATATATTTCAAATCATTTTTGTCTAGCCGAAGCAATTGGCATAGACATACGAATAACGATATTATTTTTAAAACTCATTGGTTTCATCATTTGATCCAATGTTTTTCAAGAAAATAGAAGTGCAAACATCAACATGAAGTCAATAAGTTTCGAAAGTCTAGCATAGCTAGTAGATTTAGAATATCCATGTATCCATCAACTTCAATCTTAACTCCATTACTTCACTACTTAACCAATTCTTTTTATTTTTAGCACCACCAATACTCTTATACTAAATAGTCTTGTATTTTACCTTACAATCTTCCTATACCCCCAATATAATTCATCAAACTTACTACACATTGGAAGTTCAGGAACTTACCACAATAATATGAGTTTAAGAACTTATCCTAGTCAGACCATAGTCGTCCATTCGCTGAGGGGTTCAAAACATACCATATTATTATGAGTTACGAACTTACCATATACATTAGTTTTAAGAACTCACACCTAACCCTAATAATATCTAACTAATTTTAATAGTTTTTAACTATCGAATATACACATGAGAAAAGAATCACATTTTTGCCACATATACATTGATAGCGCGACACCAACATTCCAATGATTATCAATGTGATAAACTGAGCACAAGCACAAAACCTTCGCCAATACAAATGTTTGTACCACTCAGCCATCACATGAGTCCTCAATTGAAATCCCACCTAACTCTATCTTGCTCATAACTTATTCTTAACTTGCCCCTTAACTTGCTCAATACGAATTCCTCGTATCACATTATCTATAACTCCTCGTGAGTTATCTCGTACTATATCATAGTACATAATCTTCACAGCATCAAGCTATAAATATTCAAACATTACAGACCATATTCCTTTTATAACTTAAACAGATCACTACGTGATCTTATTCTATAATCATCTCCCTAAAAATTCTTTTCTTAACACGTGATCATTTTGTTTTACGATCCTATTTCATTCTTTTTTCATCATTTATGATTTCATTTATGCTTTTAATCTTACAGGCTTTGTCTATTCATCATTATTTGTTATCTTGGCTATTGGAGTTAGGTAACTCCCATTTCATATCTTTATATCTCTTTAAGATTCTTCTTTTAATTTTCTTGTTTATATAACAATTCTTCCTTTAAGAATTTCTAACATCATTTATATTGCTCAACATTTCATTCAAATTTCACATTTTCATCGTACGTATCCATTTTCTATACTTGGTACACATCGAGTCTCTAATAGTTTCAATATGGTACGCTGAGTGGTTTCCCACACATAACCAACAAACTAGGTTCTGAGTTACTAGTTCGTATATACCTCCGCTCTATGAAGGAATCGTTTAGCCCATATACCATACATCAACTATTAAAGAGTACGACTGTACCATACTTAGATATAACTTTTTATTCTTAACTTCTTTATCATTCTCTTTTTATAGATATTGTCTATTTATTATCACCTTACATTCTTATTATTGGAGTTGGGTAACCCCACATTCATATTCCTTATAACTCTATGAGATTCTTCTTTGAATCCTCTTATGCATGTTTTAATCCTTTCTTTATAAATTTCTTAAATTACTTCTTATTCTTCAAACTCTATTTGAGCTTATTCATTCAATATCTTCACCTCTCTTCTCTAAGGTTATAGCCTAAGGTACTCTTACCTAAGGTTTCTAACCTATCAACTTTGATACGAACTGTGACGACCCCAAAATTCATACAATAATATTCCCCTTCTCGATCGTTAACAATACAACTCTAATCTATCTTTACATCATTATTCGATATTAAAATCACTAAAAATGCAGAATATTTAAAACTTTTATACATTTCCTTCTGTATTGCCCTAAATCGCAACCTTTACATTACATCTCTTTGATTCAAATTTATATTATGAATCGTTACAACAAAATAACTATACAAAGTCTTACATCATAAATAGATATCCATATACACCGGATAGCTCAACTTACAATTCAACAACATGTTACATTCAAAATATTAAATACATTTCTCATAAAACATAAGTAATCTTCATGAATATGGATCTCTATAATTCACTTAGCACATATCCTTACCTTGAAATCTTGACCTGAAAAAATTATTATTTGCAAGAGTGAGCTCGACAGCTCAGCAAGTTCTAACAGTTTTCATGCATCACATAGCACATAATAATATGCTCAACATACATATCATAATAATTAAAGTAAAATGGCATACATGCTTTAATTCACATAGCAAATATAAAGATTGAGTTCCTTACTCAATCATCATTATTTAACCAAAACAATGTAGTCATAAATTGACTTTAACATTTCATGATTACAACATGCATAACATATCATGCAATTTAAAACAGTTCATCAAGTCCACGTAGAAAATAGGAACTAAAAGACTTGCCTTGATCGTTGTTTACCAATAACAGATTAACAGCTTACAGCTATCTGCACTTTACGTGCCCTACACAATTATATAATCATACACATCAACTATTAGTGACATAGTAATTGTAATGTAAACTCTACTCCACATCTCATAATCCTTCATGTTAATAAGCACACAATGTTCAATTAGATTGTGTTAACTTTTCGACTTATGTAATATTCGAAATTCATTCAAGTGTTTAAGTCTTGCTAGGAATACTTATAGGTTTTATATTAACCCATTACATATCTTATAATGTTCATTAACACTTGTCACGACGTTTCGACTTTCATTCGTCACACTCCCGAATCGTCTCTCTTGTGTATGCTAAGTGTCCTTACATAACTTATCTAATACATCATTTATTAATGTTAATCATCTTTATATTTACTAACATTCATGTTTTATAACTTAGGAAAACATCTTTTATCGTCAGAAGCACTACACTTGCATACGTGCATGCCCGACGCCCTCCGATTGCCTCCGAAAACACAACAATCCTAAATATGACAATTTTGACCCTTTCTCCCGACCTCAAATTGAAAGACTTAAAGAATAAAAGTTGTAGGTCTATTCGTCCTCATTCCGGATCATCTTGAATCGCCTCAATCGGAGTTCGTATAAAACAGTTATGCTTATTTTAGTAAAACATGTCCGGTCAGTTTTGTTTTTTCAAACTTTTTGCTAGACAGACTGCCCCCCGTCGGGGCTGGGGTTTTTACACTAGGGTAGCCCGCCGGGGCGGGGGTCCCTTCTGCTAGTTCCCGAATTATGATCCCAAACACTACAGAAAGCCAAATTAGGCCTACAAACTCCTTTCTAACAACCATACCAACCTACCCAAGGTGTAATATGTTTACAGAAACATAAACTAATTTTTCTAACACATTTCTAATCACATAAACAACATAAACATCAAGATTACAACCTTTAATTTCACTATTTCTCTTATTTCCTCTTCTTTTGACATTCATAGCAAAATTCTTCACTGTGAATTCGTTTTTAAACCAATTCAAGTAATTCCAATTGTGATAACTCATATTATTAACATACTAACATAATACATGATCAATTTTAACAATAAATCACAACCAAACATCAATTTGATAGTTTCAAAAGCCATTTTTTAGAAATTAATTCACAAAAAAATCATTATGAACAAAATTCCTCTTGTTTATCAAAATTACATGGATTGAATTGCTAGAACAACCATATAACTCATAATATATCATAATATAACCCATATTACACATAACGCATGCTCACATCAAAGATTTAAGCATAATGTTCAACATAACTTCATAATTAAACACTATGAACATGATTTCATCATGTTCATCATATTTTTTGTGAATTAAAACTTTTGAACAACTATAAAAATCTCATGTAAGCGTATACACATATATATATATATACACACACACACACACACACATCCCATTCACACATCAAAATTATAAAGTTTCACCAAAAGATTTTTACATAGAACTCTAAAACTATGAAAACATAGAAGAACATGATTTTAAAACTTGTTTTTACAACACTTGTATTGTGAAAATCCTTTCATGGCATACAATCACATATGAAAACATATGAACACCATATATACATATAAATTCATAATCAAGAAAACCTAATTTTACAAAGACTAAATACAAAACATCTTTATTTAGTATAAGAGTTAGTTTGATACCTTTCTAGGTTGAATTAGGAGAAAAGATGGAGATGATGAAAGCTTTTCTTTTGTTTTCTCAAGGTTTCTCTTCTTCTTCTTCTTCCTCTTCTTCTTCTCTTTGTTCTTAGTTTAGACTTAGGTTTAGAAAACTAACGTAACTTAGTGTATATACAATATACATATAATACATATAATTATAGAATATATAACTCCCAATATAATTACATATACTAATTATCAATTTAATATATAAGTTACAAAAATTAGAACTTTAAAAGCCTTAAGGCTTGTTTGGCAAAACCATATTATTTTAAAATCAGGTTTTAATAGTTAAGGCCTTGTTTGGGAAAACGGTTTTAAAAACTCTTTTAACTCTTTTAATAGACCCTTTTAACACATATTCTTAATGTTATCATTTAATTAATTAAATCTTAACATTAATTTAATTAATTAAAAGTTTAACATCAATTAATCGCATAAAATTGTCACATTATAATCACTCGTTAATTATAACTTCATGTAACAATTACCACATCACTACATTATCTTAATTAAATTAGAACTAAAACATAAAATCATTACATATTAATTAAATATTAAATAATCATTTAATTAATATAATACACTTAATTACATTACTCCATATTAATCGCATAATCTCAATAAATAATTCTCTTCATACCAAATCACATAATTCAAAATATATACACCTCATAATAAAAAATTTAATTATTAAATTTTTATTTTAATAACTTATGAAAATTTGGATTGTCACAATCTCTGGGGTTGGGACTGACTCTCCCGGGGTTATCTCTGGGGTTGGAATTGATGTTGTGGTCCTCCAGGGTTACCTCTAGAGTGTGAAAAAGACATTTTTGCCCTCCTGCATAGTTAGTAACAGAAAAAGAAAATTTTGAGTGTCTACACTAACTACTCTACATTTCTGAAAACATAAATCAAGTACAGAATGGTGAAAACATGATGATTGTGTGATTATAATATGTTCTTCATTTCAAGATTTTGAGTTTCTTAGAAATGTCAAGAAAATACTTACTTTTAAGTCACAAAATTGATGTCTAAGGATTGTTGCAATATATGAATTGTTGTTAGATACTATTAATACAGTTAAATAAGAAAAACAACGAAAATTAAACGAGCTAATTTGGTTTAGAAACGAATTCGTAGTGAATGAATTCGCTAAATTTGTCAAAACATGAAAATTTAGTATGAACATGAGTTTTGGATTAATATTTGGGTTAGTTAATGTTTATGTTAATTTTTGATTATTTGGTATGTTGTAGTTTTATGAGTTGCAAATCCATAGAATCGAAAACGGACTAATTTGGATGTGTATAACTCATGGTATGAAAATTGGAAGGAGTATGGGTCTGAAAAATCGCGAAGAATATAACTCAGGAAGCTATTACGCCTCATTTGGGCATAGGCTGCACCCCCAAGACCATTTAGAGGGTGCAAACTCTGTACCAACACAGTGACTCGTAGGACTGTTTTGACTTGCTATAGTAAATTAGACATAACTTATTCATACGAACTTCGTTTGAGACGATTCAGAATGATTCGGAAAGATAACGAGTAGACCTACAACTTTTATTCTTTAAGTGTTTCGATTTTAAGTCGTTAAGAGGGGTAAAAATGTCCATCTTTGTGACTTTTATGTATTCGAAGACAACCAGAGGGTGTCGGACATGCACATACGCAAGTGTAGTGCTCCTGACGATAAAATATGTTATTCTAAGTGATAAAACATAAATATGTATAATAATAGACATGTCATATAACTAAGATTACTTTACTCATAATAAAATGCTTTAACATGATTTTCTAAAAGAAAACTTACTGTTTTTGAGAAATGGAAGTTGATGAATTTGGTGTCCTTTGAGTTCCGACCTTGGAACCTATGTACACATATCAATGTGCATGAAATGTAGTTTTAAAGTTACATTGCATATACTAGATTGATATAACTTGGTTAAAAATGTTTTGAAAGAAAACTCAGATATTTTGAGAACTAATAGTTTCAAATATTGTATACTCTGACCTTTCTGACATGTATACGAAGATGCCTTATGCCTCTAGACATGACAAATATGTTCATCATCTAGCTAAGCATGAATTGGACCTTTCAAGTGTGGTTTAAATAAGTTTTCAAATAAATAACTATGCTATATCTATGTAAATAAGATATATTCATGTGAGCATGCTATTAGAGGCTTATTAGTACCAATATATGGTTTAAAAGCTTATAACATCGAATCTTGTTAAAGAAAGTTGTTAAGCCTTATTGATTGAAATAAATCATTATGGAGCTAAGTAGTTTGAATATGAACTTGAAAATAGATCACAACCTACTTGATGTATGTTTACCGTACGTGTCAGAATACATGTTATGCTAGAAATTATATATTTTGGGTGATAAAAAGCCTAAATGCTCAAGTGCAGCGAGGATTCCAGTATATCATGCGCCCATCTAAACCAAAGCTATAAGACATCTGTGACTGCAGGTAGTGTTAAAAGCTGTTTAAATGGTAACCTGAACCTTAAAACATGTGTGTATAAATGTCTTAAGTTATAATACTTGTCGTAATTGATGTTTTAAGTATATAATCATGTAATGGTTATAAAAACCCAAAATTTTTAAAGTTTGCAAAATGTAAGAACAATGTAGATCACGCATCTATAAAACTTTAAATGTGTATCGAACACATAGTTAGTCATATGTGTGATAAAGGTTTATGAATGTTGATATTAAACACGCGTAGCTAAGGTATACATAGCTATTCTAAGAGTTTACTAAGAAAGCAAAGGGAATGTTATTATTATATTAAGAATGTATGAAATGTATGACTAATGGATATGAATCCATGATTATATAATTGTGTATGAATACACGAAGCGCGGATAGCTTTAAACAGTTAAGTCGTAGTTAATAAACTACGAGCCAGACAAGTCTTTCATATCCTATTTGATATATTAATTCGATAACTGTTAATTGAGCTATATTATGCTATAAGAATGTTGATTCATATATATGAAATGCATATGAGATATGTATGAAATTAAAATTTGATCTTTGATGATATGCTTATGAAGTAAATCCCTATGTCTGTTATGTGAGAAGTAACATGCGTAGTAAATATTAATTGATTATGAATGCATGAACTAAGTATGTTATTATATGCTATGTGATGCATGAAAACTGTTAGAATTGCTGGGCTGTCGAGCTCACCCTTGCAAATAACCACTTTTGCAGGTTAAGGACTCATGGTAAAGTTACGTGTTACTTGATTGATAAAGTTCAATAGCATCGAAGGAGATTGATTGATTGATTTAAATATATGCTCTTGAACCATGTTTAGGTTCTAGGAGATGTACATGATAGTAGTTTACTATGTGTAATACATGTTAAGTTGTAAAGTTTTACTATGTGATACATAGATGAATTCGAATCGAGATATAAAAATTTATACAGTAATTTGAATAGAATGAATCATAACATAATTTGATTCAGGGATATGTAATTGATTCAAGTTAAGAAATCAATAAAATATTCTTTTTTCAAAGGAGATTGAAAAAGTTTAAATTATTTCGCATATTTTTATAACATCGAATATGATGTAAGACATGAATGGTAAATGACAAAGATTTGAAACTTATAAAGGTTAGGGGTCATTATACAGATCTTAGAAATGGAATTTTTTTTTATTCTAAATTGTAATAAGCAAAGTTATATTCATTAAGTTGTGAATAAAAGATATAAATAGTTTGACGATAAGTAGTATAAATTAATGGACTGATCTCGAGGTTCGAAGGGACGGTTGATTTGGGGCATCACATTATAGGTATCTACCTTGCCGTCTGCTCCAATCTTTCTTTTAAAGAACCATTTACACCCAATAGGCTTAATGCCTTTAGGTGGTGAAACCAAAGTCCATACTTGGTTTTCATACATGGAGTCCATTTCGGATTTCATGGCTTCTTGCCACTTCTCCGAGTCTTTACTACTCATAGCCTGTTCGTAATTCAATGGATTATCATCATCTATGATGCGTACCTCATCATCATCCACTATGACGAATCCAAACATATCAGGTATCTTCGGTACTTTTCCAGATTTACGAATAGGGTGTGTTACAATAGGTTCTTCCACTTGATTAGGTACCTGACTTTGATCCATAGTATTTTGTGGTTCTTGAACTTCTTCAAGATATATCTTACTCCCACTGACCCCTTCAAGGATAAACTCCTTTTCCAAGAAGGTAGCATGTTTCGCAACAAACACCTTTTGATCAGTTGAATGATATAAATAATACCCTGATGTTTCTTTAGGGTATCCCACAAATCTACACTTGTCAGGTCTAGTCTGTAGCTTATTGTTTTCAAACTTTTTGACATAAGCTGGACAACCCCAAGTCTTAACATGCTTAAGATTTGGTTTCCTCCCTATCCATTATTCATATGGGGTCTTAGGGATGGATTTAGTAGGTACCTTGTTAAGTAGGTAGACCTGGAAAACATGGCCCAAGCCCACGAGGCGTCAGGTACGTGAAATTTCGTGATTTTTAAGCCCAATAAAATCTCGCATTTTTGGCCCGTTGCTTTTTAGCCTGGCCCGTGGCATCAACTTCTTTTCTTTTTAAAATAAAATGTTGCTACTTGTGGGTTGTGAGGCTTGAACACAAGACTTATAAGTAAATAAATAAGAGTTCAAACGAATTGAGCTACAACTATTTGTTTGTAATACAATCTTCAATATATTATTTCTTTACTTTTGTTTAAATTTTACTATTCTTAAAAAGTAAAAACCTAAATCGTGCCTAATTTATATATATGTGAATTATTATCCAACATAATGTAGGTATAGGCAGAACCCCAATTATTTAGCTAATCTCAAACAAACAAGTTATACTCATAACACTAGTATGGAACAAACTTTTTTTTGACACTGATGCTTCATGTCAATAAATTTCTCCTGTTGCTAGATCAATAATTGAAGAAAAACAAGCCAACACTTCATTACTGTTCCCTTATAAAGGACAACAAGGTCGCATGACTTGGTACACGTCTTAGTATATGCATGAATTGCCCTTCAGGCACTTGCAAACCTTAAGTTTATATATGGTCAAGTCAATATCACATCAATGCGGATGCATCTAGTTTGTAAGTCTTAAGCGTTTCTTATTTCTATTGGGTGTTGGGTACATTTTGGATCAAGTACATATAAAATTCAAAGGTATGATAGTAAATGTACATACCAAAAACAATAGTTTGAAGTAGTTCATGTAATATTATTTTCTAAATTACTGGGAATTTCAAGAAAATGCAATATCATGCCGTAGTAATTAAGGTACAGTGAAACCAAGGGCTAATTATCCAACAGACCACACAAAAAATATTTTCAAAGCCAAAAAAAGTTGCACACCTACAAATTTTTGTAATACTTTGCGATACAACTTTTTTAGTGTGTTATTTGTAAAGAAAGATGTAGGTTGTCGATACCACTTGTTAATCACTGTGCCATCCAATCCCCCTACTTTAAATAGATGTTATGTTTCTAAGTTATGGGCTATGCTTGAACCTTGACATACATGTTGGGTAACAAGCAAAAGGTCTAAATTTACTTTCAAACCTATTATTATATATACTAAATCACAGTACATGACATAATAATTTGACATCTGTCCTTCTACAAATTCAACACATGTCCATCCTAATTAATGCTCCTAATTACCTTTTAGAGAAACATATGAGACCGTAAAAAAACCAAAATTCATTTACCAAATTCTCCTAAATCTCGGATCATATATTCAAAAATGGCTTCCCAACTTCCCCAAAATCTGGGATCATATATTCAAAAATGGCAACTAAATTAATTTCATATTCATTCAAATTCTTTGAAACGGCATAGAAGACTCAACCTAAAGGATAAACATCATGTAGATCGAGGAGCTTCAGTCGACCGAGGACTTCTCAACCCCTCTCTCCAGCCCAGCACACTTTCAAGACGCCAAGTCTAAAGATGATTTCCCCATTTATCTAACTTCTCTATTCCTTTTTCTTCCTGATTTCTCCAAAATCAAAACCCCAACTCTACCTCACTCCCTTTCTCTTTTTGATTTCCCCAACTCTTCCCAATCTGACGAAAGCAGCAATCTCCACCGTCAATAAAGAACTTCAATCCATGAAGAAGCGAGTTGTATTGGGTGAGCTCACTAACTCAGTTGTTGAATCAAAATTTGCTGATAAGACGGTGAAAAATAATGTTGCTCAGAAGCCGGTTCGTGGAAATGTGATTTTGAAGCATCTTCGCTACTTGGAGAATTTTGTTGATCTATGTTGTTTTGTTCATCTTTTTTTGACGTGCAAACTTAAGGTACATTAAAGATTTGGGACTTAAGATGGTGCAATAAGGATTTGGGAGTACTCCTCAAATAGATTTTTTTCATGTTATGAGCCCTTATTGTTAGAGAAATAGATATGTTTGCATTTGAAAAAGTACAGGGCTCCAGGTTGTCAGATGGAATATGAAAGCCGCTGTTAATACAATTATTTTACATCCAAATCAAGTTTTTTTTCCGTTCCCCTTTCTAAAGCGGTTGTACTTTTTTCTTTAAATTATATAATTGTGTATTTCTGGGGGAATTCAACTTTTGAATCAGCAATTGTATTAAAGCTTTGCATATAAAGTGACTTACATGTTTATAGAGTAGGCACCTATTTCTCTGAATTGGCTTGCACGACTTTTGACTATGTGGCGATTAATAGGATCTTGATACTGCATCACAGAAGGAAAGTATAATTGTTGTTGTCTTGCACATAAACTTTTACCTATGTTAATCTCAATTGTACTTTTAAAACTGCGATATCAGACCAAAATGGCGATATCTGAGGGACCAAAATGGCAATATTCATGTATGTGATTTATTGTATTTCGCAAATTTATGAAAACAATTTGTGAATTGGTATGTATTTGTTTATATTTGATTTGAGCTGTTTCTTAAGTCTTGGTGTCGAGGATTTTGTTGTATTTCATGTGCAATTAGTAGATTAAAACAATCATCTTTCTGATAAAATGACATAGCAAAACTTTCTAAAGATTTGTAGAAGTGTTGAAATTGCATTAGCTTTTCATGCATAGATATGTTATAAAATTGTTCCTGTTTGACTAAGTCTTAAGAGGTATCTTGGTGTCCAGAGGAAATTTTTAAGGGTTTATATCCAATTATGAGCGAGATTTTTGTAATTTAATTCTTAATATTTATTGAATTAAATAAATATTTTCGATGATTTAATTATTAGATTAAATAATTAATTGATGAAGTTGTGATAGATTAATTTAATTGATATGTGTTATATTTATTAAATTAATGTGGAGAATAATTATTATTCAAGTATGTTTTTATGTGAGCTTATTGAATTAAATGAAATATTTAATAAGCATAATGTTATTTTAATTAATTTAATAATTAATTAGAGATTTAATAATTTGACATTATTAATAAATGAGAATTTAATTATTTGACTATGTGAATTAATGAGAAATTATTATATTTTATTTAAATCAAATTAAATAAGATAATTGAATTGGGTGTGACTTGATTTAAACTATAGGATAAAAGTTTATTAAATTAAATGGTTTTGAAACCTATTATTGCTTACCAAACAAGGCCCTAAGGGAGTTGATAGCGATTACCCATGATTGGGTAACTCGACCTCAACGCTGTCGATTGCTTCCTTTATTATCGTCTTTCTTTCTTCTTCATTTTTCTAAGTTTAACAAGGAAATCACAGAGAGAGAGAATTAAGAATTTTGAGGGAATTGTGAGTTGTGTGATTGATTGAGAAGGTTTCATCTCTCTATCTACACTACTGTGTGAGTAAATTCTTCAACCCATTATTATTTACGTTGTTAAAATTTTTATAATATGGCTCTCAAATTTTTACGTAAAATCTTTGTAGTTGGAGATTGTATTGATTATGTGAATGTTTATGTGATAATATGGTAGAATAACATGTTATTACTATATATTATAGATTCCCATATCATAAGTTTCATAATATTATAACGTATATTATTGCTTCAAAATTTATAGAGTATGGAATATGGCCATATATATATATATATATGTGATTTTAATATGTCAAACATAAATTATTTTGTAAAATTTCACACTTCCATATATAATTATGCATATTAAAACGAATCAAACTCCAAATAAACAGATTTGGTGTTATAATGAATCCTTAATGTTGATTTTCATGTTTTGTATTGAAAACTCCCAAGAAAATCAAGAACATTGAATTATATGTTTTGATTATGCAAAATTATATGTTATAATTTGTTAAAAGCATGCTAGAAGGGTTAAGTAGTGATTATATGTGTATTATAATGTTTGGGTATGTCAAATTTCATGTAAGAAATAAGAAAATTGGTAGAAATTGGCATGTTCTGCGATTTTTCGCGAACTGCAATTTCTACGTATCAGTATGCTTGCCCATGTGTAATGCTTTATAAACCTAAGAGTCGTAGCCACATGATACGAGCCATACCATTGACCGAGCCATATGCGAACAGCATGTATGATGCGAGAATCAATACAATAGATTGGCGCCCATAGCATACCACTCTCCAGAATGTTCAAAAATGAATTTTTTAAAGTGTTCAAGTCCATGAATGTGATGTTAACCTAATCTAATGAACATAAAAATATGTTAAAGTATAGTGAGATGTTAAAACAGATTATTAACATGTCAATAACATAATTGCATGTGGATTGAATTATTGAATGCATAATTAGCTTATTATTCATGAAATGTTTATTATGTGACAATAAGTGTAATAATTTGACTAAGTATAGTCATAACCAAAGTTTAGACAAAAAATGAACTTATGATGATTAATTATATTATAATTAACTAGAGTTGTGAATGGAAATGGTATGTAGGATTATATCGAAGAACGTGTATAATTAACGTGTAATCTACGCATGCGAGGCAAGTTTCCTAACCTACTACTATTCAAGTTATCATTATTCAAGTTATTCTCATTATTATTAAATCAAGTTCAATTTATTATATTAAAGATTAATTATCTTTTCAAAGTATGATTACATTATACAATACTTGTTCTGTTGTATACCTCTTGAGATTATTATTCAATCTAATTATCAATTATTGTTGAACCTTGTTAGACTAGTGAACCCCTATTTGATTCAACTAGTCCATAGTTGATGAACGTTCTAAATTTTAGAACCCTTATTGATTTATCCAAACCAAACTTCCTTTGGTGCGGACTCTAATGTCAAACTGAGATGAACAACCCTGTATAAGGATTTCTTATGCGTTAGCGTTAAGATATTGTGCACAGTATGGTACTAAGGGCTGATCCCCCTAAGTACGAGTAGAAGAGTCCATAGTCTTATGACTGTTAAAGGTTTCAAGTATAACCCTTGATAACCTAGGACATAGTTCAAGGTCTTATGACCCTCGAAAATCTTTTGAATTCTTGTTATTCATTCTTGATTCAAAAGTTGAGCTTTTATTTCGTAAGTCTTTGATTCACTTTCGCATGTTATTATATATTGTTATTTCATTTTTATATTGTTGTGGGCAATCATGCTCACTCTTGCTCACTCTTTGCGTAATAATAACATTGCGATTAAGAACGAAAGGTATGATGAGCCTTCTACTAGCAAAGGCAAAAGGGCAAAGCTAATAAGTGATGAAGACTTGTTATTTAATTTTTAGAATGTTATTGTAAAGACTTGATGTTGTTTAAGACTTATTTGTTTATGTTTATACGGATGTTTAAGGTTAGTTTGACACAGGATTGTATTTATTATTCAGATGTTGTAACCCCATAAGGGGAGGATTTATTTCTATCTATTGCATGGTTTGCATTTATTATGGGTAGATAGATAGATGATATTTGTACAGTGAACACCAAATCCCGTGGAATTTAAGTACCCGAATTTGGGGGTGTCACAGGTTGGTATCAAAGCTGTAGGTTATGAACCTTAGGTGGGGGAACAACCTTAGGTAGTAGCCTTATAGAAAGAACATAGTGATGGAAAACTCTTATCGAGTTCTAAGAAATGAATTTTTGTAATTCATTGAAGATAATAAAAGACTTTATGTGCTTATGTGTTAAATTATGTGCTCACTAGTACGACTTAGTAACTAAAACTTGAAATTATGTTGTCAGGATGTCGGATGTTGGAGGAACTAGTCGAGCTGGGGAGGAAGAACCCCGAGTACCTGCAATACCTACAAAGGAGGAGTCCCGAGACATTCATGTCGTTAGGGAGCGATTAGTAGAGAGAGAGTCATCTCCATTGATCACCGTTGTTGGTCGAGAGCATGAACACGAGGCCGATCTGAGGAGGATCCCGAGGAGGAAGATGAAGAGGAAGAAGAGGAGTTTCCACCACACTCCATTGATCTTTGAGATGTATGACGTGTTATAATGACGATAATAGAGAGTTACGAGACAATGTCCGAGGATCCGACTGGCGCGGGCGATTATTCAAAGAGATTACTCTCGAAAGCGAAGGAGAGGGAAATTGAGACTCTTCACACACGACCGGGAAATGTAGAATGGGATTTGGTCCACGAGAAGGGTCAAACCGAGGATAAGGCCAGGAGATAGAAAGTTGAAGAAGGAACTAAAGGAAAGCTCTGAAAGGCCGATCATCATAGCGGAGGAGGAGGTGGGTAAGAGAGTCACGTCGTGCTGATCTTGCGGAAGAGGATGGTCGTGCAAAGAAGGCTAAGCTTGGGGAGACGTACTCTACACTTAATAAGGCAATGGATGAGGCCCAGGATCGAGTTTTGAGGTACCCAATCCAGTTCGAAGGGCTACCATCGTACATGCTGGATCGTAGAACGATGTCTCGCATCATGGAAGAGGAGCGTAGCAAGGCTATTCAGCGCCTTAACCAGCAGTGATAGGATTTGTTTAATTATGTGAAAAACTTATTTGGTATTTAGATGTAAATTCCGATGTAGTTATGAACAAAGGAATATTTTAATATTTAAATCCTGTGGATTCTTTATCTCGGGATAGTTGATGTAAATAGCGGTGATGATGCTATCGTTGGATGTTAAAACTTTTGATTTGAATAAATATATCAAGTTGTTTGAGATAATGTGTTAAATAATTATATTAAATTGTTGAGTTAATGTCTTAACTATTTAGAGAAATTAATAGAGATTTAATAAGCATATATTTTAACGAAAATATGCCGCCAAGAAGAAGACAACAACGTCAACCAGCTCAAGAAGGATCTACAAATAACAACAATAACGCCAATGCTAATCATGTTCAGCAATTGGTTAACTTACTAGTTTGGAGCAATGAATAATCAACCTCAAGCTCCACCAAATACTATGTTTAAAGATTTCAAGGCGGTGGGACCACGAGTTTAAAGGTTCCATGAACCCGATTGAGGCTCAAACGTGGGTTATGGAAATGGAAAGGTTTTCGATGTTGCTAGAGTTAGAAGACCGAGAAGACCGCTTTCATAGCGTTTATCTTTGAAGTCTGAAAGCCGCCATTCTTGGTGGCAAGCAAACAAGGTCCGTGGAGGTGAAGGCGTGATTACTTGGGAGAGATTCAAAGAGATGTTTTTTTGAGATGTATTTCCCGACCATTTCATGAGAACCAAATGGAGGTTCGGTTTTAGAGTTGAAGCAGGAAAATATGACCGTACCAGATTATGCGGCTAGATTCAACGAGTTGGTGAGGTTTGCCCCGTATCAAGTACACACGGATGAGAGAAAAGCAAGAAGGTTTGAACAAGGACTGAAGCCCTGGGTATATAGCAAAGTATCAATGTTTCAGCTAAACACTTTTCTTTGGAGTATTTGAAAAAGGCCATCCTCATTTGAAGGTGGAAGCGATCACGGTGACCAAGTACAATCAGGATCAGAAGAAGAAGAAGACTGAAAGTGAAGGAAATAACAAGGCTAGTGGAAGTGGCACAGGAGGTGGTAATTTTAATCAGAAGAAGAGGTGGAATGACAACTCATCATCGGGGAATCAACAAGGAGGTCAAAAGAAGAGGATTGAAGCATGCCCGACCTGCGGGAAAGCTCATCTGGGGGTTTGTATGAAGGGAAAGCGGGTGTGCTACAATTGTGGTCAGGAGGGCCACATAGCACCTAACTGTCCTAACCCAAAGAAGGGTGCCTGCTTCACTTGTGGTTCAAAGGATCATCTGGCAAGAGATTATCCTAAGAAGGGATCTGGAGGGGCGGATCGGGGAGGAAAAAGGGAAACAACGGTGGAAATGCCTTGACTATCACAGACCAACCATAACTAACCGATCAATAAGCCGCCAGGACTTTCAATATGATAGTGCGGGATGCGATTCGGTCTCGTGATGTGGTGTCGGTATCATTCAATCAATAAAGTTAATGCTTATGTATTATTTGATTCGGGTGCTACTTGTTCCTTTATATCTGATGACTTTGCTAAGAATTTAGATTTGCCTAAGGATGAGTTGGATTACCCCATGAACATAGAAATTGCGAATAGAGAAATAATCCCTGTTAAGTACGTACATAAGAATTGTAGAGTGGATATTAAGGGTAATATCATGAATGTAGATCTTATCCTTATTCGACTTGGGGAATTTGACGTTATCTTGGGAATGGACTGGTTATTCAATTACGGGTACATAATTGATTGCCAAAAGAAGCGTATTAACCTTATGTGACTCCATTAAAGGTTGTGTTTTATGGTAGCAAGTCGCCTAGACAAGCGAGTTATCTAACGATGATGCGAGCCGAAGTTGTTAAGACAGTAGGCTGTAGGATATTTAGCTTACATAGTCGACGATTGTAAAGAGAATTGAAAGTAGAGGAGATCTGGGTAGTGAGAGACTTCGTCGATGTCTTTCCAAACGATTTGCCGGGACTTTCCGCCAGAGATAGAGAGTTGATTTCGTGATCGATTTGGCGCCGAGAACCACTCCAATATCGAAGGCACCATCTTAGAATGGCACCGGTAGAGATGAAAAAGAATTAATGGTACAACTACAAAATTACTGGACAAGAAGTACATTCAACCGAGCGTATCGTCGTGGGGAGCGCCGGTGTTGTTTGTGAAAAAGAAGGATGGAACGATGCGGCTCTGCATTGACTACAGAGAACTGAATAAGGTCACGATTAAGAATAGATATCCATTACCGAGGATCGATGATCTGTTTGATCAATTGAAGGGAGCGAAATACTTTTCCAAGATAGATTTGAGAAGTGGTTATCATCAACTGAAGGTGAGACCAGAGGATGTACCGAAGACAGCGTTCAGAACACGATATGGTCACTACGAATTTTTGGTTATGTCGTTTGGTCTAACGAATGCTCCTGCAACATTTATGGGATTAATGAATGGTGTGTTCAAACCGTTTTTGGACAAGTTCGTAGTGGTATTTATAGATGATATTTTGGTATATTCGAAAACTAAGGAAGAACATGAAGAGCATTTGAGATTAACGTTGGAAGTATTGAGGAGGGAGAAGTTGTATGCCAAGTTTTTAAAATACAAATTTTGGATCGAACGGGTGCAATTTCTTGGGCATGTGATCGATAAAAATAGAATTTCGATAGATCCATCCAAAGTCGAAGCTGTGATTAACTGGGATCAGCCGAGGATGCCGTCAGAAGTACAAAGTTTTCTTGGATTGGCAGGATATTACAGAAGGTTCATTCAAGACTTTTCCAAGATCACAACTCCGTTAACGAATTTAACTCAAAAAGCTGTGAAATTTGTTTGGACGGAGAAGTGTGAGGAAAGCTTTTAAGAATTGAAGAAGAGGTTGAGTACAACACACATGTTGTCTCTTTCAGGACGATACAAAAAATTTTGTTATTTATAGTGATGCGTCGCATAAAGGACTTGGTTGTGTGTCTAATGCAAAAGCGGCAAAGTCATTACGTATGCATCACGACAATTGAAGGATTACGAGAGGGATATCCGACCCACGACTTGGAGTTAGGCTGCGATGGTTTTTTGCTTTGAAAATTTGGAGGCACTATCTCTACGGGGAGAAATGTGAAATATATCTGAGACCACAATAGTCTCGAAATATATTTTTACCCGAAAAGACTTGAATATGCGCCAAAAGAAGGTGGTTGGAGTTAATTAAGGACTACGACTGTGAGATTTTATACCATCCAGGTAAGGCAAATGTCGTTGCTTAGACGCCTTTAAGTAGAAAGGGTCGGAGAAGTTGATGATGTTGACCGCTCAGGAGGAGCTAATTTTAGAAATGGAGAAACTGGAGTTGGAAGTGAAGTATCCTATGGAAATTGATGAGAAGCTATTTTAGATGCAATCTGGTACAACCCTACTGGATAAAGTTAAGGAGGCTCAACTTCAGGATGATGAATGCAAAAAGGTGATAAGGAAGATATCTGAAGGAACCGAACCAAGATTTAAGATGGATAAGGAAGGAATACTGAGATTTGAGAGCAGAATTTGGGTACCACCAGTACCAGAGATTAAGGAAGACATTTTGAGTGAGGCTCATAGCTCACGATATTCGATTCACCCTGGTAGTACCAAGATGTATCAAGATCTTCGACAACACTTCTGGTGGCCAAATTTGAAACGTGATGTTGCAGAATGTGTTGCCAAGTGTCGACCTGTCCAGAAAGTGAAAGCGAAACATCGAAGACCAAGTGGGTTGCTACAACCGTTGGAGATCCCAAAATGGAAATGGGAACATATTACAATGGACTTCGTGGTTGGCCTTTCGACAACTCGGAAAAAACTACGACGCAGATATGGGTTATCGTTAATGGTGACGAAAATCCGCACACTTCCTTCCGATAAAAATCAGATTCAACTTAGATCGGTTGGCAAGGTTATATATAAAAGAGATTGTTTGAGGCACGAGTGTGCGGTTTCAATTATTTTTCGATAGGGATCCGCGCTTTACATCGAACTTACGAAAACGTCTACGAGGAATGCATGGGTACACAAATTGCGGATGAGTACGGCATATCACCCTCAAATAGATGGACAGAAGCGAAAGAATGATTCGGACATTAGAAGATATGCTAAGAGCACATGTGATGGACTTTAAAGGAAATTGGGATGATCACCTACCGCTTGTAGAGTTATTTCACAATAATAGTTACCACACTAGTATTGGCATGCCGCCTTATGAAGTGTTATATGGCGAGAAAGTGCGAAACTCCGCTTTCTTTGGGATGAAGTTGGCGAAAGAGACGGTTATAGGGCGAGAATTGGTACAACAGACAACGAAAATAGTCAAAGTAATCCGAACACGATTTGATAGCGACTCAAGATAAAATGCGGAAGAAATCGCCGATCCACATCGTAAAAATGTTGAGTTTGAATCGGGTAGTTATGTATTCTTGAAGGTCTCTCCCTGGAAGGGAAAGATCAGGTTCGAAAAGAAAGGAAAATTAAGCCCAAGATTCATTGGACCATTTGAAGTACTGCGAAGAATCGGAGAAGTTGCGTATGAGGTAGCCTACCTCCAGCACTCGAGAATGTCCACAACGTCTTCCATGTTTCTATTTTACGACCCTACAAAACCCGATTACAAGCATGTAATTGAATACGAACCCCTACATTTTGAAAAAGACTTATCTTACGAAGAAATTCTGTTCAAATTGTTGACGAGAAAAAAAACAAGTTCTCGAAAATAAAATAATACCTTACATTAAGGTAATTTGGAGGAACACACAAAGCTGAAGAAGCTACGTGGGAACTCGAAGAGAATATGATGAAGAATTACCCTCATTTATTTACTTAATTTTTGTGTAAGCGATTATGGGGACAAAATCTTTGTAAGGGGGGGGAGAATGTAACGGGTCAAATTTATTGAGTCGTGATTCTGGGGACATAATCCTTTTAAGGGGGGAAAGATGTGATGAATGAGATTTTTGTAATTTAATTCTTAATATTTATTGAATTAAATAAATATTTTCAATGATTTAATTATTAGATTAAATAATTAATTGATGAAGTTGTGATAGATTAATTTAATTATATGTGTTATATTTATTAAATTAATGTGGAGAATAATTATTATTCAAGTATGTTTTTATGTGAGCTTATTGAATTAAATGAAATATTTAATAAGCATAATGTTATTTTAGTTAATTTAATAATTAATTAGAGATTTAATAATTTGACATTATTAATAAATGAGAATTTAATTATTTGACTATGTGAGTTTAATGAGAAATTATTATATTTTATTTAAATTAAATTAAATAAGATAATTGAATTGGGTGTGACTTGATTTAAACTATAGTATATAAAAGAGTTAATTAAATTAAATGAGTTTTGAAACCTATTATTGCTTACCAAACAAGGCCCTAAGGGGAGTTGATATGATTAGATTACCCATGATTGGGTAATCGACCTCAACGTCGATTCTTCCTTTATTATCGTCTTATTCTTCTTCTTTTTTTTCTAAGTTTAACAAGAAAATCACGAGAGAGAATTAAAATTTTGAGGGAATTGTGAGTTGTGTGATTGATTGAGAAGGTTTCATCTCTCCTATCTACACTACGTTGTGAGTAAATTCTTCAACCCATTATTATTTACGTTGTTAAAATTTTTATAATATGGCTCTCAAAATTTTCTCAGTAAAATCTCTTGTAGTTGGAGATTGTATTGATTATGTGAATGTTTATGTGATAATATGGTAGTATAACATGTTATTACTATATATTATAGATTCCCATATCATAAGTTTCATAATATTATAACGTATATTATTGCTTCAAAATTTACAGAGTATGGAATATGGCCATATATATGGCCTTTATACGTGATTTTAATATGTCAAACATAAATTGTTTTGTAAAATTTCCACTTGTATATAATTATGCATGTTAAAACGAAGGAATCAAACTCCAAATAAATGAGATTGTGTTATAATGAATCCTTAATGTTGATTTTCATGTTTTGTATTGAAAACTCCCAAGAAAATCAAAACGATGAAATTATATGTTTTGATTATGCAAAATTATGTGTTATAATTTGTTAAAAGCATGCTAGAAGGGTTAAGTAGTGATTATATGTTTATTATAATATTTGGGTATATCGAATTTCATGTAAGAAATAAGAAAATTGGTAGAAATTGGCATGTTCTGCGATTTTTCGCGAACTGCAAATTACAATTTACTGTAGTCACATCATGGCATGGCTGTGTTTAAGAGTCTTGAAACTAAAAGTCGTAGTGCATACTATGAAAACCACGCATATAACATATTGACCAGCCATTGCCAGCCTTGTCATATTGTAGAAATCGATCTATAATGTGGCAAGCCACCAAACGCCACTCTCCGAAATGTTCGAAAAAAAAATTTTTAAAGTGTTCAAGTCCATGAATGTGATGTTAACCTAATCTAATGAACATAAAAATATGTTAAGAGTATAGTGAGATGTTAAAACAGATTCTTAACATGTCAATAACATATCTATGTGTGGATTGAATTATTGAATGCATAATTAGCTTATTATTCATGAAGTGATGTTATTATGTGACAATAAGTGTGATAATTTGACTAAGTATAGTCATAACCAAAGTTTAGACAAAAGAATGAACTTATGATGATTAATTATATTATAATTAACTAGAGTTGTGAATGGAAATGGTATGTAGGATTATATTCAAGAACGTGTATAATTAACGTGTAATCTACACACGAGAGGCAAGTTTCCTACCTACTTGTTATCATTATTCAAGTTATTCTCATTATTATTAATCAAGTTCAATTGTTATATTAAAGATTAATTATCTTTTCAAAGTATGATTCTATTATACAATACTTGTTCTATTGTATACCTCTTGAGATTATTATTCAATTTAATTATCATTTATTGTTGAACCTTGTTAGACTAGTGAACCCCATATTGATTCGACTAGTCCATAGTTGATGAACGTTCTAAATTTCAAAACCCTTATTGATTTATCCAAACCAAACTTCCTTTAGTGCGGACTCTAATGTCAAACCGAGATGAACAACCTCAGATAGGGATTTCTTATGCGTTAGCGTTAAGATATTGTGCATGCGATGATGGTACTAAGGGTTTGATCCCCTAAAGTACGAGTAGAAGAGTCCATAGTCTTATGGTATTAAAAGTTTTCAAGTATAACCCTTGATAACCTAGGACATAGTTCAAGGTCTTATGACCCTCGAAATCTTTTGAATTCTTGTTATTCATTCTTGATTCAAAAGTTGAGCTTTTATTTCGAAGTCTTTGATTCACTCGCATGTTATTATATATTTTCATTATTTCATTTTTTATACTTGTGGGCAATCATGCTCACTCTTGCGTAATAATAACATTGCGCTTAAGAACGAAAGGTATGATGAGCCTTCTACTAGCAAAAGGCAAAGGCAAAGCTAATAAGTGATGAAGACTTGTTATTTAATTTTAGAATGTTATTGTAAAGACTTGATGTTGTTTAAGACTTATTTGTTTATGTTTCCATAGATGTTTAAAGGTTAGTTTGACTTGGATTGTATTTATTATTCAGATGTTGTAACCCCATAAGGGGAGGATTTATTTCTATCTATTGCATGGTTTGCATTTATTATGGGTAGATAGATAGATGATATTTGTATAGATGAACACCAAATCCCACATGAATGGAATTTAAGTACGTGCCCATTTAACGGGGGATGGTATATTAAAATGTTTCCATGATACATTTATGCTAATCGTTGTTTGTTTCAAGTATGCCAGAGTGACACTGATATGGATGAAGATTTCTCATTTATTCAACCTTTGGATCTCATCACAAAGGATGTCTATGAACTGAGGCAAATGATAAATAAGAAAAAGAAAAGTCAACAAAAGGATATAGACAAGGTATTTGATAGGGAAAACAAAAGAGAACCTAGGGGTGCAACTGAGAGGGAAAACCAATATAAGAGGAAAGAATATGAGAAGGACAAAGAGGCTAGCCAAGTATCTGAGAGGGGAAAACAAGATAAAGAGAAAGAGCATGAGAAAGAGGGAGACAAAATAGAAATAGATGATGACAGAGGAAAACACCATGAGGATTTCACAAATAGAGAAATGGTTATGTATCAAGAAGATAAGGCCAATGTTGAACACAAAGAAAATGGGATCTATGGAGGTAAACTTACTTTGTTTATGCTTCATTTTTTTCTCTAGCTTCTCGGTAATTTAAAGACATTTTTCCATGTTGAGGCTTTTTGTGTTTTTTCCTCTTTTTTCCAATAATTTAGAAAGAAAAAAATGTTACAAAATAGTAAAACAGTAGCAAGACAGAATGTCCTCGAATTGATATTACACTGTGATATAGGCATTACCACAATAACCACACAACTTACACAACAATAATTATGTATTATTACTGTCAGATAAACTGCGTGTATCAACTATTAACATAATTTTATTTAATGGACTTGACCCTAGGATTTGCAAAGTTGGAGGTCAAAGCTAGATACTCAAGTAAAGGTGTACTGTGATGTACGTTTTATTTCTGGGAATCCTTTTTTATTTTATATCACATTGGTTGTTATATACTAAAAAAGCATACTATAGTCATTAATGCATCCTACCATATTATACAATTAATTTATTTTGAATATTATTGGGTGTTGACTTAATATTACTCTTGTAGTCAAAATTTATTTGAATTCCCTTAGAATCATGTTATTAATTCAATGGCATAACAACAAAGTTGGTATTAAGAAATAGATATAATTTGTTGACATGAAGAATTTACTGAAATTTTATAATTTTTGTGGCTATTTCAAAAAAATGACGTGATATTATACGCTTTAACTTGCATCCACAACAATAAAATATATGCATATATTGACATATTTATAACATAAATGATTTATTTTTGGAAAAGTTTAAATAGTAGTACAACTTCTTTAATTTTAATAATCTGAGATATTGGAGTCGTACTCATACAGAGGAGTCTAGGTGAGAATTTTTTAAAAATAATTTTTGATTTTTATCTGTTGTAGTTCTCCAGCAATAGAAGGTTGATCTGCTCTGTAGCTGTTTCTCACTAAATTGGTATCCCACTTTCTCTAGCTTCTCGGTAATATAAAGATATTTTTCCATGTTGAGGCTTTTTGTATTTTTTCCTCTTTTTTTGATAATTTACAAAGAAAAATAGGGTTAATATTGTTATTTTTTTTTTCCCAATTTCAAAGAAATCTCATTTTTTTAGAGCTGATTAAGATGAAATTAGTTTCTCCTCCTACCAGTGTTTTGCATTGGAATATCCAATGTAATTTACACATTCTAATGTAATATCCAGTTTGTAGATTGGAATGCATTTGTTCCACCCAATATCTTATTTATTTCTTTGTGTAGGAACTTTAAGAACTTAAGTAATAACTAAATGTTGAAGTGGATCAAATTTGATCAGTGAGTTGCAACCTGATTGCGTCTATTATGCTTTGAATTTTTATCTGTCTTTGTATATAATATTATTGATCGGATTAAACCAGGAATTCCAAGAATTGAGGGCCACCCTTCAGTAGCAGCAAGAGGATGTTATTGCCGGCTAATAAACCAGGAATTCCAAGAATTGAGGACCACCCTTCAGCAGCAGCAAGAGGATGTTACTGTCGGCTAATAAAACTCGGGTTTAAGCAATCTAAATAATTTGTGGTTTTGCCATTTGGTTGGGCTATTCTAAGATCTTATGCACCTAATAAGTTATGCTTTGGGAAGTCCAAGATGGAAATAGATAGATCTTTCTAACTTCAATTTTTTGGGAAAAGTTCGTATTAGATTAGAATAAAGTATTTTAGTGTTATTCTTCTAAGTTTATTATAATTATATTAAAGTTTCATTTAGACATTATGAAATTAGATTGATACTCATTACTTAATTTGAAATTGTCGGATATGAGTTAACGTTGGTACATTGTGTACTTTCGGTCTTTTTTTAACATTAAAGTTTGATAAATTATTAAATTAATTATTTAAACTAATCCTTGCATTGCACGTGTTATCAACTAGTTTTATCCTAATTTGCACATTCATTTTTCACCCTCTCTATTTCTATTTGATCTTATATAAAAATTAAAAAACAGAAGCAAATTCAGAATTCAATGTTTACTTTGTAGGCTGAAGTGTGAATAATACAACTTAAAAGTCGATGCAGCTTCTTTATCAAGCTCGATTAGGAACGATTTGGTGTAAAAAATTAATAATAAAGTAAGAAGCCCGCGAGCCGGGCCAGGCGGCCCAACCCGGGCCACGGGCCTCACAATTTCAGCCCACCAAAACTCGGGCCATTTTGGCCTGGCCCGCCGTTATCCCGACCCGCTCTCGGCCCGGCCCGCCCGTTTGTCAGGTCTATAAGTAGGTATACAGCCGATTTTAGGGATTATCCCCATAAGGAAACTAGAAGGTCGGTAAAGCTCATCATGGATCGAACCATGTCCAACAATGTTTGATTTATCCTTTCAGATACACCATTCATCTGTGGCATCCCTGGTGGAGTCCATTGTGAGATTATACCATTTTCTTTGAGATAATTGAGAAACTCACCGCTTAAGTATTCACCACCTCGATCTGATCGAAGAATCCTAATACTTTTGCCAGTTTATTTCTCTACTTCACTTCTGAACTCTTCGAACTTTTCAAATGATTCAGATTTGTATTTCATTAAATATGTATATCCAAATCTTGAGTGATTGTCAGTGAATGTAATAAAATAAGAATACCCTCCTCGTACTGTGAGACCCCAGATTTTTATGAATAAATATTTAATTTTCTCGAAATAATTTTTTGAATATTATGGTGTGGATTTGATATAATGTTATAGTTGTGGGTAGTATTTATAAATTTTGAAAAGTATGCAAGTTATTGTATAATATTTGATTGGTCGGGGAATATTCTTTTTGTCGTAGAATATCCGTACGACGGTACAATCATTGGTGGATCCCGTAACGGAATTATTGTCGATAGAAAAAATGACAAAAATATTTTTATGAGAATAACGGCAGAAGTTTTACCGTTAAAACTGTTGAAGTACTCAGTAATAAAAGTACAGTAATACGCGTGATTGCATAGTAGCACACGGTATTGATTATTGTTGTTTACCTGATAAGTCACTCAGTTTTGTTTTATTAGTATTATTAATGTAATAAAACAGAAAAACTTTTTATATAAACAGAATACTTTTATAAAGTTATTCTATAAATAGAATATATTATATTCTATTATGCATAGTGTTTTGTATAGTAAAATCTTTTTATATAAAACATAATACTTTTACAAAGTTATTCTATAAATATAATATATTATATTTTATTATGCATAGTGTTGCATAGTGCATGCATAATGTTTTGCATAGTAAAATCTTTTTATATAAAACAGAATACTTCTATAAAGTTATTCGTTTTATTAGATTATAAATAGAATATATTTTATTTTATTTAAAAGATTTTGCTTTAAATATGGACCGTCCAATTAAAAGTAAATCAATCTGGACCGTTCATGAATTAGTTACTATGCAGTCCATTCTTCTATAAATAGAAGCTCATTCATTCATTATTTCTTACGAATTCACTGAAACTCTAGAGAGAGAAACTACAGAGAGAGTTTTTCTTTTATAATCTTGAGCGTATTTCTTTAGAGTTTAAGAAAGCTTTGAGCGTAGTACAAGTTTTCTTCGAGTATATCCTCGCCCTACAAGTCGGAATACTCTTCTTTTACGGTAGGGGATATTATTTGTTGTACTCGTAAGGGGTATTCTTTCTTTCTTATTCATAAAGAGAACTTCTGTTATTCCATTCTTTATTATTCTGTTGGAATAACCTGTATACGCAGGATACCCTATACTTGGTGAAATTCTTCTATTATTCCATTCTTTATTATTATGTTGGAAGAACTCATTTTTATCAATCTGCATATATGGTGAAATTCTTCTATTATTTCGTTCTTTATTATTCTATCTAATATCACAGCCGGTGCATATTATTACGACTCGACCGGTCCGTTAATTATTCTGTTGGAATAACTTTTCTGCAAGCGGTCTATCACATGCATGGTGATTTACATTGTTATTCCATTCTTTATTATTCTCGTAAATATCACGTATGTGCTATTTACTGTAGGACCGGGTTCCATTATTTATTATTTTGTTAGGAATAACATATACATGCGATCTATCGCACGCATGGTGAATCCTTCAGTTATTCCATTCTTTATTATTCTGTTGGAATAACCTATCTATGTGGATTACCATATGCATGATGAATGATCCTCTGTATTCATTCCTTATTAAATTATGAAAATGATCTGTATATGTGGATTACCGTATGGCAGACGAAAATCTATTTGCAGTTTTATATATTCTATTATACTCAGTTGGTTAAAGCTTTGACTTCTATACTCCATGAAATTAGTGGAATATCCTTGATATTTGCGCTTCATCCAGTATCTATTCATGAAAATATTCTTCTGAGCATTCTTAAATTTTACTCTACAAAGAAGTATCATGTTGACAATTTGGACGTTATTGGTTCCTGGATAAATTAATTCTTGAACTTGTTTTATTGAATTATTATGTCATTGTAATCATCCTCATGTTTATATTATATTGAAAGTCATCTGTGGCCTATAGTGCATAGATGGACTTGGTATGATTATGACCAGGGATTATTCGGTATAATCATGACTGTAATGTACAAATGATGTGGTAAAAGTCATCTTTGGCCCGTAGTGCATAGATGGACTTGGTGTGATTATGACCAGGGATTATTCGGTATAATCATGACCGTAATGTGATGAATGATGTGGTAAAAATCCTTATTGGCTGTAGTGCATTGATGGACAGTTTTTGATATGATTATGGCTATGGATTCTCTTCGGCCAAGGGTGAAAAGATGAATTGTTTTATGGCATGATCAAGATCGTTGATGAAAACACGATTATCTTTGGCCCGTAGTGTATGGATAATTCATGGTCGTGATACTAAAGAATATCCTTGGCCTGTAGTGCAGGGATGCTTTGATGATGTGGATTATTTATTGAGCTGAGTCTCAGCGATAAAAGTGATGAAAAACCTTTTAAATCATAGAAGATAATAGATTTTATTCTCTACTTGACTCTTCTAATGGATTGCTTGTTCCGCTGCAGTTAAACTTGATGTTTGTTATATTTTATCAGTTTAACACTGTTGAAGGCTAATGATAATTTATTCTGCATTTTCTTAGTCATAATATTTCTTACTGGGCTAGTTGAGCTCACTCCTTTTGCTTTCATTATTCTCTTCAGGAAATGAGAACGTAGCAGGGACTAGTCGGGAAATGGAGTGACGGTCCAGATGATAACATTAGTAGTCCTCACTATTCTATGAAATAGTGTGATAATAAATGTAATGAGGACTCCATTGAGTGTGGATTTTGTCTAGATGACAATATTCTTATTAAAACTCTCAGTTATGTCTTGTCGTATTCTACACGACAGTTGTATATTTAAGATTGTATTTGTATTGTGTACCATGTATCTGGCGACTCAGGATGGGTGATGTATACCTAATTTTGGGGGCATCACAGTTGGTATCAAAGCTTAGGGATATGATCCCTGGCTAAGATGTGAGACAAGAACTAGGAGGAGAGAGATGGGGAATTCCTTCGCTAGTATGACCTACCTAAGTTTATTTGGTATTTAATTGGTCGGTCATAGTATAGGGATAATATGTGATATGTTAATTAACCCTTGTTTTGTGACAGTGTTTAAAAATGACATATGAAAATGCTGAGATAAGCAATGAAGCACATGAGACCGTTTAGTCAGCTCAACCAAAAGGTAACGACCAACAACACGATAATAATCATATTCAACACTCAAAGGTTATACCTCAAGAGTTAGAATTTGAAATGAAGTCGAGGTATCCTCACCTGTTCGGCTTACCAGGTACGTACATAAATTTCGAGGGGGAAATTCCATAAGGAGGGGAGATTGTGAGACCCCAGATTTTTATGAATAAATATTTAATTTTCTGGAAATAATTTTTTGAATATTATGGTGTGGATTTGATATAATGTTGTAGTTGTGGGTAGTATTTATAAATTTTGAAAAGTATGCAAGTTGTTGTATAATATTCGATTGATCGGGGAATATTCTTTTTGTCAGGGAATATCCGTACGACGATACAATCATTGGTGGACCCCGCAATGGAATTATTGTCGGATGGAGAAAACGACAAAAATATTTTTATGAGAATAACGACGGAAGTTTCTGAATTAAAACATTTGAAGTACTTTCAGTAGTAAAAAGAATAATGATGTCTGGCGTGGTTGTATAGTAGCACACGGTATTATTGATTATTGATGTTTACGTGTTAAGTCACTCGGTTTTGTTTTATTAGTATTATTAATGTAATATAACAAAAAACTTTTTATATAAAATAAAATACTTTTATAAAGTTATTCTATAAATAGAATATATTATATTCTATTATGCATAGTGTTTTGCATAGTAAAAAATCTTTTTATATAAAATGAAATACTTTTATAAAGTTATTCTATAAATAGAATATATTATATTTTATTATGCATAGTGTTGCATAATGCACGCATAGTGTTTTGCATAGTAAAATCTTTTATATAAAACATAATACTTTTATAAAGTTATTCGTTTTATTAGATTATAAATAGAATATATTATATTTTATTTAAAAGATTTTGCTTTAAATATGGACCATCCAATTAAAAGTAAATCAATACGGACCGCTCATAAATTAGTTACTATGCGGTCCATTCTTACATATAAATAGAAGCTCATTCATTCATTATTTCTTACGAATTCACTTGAAACTATAGAGAGAGAAACTATATAGAGAGTCTTCTTCTATAATCTTGGCGTATTTCTTTAGAGTTTAAGAAAGCTTTGAAGCGTAGTAGTACAAGTTTTCTTCGAGTATATCCTCGCCTACAAGTCGAATACTCTTCTTTTTTACGGTAGGGATATTATTTGTTGTACTTTCGTAAGGGGTATTCTTTCTTTCTTATTCATAAATAGAACTTTTGTTATTCCATTCTTTATTATTACATTGGAATAACTTTGTATCTGTGGGATACCCTATACTTGGTGAAATTCTTCTATTATTCCATTCTTTATTATTATGTTGGAAGAACTTTTGTTTGTCTGTAAGTCTGCATACATGGTGAAATTCTTCTATTATTTCGTTTCTTTATTATTCTATCGGATATATCCTGCCGGTGCATATTACGCTTTGACACGGTTCCATTAATTATTACATTGGAATAACTTGTCTCGTATGTCTATCACATGCATGGTGATTTCATTGTTATTCCATTCTTTATTATTACGTCGTAATATCCCGTAATAACGTTCACAGCTTTGACTGGTTCCATTATTTATTATTTTGTTAGGAATAACATGTCTGTGCATTCTATCGCACGCATGGTGAATCCTTCTGTTATTCCATTCTTTATTATTCTGTTGGAATAACCTATCTATGTGGATTACCATATGCATGATGAATGATCCTCTGTATTCATTCCTTATTAAATTATGAAAATGATCTGTATAAGTGGATTACCGTATGGCAGACGAAAATCTATTTGCAGTTTTATATATTCTATTATACTCAGTTGGTTAAAGCTTTGACTTCTATACTCCATGAAATTAGTGGAATATCCTTGATATTTGCGCTTCATCAAGTATCTATTCATGGAAATATTCTTCTGAGCATTCTTAAATTTTACTCTACAAAGAAGTATCATGTTGACAATTTGGACGTTATTGGTTCCTGGATAAATTAATTCTTGAACTTGTTTTATTGAATTATTATGTCATTGTAATCATCCTCATGTTTATATTATATTGAAAGTCATCTCATGGCTGTGAAGTGCATAGATGGACTTGGTATGATTATGACCAGGGATTATTCGGTATAATCATGACTGTAATGTACAAATGATGTGGTAAAAGTCATCTTTGGCCCGTAGTGCATAGATGGACTTGGTGTGATTATGACCAGGGATTATTCGGTATAATCATGACCGTAATGTGATGAATGATGTGGTAAAAATCCTCATTGGCCGTAGTGCATTGATGGACAGTTTTTGGTATGATTATGGCTATGGATTCTCTTCGGCCAAGGGTGTAAAGATGAATTATTTTATGGCATGATCAAGACCGTTGATGAAAACACGATTATTTTTGGCCCGTAGTGCATGGATAATTCGTGGTCGTGATACTAAAGAATATTCTTGGCCTGTAGTGCAGGGATGATTTGATGATGTGGATTATTTATTGAGTTGAGTCTCAGCGATAAAAGTGATGAAAAATCTTTTAAATCATAGAAGATAGTAGATTTTATTCTCTACTTGACTCTTCTAATGAATTGCTTGTTCCGCTGCAGTTAAACTTGATGTTTGTTATATTTTATCAGTTTAACACTGTTGAAGGCTAATGATAATTTATTCTGCATTATCTTAGTCATAATATTTCTTACTGGGCTAGTTGAGCTCACTCCTTTTGCTTTCATTATTCTCTTCAGGAAATGAGAACGTAGCAGGGACTAGTCGGGGAACAGAGTAACGGTCCAGATGATAGCATTAGTAGTCCTCACTATTCTATGAAATAGTATGATAATAAATGTAATGAGGACTCCATTGAGTGTGGATATTGTGTAGATGACAATATTCTTATTAAAACTCTCAGTTATCTCTTGTCGTATTCTACACTACAGTTGTATATTTAAGATTGTATTTGTATTCTGTACCATGTATCTGGCGACTCAAGATAGGTGATGTATATCTAATTTTGGGGGCATCACACGTACAGTCGTTGTTATAAGTCCACAAACATCTGTGTGTACCAATGCTAACAACTCTGTAACTCTTTCTCCTTTTCCAATAAAAGGAGATTTAGTCATTTTTCCTATGAGACACGATTCACAAGTTGGATATGATTCATAATCCGATAGCTCTAAGAGCCCATCTTTGTGCAACTTGGATAATCTTGTTTCATTAATATGACCAAGTCTACAGTGCCACATATAGGTATAATTAACTTCATCTCTTTTCCTTTTATTAGTTTGTTCAATTTAAAGTATATTTTCATGCAAGTCAAGTATATAAAGTCCATTTTGCAAATTACCAACACCATATAAAACATTATTATTATAAATAGAACAACTGTTGTTGTTTATTATAATGTCAAAACCATCCATATCCAATACAAAAATTGAAATAATATTTCTAATGATATTCGGAACAAAATAACAATTATTTAAATAAATGAACTTGCCCGTAGGCAATGCTAAATAATAAGTCCCTACATCTAATGCAACAACCTTTGCTCCATTTCCCACTCGTAGAACGACCTCATCCTTCCTCAACTTTCTACTTCTGACCTTTCCTTGCATATTATTACAAATGTGAGAACCATAACCAGTATCCAATACCCAAGTAGAAGATTGACTTTCAGAAAAATTAATTTCAATCATAAACAAACCTTGATTAGGATTTGAAGCGTCTCTAAGCTTCTCCTGCTTTTTTTCCCGTAAGATAATCCTTGCAGTTTCTCTTCCAGTGATCGGCTTGTTGCAATGGAAACAAATTCCTTTGCCAGCTGGATCAGGTTTCTTTTAATCCTTTATTTTCGCCTTTCCTTTAGCCTTCTTGGATTTCTTCTTTTCAGAAGATACCTTGGGCGTCTTCCTTTTCTTGGAAGAATCATCCACAAGTAAGACACGGTTCTTCTTGGATGGGAAGTGACCTTCAGCAGTTTTCAACATGTTAAGTAACTCAAGCAAGCTAATGTCCAACTTATTCATGTGAAAATTCACATCAAATTGTGAGAAGGTGTCAGGGAGTGACTGCAAGATCAAATCTTGACTCAATTCCCCATCCATGACGAACCCAAGTTGTCCAAGACATTCAATCAAATTGATCATCTTTAAGACACGAGTCTTAACGGTAGTACCCTCGGTCATCCGAGATCGGAAGAGCTCATTAGATATTTCATATCTAGTAGTCCTACTTTGCTCACCATACAACTCTTGCAGGTACAACAACATAGTAGGAGCATCCATGGTTTCATATTGATTCTAAAACTCATTACTCATGAATGCGAGCATGATGCATTGAGCCACAGATGCATCATCTTGCCACGGTTTTAAAGTAGCAATCTCTTCCTCGGGTCATCTCTACGCAACTTTTGCGAGTATGCTGGCGATTCAGACATAAGAAATCTTTTCAGTAGTGAGAACAATTCTCAGATTCCTTAACCAGTCCGTGTAATTTGGTCCGATCAGTTTGTTAACATCAAGTATTCTACGCAGTGAAATTAGTGAATGTGACATTTTCAAAATTTTGCATGTAAAAAAATAATATTTTAGTAAACATTTATCTAATTAATTTATTTTACCAACCTAAATTAGGTCTTATTTTATATTGGTATCTCCCACTATTTTCTTCAAACTATATTACCCTCATCTATACAGTTCAGCAAAATCTAATTAAAGTTTTTGCTAGTGAGAATAAGGATCCCATTTCAAATATATATAGCCTTGTGGTGACACAACAAACTATATATAAATAAATAGGTAGACAACTCTTTGTCAATTACATCATCATGTAACTCTTTATGTTTTACCTCTTGGATTATTTTGATCAAGTGGTGGCACATCCAAATCAAAATTATCTAAGTTAAGTCAAACCTAGCACTTTCATATATTCAAAAAAGAAAAATATTGTCCTTGTGGTGAGACAACAAAATAATATTGTTCAATTTTTTTTATAAGAATCAAATTTGATAAATTAAAATCTTAAATACTTAATACTTGCCTTATGGTTGTGACGTCCCCAAATTCAGGTATCTTCCAACCCGACAGATGGTGCTACACGGTGCTACAGTTCACACATACATTCAATTAAAATACCTCAAAAGAGTGAATATGTCTTCTATATATTCTAAAACAATATTACCATTCCCAGGTTCTTTGTAACCATTACATGTGTTCTTGTCATAATATCAAACAATTACAACATTCCTACTATAATATTACAAAGGCAACTTATTGGTCCGCCTTAGCCTTCCCTTTATCTTTACTAGGTCCTTCAGTCCGTTCAGTCTTAGCTACATTCATATGATTCAAGCAAGAGTGATCATAACTAGCTCAACAAGTATGACAATTTCATTTAAGCAGTAGGTTTAAATCATATGAATCGTATATCTTCTATAACTGAATCAATAGTTATGAAGTACTATCGATAATTTAAAATAGCACTTCTCTTTTCTTTAAAATATTTAACAATGAACAACATAAGTTAAACATCAATTTCAGTCCAAGACCTTGAGCATTTTATTCTTTCTTTGAAAAGGACAACCCGACACTAAGTCCATAAGTCCGGTATATCTTACGAGCACGTCTAGGTGATCAGTCTATAGTACTCTATGTTGTACAACACTACTTCTTTAAATGTATCTACATTTAAGTTTTGGCAACCTCACGTGCCTGTCGTTTGATGACGAAATATTTGTTTATCATACTCAGTCTTTCTTTGAAATTAATACCAAAACAGTTTGGCAAAAGATAGCAACATTGACAATATTTTGATAGATTTTAAGGAAATCCACAAAACAAATTAAGTCTAGCCAAAAAAATTGGCTTTGACTTCATTATACATCAATTCATGCGTAGGATACATGAATCACAAAGCTTGTCCAGAAGAACTTAGACAAGGGTTAGAACACTTGCCTTCAACGTCTTCTATAGTAATTATACTTTTCCTTTGAGTCTTTAAGGATTCTACAATGCATGATCACATAGCATACCACATTAGGTTTTAAACAATCATGTATGGTCACTAATTTATCTTATCCTTCTTCTCAATCTAATCATTCATTAGATTGGTTATCATTCGTTATGATTTTATCATATTATATTGTGTTTACATTTTCGTACCTTTCATCAACTTTTAGTTGTAATTCTTACGGTTATATTCATCCTTAAGGATGTTATTCCAAGTTAATTAAACTTATACTTTACTTCCAATTAACTTCCATATGCCTTATATTCATTTTAATTCTTCACTCTTTTCTTAGTCTTTGTATTATTTGCGGCTTTCTTTCTTAGTAAGACTCGTATTGCGGCCTGACTGACAACAATATTCGAGGTCCGGCTCCAAATACTGCGCCCCACTTTACAAGCTATGTGCCACGTTGCGGCGTGACTTAACCGTGAGTGAGTGAGGGCTTAGCACTGGTCTTTGGCTTGGCTTCTGAGCCTTGGTCATTGCGGCCAATTCGCCTCAGAGAAAATTTTCCTAGTTTTCTTCTTCTGTAAATTTTTCGGGCTCATAACTTATTCATTATAAGTCCGAATTGGCTCATTCAAAAGCTGTTAGCTCACATATCACATGTACTACGATTTCATTAGAAAATCTTATGGTTTAGAATCCGGTAACACAGAATTCACCGATTAAGTTCTTTATTGAGCGTTCGTCAAACGTTCGTGAACGTTCAAAGCTCGTTTCTTTGCTCTAAGTCAGAATTTGACCATTTTCGAGTCCGCAACTCTAAAATACAAACTTAGACTATTCTCCATCGAAAACCAATGTTTCTGAGTTAAACGGTGACTTTTGACTTTTATTCCGAGAATTTCACGATTTTGACGATTATACTCTAATCTCGTAAATTTTGCCATAACTTCGTTACTTGAGATTTTTATACCGTTCAAAATGGATTCATTCCATCATTATATCATCCTAACCAAACATATTTCATCCAATCTTATACATGATGGTTTTCAATTTGTCCATCAACAACAAAATCACAATTCTTCAATGTTCTTCATTAGTTCATAACTTTTATGATTATGATTCTCTTACAACATGGTTTATTAAGGTTTAAGTCCTCTAATAACCATCCTTGTTAGTCCTTATCATACATGATCCACCAATAATCACTTTTCTAACAACCTAACAATGAAAAGATAAAGATTAATGGTCTAAAGGTTCATTACCTTTGATGTTCTTAACTTGGTTATTCTTCTTTCTTCTTGATATAACAAGTCTAGCTCTTACTTTTCTCTCTCAATATATCTAAGATGTTGGTGTTTTTGAACGAGGCATAAATGAATAATCCAAGCTTCTATTTATAAGATTCTCTAAGTGAGGGCATAAAGGTTAAATAACCATCCCACCTCCACAATTTCCACCTCCTTACTATTCCTTTCTTGCCCCACCACACATCTTATCTCTTGCTTGGCCACCAAGTGGCAAGCCATGACTCACTAATGGGGGCCCACATAGGTTGCCCCATGGGTTTTTCTCACCTGGTTACCCATCGGTTCGATCCACGGGCCCGGTTCTTGGTTTGGGCTTTAGGTTTAATTACTTTGGGCCTAACGTTGGACTTTCATTATTAATCTTTGGGCCTTAACAAGTTTGCACTTGGGCTTGCCCAATTCATACACAAATCCTACAAGTCCATTATAATTTGCTTAATGCTTATAACGTATAATTCACGTATTCCTTACGTATACTAATTCGTATAATCCCTCACCATATACATTATACTATCTTTCATATATACTCGTACAATACTTTGTATCATACTTTTATTCATTGCTTCGTATAATACTTGCTTATTATACGATCATCAATTATTCAATCTTTACATTTCTTAGCATTCTCAAACTTAGTACGCAGGCGAAAAACTGCGTTTGTCATAACTGAATTATTATTACATAATCCATCCTCCCTTATTATTCTATCATTATGCATTTCTCGGAAATTCAAAAATAATTCCCAAGCAGAATACTACAACATTACGCCATATCTAGGTTATAGAACAACCTTCATCTTGCTTACTCAATATAATAACATATATTATAATTTTATTCATTATTTAATCAAATAAATTCATTTTACCATTAATTCGATTTTCTCGGTCGTTACAGTGGTGACACAACAAATTCATATTAAATATTTAATACTCTATTAATTTTATCATGTTAGAAGGCGACGTTCGATATTCTAAATATCTTTGAACGCTTAAGGCTTAATATATAAAAACTTTGATGGATTTGTTATTATTTGTCTCATCTTGTTTAGCGCGCATACACATATATATTTAAAATACGCGTCATATTATTAAACATGCAAAGCATGTTTGCATTATATATACACACACACACACACACAGATATATATATATATATATATATATATATATATAATACTAGCATGCATATTATAGAATACTATATTCTACCCGAATTGATTATGGACTTTTATTCTAGTTTGGTTCACTAGAGCCACCAAGTGAACCAAAGTGTCAAACCCTAGGGGGTGCAATAATTAACATTTAAATATAACTATTACATTTAAACCCGGGCTCCATTACAAACATGTCTTTAAACGCTCCTTTCTCCTTGATCTCCAGTTCTTAGAAAATAATTCTAAATAATCCTATTACATTAATTTATTTAATTTAAATAGAAACCTTGATCATCAGTCAAGGGAAAGTACATATGAGAGAGATAGAATTTACATCAAGAATAAAACTAAAAAAGACGAGATACGCAAACTCCATTTAATAAAACTCATTCATTCAAGCATCCAACCAAAAAAAATTCAATCACATTGGTCAATAGTCCATAATCAACCCCATTTATTATCATACATATCACCATATGCATCAATAAATAAAATATTCATCTTATGAATAAAATCATTCTCTCTCTATATATATATGAATATCATTTAATGGGCAATTTTAAGTTGCATAAAATCCAATTTTAAGATTAAAATAAACTCTTTATTTTAATTATAAAATTATTAAGACTATTATATATATATATATATATAATATTCATATAAACAAAGTATCAACGTTCAAGGATGTTGCAGTATCAATTGCCAATAGATTTAGTTTTTCATAAAAATAATAATAATTTTATACAATAAATTATGCCCAATAAATTATTCTAAATACATATTCATACATATTTAGAATCAAAATAATTAATAATTCGCATAAAGTTTGGCTCTGATACCACTGTAAGGTTTTATGAAAATCATAGACACAATCAAATTGCAAAATTAGTGAAAGCAAAGTAAAATTAAATTTTAAAATTTTTCACAAACCAATTACCCGGATCATCCTTTATGCATATTATTAATTAAAACGAAGAACAAGAAGTTATGTAATCATACCCTTGTAGATACGAGCTTCCACATATACGAGTTCAACTCCTACTTCTCCGCGATCTCCTTGAATCTCCATGTAGATTCCTGTGATAACCCTAATTTTTAGAAATTATTAAAATAAGAATTTAATAAATAAAATTCTTATTATATGATGTGTCAGGTTTGAATAAGAATATATATAGATGTTATATATTTTGAATTTTGTGTTATGGGTGGAAAGAAATCCCTAAATGAGATTTTATAGTTGGTTAAACTATTAAGGAAAAATAGAGTTTCAAAACTTGAAATTTGATCTTTAAATTGTTAAAGAAATTAGTAATCGATGATGTGAAATCAAAGAAGAGATTGATGTTAGATGAGTTAACACTTAAGAAGGATGTGCAAAGTATTTAGGAATTTAGATTCTATTTCTGCTAAAGCAGAACTTGGTTGCGTCTGAACTTGAGGTGGCTCAGCTGCGCCACTTCCAAGCTTATGACCATCGCGATTCTTGTATTCGTCCATGAAGGTTACGAGTATGTTTGTGAAATTTGAATTTGAAGACATGTATATTAAGGACCCATATGTGTAATAAAAGTCATAATTGGTGATTAAGTTGTCCATGAATAGATTAAGTTAGCAAAAACATGATTTGAATAAGAGTTAATTAATTAACCCGAAATAAACATTGGTTAATTAAGTGATATTATGGAATATTATATTATAAAGCTTTGTGTGGCAGTGGCATGATGGTTGATAAGTGGGTTTTATACTTACTTATTGGATATCAATTCACGAGAACTATGCCCATCTTAAGTACATTTTAATGTGTTTTTAGCTTCATTTCATTTTATTTTGCATTGCATATACTGAGAACTCATATGGTGTGAAAGTGCAGGAAAATAGCTTAGCTCGGCCTTGGTATGTGGCATGAGATCAGTGATGGCATGACACGAGGGGCGATTGGACAAAAGAAATTAAGCATCGATGGACAACGAAGCAAAATTAGCATGTCAAAGGTTCATTAGCAGCATGACAAGAAAGCAACAAGAGCAGAACACAAGAGTGAAGAGTTCAGGAGCCGCGCGGTCGCGTGACCAAAAGAGCTAGAAAGCGCGCGCCCCCGCCATACACCTGCAGAAACCAGAAACGCGACCAGGCTTGCCCGCGCCTATGTTGCACTAGAGTCTCGCGCGGCCGCGCGCGTCATTGACTGCAGTTGCTAACTTTATTTTATTTTTGAAATTTGAAGTGTTTGAGTTAGTATAAACTACTCTGGTTGGTACCAGACGCGATCATCTTTAGTTTTTATGAGTTTTCCATAATAGAGAACTAGGGTTTGACGTTTTAAACGAATTCCAACGAGGATCTAAGCATAGTCTTATTATTTTATAATTCTTCTTTAGAATTCAATCATTGATTGCGAACTACTTTTTTGTTGCTGGAGATTATTGAGGATTTGAACAGAACTATTGGAATATAATCAGCAATTTGGTTTGATCGATTCTAGCTTCTCTGAATTGTTTTTATTTATTTTCCATGTGTTCCTGTGACAACCCGAGAAATTAGAAAATTATTAAAATCTTAAATGATTGGTTTAAGGTCAAATAATAGACCTGAGCAGGAGAATAAGTGTATGTGTTTGATGTTTTCGAGAAAGGAATTTTGAGGATTTAAAATATCTTTTAGTGAATTATTCAGGATTAAGGGTATGTGTGTATATATTCTGTGATTACGGTATTATGTGTACAGAATGTGGTTAAGGGTCAAGTGTTGACCAGATAAATTATATCTGTGTCAAACCCTAATATTATTAGAACGTCAACGTTAGGTTATAAAATTATTACGATTTATAAGAAACCCTAGAAATGCATTACGAAAACCCTAATTTCATGCAGGAATCCGAAATCCTAATTCAATATTTGAAACCCTAATTTGGGAAGTCAAAGGCTAAATATAATGGCTTAAGTATTTGTGATTATATATTAGGGATAACCCTAATTGTTAAATTAGAAATCCTAATGTTTTGTATAAAACCCTAAGGGATTAAAAGTTATGTGTGTAATGAATATGAATTATGTGTATGATTAAATAAATATACATTATATAATGTGAATACATTTATTTTGTATATAAAAGTGAAGTAAGAATTAAATTATGTAACCTAATATATATATTAGGTGTGATAATTAAATAACCTAAATGGTTATCGTTATTTAGTGGTCCTAATATTTTATTTTTATATTAGTGACCTAATTTAAGAGAATTGTGGAACATGTCACAATTTATTAAATTATTTTGTTCGAATAGGTGAGTAAAGGAATATGAAGATTATGTGATGGTTTATATTGTTTATTATATAAACAAATAAAAGAAACTAATGTGATCCTAATTATATATTAGGAATGAAGAATTTAATAACTTAAGGGTTATGAGATGAGAAAATTATGGTATTTAGAATATATACCAATTATGAGAGATTTATTTTATACATCTCAATTAATTAATTTTATAACCTAATTTTAGCAAGTCTAATTGGGTTAAGGAAATAAATGTGCATGAGTAAGGATTTAAGTTATAATTGAGGAAAATGAAAACCCTAATTAAATGATTTGGGTTGGATAAGAATTAAGAGTGTTGGACTATGTTAATTTACATGGCCCAAAGAATTAAATTTTAAGTCCAATATATTATTTATTGATAGCCCAAAAGATGGAAATGGTGACCCAAATTTAAGCCCAAATAAGGAGGGACATATTGTACATTTGGTATAATAAATAAGAATTAAAAAGAAATCATTTATTAATGTGGAAATTACTAGTATACCCTTTTGTTTTATTAGTGTATTATTAGTAACATTGTTGATAAGAATCTTCAATTATGCTAGCTAATCAATTACTTCTAGAAGTCACTCATGTTACTATGCTATTACACCTCAATTATCAAGCAAACTAATGTCTAGATATATTTCTTACATTATTACACTAAACAAAAATCATATTCTTCACTTTTCTCATCTTATTTTCCAACATAACTAAGAAAGAAAGAGAGAGACAAGAGAGAGAGGGAGATGGGAGTTAGGAAACTCCAAGAAAGAAGGAGAAGGGATTTTGATTTTTCATTCCATCCAAGATCCATCACATAGTTGGAAGAAAAAGATATGTCATGAAGCTAAAGGTAAAAAATTTCCTAAACTCAAAACTCTTGTTAGTTTAAAGTGTTATGTTATGGTGTTTTAGATTAAGTGTTGAACTTATGATTTTGAACCATAAGTTTAAGATCTTGAACATGAGAACTATAGATCTACATGATAAATGATATTTTATGGTTAGATCTTGCCATTTTTAGGGTTGATAGGCTTGAACAAAGAAGAATAACCAAAACAGTTTTTTTTGTTTTAAATGAGTTAGTGGACTGCTGCCCTAAAACAGAAAATTTCGGATTTGTTAGAGTGCTCTAAAATTCTGGAATTGTGATATGTTATAGTACACTCAATAATCTTTCCATAGACTCCAAAACGGACTAAATCCGACATCGGAGGAGGGAGTTATGGGATTTCTCCCAAACTACACAAAGTTAAGAAAACTGTGAAAAGGACAGTTTTGGAACAGTCACTTCCGGGCTAAATTCCGGGAGCTAAACATATCCAAATATGTATTGTGATATATGAAAACTGTAGCTCGGAAAGATACGAATCCAACAAAATTGACGGATCATTAATCGGAGTTACAGATTTCGTTTTATTTAAGTTTTGGTGAAGGACTCCAAAACTGCCAAAGTGCAAAAAGTTTCTGGCCAAAGTTTTCCGAGGGCTGTTTTGGACATTTAGTTAATGAGAAAAATTACAGGCTTTTGGGAAATGAAAATATATGGTAATATGTAGCTCGTGTCCAAAAATGAGCTAATTCCGGCTTAAAACGACCAAGTTATGACCATTTCAATTTTTGTGATTTTCCGACGGAAATCGCTATAAACGGAGTTCTACAACTCCGATTGCCACGAAATTTAAAATGGAGCATCACGTTAACATATATAAGGTTATGTCAAAAGATGGGCATCTCTGGAGTTAAGCACGAGGTAGCTAATTTTCTTAAGTCACGCACTATTTATGATTTTTGAAAAATAGTAAAAGAAATTGTAAAATTACGGAAAAATATTTTTTATGTATGAAATACATGTATATATATTTGACCAAAGGATAAAAAATAATAAGTTGATTTGGTATTTTTAAGTGAAAAGAATAGTGATTTCGGGATCTTTGAAATAAAATCCGCCTCTTCTTGAAATGGTATTTCGGTTTACTAAGATGTTATCTAATTTACTAGGATAACATATAAAAATGAATAACTTATAAGTACAAGTTATGATGTGATTAAAAGAATATCAAAGTATAATAATAATATTAAGACTTAAAACTAATGTCTAATACTTAACTATATGTTATGACTAACCGAAAGATCTATTATAGGTTTTATATGCTGTATAGACTGATAGGATTATGTGTTTAAGTTATTTTATAACGGTGATGATATTATTCTAATATTGGAGATCTATATTATTAATATTAGGTCTTCAGGAGAAGCTTATTATATTGCGTTACGGTAATCAACGGTTCAGGCAAGTTTTTCAAGTTCTTTCTACTTAAACTCTTTTAAGAGTGGTTTCAGACAGATATGCTTATGAATTGTACTCTGTACATATTGCATGTATTCATCAGGTATGAAAGGCTGATCACCTTCATTACCAGTCAGTTTAGATATAATTGTTATGTTCATTTTCAATGTTCATTCAGCTTTGAAATTTTGTTCATGCTAATTCACAACTACATTGTGAAGGATAGCCAGCTTATTATTCAAACTCTTTCAATCATGATATATCTTTACCTTGTTTTTTTAAACTTGTTGGCAACTTTCATGCTCACCCTTGCTATATCATGATAAAACATTGCGAGATAAAAGCGAATCTGGCGAGATCTGAGAAAAAAGGATAATGCCAAGTTCAAACTTGGGATAAAATGTGAAGTTAAGTTGTAAAGTATGTTGAAGAATAGTATTGTCATGTGTTAGACAGTTCACGATTGTGTATTAGTTAAGGTTACTCGATTTTGGGAATAGTGTGTAAAGTTTAATGTATAAACAATTTATGTTTATATCTTCCGCAACAGTTGTAGAAATAGCAAACCGGATCCGCGGCGATTCGGGATCCGGATTTCGGGGATGCTACAGTTGGTATCAAAGCTGTTGGTTATGAAGCTTAGGTAGCAATACTTAAGACCAATAACCGCAGTGATTAGGATAAGTACTAACTCACATAGAGTTAGTTGAGGAATCTCGCAGGGTCAGAAAGTTAGATTTAATTATGGTACCATTGTACTCGAAACTAGTTGATGTATGGTATCTGGGCTAAACGATTCCTTCATAGAGCGGAGGTATATACGAACTAGCAACTCGGAACCTAGTTTGTTGGTTGTTTGTGGGAAACCACTTTCGTACCATATTGAAAAATCGTCAGAGACTCGATGTGTACCAAGTATAGGAAGTGGATAGATAGAGTCTAAGAGATTACAAGTGTAAGGATAAGAGATCGTAAAATAAAACGATCACAGAATAGCAATGAATCGTAATATATACGATGAGATCACTCCGTGATCTGATTAGGTTATGGTATGAAGAAAGATCCAGAGAATGATGAAAAGTTTACAGCAAGATTGTTGTGTATGAATTGTACTATAAATTGGTACAGATCCAGAAGAGAATTATAAATACGAATTAAATTCGTATGGATAATGGGGTTAGTGTTAGGTGGGGATTCAATTGAGGACTCATGTCGGCAGCTGAGTGTATAATTCTTCGTATGGGAGCTGAATTGTACTTGGTGTAAAAACCACTTAGTTTACGCAATGATAATCATTGAAATGTTTATGTCGCGCTATTTGTTATATGCATGTTGAGAAGGTGATTCTTTTCTCATGTGTATAACGAATAGATAGAATGATAGAGGATATAAGGTTAAGTTGCGAGTTCTTAAAACTCATACTTATGGTAAGTTCATGACTCATAATCATATGGTATGTTTTGAACCCCTCAAATGAATGGACGCCTAAGGTCCTGACTAGGATAAGTTCTTAAACTCATATGATTGTGGCAAGTTCTGAAACTCATAATGTGTAGTAAGTTTGATGAAGCGGGTATAGTTAAGTGGTGAATGGAGCATTGAGGATTATAAGAATAGATAGATCTATTAAGTAATGGATTATTAGAAAAGTGAAGTTGATGATGGAAGCATAGGTATTCCAAATCTTCTAGCTATGCTAGACTTGAAGTTTTGACATCAAGCTAAATCGCACTATGTGCTTTTGAAAATGAATTTTTATTCTCAACTCCACGGTGATTATTGTGTATGTGTGGACTTGGACCATCGACACCTCGTTACTGTTGAGATGATAAAAGCCGATTTGCAAAGATTTACGAAGCGATTTAAAATGCGATCTATGCTACTTATTTCGACTTAGACGCGAATGATTTGAAGTATCAAAGTTGTTTTTATTTATCACTTATGTACCATGCAACCTGGTGCAGAGATGATAAAAAAATAATGGAGTCATCAATGCAGTATTACTTAGTGTTGGATGTGATCTCAGGATCGTCAACCCACTATGGTATGATGTAGTATGATAAAATCACCAAATGACGGAATCCTCAACGGACTGTAAATACAGTGCGACATCATGACGTCATTCTCGAAAAATGTTTTCAAAATTTTAATTTGCCAACGGGGTTTGGCTATACTTAAATAATTCTATTGAACTGAATTATCGATATGAGTCTATGTTATTCGATTCAGCTAGACTAATGTTTATGAAAACTCTAAGTGTTCATTGAAAGAAATTTCCCGAACCAAATTATTTTGGTGCGGAATCCTATACTAAGTCTGAGGTGAACAACCCTGAAAATGGGGATATACTAATTGGATAGAATATTCAAATTTAAGGACGCATATAGTCGTTCAGATTACTAAGGTACAATAGACTGATCATCTAAAGTACCAGAATCGGTAGTTTACCTTCTTCGTGATTGTAAACATACCTATTAAAGAAATGTTTAAGAGGTAGAGTACCTTTCTTTCTTAATTGAAAGAGGTAGCAGGTAGAAATACCCCTAAACCTCGGAGTTCAAAGTTCATAATTTTTATGATCCCTCAGACAGATATGAAAAGTTTTTTTTAACTCTTCAAAGTAATGTTGTGGTAGAATGTGATGATGGATATGAAATAGTGTAAACTCGTTGCGTGTATTTGTAGAATCGAGATGATTAAATAAAGGTTATTATGACAACCTAGTTTTGATGAATGTTTAGAAGATGTAAACTCCTAGTGAGTAGTTATGGTGAAATGTGATAATAGATGAGAAATCCTCGAATGAGGAAATTGTAAAGGTTAAATTGAAAACCTAGTTTTGATCAAGAGAATGAGCAGAGGTTAGGATGCTTTAATTTCGAGGACGAAATTCTTAGAAGAAGGGGTGAATGTGACAACCCGAGAAATTAGAAAATTATTAAAATCTTAAATGATTGGTTTAAGGTCAAATAATAGACCTAGACAGAGAATAAGTGTATGTGTTTGATGTTTTCAGAAAGGAATTTTGAGGATTTAAAATATCTTTTAGTGAATTATTCAGGATTAAGGGCATGTGTGTATATATTCTGTGATTACGGTATTATGTGTACAGAATGTGGTTAAGGGTCAAGTGTTGACCAGATAAATTATATCTGTGTCAAACCCTAATATTATTAAACGTCAACGTTCGCTTATAAAAAATTATTACGATTTATAAGAAACCCTAGAAATCGCATTACGAAACCCTAATTTCGATCACGGAATCCAAAATCCTAATTCAAATATTTGAAACCCTAATTTGGGAAGTCAAAGGCTAAATATAATGGCTTAAGTATTTGTGATTATATATTAGGGATAACCCTAATTGTTAAATTAGAAATCCTAATGTTTTGTATAAAACCCTAAGGGATTAAAAGTTATGTGTATTAAATATGAATTATGTGTATGATTAAATAAATATACATTATATAATGTGAATACATTTATTTTGTATATAAAAGTGAAGTAAGAATTAAATTATGTAACCTAATATATATATTAGGTGTGATAATTAAATAACCTAAATGGTTATCGTTATTTAGTGGTCCTAATATTTTATTTTTATATTAGTGACCTAATTTAAGAATTGTGGAACATGTCACAATTTATTAAATTATTTTGTTCGAATAGGTGAGTAAAGGAATATGAAGATTATGTGATGGTTTATATTGTTTATTATATAAACAAATAAAAAAACTAATGTGATCCTAATTATATATTAGGAATGAAGAATTTAATAACTTAAGGGTTATGAGATGAGAAAATTGTATGGTATTTAGAATATATACCAATTATGAGAGATTTATTTTATACATCTCAATTAATTAATTTTATAACCTAATTTTAGCAAGTCTAATTGGGTTAAGGAAATAAATGTGCATGAGTAAGGATTTAATTTATAATTGAGGAAAATGAAAACCCTAATTAAATGATTTGGGTTGGATAAGAATTAAGAGTGTTGGACTATGTTAATTTACATGGCCCAAAGAATTAAATTTTAAGTCCAATATATTATTTATTGATAGCCCAAAAGATGGAAATGGTGACCCAAATTTAAGCCCAAATAAGGAGGGACATATTGGACATTTGGTATAATAAATAAGAATTAAAAAGAAATCATTTATTAATGTGGAAATTACTAGTATACCCTTTTGTTTTATTAGTGTATTATTAGTAACATTGTTGATAAGAATCTTCAATTATGCTAGCTAATCAATTGCTTCTAGAAGTCACTCATGTTACTATGCTATTACACCTCAATTATCAAGCAAACTAATGTCTAGATACATTTCTTACATTATTACACTAAACAAAAATCATATTCTTCACTTTTCTCATCTTATTTTCCAACATAACTAAGAAAGAAAAAGAGAGACAAGAGAGAGAGGAGAGGGAGGGGGAGTTAGGAAACTCCAAGAAAGAAGGAGAAGAGATTTTGATTTTTCATTCCATCCAAGATCCATCACATAGTTGGAAGAAAAAGATATGTCATGAAGCTAAAGGTAAAAATTTCCTAAACTCAAAACTCTTGTTAGTTTAAAGTGTTATGTTATGGTGTTTTAGATTAAGTGTTGAACTTATGATTTTGAACCATAAGTTTAAGATCTTGAACATGAGAACTATAGATCTACATGATAAATGATATTTTATGGTTAGATCTTGCCATTTTTGGTAGTTGATAAGCTTGAACAAGGAAGAAAAGAAAACAGTTTTTTTGTTTTAAATGAGTTAGTGGACTGCTGCCCTAAAAAGGAAATTTTGGGATTTGTTAGAGTGCTCTAAAATTCTGGACTTGTGATATGTTATAGTACATTCAATAAGATTTCCATAGACTCCAAACGGACTAAATCCGACATCGGAGGAGGAGAGTTATGAAATTTCTCCCAAACTACTCAAAGTTAAGAAAACTGTTAGAAAGGACAGTTTTGGAACAGTCACTTCCGGGCTAAATTCCGGGAGCTAAACATGTCCAAATATGGATTGTGATATATGAAAACTGTAGTTCGGAAAGATACTGAATCCAACAAAATTGACGGATCATTAATCGGAGTTACAGATTTCGTTTTATTTAAGTTTTAGTGAAGGACTCCAAAACTGCCAAAGTGCAAAAAGTTTCTGTCAAAAGTTTTCCGAGGGCTGTTTTGGACATTTAGTTAATGAGAAAAATTACAGGCTTTTGGGAAATGAAAATATATGGTAATATGTAGCTCGTGTCCAAAAATGAGCTAATTCCGGCTTAAAACGACCAAGTTATGACCATTTCAATTTTTGTGATTTTCCGACGGAAATCGCTATAAACGGAGTTCTACAACTCCGATTGCCACGAAATTTAAAATGGAGCATCACGTTAACATATATAAGGTTATGTCAAAAGATGGGCATCTCTGGAGTTAAGCACGAGGTAGCTAATTTTCTTAAGTCACGCACTATTTATGATTTTTGAAAAATAGTAAAAGAAATTGTAAAATTACGGAAAAATATTTTTTATGTATGAAATACATGTATATATGTTTGACCAAAGGATAAAAAAATAATAAGTTGATTTGGTATTTTTCGTGAAAAAGAATAGTGATTTCGGGATACTGAAATAAAATCCGTCTTACTGAAATGGTATTTCGGTTTACTAAGATGTTATCTAATTTACTAGGATAACATATAAAAATGAATAACTTATAAGTACAAGTTATGATGTGATTAAAAGAATATCAAAGTATAATAATAATATTAAGACTTAAAACTAATGTCTAATACTTAACTATATGTTATGACTAACCGAAAGATCTATTATAGGTTTTATATGCTGTATAGACTGATAGGATTATGTGTTTAAGTTATTTTATAACAAGTGATGATATTATTCTAATATTGGAGATCTATATTATTAATATTAGGTCTTCGTGGAGAAGCTTATTATATTACGTTACTAGAATCAATTGCCTGTGCAAGTTTTTCAAGTTCTTTCTACTTAAACTCTTTTAAGAGTGGTTTCGACGGATATGCTTATGAATTGTACTCAGTACATATTGCATGTATTCATCGGTATGAAAGGTCGATCACCTTCATTACCAAATATTTAGATATAATTGTTATGTTCATTTTCAATGTTCATTCGACTTTGAAATTTTGTTCATGCTAATTCACAAATACATTGTGAAGGATAGCCACCTTATTATTCAAACTCTTTCAATCATGATATATCTTTACCTTGTTTTTTTTAAACTTGTCAGGGCAACTTTCATGCTCACCCTTGCTATATCATGATAAAACATTGCGATAAAAGCGAATACTGACGAGATCTGTAAAAAGGATAATGCCAAGTTCAAATTGGGATAAAATGTGAAGTTAAGTTGTAAAGTATGTTGAAGAATAGTATTGTCATGTGTTAGATAGTTCATGATTGTGTATTAGTTAAGGTTACTCGATTTTGGGAATAGTGTGTAAAGTTTAATGTATAAACAATTTATGTTTATATCTTCCGCAAAAAACAGAAATAATAAACCGGATCCACATGGCGATTCGGGGATCCGGATTCGAGGGATGCTATAATTGGTATCAAAGTCATTGGTTATGAAGCTTAGGTAGCAATACTTAAGACCAATAACCGCAGTGATTAGGATAAGTACTAACTCACATAGAGTTAGTTGAAGAATCTCATGCAGGTCGAAAAGTTAGATTTAAGTATGGTACCATTGTACTCGAAACTAGTTGATGTATGGTATCCGGGCTAAACGATTCCTTCATAGAGCGGAGGTATATACTGAACCAGCAACTCGAACCTAGTTTGTTGGTTGTTTGTGGAAACCACTCAAATAGCACTATATTGAAAACCTGTTAGAGACTCGATGTGTACCAAGTATAGGAAGTGGATAGATAGAGTCTAAGAGATTACAAGTGTAAGGATAAGAGATCGTAAAACAAAACGATCACAGAATAGCAATGAATCGTAATATATACGATGAGATCACTCCGTGATCCGATTAAGGTTATGGTATGAAGAAAGATCCAAGAGAATGATGAAAAGTTTACAAAGAAGATTGCTGTGTGTATGAATTGTACTATAAATTGGTACAGATCCGTAAGAGAATTATAAATACGAATTAAATTCATATGGATAATGGGGTTAGTGTTAGGTGGGGATTCAATTGAGGACTCATGTCTAAATTGAGTTGTATAATTCTTCGTATGGGAGCCGAATTGTACTTGGTGTAAAAACCACTTAGTTTCGCGCATCGATAATCATTGAAATGTTTATGTCGCTTATTTGTTATATGCATGTTGAGAAGGTGATTCTTTTCTCATGTATAACGGTAGATAGGTCAGAGGATATAAGGTTAAGTTAAGTTCGACTTCTTAAAACTCATACTTATGGTAAGTTCATGACTCATAATTATATGGTATGTTTTGAACCCCTCAAATGAATGGACGCCAAAGGTCCGACTAGGATAAGTTCTTAAACTCATATGATTGTGGTAAGTTCCCGAACTCATAATGTGTGGTAAGTTTGATGAACCGGGGTATAGTTAAAGTGGTGAATGGAGCATTGAGGATTATAAGAATAGATAGATCTATTAAGTAATGGATCAAAAAATTGATTAGATGATGGAAGTTAGGTATTCCAAATCTTCTAGCTATGCTAAACTTCAATTTTTGACATCAAGCTAAATACGCACTATGTGCTTTTGAAAAATGAATTTTATTCTCAACTCCCGTGATTATTGTGTAACTTCTGGCCATCGACACCTCGTTACTGTTGAGATGATAAAACCGATTTTTTTTGAAACGATTTAAAAGTACGATCTATGCTACTTATTTCTGGCTTAGACGCAAATGATTTGAAGTATCAAAAGTTATTTTTATTTATCACTTATGTACCATGCAACTTTAGTGCGAGAGATGATAAAAAAAAATGATGGAGTCATCAATGCAGTATTACTTAGTGTTGGATGTGATCTCAGGATCGTCAACCCACTATGGTATGATGTAGTATGATAAAATCACCAAATGACGGAATCCTCAACGGACTGTAAATACAGTGCGACATCATGACGTCATTCTCGAAAAATGTTTTCAAAATTTTAATTTGCCAACGGGGTTTGGCTATACTTAAATAATTCTATTGAACTGAATTATCGATATGAGTCTATGCTATTCGATTCAGCTAGACTAATGTTTATGAAAACTCTAAGTGTTCATTGAAAGAAATTTCCCAACCAAATTATTTTGGTGCGGAATCCTATACTAAGTCCGAGGTGAACAACCTCGAAAATGGGGATATACTAATTGGATAGAATATTCCAATTTAAGGACGATATAGTCGTTTCGGATTACTAAGGTACAATAGACCCGATCATCTAAAGTACCGTAATCGGTAGTTTACCTTCTTCGTGATTGTAAACATACCTATTAAAGAAATGTTTAAGAGGTAGAGTACCTTTCTTTCTTAATTGAAAGAGGTAGCGGTGTAGAAATACCCCTAAACCCCGGAGTTCAAAGTTCATAATTTTATGATCCCTCGATGTATATGAAAAAAAAGTTTTTTAACTCTTCAAAGTAATGTTGTGGTAGAATGTGATGATGGATATGAAATAGTGTAAACTCGCTATGCATTTAGTAGAATCTCGAGATGATTAAATAAAGGTTATTATGACAACCTAGTTTTGATGAATGTTTAGAAGATGTAAACTCCTAGTGAGTAGTTATGGTGAAATGTGATAATAGATGAGAAATCCTCGAATGAGGAAATTGTAAAGGTTAAATTGAAAACCTAGTTTTGATCAAGAGAATGAGCAGAGGTTAGGATGCTTTAATTTCGAGGACGAAATTCTTAGAAGAAGGGTGAAATGTGACAACCCGAGAAATTAGAAAATTATTAAAATCTTAAATGATTGGTTTAAGGTCAAATAATAGACCTAAATGAGAATAAGTGTATGTGTTTGATGTTTTCGTAAAGGAATTTTGAGGATTTAAAATTTCTTTTAGTGAATTATTCAGATTAAGGGTATGTGTATATATTCGTGATTACTAGATTATGTGTACAGTAATGTGGTTATGGTCAAGTGTCGACCGATAAATTATATCCGTGTCAAACCCTAATATTATTAGAACGTCAACGCTCAGCTTATAAAATTATTACGATTTATAAGAAACCCTAGAAATCGGTTCGAAACCCTAATTTCAAAGACGGAATCCAAAATCCTAATTCAAAGATTTGAAACCCTAATTTGGGAAGTCAAAGGCTAAATATAATGGCTTAAGTATTTGTGATTATATATTAGGATAACCCTAATTGTTAAATTAGAAATCCTAATGTTTTGTATAAAACCCTAAGGGATTAAAAGTTGTGTGTAATGAATATGAATTATGTGTATGATTAAATAAATATACATTATATAATGTGAATACATTTATTTTGTATATAAAAGTGAAGTAAGAATTAAATTATGTAACCTAATATATATATTAGGTGTGATAATTAAATAACCTAAATGGTTATCAAGTATTTAGTGGTCCTAATATTTTATTTTTATATTAGTGACCTAATTTAAGAGAATTGTGAACATGTCACAATTTATTAAATTATTTTGTTCAATAGGTGAGTAAAGGAATATGAAGATTATGTGATGGTTTATATTGTTTATTATATAAACAAATAAAAGAAACTAATGTGATCCTAATTATATATTAGGAATGAAGAATTTAATAACTTAAGGGTTATGAGATGAGAAAATTATGGTATTTAGAATATATACCAATTATGAGAGATTTATTTTATACATCTCGCTTAATTAATTTTATAACCTAATTTTAGCAAGTCTAATTGGGTTAAGGAAATAAATGTGCATGAGTAAGGATTTAAGTTATAATTGAGGAAAATGAAAACCCTAATTAAATGATTTGGGTTGATAAGAATTAAGAGTGTTGGACTATGTTAATTTACATGGCCCAAAGAATTAAATTTTAAGTCCAATATATTATTTATTGATAGCCCAAAAGATGGAAATGGTGACCCAAATTTAAGCCCAAATAAGGAGGGACATATTGGACATTTGGTATAATAAATAAGAATTAAAAAGAAATCATTTATTAATGTGGAAATTACTAGTATACCCTTTTGTTTTATTAGTGTATTATTAGTAACATTGTTGATAAGAATCTTCAATTATGCTAGCTAATCAATTGCTTCTAGAAGTCACTCATGTTACTATGCTATTACACCTCAATTATCAAGCAAACTAATGTCTAGATACATTTCTTACATTATTACACTAAACAAAAATCATATTCTTCACTTTTCTCATCTTATTTTCCAACATAACTAAGAAAGAAAGAGAGAGACAAGAGAGAGAGGGAGAGGGAGTTAGGAAACCCAAGAAAGAAGGAGAAGAGATTTTGATTTTTCATTCCATCCAAGATCCATCACATAGTTGGAAGAAAAGATATGTCATGAAGCTAAAGGTAAAAATTTCCTAAACTCAAAACTCTTGTTAGTTTAAAGTGTTATGTTATGGTGTTTTAGATCAAGTGTTGAACTTATGATTTTGAACCATAAGTTTAAGATCTTGAACATGAGAACTATAGATCTACATGATAAATGATATTTTATGGTTAGATCTTGCCATTTTTAGGGTTGATAGGCTTGAACAAAGAAGAATAACCAAAACAGTTTTTTTTTGTTTTAAATGAGTTAGTGGACTGCTGCCCTAAAACAGAAAATTTCGGATTTGTTAGAGTGCTCTAAAAATTCTGGACTTGTGATATGTTATAGTACACTCAATAAGCTTTCCATAGACTCCAAAACGGACTAAATCCGACATCGGAGGAGGGAGTTATGGGATTTCTCCCAAACTACACAAAGTTAAGAAAACTGTGAAAAGGACAGTTTTGGAACAGTCACTTCCGGGCTAAATTCCGGGAGCTAAACATATCCAAATATGGATTGTGATATATGAAAACTGTAGTTTGGAAAGATACGAATCCAACAAAATTGACGGATCATTAATCGGAGTTACAGATTTCGCTTTTATTTAAGTTTTGGTGAAGGACTCCAAAACTGCCAAAGTGCAAAAAGTTTCTGGCCAAAATTTTCCGAGGGCTGTTTTGGACATTTAGTTAATGAGAAAAAATTACAGGCTTTTGGGAAATGAAAATATATGGTAATATGTAGCTCGTGTCCAAAAATGAGCTAATTCCGCTTAAAACGACCAAGTTATGACCATTTCAATTTTTGTGATTTTCCGACGAAATCGCTATAACCGAGTTCTACAACTCCGATTGCCACGAAATTTAAAATGGAGCATCACGTTAACATATATAAGGTTATGTCAAAAGATGGGCATCTCTGGAGTTAAGCACGAGGTAGCTAATTTTCTTAAGTCACGACTATTTATGATTTTTGAAAAATAGTAAAAGAAATTGAAAAATTACGGAAAAATATTTTTTATGTATGAAATACATGTATATATGTTTGACCAAAGGATAAAAAAATAATAAGTTGATTTGGTATTTTTCGTGAAAAAGAATAGTGATTTCGGATACCAAATAAAATCCGCCTTATCAAAAATGGTATTTCTATTACTAAGATGTTATCTAATTTACTAGGATAACATATAAAAATGAATAACTTATAAGTACAAGTTATGATGTGATTAAAAGAATATCAAAGTATAATAATAATATTAAGACTTAAAACTAATGTCTAATACTTAACTATATGTTATGACTAACCGAAAGATCTATTATAGGTTTTATATGTCAGATAGACCGATAGATTATGTGTTTAAGTTATTTTATAACTATGATGATATTATTCTAATATTGAGATCTATATTATTAATATTAGGTCTTCGTGAGAAGCTTATTATATCATGCTACTAAGAATCAATGGTTCGTGCAAGTTTTTCAAGTTCTTTTTACTTAAACTCTTTTAAGAGTGGTTTCGCATGATATGCTTATGAATTGTACTCATATATATTGCATGTATTCATCGTGTATGAAAGGTCGATCACCTTCATTACCAAATACCAGATATAATTGTTATGTTCATTTTCAATGTTCATTCAAATTTTGAAATTTTGTTCATGCTAATTCACAACTACATTGTGAAGGATAGCCACTTTTATTATTCAAACTCTTTCAATCATGATATATCTTTACCTTGTTTTTTTTTTAAACTTGTCAAGCAACTTTCATGCTCACCCTTGCTATATCATGATAAAACATTGCGTATAAGGCTAATACTACCAGATATGTGAAAAGGATAATGCCAAGTTCAAATTTTGGGATAAAATGTGAAGTTAAGTTAAAGTATGTTGAAGAATAGTATTGTCTGTTAGATAGCCACGATTGTGTATTAGTTAAGGTTACTCGATTTTGGGAATAGTGTGTAAAGTTTAATGTATAAACAATTTATGTTTATATCTTCCGCAATAATTGTAGAAATAGCAAACCGGATCCGCTGCGATTCGGGACCCGGATTTCGGGGACGCCACAGCTGGTATCAAAAAGTCATTGGTTATGAAGCTTAGGTAGCAATACCTGTAGACCAATAACCGCAGTTGATTAGATAAGTACTAACTCACATAGAGTTAGTTGAAGAATCTCGCAGGTCGTAAAGTTAGGTTTAAGTATGGTACCATTGTACTCAAACTAGTTGATGTATGGTATCCGGGCTAAACGATTCCTTCATAGAGCTGAGGTATATACGAACTAGCAACTCTAACCTAGTTTGTTGGTTGTTTGTGGGAAACCACCAAATGCACTATATTGAAAAAACCGTTAGAGACTCGATGTGTACCAAGTATAGGAAGTGGATAGATAGAGTCTAAGAGATTACAAGTGTAAGGATAAGAGATCGTGAAACAAAACGATCACATAATAGCAATGAATCGTAATATATATTGATGAGATCACCCGTGATCCGATAAGATTATGGTATGAAGAAAGATCAAGAGAATGATGAAAAGTTTACAAAGAAGATTGTCGTAATGAATTGTACTATAAATTGCATGCATCCGTAAGAGAATTATAAATACGAATTAAATTCGTATGGAGAATGGGGTTAGTGTTAGGTGGGGATTCAATTGAGGACTCATGCCTGGCAAATGAGTGTATAATTCTTCAGATGGGAGCCGAATTGTACTTGGTGTAAAAACCACTTAGTTTCCGCAATCGATAATCATTGAAATGTTTATGTCGCGCTATTTGTTATATGCATGTTGAGAAGGTGATTCTTTTCTCATGTGTATAACGTAATAGGTAGAGGATATAAGGTTAAGTTATGAAGTTCTTAAAACTCATACTTATGGTAAGTTCATGACTCATAATCATATGGTATGTTTTGAACCCTCAAATAATGGACGCCTATGGTCCCACTAGGATAAGTTCTTAAACTCATATGATTGTGGCAAGTTCCCCGAACTCATAATGTGTGGTAAGTTTGATGAACTGGGTATAGCAAAGTGGTGAATGGAGCATTGAGGATTATAAGAATAGATAGATCTATTAAGTAATGGATCAAGAGAAAAGTGAAGTTGATGATGGAAGCATAGGTATTCCAAATCTTCTAGCTATGCTAGACTTCAAGTTTTTGACATCAAGCTAAATACGCACTATGTGCTTTTGAAAAATGAATTTTTATTCTCAACTCCCGTGATTATTGTGTATGCGTGACTTCGCCATCGACACCTCGCTACTCGCTGAGATGATAAACCGATTTGCAAAGATTTTTGAAACGATTTAAAGTACAAATTTATGCTACTTATTTCTGCTAGACGCGAATGATTTGAAGTATCAAAAGTTGTTTTTATTTATCACTTATGTACCATGCAACCCGGTGCAGTAGATGATAAAAAAAATGATGGAGTCATCAATGCAAGATACTTAGTGTTGATGTGATCTCGTGATCGCAACCCACTATGGTATGATGTAGTATGATAAAATCACCAAATGATTTAATCCTCAACTGACCGTAAATACAAAGGCATGATCATGACGCTATTCTCGAAAAATGTTTTCAAAATTTTAATTTGCCAACTGGTTTGGCTATACTTAAATAATTCTATTGAACTCAATTATCGATATGAGTCTATGCTATTCGATTCAAATTTAGACTAATGTTTATGAAAACTCTAAGTGTTCATTGAAAGAAATTTCCTAACCAAATTATTTTGGTGCGTAATCCTATACTAAGTCCGAGGTGAACAACCCCAAAATGGGGATATACTAATTGATAGAATATTCCAATTTAAGGACGATATAGTCGTTTCGGATTACTAAGGTACAATAGACCGATCATCTAAAGTACTGTAATTTTACCTTCTTCGTGATTGTAAACATACCGTTAAAGAAATGTTTAAGAGGTAGAGTACCTTTCTTTCTTAATTGAAAGAGGTAGTGTAGAAATACCCCTAAACCCCTGAGTTCAAAGTTCATAATTTTATGATCCCCATGTATATGAAAAGTTTTTTTTAACTCTTCAAAGTAATGTTGTGGTAGAATGTGATGATGGATATGAATAGTGTAAACTCGCTATGCATTTAGTAGAATCTCGAGATGATTAAATAAAGGTTATTATGACAACCTAGTTTTGATGAATGTTTAGAAGATGTAAACCCTAAAGTGAGTAGTTATGGTGAAATGTGATAATAGATGAGAAATCCTCGAATGAGGAAATTGTAAAGGTTAAATTGAAAACCTAGTTTTGATCAAGAGAATGAGCAGAGGTTAGATGCTTTAATTTCGAGGACGAAATTTTAGTAGAAGGGGTGAATGTGACAACCCGAGAAATTAGAAAATTATTAAAATCTTAAATGATTGGTTTAAGGTCAAATAATAGACCTAGATGAGAATAAGTGTATGTGTTTGATGTTTTCGTAAAGGAATTTTGAGGATTTAAAATTTCTTTTAGTGAATTATTCAGATTAAGGGTATGTGTATATATTCTCGTGATTACTAGATTATGTGTACGTAATGTGGTTATGGTCAAGTGTCGACCGATAAATTATATCCGTGTCAAACCCTAATATTATTAGAACGTCAACGCTCAGCTTATAAAATTATTACGATTTATAAGAAACCCTAGAAATCGGCTCTGAAACCCTAATTTCAAAGACATCGAATCCAAATCCTAATTCAAAGATTTGAAACCCTAATTTGGGAAGTCAAAGGCTAAATATAATGGCTTAAGTATTTGTGATTATATATTAGGATAACCCTAATTGTTAAATTAGAAATCCTAATGTTTTGTATAAAACCCTAAGGGATTAAAAGTTATGTGTGTAATGAATATGAATTATGTGTATGATTAAATAAATATACATTATATAATGTGAATACATTTATTTTGTATATAAAAGTGAAGTAAGAATTAAATTATGTAACCTAATATATATATTAGGTGTGATAATTAAATAACCTAAATGGTTATCGCTATTTAGTGGTCCTAATATTTTATTTTTATATTAGTGACCTAATTTAAGAGAATTGTGGAACATGTCACAATTTATTAAATTATTTTGTTCGAATAGGTGAGTAAAGGAATATGAAGATTATGTGATGGTTTATATTGTTTATTATATAAACAAATAAAAGAAACTAATGTGATCCTAATTATATATTAGGAATGAAGAATTTAATAACTTAAGGGTTATGAGATGAGAAAATTATGGTATTTAGAATATATACCAATTATGAGAGATTTATTTTATACATCTCAATTAATTAATTTTATAACCTAATTTTAGCAAGTCTAATTGGGTTAAGGAAATAAATGTGCATGAGTAAGGATTTAAGTTATAATTGAGGAAAATGAAAACCCTAATTAAATGATTTGGGTTGATAAGAATTAAGAGTGTTGGACTATGTTAATTTACATGGCCCAAAGAATTAAATTTTAAGTCCAATATATTATTTATTGATAGCCCAAAAGATGAAAATGGTGACCCAAATTTAAGCCCAAATAAGGAGGGACATATTGACATTTGGTATAATAAATAAGAATTAAAAAGAAATCATTTATTAATGTGGAAATTACTAGTATACCCTTTTGTTTTATTAGTGTATTATTAGTAACATTGTTGATAAGAATCTTCAATTATGCTAGCTAATCAATTGCTTCTAGAAGTCACTCATGTTACTATGCTATTACACCTCAATTATCAAGCAAACTAATGTCTAGATACATTTCTTACATTATTACACTAAACAAAAATCATATTCTTCACTTTTCTCATCTTATTTTCCAACATAACTAAGAAAGAAAGAGAGAGACAAGAGAGAGAGGGAGAGGGGAGTTAGGAAACCCAAGAAAGAAGGAGAAAGATTTTGATTTTTCATTCCATCCAAGATCCATCACATAGTTGGAAGAAAAGATATGTCATGAAGCTAAAGGTAAAAAATTTCCTAAACTCAAAACTCTTGTTAGTTAAAGTGTTTTGATATGGTGTTTTAGATCAAGTGTTGAACTTATGATTTTGAACCATAAGTTTAAGATCTTGAACATGAGAACTATAGATCTACATGATAAATGATATTTTATGGTTAGATCTTGCCATTTTTAGGGTTGATAGGCTTGAACAAAGAAGAATAACCAAAACAGTTTTTTTTTTTTTTTGAATTAGTGGACTGCTGCCCTAAAACAGAGAAATTTTCGGATTTGTTAGAGTGCTCTAAAAAATTCTGGACTTGTGATATGTTATAGTACACTCAATAAGCTTTCCATAGACTCCAAAACGGACTAAATCCGACATCGGAGGAGGGAGTTATGGGATTTCTCCCAAACTACACAAAGTTAAGAAAACTGTGAAAAGGACAGTTTTGGAACAGTCACTTCCGGGCTAAATTCCGGGAGCTAAACATATCCAAATATGGATTGTGATATATGAAAACTGTAGTTTGGAAAGATACTAATCCAACAAAATTGACGGATCATTAATCGGAGTTACAGATTTCGCTTTTATTTAAGTTTTGGTGAAGGACTCCAAAACTGCCAAAGTGCAAAAAGTTTCTGGCCAAAATTTTCCGAGGGCTGTTTTGGACATTTAGTTAATGAGAAAAATTACAGGCTTTTGGGAAATGAAAATATATGGTAATATGTAGCTCGTGGTCCAAAAATGAGCTAATTCCGCTTAAAACGACCAAGTTATGACCATTTCAATTTTTGTGATTTTCCGACGGAAATCGCTATAACCGAGTTCTACAACTCCGATTGCCACGAAATTTAAAATGGAGCATCACGTTAATATATATAAGGTTATGTCAAAAGATGGGCATCTCTGAGTTAAGCACGAGGTAGCTAATTTTCTTAAGTCACGACTTTTTTATGATTTTTGAAAAATAGTAAAAGAAATTGAAAAATTACGGAAAAATATTTTTATGTATGAAATACATGTATATATGTTTGACCAAAGGATAAAAAATAATAAGTTGATTTGGTATTTTTCGTGAAAAGAATAGTGATTTCTGGATACCAAATAAAATCCGCCTTATCAAATGGTATTTCTATTTACTAAGATGTTATCTAATTTACTAGGATAACATATAAAAATGAATAACTTATAAGTATAAGTTATGATGTGATTAAAAGAATATCAAAGTATAATAATAATATTAAGACTTAAAACTAATGTCTAATACTTAACTATATGTTATGACTAACCGAAAGATCTATTATAGGTTTTATATGTCAGATAGACCGATAGATTATGTGTTTAAGTTATTTTATAACTATGATGATATTATTCTAATATTGAGATCTATATTATTAATATTAGGTCTTCGTGAGAGAAGCTTATTATATCATGCTACTAAGAATCAATGGTTCAGCAAGTTTTTCAAGTTCTTTTTACTTAAACTCTTTAAGAGTGGTTTCGCATGATATGCTTATGAATTGTACTGTATATATATTGCATGTATTCATCGTATGAAAGGTCGATCACCTTCATTACCAAATACCAGATATATATTGTTATGTTCATTTTCAATGTTCATTCAAATTTTGAAATTTTGTTCATGCTAATTCACAACTACATCAGTGAAGGATAGCCACCTTTATTATTCAAACTCTTTCAATCATGATATATCTTTACCTTGTTTTTTTTTTAAACTTGTCAAGCAACTTTCATGCTCACCCTTGCTATATCATGATAAAACATCGCAGATAAGGCTAATACTACCAGACATGTGAAAAAAGGATAATGCCAAGTTCAAATTTTGGGATAAAATGTGAAGTTAAGTTGTAAAGTATGTTGAAGAATAGTATTGTCATGTGTTAGATAGCTCACGATTGTGTATTAGTTAAGGTTACTCGATTTTGGGATAGTGTGTAAAGTTTAATGTATAAACAATTTATGTTTATATCTTCCGCAATAAAAATAGAGAATAGCAAAACCGATCCGCATGATTCGGGACCCGGATTTCGGGGACGCTACAGTTGGTATCAAAGCTGTTGGTTATGAAGCTTAGGTAGCAATACCTTAGACCAATAACCGCAGTGATTAGGATAAGTACTAACTCACATAGAGTTAGTTGAAGAATCTCGCAGGTCGTAAAGTTAGGTTTAAGTATGGTACCATTGTACTCAAACTAGTTGATGTATGGTATCCGGCTAAACGATTCCTTCATAGAGCGGAGGTATATACGAACCAGCAACTCTAACCTAGTTTGTTGGTTGTTTGTGGGAAACCACCAAATGCACTATATTGAAAAAAAACTGTTAGAGACTCGATGTGTACCAAGTATAGAAGTGGATAGATAGAGTCTAAGAGATTACAAGTGTAAGGATAAGAGATCGAAACAAAACGATCACATATCAAAGCAATGAATCGTAATATATATCGATGAGATCACCCGTGATCCGATAAGATTATGGTATGAAGAAAGATCAAGAGAATGATGAAAAGTTTACAAAGAAGATTGCCGTGGTATGAATTGTACTATAAATTGGTACAGATCCGTAAGAGAATTATAAATACGAATTAAATTCGTATGGAGAATGGGGTTAGTGTTAGGTGGGGATTCAATTGAGGACTCATGCGCTCAAATGAGTGTATAATTCTTCAGATGGGAGCCGAATTGTACTTGTGTAAAAACCACTTAGTTTCGCAATCGATAATCATTGAAATGTTTATGTCGCGCTATTTGTTATATGCATGTTGAGAAGGTGATTCTTTCTCATGTGTATAACGGTCAGTAGAGAGAGATATAAGGTTAAGTCATGAGTTCTTAAACTCATACTTATGGTAAGTTCATGACTCATAATCATATGGTATGTTTTGAACCCTCAAATGAATGGACGCCTATGGTCCCGAACTAGGATAAGTTCTTAAACTCATATGATTGTGGCAAGTTCCCTAACTCATAATGTGTGGTAAGTTTGATGAACTGGGGTATAGCAAAGTGGTGAATGGAGCATTGAGGATTATAAGAATAGATAGATCTATTAAGTAATGGATCAAGAGAAAAGTGAAGTTGATGATGGAAGCATAGGTATTCCAAATCTTCTAGCTATGCTAGACTTCAAGTTTTTGACATCAAGCTAAATACGCACTATGTGCTTTTGAAAATGAATTTTATTCTCAACTCCTCGTGATTATTGTATATGCGTGACTTCGGCCATCGACACCTCAAGCTACTCGCTGAGATGATAAACCGATTTGCAAAGATTTTTGAAACGATTTAAAGTACAAATTTATGCTACTTATTTCTGCTTAGACGCGAATGATTTGAAGTATCAAAAGTTGTTTTTATTTATCACTTATGTACCATGCAACCCGGTGCGTAGATGATAAAAAAATGATGGAGTCATCAATGCAAGATACTTTAGTGTTGATGTGATCTCGTGATCGCCAACCCACTATGGTATGATGTAGTATGATAAAATCACCAAATGACTTTTATCCTCAACTGATCAGAAATACAAAGGCATGCATCACGACGCTATTCTCGAAAAAATGTTTTCAAAATTTTAATTTGCCAACTGGTTTGGCTATACTTAAATAATTCTATTGAACTCAATTATCGATATGAGTCTATGCTATTCGATTCAAATTTAGACTAATGTTTATGAAAACTCTAAGTGTTCATTGAAAGAAATTTCCTAACCAAATTATTTTGGTGCTAATCCTATACTAAGTCCGAGGTGAACAACCCCAAAATGGGGGATATACTAATTGATAGAATATTCCAATTTAAGGACGATATAGTCGTTTCTGATTACTAAGGTACAATAGACCGATCATCTAAAGTACCGTAATCGGAGTTTACCTTCTTCGTGATTGTAAACATACCGTTAAAGAAATGTTTAAGAGGTAGAGTACCTTTCTTTCTTAATTGAAAGAGGTAGCAGTAGAAATACCCCTAAACCCTGAGTTCAAAGTTCATAATTTTTATGATCCCTCGCATGATATGAAAAGTTTTTTTAACTCTTCAAAGTAATGTTGTGGTAGAATGTGATGATGGATATGAATAGTGTAAACTCGCTATGCATTTAGTAGAATCTCGAGATGATTAAATAAAGGTTATTATGACAACCTAGTTTTGATGAATGTTTAGAAGATGTAAACCCTAGTGAGTAGTTATGGTGAAATGTGATAATAGATGAGAAATCCTCGAATGAGGAAATTGTAAAGGTTAAATTGAAAACCTAGTTTTGATCAAGAGAATGAGCAGAGGTTAGATGCTTTAATTTCGAGGACGAAATTTTGTAGAAGAAGGGGTGAATGTGACAACCCGAGAAATTAGAAAATTATTAAAATCTTAAATGATTGGTTTAAGGTCAAATAATAGACCTGCATGAGAATAAGTGTATGTGTTTGATTTTTCGTAAAGGAATTTTGAGGATTTAAAATTTCTTTTAGTGAATTATTCAGATTAAGGGTATGTGTGTATATATCTCGTGATTACTAGATTATGTGTACGTAATGTGGTTATGGGTCAAGTGTCGACCAGATAAATTATATCCGTGTCAAACCCTAATATTATTGTAACGCCAACGCTCAGCTTATAAAATTATTACGATTTATAAGAAACCCTAGAAATCGGCTCTCGAAACCCTAATTTCAAAGACGAATCAAAATCCTAATTCAAAGATTTGAAACCCTAATTTGGGAAGTCAAAGGCTAAATATAATGGCTTAAGTATTTGTGATTATATATTAGGATAACCCTAATTGTTAAATTAGAAATCCTAATGTTTTGTATAAAACCCTAAGGGATTAAAAGTTATGTGTGTAATGAATATGAATTATGTGTATGATTAAATAAATATACATTATATAATGTGAATACATTTATTTTGTATATAAAAGTGAAGTAAGAATTAAATTATGTAACCTAATATATATATTAGGTGTGATAATTAAATAACCTAAATGGTTATCGTTATTTAGTGGTCCTAATATTTTATTTTTATATTAGTGACCTAATTTAAGAGAATTGTGGAACATGTCACAATTTATTAAATTATTTTGTTCAATAGGTGAGTAAAGGAATATGAAGATTATGTGATGGTTTATATTGTTTATTATATAAACAAATAAAAGAAACTAATGTGATCCTAATTATATATTAGGAATGAAGAATTTAATAACTTAAGGGTTATGAGATGAGAAAATTATGGTATTTAGAATATATACCAATTATGAGAGATTTATTTTATACATCTCAATTAATTAATTTTATAACCTAATTTTAGCAAGTCTAATTGGGTTAAGGAAATAAATGTGCATGAGTAAGGATTTAAGTTATAATTGAGGAAAATGAAAACCCTAATTAAATGATTTGGGTTGATAAGAATTAAGAGTGTTGGACTATGTTAATTTATATGGCCCAAAGAATTAAATTTTAAGTCCAATATATTATTTATTGATAGCCCAAAAGATGAAAATGGTGACCCAAATTTAAGCCCAAATAAGGAGGGACATATTGACATTTGGTATAATAAATAAGAATTAAAAAGAAATCATTTATTAATGTGGAAATTACTAGTATACCCTTTTTTGTTTTATTAGTGTATTATTAGTAACATTGTTGATAAGAATCTTCAATTATGCTAGCTAATCAATTGCTTCTAGAAGTCACCATGTTACTATGCTATTACACCTCAATTATCAAGCAAACTAATGTCTAGATACATTTCTTACATTATTACACTAAACAAAAAATCATATTCTTCACTTTTCTCATCTTATTTTCCAACATAACTAAGAAAGAAAGAGAGAGACAAGAGAGAGAGGAGAGGGAGTTAGGAAACCCAAGAAAGAAGGAGAAGAGATTTTGATTTTTCATTCCATCCAAGATCCATCACATAGTTGTTGGAAGAAAAGATATGTCATGAAGCTAAAGGTAAAAAATTTCCTAAACTCAAAACTCTTGTTAGTTTAAAGTGTTTTGATATGGTGTTTTAGATCAAGTGTTGAACTTATGATTTTGAACCATAAGTTTAAGATCTTGAACATGAGAACTATAGATCTACATGATAAATGATATTTTATGGTTAGATCTTGCCATTTTTAGGGTTGATAGGCTTGAACAAAGAAGAATAACCAAAACAGTTTTTTTTTTTTTTAAATGAGTTAGTGGACTGCTGCCCTAAAACAGAAAATTTCGGATTTGTTAGAGTGCTCTAAAAATTCTGGACTTGTGATATGTTATAGTACACTCAATAAGCTTTCCATAGACTCCAAAACGGACTAAATCCGACATCGGAGGAGGGAGTTATGGGATTTCTCCCAAACTACACAAAGTTAAGAAAACTGTGAAAAGGACAGTTTTGGAACAGTCACTTCCGGGCTAAATTCCGGGAGCTAAACATATCCAAATATGGATTGTGATATATGAAAACTGTAGTTTGAAAAGATACAAATCCAACAAAATTGACGGATCATTAATCGGAGTTACAGATTTCGCTTTATTTAAGTTTTGGTGAAGGACTCAAAACTGCCAAAGTGCAAAAAGTTTCTGGCCAAAATTTTCCGAGGGCTGTTTTGGACATTTAGTTAATGAGAAAAATTACAGGCTTTTGGGAAATGAAAATATATGGTAATATGTAGCTCGTGTCCAAAAATGAGCTAATTCCGGCTTAAAACGACCAAGTTATGACCATTTCAATTTTTGTGATTTTCCGACGGAAATCGCTATAACCGAGTTCTACAACTCCGATTGCCACGAAATTTAAAATGGAGCATCACGTTAATATATATAAGGTTATGTCAAAAGATGGGCATCTCTGAGTTAAGCACGAGGTAGCTAATTTTCTTAAGTCACGCACTATTTATGATTTTTGAAAAATAGTAAAAGAAATTGAAAAATTACGGAAAATATTTTTTATGTATGAAATACATGTATATATGTTTGACCAAAGGATAAAAAAATAATAAGTTGATTTGGTATTTTTCGTGAAAAGAATAGTGATTTCGGATACCAAATAAAATCCGCCTTTACCTCAAATGGTATTTCTATTACTAAGATGTTATCTAATTTACTAGGATAACATATAAAAATGAATAACTTATAAGTATAAGTTATGATGTGATTAAAAGAATATCAAAGTATAATAATAATATTAAGACTTAAAACTAATGTCTAATACTTAACTATATGTTACGACTAACCGAAAGATCTATTATAGGTTTTATATGTCAGATAGATCGATAGAGTATGTGGAATGTGTTTAAGTTATTTTATAACTGATGATATTATTCTAATATTGAGATCTATATTATTAATATTAGGTCTTCGTGAGAAGCTTATTATATCATGCTTACTAAGAATCAATGGTTCAAAAAGTTTTTCAAGTTCTTTTTACTTAAACTCTTTAAGAGTGGTTTCGCATGATATGCTTATGAATTGTACTGTATATATCAGATGTATTCATCAGTATGAAAGGTCGATCACCTTCATTACCAAATACCAGATATAATTGTTATGTTCATTTTCAATGTTCATTCAAATTTTGAAATTTTGTTCATGCTAATTCACAACTACATCAGTGAAGGATAGCCACTTTTATTATTCAAACTCTTTCAATCATGATATATCTTTACCTTGTTTTTTTTTAAACTTGTCAAGCAACTTTCATGCTCACCCTTGCTATATCATGATAAAACATTGCGTATAAGGCTAATACTACCAGACATGTGAAAAGGATAATGCCAAGTTCAAATTTTGGGATAAAATGTGAAGTTGTTGTAAAAGTATGTCAAGAATAGTATTGTCATGTGTTGATACCACATGATTGTGTATTAGTTAAGGTTACTCGATTTTTTGGGAATAGTGTGTAAAGTTTAATGTATAAACAATTTATGTTTATATCTTCCGCAATAAAGCTTGAAATAAAACCGGATCCGCATGATTGATTCGGGACCCTGGATTTCGGGACGCTACAAATTGGTATCAAAGTCATTGGTTATGAAGCTTAGTAGCAATACCTAGACCAATAACCGCAGTGATTAGATAAGTACTAACTCACATAGAGTTAGTTGAAGAATCTCGCAGGTCGTAAAGTTAGGTTTAAGTATGGTACCATTGTACTCGAAACTAGTTGATGTATGGTATCCGGCTAAACGATTCCTTCATGTAGAGCGAGGTATATACGAACCAGCAACCTCTAACCTAGTTTGTTGGTTGTTTGTGGGAAACCACCAAATGCACTATATATTGAAAACCGTTAGAGACTCGATGTGTACCAAGTATAGGAAGTGGATAGATAGAGTCTAAGAGATTACAAGTGTAAGGATGGGAGATCGTGAAACAAAACGATCACATAATAGCAATGAATCGTAATATATATTTATGAGATCACCCGTGATCCGATAAGATTATGGTATGAAGAAAGATCAAGAGAATGATGAAAAGTTTACAAAGAAGATTGCCGTGGTATGAATTGTACTATAAATTGGCATGCATCCGTAAGAGAATTATAAATACGAATTAAATTCGTATGGAGAATGGGGTTAAGTTTAGGTGGGGATTCAATTGAGGACCTCATGTCAGCAAATGAAAGTGTATAATTCTTCGTATGGGAGCCGAATTGTACTTGGTGTAAAAACCACTTAGTTTCGCAATCGATAATCATTGAAATGTTTATGTCGCTACTATTTGTTATATGCATGTTGAGAAGGTGATTCTTTCTCATGTGTATAACGAATAGTGTAGAGGATATATAGGTTGTTATGAAGTTCTTAAAACTCATACTTATGGTAAGTTCATGACTCATAATCATATGGTATGTTTTGAACCCCTCAAATAATGGACGCCTATGGTCCGACTAGATAAGTTCTTAAACTCATATGATTGTGGCAAGTTCCCCAACTCATAATGTGTGGTAAGTTTGATGAACTGGGGTATAACAAAGTGGTGAATGGAGCATTGAGGATTATAAGAATAGATAGATCTATTAAGTAATGGATCAAGAGAAAAGTGAAGTCGATGATGGAAGCATAGGTATTCCAAATCTTCTAGCTATGCTAGACTTCAAGTTTTTGACATCAAGCTAAATACGCACTACGTGCTTTTGAAAATGAATTTTATTCTCAACTCCCGTGATTATTGTGTATGCGTGACTTCGCCCATCGACACCTCAAGCACTCGCTGAGATGATAAACCGATTTGCAAAGATTTTTGAAACGATTTAAAGTACATATTTATGCTACTTATTTCGCTTAGACGCTAATGATTTGAAGTATCAAAAGTTGTTTTTATTTATCACTTATGTACCATGCAACCCGGTGCAGTATGATGATAAAAAAATGATGGAGTCATCAATGCAAGATACTTAGTGTTGATGTGATCTCGTGATCGCCAACCCACTATGGTATGATGTAGTATGATAAAATCACCAAATGATTTTAATCCTCAACTGATCAGAAATACATACAAGCATCATCACGACGCTATTCTCGAAAAAATGTTTTCAAAATTTTAATTTGCCAACCTGGTTTGGCTATACTTAAATAATTCTATTGAATCAATTATCGATATGAGTCTATGCTATTCGATTCAAATTAGACTAATGTTTATGAAAACTCTAAGTGTTCATTGAAAGAAATTTCCCAACCAAATTATTTTGGTGCGAATCCTATACTAAGTCCGAGGTGAACAACCCCGAAAATGGGGATATACTAATTGATAGAATATTCCAATTTAAGGACGATATAGTCGTTTCGATTACTAAGGTACAATAGACCGATCATCTAAAGTACTGTAATCCAGAGTTTACCTTCTTCGTGATTGTAAACATACCAAGTAAAAAAAATGTTTAAGAGGTAGAGTACCTTTCTTTCTTAATTGAAAGAGGTAGCAGTGTAAATACCCCAAACCCTGAGTTCAAAGTTCATAATTTTATGATCCCTCGCATGATATGAAAAGTTTTTTTAACTCTTCAAAGTAATGTTGTGGTAGAATGTGATGATGGATATGAATAGTGTAAACTCGCTATGCATTTAGCAGAATCTGAGATGATTAAATAAAGGTTATTATGACAACCTAGTTTTGATGAATGTTTAGAAGATGTAAACCCTAGTGAGTAGTTATGGTGAAATGTGATAATAGATGAGAAATCCTCGAATGAGGAAATTGTAAAGGTTAAATTGAAAACCTAGTTTTGATCAAGAGAATGAGCAGAGGTTAGATGCTTTAATTTCGAGGACGAAATTTTAGAAGAAGGGGTGAATGTGACAACCCGAGAAATTAGAAAATTATTAAAATCTTAAATGATTGGTTTAAGGTCAAATAATGACCTAAATGAGAATAAGTGTATGTGTTTGATGTTTTCGTAAAGGAATTTTGAGGATTTAAAATTTCTTTAGTGAATTATTCAGATTAAGGGTATGTGTGTATATATTCGTGATTACTAGATTATGTGTACATAATGTGGTTATGGTCAAGTGTCGACCAGATAAATTATATCCGTGTCAAACCCTAATATTATTAAACGTCCAACGCTCAGCTTATAAAATTATTACGATTTATAAGAAACCCTAGAAATCGCTTCTCGAACCCTAATTTCAAAGATCGAATCCAAATCCTAATTCAAAGATTTGAAACCCTAATTTGGGAAGTCAAAGGCTAAATATAATGGCTTAAGTATTTGTGATTATATATTAGGATAACCCTAATTGTTAAATTAGAAATCCTAATGTTTTGTATAAAACCCTAAGGGATTAAAAGTTATGTGTGTAATGAATATGAATTATGTGTATGATTAAATAAATATACATTATATAATGTGAATACATTTATTTTGTATATAAAAGTGAAGTAAGAATTAAATTATGTAACCTAATATATATATTAGGTGTGATAATTAAATAACCTAAATGGTTATCGTTATTTAGTTAGTCCTAATATTTTATTTTTATATTAGTGACCTAATTTAAGAGAATTGTGGAACATGTCACAATTTATTAAATTATTTTGTTCAATAGGTGAGTAAAGGAATATGAAGATTATGTGATGGTTTATATTGTTTATTATATAAACAAATAAAAGAAACTAATGTGATCCTAATTATATATTAGGAATGAAGAATTTAATAACTTAAGGGTTATGAGATGAGAAAATTATGGTATTTAGAATATATACCAATTATGAGAGATTTATTTTATACATCTCAATTAATTAATTTTATAACCTAATTTTAGCAAGTCTAATTGGGTTAAGGAAATAAATGTGCATGAGTAAGGATTTAAGTTATAATTGAGGAAAATGAAAACCCTAATTAAATGATTTGGGTTGATAAGAATTAAGAGTGTTGGACTATGTTAATTTATATGGCCCAAAGAATTAAATTTTAAGTCCAATATATTATTTATTGATAGCCCAAAAGATGGAAATGGTGACCCAAATTTAAGCCCAAATAAGGAGGGACATATTGACATTTGGTATAATAAATAAGAATTAAAAAGAAATCATTTATTAATGTGGAAATTACTAGTATACCCTTTTGTTTTATTAGTGTATTATTAGTAACATTGTTGATAAGAATCTTCAATTATGCTAGCTAATCAATTGCTTCTAGAAGTCACCATGTTACTATGCTATTACACCTCAATTATCAAGCAAACTAATGTCTAGATACATTTCTTACATTATTACACTAAACAAAAAATCATATTCTTCACTTTTCTCATCTTATTTTCCAACATAACTAAGAAAGAAAGAGAGAGAGAAGAGAGAGAGGAGAGGGAGTTAGGAAACCCAAGAAAGAAGGAGAAGAGATTTTGATTTTTCATTCCATCCAAGATCCATCACATAGTTGGAAGAAAAGATATGTCATGAAGCTAAAGGTAAAAAAATTTCTAAACTCAAAACTCTTGTTAGTTTAAAGTGTTATGATATGGTGTTTTAGATCAAGTGTTGAACTTATGATTTTGAACCATAAGTTTAAGATCTTGAACATGAGAACTATAGATCTACATGATAAATGATATTTTATGGTTAGATCTTGCCATTTTTAGGGTTGATAGGCTTGAACAAAGAAGAATAACCAAAACAGTTTTTTTTTTGTTTTTTAAATGAGTTAGTGGACTGCTGCCCTAAACAGAAATTTTCGGATTTGTTAGAGTGCTCTAAAATTCTGGACTTGTGATATGTTATAGTACACTCAATAAGCTTTCCATAGACTCCGAAACGGACTAAATCCGACATCGGAGGAGGGAGTTATGGGATTTCTCCCAAACTACACAAAGTTAAGAAAACTGTGAAAAGGACAGTTTTGGAACAGTCACTTCCGGGCTAAATTCCGGGAGCTAAACATATCCAAATATGGACTGTGATATATGAAAACTGTATTTCGGAAAGATACGAATCCAACAAAATTGACGGATCATTAATCGGAGTTACAGATTTCGCTTTATTTAAGTTTTGGTGAAGGACTCCAAAACTGCCAAAGTGCAAAAAGTTTCTGGCCAAAATTTTCCGAGGGCTGTTTTGGACATTTAGTTAATGAGAAAATTACAGGCTTTTGGGAAATGAAAATATATGGTAATATGTAGCTCGTGTCCAAAAATGAGCTAATTCCGCTTAAAACGACCAAGTTATGACCATTTCAATTTTTGTGATTTTCCGACGGAAATCGCTATAAACCGAGTTCTACAACTCCGATTGCCACGAAATTTAAAATGGAGCATCACGTTAATATATATAAGGTTATGTCAAAAGATGGGCATCTCTGAGTTAAGCACGAGGTAGCTAATTTTCTTAAGTCACGACTATTTATGATTTTTGAAAAATAGTAAAAGAAATTGAAAAATTACGGAAAAATATTTTTTATGTATGAAATACATGTATATATGTTTGACCAAAGGATAAAAAATAATAAGTTGATTTGGTATTTTTCGTGAAAAAGAATAGTGATTTCTGGATACCAAAATAAAATCCGCCTTTACCGAAATGGTATTTCTGCTTACTAAGATGTTATCTAATTTACTAGGATAATATATAAAAATGAATAACTTATAAGTATAAGTTATGATGTGATTAAAAGAATATCAAAGTATAATAATAATATTAAGACTTAAAACTAATGTCTAATACTTAACTATATGTTATGACTAACCTAAAGATCTATTATAGGTTTTATATGTCAGATAGACCGATAGAGTATGTGGAAATATGTTTAAGTTATTTTATAACAATGATGATATTATTCTAATATTGAGATCTATATTATTAATATTAGGTCTTCGTGAGAAGCTTATTATATCATACTTACTGAATCAATCTGCTCAGCAAGTTTTTTTCAAGTTCTTTTACTTAAACTCTTTAAGAGTGGTTTCGCATGAGATATGCTTATGAATTGTACTCAGACATATTGCATGTATTCATCGTGTATGAAAGGTCGATCACCTTCATTACCAAATACCAGATATAATTGTTATGTTCATTTTCAATGTTCATTCAAATTTTGAAATTTTGTTCATGCTAATTCACAACTACATCAGAAGGATAGCCACTTTATTATTCAAACTCTTTCAATCATGATATATCTTTACCTTGTTTTTTTTTTTAAACTTGTCATTGGGCTTTCATGCTCATGCTCACCCTATATATCATATAAACATTGCGCATAAGGCTAATACTACCAGACATACACGAAAAAAGGATAATGCCAAGTTCAAATTTTGGGATAAAATGATGTGTTAAGTTGTAAAGTATGTCATGAAGAATAGTATTGTCATGTGTTAGATACCTATTCATTGTGTATTAGTTAAGGTTACTCGATTTTGGGAATAGTGTGTAAAGTTTAATGTATAAACAATTTATGTTTATATCTTCCGGATTACTTGATTTCTATTGTATATGGATATTATGTAAGTAGGTCATAATTCATTGAAAAATAGTTATGTCTACATTCGTGCTCTTGGCAAATTTTCTGTGATACGTGAATAATCTTGCATGATGGTGGTAATTAGATAAACTATTAAATGAAGTTAGGATCCCATTATTTCCAGATTTGAGTTATTACATTAATATTCTTCTTTTAGTTATTATTTGAGTTTAGAGTAATTCAAAAATCATAAGCATTTCGTTTAAGCATATAAAAAATAGTGATATAGTTGATGCATAATAGTTTAATTTAGAAACCTTTCTCCGTGGATCGATACTTTACTTACTCTGTATTACTTGTTGACCCATGTATGTTTGCATGAGTTAGAGTCTTTTTATTAGAACTAAAAAGGAGGCAACAATGGTAAATTGAATAAAAAGAGTTATTTCACTTACATAAGACGATGAATTAAAATGTGTTTTACATAAGAGGATGAAAGGAATACGTTAATTAAAATTTGATGTTTTGAATATATTACATTGTATTGTAATATATAAGGGTTTATATTTGAAAGATAAGTGATTAATAAAAGAAGAGAACCAATATAATTATAAATAAATATTGGTTAAAGATTTATGCATTAAGTTAATATTTAAGTTATGGCTAACTGAAAATGTGTTGGGATAATGTATGGAAGACAAGAAATTAAGGAATTATATTATATTGGTATTGTATATATACTAATTAATTTAAGGAAAATGATTATTTTAAATAAGGATGTCCAGATTACGATTTCATAGGGTATAATTATGAAGGTGGTTAAATAATTTAGTACAGTGTGTCACCCATACGTTATATTAAATAAATATTAAAATAACGTGGAATTAGGGAAAAGCCAAATGTGGCCTAGACTCCTTATACTTTTATGGTTAAGATTACGAGCTCGAGTTATATAACTCTAGTAAGTGGGATAAATGAGCCTTGTGTGGCATGAGTATTAAAGTTAAACCGGACTAAAGGTTTAACTGGAATTATTAAAAGAGAATTAGTAGAAAGGGTGTCGACGTCGGGATTTTTGGATGTCCCTTTCCGTTACTTGTTCTTTGGTGTTCTCATTTTAACTAAGATTTGTTTGAAAAAACAAGTGAAAAAGGTCCGACATGTATAATGTCGACGATGGATCGTTAAGAGTCGCCATTGGTTTTTAAATGGTTGTACCAACACAATCGAGAAAAAGGTTTGCACATTGACCCAAAGGATGTGACATTGTTATACTGTCGATGAAACCGAGATTCGCTTTAGGGTCCGGGACTTGGTTATGCGGGAAGGTGTTAGGCACTTCACATCCGCATCCGTTACTACCAGTGACCGCCTCTTTTCAAGAAACTATTATCCGAGTGTGTGTGTGTGTGTGTGTGGGTCAATGTGTCATATATGGAAGTTATACGAGGCCTCGTTCGAACCTATATACACAGGGTTTGAATTTATGTAAAAATTCAGTTTTTAGCAAGATATGGCAGTGATGTTTTATAAAAGAGGTTTTTCAAACCCTGATGCTCAATAGGAATTGAGACCGTTTACACTCCCACTTTATTAAGTGATTGGCTTGATTGATTTTATTTGACAGATGCGAGGCATCCGTACGAAAATAATATACAAAAATAATGCCGACTTTCTCGTGGGTATGGAAACCATCTGAGGAAATTCGCATAATGAGAATAATTTACACTGCTTCATACCGACAAATGTCCATCACGGAACCGAATCTAGATCCAATGGGATGAATCAGTGATCACATGATTCCTAGGCGCATGAAATCTTGCAATTTATAAGAAAGCGATGGCGGTATATATATATAAAAAGTCAGAATATATATATGATACATGATCACCAACCACGAAAGCACCTCCATGGGGGATCGAAATGTAAATAAAGCCAGTAAGAGATGATCAACCGCCACGAAGGAAACTCCAGCAGATTTAAAATAAATGTATATATGTATATATATATATATATATATATATATATATAAAGCAATAAACGCACTGGATGTAAAATCCAAGCTCATCGAATGAGTTCAACCACAGCTCATATATATAAGTATAAATAGATATATAAAAACGAATAAATGCACCGGATATAAAATTCAGGCTCATCAAACTGAGTTCAACACACAGTTAATATATAATATATATATATATATAGAAAAGCAAATAAACGCTCCAGACCGAAGTCTAGGCTCAATCGAGGCATAACTCGATAATGTTAGTCAATATATATATATATATATATATATAAATATATATATAATGTATATATACAGACTGGAATGAAACCAAGGACCGAAGTCTGGGAAAAAGCGAGCAGCACGACTCTCAACGTGTAGAAGGGTGTGTGCAAAGATGAAGAGAAAAACTCTAAAGTGTGTGAGAAGGCTTACAACTGACTGCTAAAAAAGGCTTCTATATCTTTAGAGTGGGTAAACACCGGCTTTGTGGGTACAAAGAGGCTATATATGAGCTCACAGTGTTTAAAATGGGAAAATACATCAGATGGGCGAGAAAAGGAGAAAATTGTGCGGGGTTTCCCGTCTTTTTCTCTTAAAATCAAAGACCCCAAGCCCTCTATTTATAGGCATATTAGTCGCAGGTGTACTGCTGGTGAGCCGCAGTGTACCAGAGGCAACCCGTTGGCCCGGTTTTTCAGCCCGGTCATCTCAAGATACGTGCATTCAGCAATCAGAATGTCCACTCGACCTTTCAAAAGCGCAATCCGCATCCGCTTTGAGGTATATAGGACCTATTTCGCAATCGTCCGCTTGTCGAGAGTTGTACGATGGCATGGGATTAGAGTTTGTACGAAGTCATTGAAGATGGGACGATGCCCTCCGGTCTTTAAGCTTCAACTTTCATCTGTTACCCCGCACAATAGTCACTCGGGATTAGTTAGTCTCGTGGGACATTGTTGCGTAGAGAGGTGACGTGGCATCGTGTTGACGAGATGACGATGTTGCCCTCACCTGTTATCATTTGATTGATGATAGCAGCGGGACGCTTGCCCAAACTTCACTTGAGATTGACTGCTGTAATTGTTGAAGGTCCTCATTGTCACCTTTAAGGTGTTCTGTCTTCCGATGTTATTCTTAGGTTGTTGGTACAGGTAGATCTCGTTGTGGAGCGCCGAGATTGAAGCTGGTTGCATTTGAAACAAGCATTTCTGGGGTTATCTTCGAAATTGCATTCCTTGGGGTCATCACCAAGGTTGGTGGCTATTCCCGTGGTTGGGACTGAGACTGGATACCTCGGGGTCATCTCCGAGATTAATCGGTCTTCTCCGGTGTGAGTTTCGGTATTGGATCTGCATGCCTCGGGGTTACATCCGAGGTTGGATTTGTTACTCCTAGATTGAGATCCGGGGTTGATGCTGAGCTTCCGGTAGTATCCGGTACGGGTTTGGATTGTCTTTCAGGGTTCCTTCTTAAAAGACGAATCTGTCCTCCTGCAATATTAGTAACAGTAGTACAGAAAATTTCGAGTGTCTACAGATGCCCCTCTTTATCATACTCATGCATGGCGATGCATGTGTAGGATAAAGAATCCTAGACACTTGAAACGCAACAAGACGAACATGGTACTATGGATAGCAACATGATGCAAATGTATGATGCATGTGTATGGGGTTGTAGCCCAACACGCTGGGGATGATTGCTGATTCCCTGTTGCTTCGACTGGGGATTGGCAATGCTGACCAGATTTGATGTGTAAGCCGAATCTGTTAGGACGTTGATGTTGGAGTTATCACCAAATCCCTGTGTTTTTTATTATGACTTGATCCTGAAGATGTACCTCTTACTTGGAAGAGATCTGTGGGTATAAAGCTTGATCTATTTGAGGATGTGTATAACATATTCCATCATCTATCCTCTTTGATAACGTTGACCTTTCCTGGTTAGTATCGCCAGTGTATGTCAAGATCCTGTTGGATTTACTGCCAACAACAAATGCTGTCAGGGATGCCTGACCTTCGTTGACGTGTACTTCACCGACATGTGAATCAACGGCTGAGAAATCCTGTAGGATATACTGTCAAGGCTGCTTGACCTTCGTTGACGTGTGAATCAACGGCTGAGGCTCTGTGAATAGATTGTCAAGGTTGCTTGACCTTCTCTGTCGTGTAGATCAATAGATCATTGCGTTATGACCCCCGCCGGGGATCCGCTGGGGAATACAAGCAGTTGGGTATAAAAACCTCAAATAGCTCTATAGCTCTGATAGGTTTAATCGCTATCGGCTGAAATAACGTTAATTTTGATTGACCTTCGTTGATATGTGTGTCAACAGTTTTGAATGTACATTGTAATCCCATGCCGTAACTTTACGTTGTAATCCCCGTCGAGGATCTACTGGGGACTTATGAGTACGTACACAATTATCGAACAACTCTCAATGCTTCGATTGGTTTACTTGCAATTGGCTGAAATAATGTCAAGGCTGCTTGACCTTCATTGATAGACGTGTCAACGGATGAACGTGTTGTAACCCCCACCGGGGATCTATGTTATAACCCCCATCGGGGACTCACGTTGTAACCCCCGTCAGGGATTCACGTTGTAACCCCCGTCGGGGATATACGGAGGGTAACGACCCGGAGCCGGCGGCATCGGACCTGTATAAGGTATTGTCGTATGTGACTTGTGACAACTGGGATCATTTGTAGGGTATACCTTGTATTTAGGTGACTACCAATGAATGTTGTACAAATTCAAAGTCTCATCTGAGAAGACTAGGATTGTATGCAGTTTTGCTCAATCGCGTGACATTTTTATTCTCGATTTGACCTTTTTAGTCCGTAAGAACTCTATTTCAACTCGAACTGGACCGAGCCGGAGGGGTGGGACCCCCATAGGGAGCCAGCAGTGCATTCTACTTTAGCCATGAGTGGTAGCTCTGACAGCGTGGATTATAAATCCTACAGGCTGGTCTTCATAAGTCATTTTCTAACTTGCTTCGCATAGAGAAAACCGCGAGCCACCTTCAGATCTCTTTGAGTTTGGGTGCGCTTTACGCAATTCATCACCGTACAAGTGTTCTACACTATCCTGGTAACGTATGCATGTATTTTTTCCAGTTTCTATCTGTCGGATTGTGAGTTATCGCACAAAATGCATCTAAACACATAGTAGTGATTATGTACAAATGACTTGATAAAAAATATTCAACATAGTAAATGTTAGTATTAAACCATGCCGAACATAATGATGTGAAAAAATTTAACTTTTGAGACAGTCAAATTGGCACCTTTTTCTGCTATTTTTTGTCCTATTTGAGGTCCAATGAGCAAAAGGTAGCAAGGCAAAGTACTCCTAGTATTGAGGTTGACCTTGTGCATGATGATTTTGATTTTTAATGCATATATTGTGTATATGACTTTGGGGCAGGTGTGCTATTGAATGGCCACCTATACATGCCTATGTGTATGTGGATTGTCCTATTTTCAAAGGGGACTATGGCAAAAAATTTTCAAATGTAGGCATTGGGTAGTCATGCATTTTAACTCTATTATATGTTAAAGTAAATGCATGTATGCATATAGTCATAAATGCATTTTAGAAAGCTCCAGGTAAGGAAATACCACACCCTTTCTGAGGTGATTTGGAGACTTGTTGTCTAGATATTATGGATCTGGATCAGCCGAGCAGTTCCTACAGGACCGCTTCTAGCGTATGGTGGAGGGCTTCTGAAGTGCCTCATCCCCGTTCTGTCAGACAGCCTCGTCGGTTGGTGGAGGCCGTGATACGTACTGTCCAGGTAGATGTTCCAGACGTTGAGGACGAGGAAGCGGATATTCTGATTTAAGATCCCGCTCCTGCTGCACACGTCCCTCGCAGGGAGCTTCTGAGCATTCAGGTGGTTAACCCAGAGTTACTGGGAGATTTGGGCAGACATCCATCGATGTATTTGCACGCTAACGAGGTATGACGTTAGACTTTGATCTTCCTTATTTCCTATTGATGAGGATTAAAGGGTTCGATGTTGATCTCGCATTTCATGCGAGTTCGAGGATTTACATGTACCTCGAGGGAACCGGTTTTAGCATTCACTTCATGTACGCATCAGCGCTTCATCCCGACTACAAAGTGGTAGTGCATGAGTGGGGATTCTACATTCTTCTCCATCCTTCCCCGTCATTGTCCCCGGTTATCTCTGTGGCATTGTGCGAGCGATGGTTTCATCGCACTCGGTCCTCCCATCTCGCCGGATTGCGAGGTGATGATGAAGCCTATGGATTGGCGATTTATCACGGTATGGAGTTTGAGGGGAGCGATGGCCTTGCATGGCGAATATTACCCCACCGCCGTCCTTATTAGGAGTTCCGTGAGGCGCCAAAGCGGGTCTGCCAGTTGGGTTCTTTGGCGAGATGCTTTATAATGGCTATTGAGTGAGCCCATGCCTTATGATGTTAGGATCGGGGATCGCGTTCTACTAGAATTGTTCTTGATGATCGTTCGAGGTCGCTTCATAGCGAGATAACTCTTCCACTGTATCTTTCGCTTTTATCGCCGCCACATGCGATGTGGACCGTATAAGAGAGTATAATCGGGACTCTTACACCTTTGCTATTTCCTCCTCCGGCATGCGCATGTGCTCTGCTGTGGATTAGTGAGGCTTGGCTGGTTTTTACCCATTTCTGTTTGGTGAGTATTTCTCTTGTCTTCTATTTATAAATAAATTTTTTTATATAAATAAATCTTAAATTTTACGTATATAATTTTTTTTGAAGGATGAGGATTTGTACAAGATTATGTGTATATGTATTTATGTGGTAAATAAAAATATAATTATTACGTGAATATTTATAAGTAAATTTATTTTTGAATTATTGATTATTATAAAGTATATTTTTATAATAATTAATTTTAAGATAAAATGTTTTTTTATTAATTATTTTCCATGAATATATAATCATATATTATTTAAATAATATATGAAGTGATTTTTAAATAAATATAATAATTATTTTATTATATGAATTTTTTATCTGATTATTAAGTTAATTATTTTACCTTAATTATTAAGGTTAAATATGAAAGAATAATCGAGATATGGAATCAAACCCTAATTTTGGATTATTATCAAGGTATGAGAATAATAATATAATATTACATATATTTTGATTTTTTCATTCTTTATGAATATATACGGTATATAAAATTATTGATAATGGTTGGTCGATTCTGGTGTATTTTGACCCAAACCACAGTAATAATGTTAAACCCTAATTTGAGATCCAAATTAGAGTGTGAGATTGTTTTATAAGCATGTAATACCATTTATATGCGTGTATTAAATGTATTAATTAGGTAAACCCTAATTAAAATTAAAAAACCTAATAATGTTAAACCCTAATTTCCAATATTAGAAACCCTAATCAGGAAAACCTAAGCGGAGGTTTGATCTTGTCGAAATTGTGTTATTACGTTGATTAATAACACGTGTGATAGACTTTAATTGCTAATTAAAATAAACGTAATTAGTAAATCAAAACCCTAAAACCTAGAATCTAATTTAATTTCTAGAAACCTAATTGTATTTCTAGAAAGCGTAATTATCGATATTTTAAACCCTAATTGCTTTATTAGCAAAGTTCATTATGATTAAGGGTAATAAACCCTAATGTTCATGTAATTACAAACTTAATTAATTAACAATATTTATTTTTCAAAATTTTAGAAACTAAAAGTTATTTAATTTTATTTATTTAATGTTATTTATTTAATGTGCAAACCCTAAATTGGAAATCCTAGATTTTGTTTACTTATAAAACCCAAATTTGCTCGAACCTAAAACACTAAAATGTCTAAACCCTAAACCTAAAGCACTTTTCTAGAAATTTAAGAAAAATGACCATTTTGCCCTTTTAGCATTTAAGAAGCTAGTTATAGGTTTTGACAAATTGGTGAGGTTGTTCACCAAACACTAACCACTCCACATACCTATTTTGCCGACAAACCTCTCAGATTCGACATCGTGCATCCAATTTGTCAATTTAAAGGATTGAGAGAGAGAGAAATGATTTTGTTAGCGATTTTATACAATACATAACCAACTCTCATTTTCTCTCAAACCAGCGAAATTATCTAAGCATTTGGGTCCCAAGAAACATTACAATCCAACAACAAAAGCAATGAACACAAAATCGAAATTGCTCATTTAAGGTATAAACCCTACCTTGAATTTACATCCAAAATTTTTTGTTAGATGTTGTGTTTAAGTGTTAAAATATATTGTTTATGTTGTCTAGAGATGATGCAGGTTGCTAGATGTTAGATCCATAACATCTAGAGGCTCGGTTTGATGTTTTAAAAATCTGGAAAACTTTCATTTTGTGTTACGACATCGAATGTCGGAAAATTTGTGAATCTGTGGTTGTTATGTGTTTTTGTTGTTTAAGTATTTGATTTTGTTGTATGATGTGAGATCGTGTTCTAGAACTTGTAGTCGAACCGGATCATGCATAAGTTATAAGATAATCGTGGTCAAAGTCGGTTGGCCAAGCCGTGGCCGAGAGGATAATCTGGGTAAACCCGAAAAGCTTTTGGTGGCGTCGACAATATTTGCATTATCTATATCTATCGGGTTTTATGTGTTTTGTTAATGTTATTGTATCATACGTGTAGCTTGTATAGTATACTACAAATCGGGATCATGTATATGTCTACAAACATCAACGGATCAATAAGTGAAAAGTGGTCGAACTAGGCCACTCGACATTGATTTATGTTTACGGTAATTTTCGAAAAAAATCTTTAAAAGCGATTTTCGACAACTTTGGCCGAAAGCATGATCTGCTTTGTTTGTTGTTGTTTTAGTACTATTTTGTGATAGATCTATTTAGTTACATGTTGGGTATAACACGGAATCGTTAGATCCTTAAAACATTAGACGATTAGCATGTAGTGAAGGCTCAAAGTATCACTTTCGTGATCATTCTTCATTTACGGGTAACCTAGAAAATGAAGAAACGAGACTGTGTGACATGTTTGAAGGCACAGATCTAGATTGATTATATGTTGTAAGAACTTGTTTGTTGTTGGAACTTGTAGTAGTGCATTGAATACTACAATATCGACTAATAACATGCCCATTAACATCGAGGATCGTAATGAAAATCTTGGTCAAACTTCGGTACACAACAAAGCTGCTATGAATGTTCTTGAAGGCTCAAGAACACTATATAACAACAGTTACATCATTATAGGGAATACTTTCAATGACAGTTTTTATTATTTATTTAGGAAATTATAAAAAAATAGAAAAAAATAGTTTTAATTATTAAAAATACAAAATAAATTATTTTAAATTACGAAAATTAGTTTTTAATTATTTTAAATATATTTCATAAATATTTAATATTTTTGGAATATTAAAAGTAATTAATTTATTTAATTATAATATTAAATAAATTATTTAAAAATGATTTTAATTCATGAAAAATCATTTAAAATTATATTATGATATAAGAAAAATATTTTAAGTTATTTTAATAACTTTTAATATTATGTGATAATTTTCATTAATAAATTAATATTAATGATAATTAAGTTATTTATTAAATGAATTAAATAAATGAATTAAAAATGATTTTATTATATTAAAATCATTTTAAACAATAAAAAGGTATTTAAAAATATTTTAAGTTATAAAATATAACTTTTAATATTTAAAGATAAATTTCATTAATTAATTATGATTAATGATAATAAAGTTATTTAACACTTATATTAAATAATTTAGTTTAAAAATGATTTTATTATTATAATAATCATTTTAAATAAAAATAAAGTGTTTAGAGATATTTTAAGTTATAAAATATAACTTTTAATATTTAAAGAATAATTTCATTAATAATTTAATATTAATGATATTTATTTAATGATTAATGATATTAAATTTATTTAATAATTATATTAAATAAATAGTTTAAAATGGTTTTATTTATTTAAAAATCATTTAAAAAAAAGATATTAATGATTTAAAAATATTTTAAGTTATAATTATTGACTTTTAATATTTGGATAAATAGTTCATTAATATTTAAATATTAATGGTAATTATTTAAAATGATTTTAAATGTTTTAAAAATCATTTAAGGGTAATAATTAATACTTTGAGTTATTATACATACTTTAATATTTTAGCAATGGTTTCATTAATAATTTAATATTGATTAAATGTTAATGATAATAGAATTATGTAATACTTAAATCATTTAATAATGATTACGATATTTCAAAATTATGATAAATGATAATAATTATTTAATAATTATTATAAGGCCATGAAAAATAGTGTGACTAATATTTAAGTTATCTAATCGGATATTGTGATCTGAAATAGAGTCTTAGACTCGATTATTACGAAAAAAAGCATCGGTGAAATAACGTATTTAAAAATTGATCTGGACTTAGATAATTGGCTAGATAAATGTTTATTTGTGATTGATGGTTGTTAAAGATTGTGTGGCAATGTGATTAGGAATGTCTTGTTGCAATAGGCGGTGTTATGTGTTATTACGTTATGATATACTAATCGGTAAAATGATCGATTAATGATAGGTGATTTCATAAAAGATAAAACTAAGTTGAGAATAGTAAGCGGTAGCATCGGTGAAATATCTAACTTTGCATTTTCTTTATCTGATGGACGAAGTGAGAAGTTGAAATTATTGTTATTATTATACAGTTATTAAGCTATATTATATATGCCCATTGATTATCAACATGCTAGTATATGATAATTGGGATAAATATATTACATTTTTGATTAATTTCTATAAATGATTATACAAGTGTCCCCACTTGGACAATCATTATTTTTCATCGCATGTTGATACCCTTTTGATATACATATATATTGAATTATATAAGACCTTTGTTATGAAAACTTAAGCGGAGATATGAACATCCAGAAGAAAAATTTTATCTTGAAAGTGAGACGGAAATGACGATAACATCGTTCATGTAAATGTAGTATTGATCGTCTGAGAATTTTAACATGGTAGATCACCCTCCGTGCTAAGTAAGTCATGACAGTTCTGAGATGAATTCTGTTTAAACCTTTTTAAAATGAAAAACAATGTTCATGGTATGTCACGAAACCCCATATACTGATCGATCGTAGTTTCAAAAGTTTGAAGAGGGTTGTTATGAATTATTATTGAGTGCAGTTACTTCATAACTACTAACTAGTTGTAGAAGATATTATAAAGAAAACATTTAAATTCTTTGACATATATATATATAATACTTCTTTGGGCACTCAAATGCTCATTCTTGCTTAATTTAAATGTTTTCATTTAAGTGTGAACAAAGCAGAAGGATACTCGCCAAGAACAAGGGAAAAGGAAAGTTCTTTGAATGAATGTTTAAGCTATTACATGTAATAGTCTAACTTTATGATAAGGATGATAAGTACCATTATTATTATCATGTAACGAATGTTTAAAGGTTTACGTACTTGGGAACTAAACTCGATAATATGTAAATAAAATTTGAAAATCTATATTATTGTTAATATTATTAGTATTATTCCGCTCATAGAAATGGTATCGTGAAGTCTGAGAGTTTGGGTTTCAAGTATCCGGATTCGGGGACCTCATTCCGGAGGTCCCTGCGGTTGAGGGATTCACTCAACGCCAGTGTCACATGGAGTTGCCGTGGCGGTTACCATTACATGGATTCCCTATTTAGGGGAGCATTTGACCATCGGCTTTGAGGATGGACATCCGACCGGAGTCGAGTATTTGATCTCTACCAGGAGAGTTCCTCTCTTCACTGATGGAGGCTGGGAGCTCTATTTTGGAGAGCGTGATATTACGAGCACCAGATGGGAGATCCGTATATCGATCTTACCTCCTGCCAGGCGTCATTGGCCTGTATCACAGTCACCCGTCACTGATATCCCATTGTTGGGGGTTGACGGCTTTGCATTATCGGAGGGTCCATGTACTCGAGACGTTCCAAATGGTGGTGGTGGTCCCTCGCACTATTGGAGCCCATCCGCGCCACACACGCTTCATGGGGGATATGGTTCCGTGGATCTTTGATGATGACGGATTGGGTAGCTTGTGTCCGAGCTCACTCATATGATCCAGACAATAGCTTGACACAGTAGTTGGATCGAGCACACATATTTATCCGGCATTTGGGCGTAAATCCGGCAGAGAAGTGAGTCATTTGTTCCTTCCAAATCGGTAGCGCCCCTCGATGACCCATTCGGTTTCTGGCGTGAGATCCTTTTCTTTCTGTGCGACATCCCCATTGATAGAGATCCAGTGACTCAGGAGGAGTTACATCAGGTGGACAAGGTTGAGGACATAGACATCGAGACCCTAGTTTTCTTCTGATGTATATTCTCGTTATATCTTTTGATAAGCCTCTGTTAGATATTGGGTGGCTGTTCCCCATTCTCGCTATATCTTTTGATAGACCTCTATTAGTAGTAGGGCGGCTGTGCCCCATTTCCCTGTATTTGTAGCTTTACAGAGCTGATGTATTAGATGATGATATACTTAGGAATGTATGCACCGTTTTTCATTCCCTATATCATATTGCCATCCATTATCTGTTATGCATGTATCATGTTATGCATATGTATGCATGTCCAGAGATATTCGGCATTGACCCCTGAATGGTCTTATAACACGGCCCGCACAGATGTCTTCTTCGATAGTTAGCCGTATAGATCATACCCCACCGTCAGTGGTGGCATTAGGTATGCGATCGTGGTACGATAGCATGTCACCCCCAGATAGGGTGACCGTAGATCAGTTGCTGCATCATACCATGACTTTATTGCCTTTTCAGGTTCCTGCAGGATTTGTAGACGGGATGCTAGAGCATTGGGCGCGGATAAAGCGGTATTCCATTTAGCACCCATGAGTTGACTCTACTGCGGAGGAGTATGCACGTTGGCGATCTTTGCCTTTAAATGCACCTTGTGTGCATCTAGCTTTGGGAGGCATGAGTAGATAATTCATGACTCTCACAGGGTTGAGGTGCAGAGTAGTACAGGACGAGCTGACATCTAGCCATGTGATCTCCCAGCATTTTTTGTACGACAGATTTAGCTCAGAGGATAGCTATTCACGATATTCCGGGGATTTCACCGTACTAGAGGACCATTGGCGTTCGGCCAGAGTTGATGTACTATTGTTGTGCGTACTGTCGTATGTCTATATGCCACGATATATGGACGAGATAGACATTGGTGTTATTATGGTTGTGAGAGCTCTTAGAGAGGGTCGCACCATTATACCTATGATTATAGCAGAGACCTTGCGGTCAGCATCCTATTATTGCACGTATCCTACAAGAGTGTTCACAGGGAGTTCAGTCATGTTGTACGTGTGGTTTATGTCACACTTGAGACCGGTTGGTACCCTTAGATGACATGGGTATTGCTTCTCCCATGATGTGGCCATGTCATACTTATTTCAGCCATCGGAGTGTACAGATGCTCAGTCTTGGTTCACATTTTTGGCAGATATCAGAGATCCATTTAGCATATTGCTGTGCTCGGGGCTTTGCTCACCATACAACTTCATTACTCACGCTCCGGGCATGGATTTCCTCCCTCTAGCTGGCTTGAGTGGTGTGACTACTTATCACCCACTGGCCGTGATGTCGCAGTTTGACTAGTTCCAGGATTTTCATCTTTTTCGAGGGGGCGATAGGTCGTGCTCAACTTCTCGACATCTCTCGCAGAGAGGATCGATCCGTGTGTATGCTTGTTGGGATCGGTGTGAGATAGCCGCTTTTTTTTACATCGGTCATCCGGTTATTACGCGAGTATTCCGCATGGATGGAGACAAAGATTTTATCGGTTGTAGTAGTATCTGCAGATCTGGGATAATGAGTCGAATTTACGATCTGAGCCGGGGAAATTGATACCTACATCGAGGAGGAGCCCGCTGCTGAGTTGCCAGCATTTCTTCCGGATTCTCCTAGTACCAGTACTTTTGTGATTCAAAGACTTTCGGACAAGATTTCTTAGAGCAGAGTCTTCATCTGATGACCTTTGAGAGAGACCAGATTCGATCTATGATGTCGACTGCCCTTGATGTGAGAGACGCAGCTCTATTAGAGAGAGACGAGGCATTAGATCACAAAGATGCCACTGTTGTTGAGCGGGATGAGGCTATATCAACCAGAGATACAGTGATAGTTGAGTGGGATAGTGCTATATCTGCCCGGGATGTAGCCATCACGAAAGAAATCGCAGCGATGAGGTCCCTTACCACCGGGCATGATTGCGAGAGATGAGCGATATATTGATGATCATATGGTCACCATATAGATGGCTCTGAGATCTTTTTTTGGGTCGTGTGGATATTCTCATATAGGAGACCACAGCTTCGCCTCCGTCTTCTGAGAGGGACGCCATGTTGGGCTTGTTAGCTCGTATATATCCTGACTTGTAGATGAGCTTGTATTTACCTGCACAGACTAGGTTAGCCATTTTGTCATGTATAGTTTACATTGTATATATATCAAACAACATTATATATGATAAGAAAATATATTTTTGGATCACTTCCCTTTTAGATATGCCTTGCTATTTGCTTGATATTTTGCCTGCTGCTTCAGGGCTTGTGATCTTGATGTGTTCTGAATTCCTCTTGGGTGGATGAACATTGAGTTGCCTCTGGATAGTTTAGAATGGATCATCGATATCTGTGTATCCCTACAATCTTTGGTGTCTTGGGACTTGTTTCTGAATGGAAATGTGTAGAGGAGTGTGGCTTTCCTCTCTGAGATTGACCGCACCACAGATGGTCGCCAGCACTTCTATTTAGGAGAAGCCTAGTTAATTCCATCTCTTATGGATTGGTGTTGCTCTTCAAGGTATGACCGCAACTTAGATGGTCGCCGAATCTCCTATTTGGGAGGAGTTCATTATCCCTTTGGTCTGAAGCCAAATGAAATGTAGTGGATTGAAGGATGATCCCAGTACCAACTGACAAGTGTTTGTGTTTTGGTAGGGGGTGAGACCGCACCATGAATGGCTGCCTACGTACTCCTATTGAAGAGGAGATCAGGTCTGCGTAGTTCGAACCTGGTGTAAGAGGTTCAACACTGTATATGGTATACATGGTGTAGGAATGTTTTTGGTTGTTTTTATTTTGAGAATAGGGTAGAAATGTTTTTGGTTGTTTTTGTTTTGAGAATAGGGTAGAAATGTTTTTGTGGTTTTTGTTTTATTGCGACCGGGCCATGTAACATGGTTGCCTACGTACTCCTATTGAGGAGGAGATCAGGTCGACGTAGTTCGCCCCTCAGGGTGAGAAGAAAAGCGTAATCCAGTATCTGCAGTCGAGTCGAAAGGGAGAGAGAAAGTTTAATCCTAGGTTGAGGATAAAATGCAGCTATGAGAAGTTTGATCCCATATATGGGTAGCCAAACTGCAAATGCAAGAGGTTCAATCCGCGGTAGGATGACCTAAGTAGAGGAGAAAGCCAGGCTACTGGCTTGAAATGTAGGTTTCCCTAAGGGGCAAAGTGTAGGAAAGTTGTAGGTGGTAAAGGGTTAAAGAACCGGAATGACTAGTGACCTGATGATCATGCATCAGGGTGTTTGCGAATTACTTCAGACATAGTACCGTTTCACGGCGTCTGAGTTGATGAGTTGGGGAAATTCATCGCCATCCATTTCTTGCAACCTGAGAGCGCTTCCTGTCAATACTTCTTTGACAACAAACGGGCCTTCCGAGTTAGGAGCAAATTTTCCTTTATCCTGCTCTTGGTTGTCAAGAATCTTCTTCAAAACCAAGTCATGTTGTTTAAACTGCCGTAGCTGGACTTTTTTGTTGTAGGATCTGGCGATCCTTTGCTGATATAACTGACCATGGAAGATAGCCGCGGTTTGCCTTTCGTCTATTAGAGACAATTGGTGATACCTGTCTTGTACCCATTGGTCTTCATCCAGTTGAGCGTCGATCAACACTCTGAGAGATTCCATTTCAACTTCTATGGGGAGCACTGCTTCCATCCCATAGTTTAAAGCGTAGGGGTTGCCCGGTTGAAATCACGCATCGAGGTTACGTAGGGCTAACAGTCTCTAAGGCAATAGGTCAGGCCAATCTTTGTGGTTGGCAGACATCTTTTGTATAATCTTCTTGATGTTTTTGTTAGCCGCTTCAACAACACCATTCATCTTTGGACGATAGATGACAGAGTTGAGATGTTTGATGTGGAATTTACTGCATAATTCCTCCATCATTTTGTTGTTGAGGTTCTTGGCATTGTCTAACACAATCACCTCTGGTTGTCCATATCGACAAACGACATTGTTTCTGATGAAAGCAATGATGACTTCTTTAGTAACCCTGGGGAAGGAGGCTGCTTCTACCCACTTGGTAAAGTAGTTGATCATGGTGAAGATAAACCGATGACCATTACTTGCTTTAGGCTCAATGGGCCCGATAACGTCCATTCCCCACATTGAGAAGGGCCAAGGCGAACTCATATTGTGGAGTTCCCGTGGAGGGGCGTGTATAGCATTCCCATGAATCTGGCACTGATAGCATCTTTTGACGTGGTTGTTGCAATCATCTTTGAGAGATAGCCAATAATGTCCCATCCTGAGGATTTTCTTGACAAGGAGGGGGCCACTCATGTGGGGGCCACAGACTCCGCCATGGATTTCATCCATAAGCCTTTGGGCTTGATCTTTATCTAAACAACTGAGGAGACCTAGTCCTGCATCTCTTTCGTAGAGCGCATCCCCACTCAAGTAGAACTTCATAGCAAGTCTATTGATCCGCCTTTTCTCAGTCGGGCTTTCCTCAACGGGTGTAGATCCATCTCGTAGATATTCCTTGATATGCTGATACCAAGGATGTTGGATGGGAGGTAGCTCATCCAATACTTCTCCAACGTAATTCCCATATAGGTGGGGCCTTGTGCAGAAATCATGACGCTTTCGACAAGTGTTCCTTATGCGATATCACGAATTAAGGAGGCCAAAGTTGCTAATCGTCCATGCAGTCATTCCTAATACGAGGAATGTGTAGAAAGGAGATTTCTTCGAATCAAAGCCATCTTCAAAACCCGCAGATGGTAAGGCAAAAATGTAGTTCCTTGGTTTGATAGATTCCGATTGGATTGTCGATTACCAACTCCGAATCTCCAAAGATAGTTAACTGCTTGATGCCCATTGAGCGGGCAAGTTTTAGCCCCATGAGACGACCTTTATATTCACCGTATTGTTGGTGCCGACAAACTATGTAATTTGATGGTGACGGGATCTTTTGCTCCCGTATCGAGATATTAGAACCGCTTCCAGCTCGGAACCTTCCATATTAATGACTCCATCAAAATACATCTTCCATGATTGGCGATATCGTCTTGATGGTGTTCTTGTCTTTGTCATTACTCTTTCATCAGGGAAATATGTTTCCAAGGGTTTGAAATCCCCTGAAGGTGTCAGGGCCAGTTGATCCCCGATTCCTTGACCTTTGATGGACTTTTGAGCCACATATACGATTTCAAATTGTTGTAGGATCAACTGCCATCTGGACAGTCGGCAATTTAACATAGGTTTATTGAACACGTATTTGAGAGGATCCACGTGGGATATGAGATGGGTTGTGTGACCATAGAGGTAATGCTGTAACCTCATGGAAGCCCATGCTAAAGCACAACACGTCTTTTCGATCAGAGTGTACTTGTGTTCACTGCAGCTGAACCTTTTGCTGAGGTAATAGATAGCTCGTTCTTGGCCTTTATTGTCCTTCTGTCTCAGCATGCAGCCCATGGCATTGTCACTTACAGACAGGTACATGAATAGGGGAACATCATCACTGGGTAGTACCAACACAAGAGCTTTGACTAGCTATTTCTTGATTGTAAGGAAGGCATTCTTGCACTCATCATTCCATTTCATGGAGGAGTTCTTCCTTAATAACTTGAAGATTGGCTCACAGGTTGCTGTGAGTTGGGAGATAAACCTACTGATGAAGTTGATTCTTCCCAAAAATCCTCGTATTTCTTTCTCTGTCTGAGGAATGGGCATTTCGGTGATGGCTTGGATCTTGGCAGGATCCAGCTCAATCCCTTTGTGGCTGACTAGAAATCCTAGCAACTTGCCTGATTTAACGCCAAAGGCGCATTTAGCTGGATTCAACTTCAAGTTGTACTTATGCAACCTGTTGAACAACTTTCTGAGATGGTCTATATGGTCATCCTCCTTCCGGGATTTGACAATAATGTCATCCACGTAGATCTCGATCTCTTTGTGCATTAAGTCGTGGAAAAGAGCCATCATAACTCGTTGATAGGTAGCTCCGGCATTGATGAGGCCGAATGACAACTGTCTATAGCAAAAAGTTCCCCAAGGAGTGATGAAAGCAGTCTTCTCACGATCTTCCTCGGCAACGATGATCTGATGGTACCCCGCAAAGAAGTCAGCAAAGGAGTACATATCGTATTGCGCAGTATTGTCAATGAGAATATGGATAAATGGCATGGGAAAGCTGTCTTTCAAGCAAGCTTTATTCAAATCCTAGTAATCCATGTAAACTCGCACCTTCCCTCCAGGTTTGGGTGCGGGCACGATGTTGGATATCCACTCAGGATATGTAGACACCATGATGATGCCAGCTTGAAATTGTTTTACAATTTCTTCTTTCACTTTTAAACTCCATTCAGGTTTTAATCGCCTGAGTTTCTGCTTGACTGGCTTAAATCCCTCTTTAATGGGAAGGCGATGAAGGACAATGTTAGCGGACAAACCCACCATGTCTTCATGAGACCATGCAAACACATCTTGGAATTGGGTTAATAGTGTAACCATGTCATTCCGTTGGTTTGGGGTAAGGTTTGAACCAATCTGGATTAACTTAGGGCTTTCTAAGGTTCCGAGATTGAAAGAAATGGTTTGATCAAGGTTGGGTTTAGGTTTGTCTTTGACCCATTCTTGAATTTCTGGAGGCACCTTAATGTCATCCTGTATATCCATCAAGGCTGAATTTATCTCTACATCAAAGGTACAATCCTTGTGTAGGAGGCATCGTGTCGCAAATCTGTGCACATCTAAGTTTAGAGTTACGAAACAAAATATGCTTTCACTTAGTATATATGAAATGTTTTGATCATACATGGTGTTAGCATATCTTCGCAAAATAAATCGCTAATATTGTATAGAAAAAGTAAGCGATTATTATATCTACAGGCGAAAGAGTTACATCTGCTTTTACCCTCGTCGACCAAAGCAAGGAATGCTGTTCCAATTGGCAAGGGTAAAGTCCGGGTGGACCGCAGTGATGGAGGGATTATCATCATCCTCCCTATCCCGAATGATGGCCATTACGTTCGGGCAATCATCGTCTGGGGTGTATCTGTTGGTATGTTCATCATGAACGATGATGCGTATACCGGACATCATCCGTATGACGTCTTGCTTGATTCTTCGTTCCTCTTCTTCCATTGCGGGATTTGGAACAAAGATTTCTTTTCCTTTCCTCGATATCGGCTTGGGACATAACATAGCCATTACGTTGGCTGGCACCTTTACGAGAGGTTGTGCGAACTCAGAGTTTGAAGGCGAAGATAAACGCCACATAGTTGAAGCTGAAGGAATCTGCTGATGTTTATGAGGATTCCTGTGACTAGAACTGGCATAATAGCCTAGCCCAGCTGTTCCAGCTTGCCTGGTTAAGCGAATTGGGTATTTGATACCGTGGCAATCTTTACCCAACCCTTGTCCCGGTTTATGACCCAATAACATCATTTCTTGAGTGGCCGACATTACCACGGCAGAAATCTTGGGTTCGGGCAATGATGCTCCAATAGCATGGTATTGGGTATTGCTTATTTCTAAAGTATGAAGACTGATTGGTTCTACATCTGCATTGGCATTGATGAACGACATGTCCCCGTGCTGAGGAATCTCCGGTTCAGCGTTGACTATGATCAGGCTATTGTTGATAACGTATTTCAACTGTTGGTGAAGAGTGGAGGGGACTGCCCCAGCCATATGAATCCATGGTCGTCCCAAGAGCAGGTTGTATCCCGAATCTATCTTGAGCACATGGAAAGATACGCAGAATGTGTGAGGACCAATTTCGATTAGCGAAGACAATTACTCCGAATAGAAGTTACTGGCGGGCTCCATCAAAAGCTTTGATGATAGTATGGCTACTCTGAATTCGGTTGAGATTGATGTTCATCTTCACCAAGGTAGCATATGGACAGATATTCAGAGAGGAACCTCCATCTATTAAGACTCTGACTACCATATATCCAGAGGAAAAGACCGCAATGTGAAACGGTTTGCAATGATCGGTCCTTTCGGGCGGTATGTCATCATCAGTGAAGGATATCACATTGTTGTTGAAAATGTGATCAACCATATGTTGAAACTTTTCAGTATCCACTGATGTCGGAAGATAGGCTTCTTCTAGAACCTTTAACAAGACCTTCCGGTGATTCTCGGAAGTTAGTACCAAGTCCAAAATTGATATTTGTTGTGGAGCTTCTTTCAAGCTTTAAACCACCGTAGCTTCATTATGACCCATAGCGCGGAGGAATTTTTCAATCTTTTCCATGGGTATTTTCCCCTTTGATTTGATGGTAGGTTTCATCATCCGTTGGGGAAAATACAGTGGATTTTCCTTCGACACTACAACAGTTGTATGTGAGGTGGATTCTTCACATTCTCCATAATTCCACGGAACCTTGCGCAAGCTAACAATAGGATATTGTGCTCTGCACGACAAGTTGATTGGTTCGAGAGTGGCCACTTTCAAAGGATTGTTTCCTCCCTTGAGTTGAATTGTTGGCATTGTGAGCAATGTATTAATCCCATCAGTTTCAGTGGATATAACTGCTACCACGCTTTTCCACTTAGTAGGGCCTGCATCCTCACTTGCACGTAACACCGTATCATTGTCTGCTAGGCGCAGGACACCATTGTCGATTAGATTTTGAATAAGGTAGCGGAGTGCCCAGCATTCTTCTGTACTATGACCACGAGACTGGGAGTGATATTGACATACTCCATCAGAGTTGTACCGTCCCGAATGGGGGTTGATTGGAGGTAGAAGGGAACTGATCCTTCCTTCATTGATTAACATATGAAGGATTTCCTCCATAGGTTGGCCCAAATAGGTGAATTCCCTTTTGTTGGCGAAATCCCGATGGGCTTTAGCATTTGCTCTCTTTGTCACTTTGTCTTCCAACATTTCATTTTCTAAAAGTGACGAAGGAATATTCATGACAATGGGTAAGAGACTGGCACGCTCTTGGCTGATTAACTGATGAGTCACTTGATGCTGATAAGTCACCAGTTCCGCCAATTGTTCAATTTGTTTGCAGAGAGCTTTCATCTTCCGTTCCATTGTGAATTGGAACTTGGCATAATCCCATCTATCATCACCATCTTTGATGGTCTGGGAGGAATCACAGCTGAAATTGGAACTCTGTCCACTGCTCCAATTAATCATGTTGACCTCTTCTTCTTTGTGTTGAGGAAGAGGGTTGTCTTGAACATGAGGCTGATCGGGTTTGGTGACCACGATCTCCCCGTTGTCTATCAGGTCCTGGATCTTGTGTTTCAAGGCCCAACAATCCTGAGTATCATGTCCAGGTGCCCTGGCATGATAAGCACATTTCCTAGCAGTATTGAAACCACGTCCATTAGGGCTGGCTGGTGGAAAAAGATGCGTAATTTTCTTCTGTGTTGTAAAAAGATTAAGAATGTTCTCAAGGGTATCCCCTAAGGGTGTAAACACTCGAGGGCATTTGACTTCTCCACCTTTTGGTCTTTGGAGGGTTTGATGTATCTTTGGAAATGGAGTGTAGTTTCTCCTTTGAATAGGCATGTTCTGACTACCTTTTTGCCCCTGTAGTATCAGGGAAACATCTTCCTCTTTCTTTTTATGGAACCTACGGGGGTTGTTGCCATAATTTCCAAATTGGATGTGATCAGCAACAGCTTTGAGTGTAGCTAGGTCTTGAATCTTTCCTGACTTCAATCCCATCTCAGCCATCTCCCCGTGTTTGACAATTTCAGAAAATGGTTTGCCGATGCCGGCTAAAACTCTCCCATAGAAGGGAGCTTCTTGTATGTCTATGAAAGTCATGACCATTTCTGACTCTGTCATGGCAGGACTAACTTGGGCAGCCAGGCGTCTCCACCTCTGGACATACTCTCTGAAAGACTTGTTAGACTGTTTCTTAATCTTGGTAATTTGATACCGATCAGGAACCATCTGAGTTTGAAAGCTGTATTGAGTGAGGAAAGCATGTGCTAGCTCTTCCCAGCTATGGATTTTGGAATTGTCTAATCTTGTGTACCACGAACGGGCTTCTCCAGTTAGACTCTTTTGGAACAATTGTATTCTAAGTTTTTCATCCTTTGAATAAGATCCCAGTTCTCCAATAAACACTTTTAAATGTGTGTAAGGATCTCCTAACCCGTCATATTTTTCAAAGTCAGGAGTTTTAAATTTTTCTAGGTAATGAACACTAGGAAAAATACACGCATCAAAGATATGAAACACTCCGTGTGTTCCAATTCCTTTGATAAATGAAGGGTCTCTTCCATTTGGGGGACTTTCTTTTTGATGTCACCAGTGTCTGGATCTCCAGTGAGATGGGCGGCATCAAGAGTTTTGTTGGTCGTATCCAACTGTGGTTCAGGTATGGTAATGACCTGGATTCCTCCTTGTGTGGAGGATTCAGTATGTACGGGTATTTTCTGACCCTGTGTAGACTGGTGTAATTCTTTGAGTAGAACAACCAAATTTGTAATCTCTTTGCTTAATCCACAAATTCTTTCGGTGAGATCGGATTAAGTTCACCGTCGATGATGCGACAAGATTATTCAAGGCCTATTGCCTTTTTGGACTTTGAACGGGTAGTAGGTCCGATTGATTCCCTGCGAAAGACTGGCATAATTTAGTCTTTAGGGGATTTATATAATAACATGCTACGTGATGTGTCCATTTTAGGAATTTTATCCTGCATAACGGATGTCAGCTGTTTGTAGCATGTATGTGTACACATTTCTTCATATTTCTCATTATATGGAGATATATATGAAATGAAATTACAAGTAATTGTGTTTACAAGTAATTGAAATGAGAGCATGAAGAGACTTTCCTCCGTTTTGGGTGTATCAGAGGCTGACCTATCTTAGGTTAATCTCGCGGCTTTTTGGCATGAAGGTTCCCAAATCATCGCAATCTACTAGACGGGAAGTTAATCCGGTCTTTCAACTGGAGCGAATTTGGGTGGTGCCTTTCCTGAGCCTCGGAGAATTAGTCTTCTCACGAGTCCAGTAATCAAACACAGACGGGATAGCCTCCTGGTGGAGGGACCACACAACATACATTCACATACATCGCGTCACACCGTATGAAAATGATGACATGTGTGAAGCGTTAATATCACAAGTAGTTATGGTGCGAAGCACTAGCATCACAAGCAGTTATGGTGCGAAGCACTAAGTGCAATAAGGAAATGCATTCGTACACATTCATTAAATGTAAATGCAACATCCACACACAAGAAGAAAATAGTTTTGAAAAAGTTTGTAATAGCGGCTTAAGTCCTCTTCTTGGAGTCCCCAGTAGAGTCGCCACCTGTCGACGTCGGGATTTTTAGATGTCCCTTTCCGTTACTTGTTCTTTGGTGTTCTCATTTTAAGTGAGATTTGTTTGAAAAAACAAGTGAAAAAGGTCCAACATGTATAATGTCGACGATGGACTGTTAAGAGTCACCAGTTTGTTTTTTAAATGGTTGTACCAACACAACCGAGAAAAGGTTTGCACATTGACCCAGTGATGTGACATCATATTATCTGCCTGGTGAAACCGAGATTCGTTTAGGGTCCGGGGACTTGGTTATGCAGGGGGGAGTTGTTAGGCACCCCTCGACATCTGTGTTACCACGATGACCGCCTCTTTTCAAGAAACTATTATCTGAGTGTGTGTGTATGTGGGTCAATGTGCTGTTATATGGAAGTTGTGCGAGGCCTCGTTCGAACCTATATACACAGGGTTTGAATTTATGTAAAAATTTAGTTTTTAGCAAGATATGATAGTTATGTTTTTCAAACCCTGATGCTCAATAGGAATTGAGACCTTTTACACTCCCACTTTATTAAGTGATCTAAGATTGATTTTATTTGGATGATGCGAGGCATCCGCATTTAAAAATAATATACAAAAATAATTCCGACTTCCTCGTGGGTATGGAAACCATCTCGAGGAAATTCGACAATCAAGGAATAATTTACAAGTCGCTTACAAATTGAAAAATGTCCATCACGGGAACCGAATCTAGATCCAATGGGATGAATCTATGATCACATGATTCCTAGGCGCACAGAATACTGTAATTTATAAGAAAGTAGTAAGCAGGTATGTATATATATATATATATAAGCTGTAAATATATATATACAGACATGATCACCAACCACGAAGCACCTCCATAGGGGATCAGAAATGTAAATAAAGCCGTAAGAGCGAGATCAACTGCCACGAAGGAAACTCCAGGCAGGACGAAAATAAATGTATATATATATATAAGCAATAAACGCACCGGATGTAAAATCCAAGCTCATCGAATGAGTTCACCACGGTTCATATATATAAGTATAAATATATATATATAAGCAAATAAATGCAATTTGGATATAAAATTGAAGCTCATCGAATGTAGTTCTAACACACGATTATATATATATATATATATATATATATATATATATATATATATATATATATATATAATATATATATATATATATATATATATATATATTAAGCAATAAATGCTCCTGCATCAAGTCTAGGCTCATCGAACAAAGTTAGACACACAGTTTATATATATATATATATATATATATATATATATATATATATATATATATATATATATATATATATATAAAAAGCAAATAAACGCCTGCATCAAGTCTAGGCTCAATCGAGGCATAACTTGATAATGTTAGTCAATATATATATATATACCACGGACCGAAGTCCGGGCAAAAGTGAGCAACACGACTCTCAACGTGTAGAAGGGTGAGTGCAAAGATGAGGAGAAAAACTCTAAAGTGTGTGAGAAGGCTTACAGCTGACTGCTAAAAAAGGCTTCTATATCTTTAGAGTGGGTAAACACTGGCTTTTGTGGGTACAAAAGAGGCTATATATGAGCTCACAGGTGTTTAAAAGGGGAAAATACACTATATGGGCGAAAAGTGAGCTTAATCAGTGCAGGGGTTCGCTGTTTTTCTCTTGAAAATCAGCACCCCAAGCCCTCTATTTATAGGCATATTAGCCACAGGTGTACCAGAGGCAACCTGGGTTGGCCCGGGTTTTTTGGGTCGGGTCGTCTCAAAGTATGTGCACTCAGGCACTGTAATGTCCACTCGAACTTTCAGAAACGCAATCCGGGCATCTATTTGAGGTATATAGGACCTATTTCGGACCGCCGTTGTCGAGAGTTATACGATGGCATAGGATTAGAGTTTGTACGAAGTCATTGAAGATGGAACAATGCCCTCCGATCTTCAAGCTTCAACTTTCATCCGTTACCCCGCAGAATAGTCACTCGGGATTAGTTAGTCTCGTGGGACATTGTTGCGTAGAGACGTGATGTGGCATCGTGTTGACGAGATGACGATGTTATCCCTCACTGGTGTTATCGCCGGATTGGGCTGATAAAGCAGACGTTGCCCAGACTTCGCTGAGATTGAACTGCTGCAATTGTTGAAGGTCCTCATTGTCACCATAGAGGTGTGCCTGTCTTCCCGATGTTATTGCCGGGTTGGTACAGTGCATCTCGTTGTGAGCGCCGAGATTGAAGCTGGTTGAATTTGAAACAAGCATTTTCAGGGTTATCTCCAAAATTGCATTCCTTGGGGTCATCACCAAGGTTGGTGGCTATTCCCATGGTTGGGACTGACACTGGATACCTCGGGGTCATCTCCGAGATTAATCGGTCTTCTCCGGTGTGAGTTCCGGTATTAGATCTGCATGCCTCGGGGTTACATTCGAGGTTGGATTTGTTACTCCCAAATTGCGATCTGGGGTTGATGCTGAACTTCATGTAGTATCCAGAGTGCGGCTTGGATTGTCTTTCGGGGTTCCTCTTAAAAATTTAATCTGTCCTCTCCCGCAATGTTAATGTGATGAGTACGTAAATTTTTGAGTGTCTACAAAGGAATAAATGATTGATATTATTCGGTTTGGTAGAATAACCAATTTCAATCCACAACCAACTTCACCTCGCTTTACACCAAGACCACCTTTTCCACCGGATTTTCTCAAACAACAACATCACACTCCAGCTGCACCTCAGCAAGAAAAGAAATCAAAAATGGAGGAGATGATGATGAAGTATATGGCGAACACAGAGGTGATGATTAAAAGCCAAGCAGTGGCTATTAAAAATCTGGAAACGCAAATGGGGCAAATGGCGAGCATGCTGAACAACAGGCCCCAAGGTTCATTGCTAAGTACTACGGAGGCAAATCCACAAAGAAAAGGGAAGGAACAATGTCAAGAGATCACATTAAGGTTTGGGAAAAAGGTGGCAGAAAATGAGCATTGCGTGGTCGCGCCATGTATACAAAGGGAGGATGTGCGGCCGTGCGAGGCTGAAACTGTGTCTAAGCAGAAAGAAAACCAGGAAGGTTCTGGACTATAGCAGGAAGAGGATAATAAGGCAAGTTCAGTTGAAAAGCCTGTAAGTAAAATACCACTAGTTCACCCTCCAGTACCTTATCCACAGAGATTGAATAAGCAGAGGGAAGACAAGCAGTTCAGTAAATTTTTGGAGGTCTTTAAAAAGCTGCAGATTAATATACCCTTTGCTGAGGCATTGGAACAGATGCCGACTTATGCAAAGTTCATGAAGGGTATATTGTCAAGGAATAGGAGATTAGAAGAGTTTGAGACCATGGCCTTGACAGAGGAATGCAGTGCAGTGCTTCAGCGCAATTACCTCCAAAGCTGAAGGATCCGGGCAGTTTCATAATTCCATGTACGATCGGAAAGATGAGCTTCAGTAAATGTCTGTGTGATCTTGGGGCAAGCGTAAATTTGATGCCCTTGTCAGTATTTAACCAGTTGGGATTGCCGGCTCCAAGGCCGACAAATATTTCTTTGCAGCTACCCGACAGATCCATCACCTATCCACGGGGAATTTTTGAAGATGTACTGGTAAAAGTGGATAAATTCATCTTTTCAGTTGACTTCATCATTTTAGATTATGAAGAAGATAAGAGTATACCAATCATACTGAAGATAAGAGTATACCAATCCACTTTAATAGACGTACAGAGAGGGGAACTCACTATGAGTGTTCATGATCAGGAGGTTACCTTTAACGTATTCAAGGCGATGAAGTTTCCGACAGATGAAGAAGAATGCTTCCAGGTTGATTTGGTGGATCAAGTCTTAAATGATGAAGTGGAGAGTTTGATGAGTCATGAACCGTTGAAAAGTGTCATTGCTAAAAATTAAGAACTAGAGGATGAGGAATTTGAAGAATTTATGCAATTTCTTGATACTACTCCACAATTCAGAAAATTCAAAACACCTGTTGAGCCACTGAAGAAAGCTGGAGAGACGTCAATAAAATTGAAGCCATCTCTTGAGACACCTCCAGAACTTGAATTGAAACCTCATCCAGATCATCTACGGTATGCATTTTTAAATAAAGATTCAAAGTTACCTTTGATTATTTCCTCTGCACTAACATCTTTTTAGGAAGAAAAACTGCTACGAGTCCTTAGAGAGTTCAAGTCAGCTATTGGGTGGACTATAGCAGATATAAAAAGGGATCATCCCATCTTTTTGTATGTATAAGATCCTGCTGGAAGATGAGAGCAAGCCTTTAGTGGAACATCAAAGAAGACTTAATCTGATCATGCAGGAAGTGGTCAAGAAAGAAGTATTGAAATGGCTGGATGCATGCATAATTTATCCGATTTCTGATAGTTCATGGGTGAGACCAGTGCAATGTGTACCAAAGAAGGGTGGTATGACTGTGGTTACAAATGAAAATAATGAGTTGATTCCAACACGAATAGTGATGGGGTGAAGAGTCTGCCTGGACTATCGTAGGCTTAACAAAGCTACGAGGAAATATCATTTCCCCCTGCCTTTTATTGATCAGATGTTGGATAGACTAGCAGGTCACGAGTATTATTGCCTTCTGGATGGATATTCAGGCTACAACCAAATTGTTATAGCTCTAGAAGACCAGGAAAAGATAACATTCACATGTCCATATGGCACGTTTGCTTTTAAAAGGATGTCTTTCGGATTGTGTAATGGCCCAGCCACCTTTCAGAGATGCATGATGGCTATTTTTTTGGATATGGTGGAACAGAACGTGGAAGTATTCATGGACGATTTCTCAGTATTTGGGGATTCTTTTGATTTATGTCTGGAGAATTTAGTGATGGTCTTGAGAAAGTGTGTTGAAACAAATTTAGTATTGAATTGGGAAAAGTGCCATTTTATGGTACAAGAAGGAATAATTCTGGGACACAAGGTTTCGAAGAAGGGACTCGAGGTGGACAAGGCTAAACTAGAAACTATTGAGAACTTGCCACCACCTACTTCAGTAAAAGGTGTTCGCAGATTTCTTGGACATGCAGGCTTCTACCGCAGATTCATCAAGGACTTCTCTAAGATAACTAAACTACTATGCAGTTTATTGGAGAAGGATGCACAATTTAAATTTGATGAGGCTTGCATGTCGGCATTTGAGCACTTGAAGGGGAAATTAACTTCAACACCAATTATTACTGCTCCAGATTGGAATTCACCATTTGAGTTGATGTATGATGCCAGTGATTACGCTGTGGGGGTTGTTTTGGGTCAGAGAAATGAGAAAATTTTTCATGTGATCTATTATGCCAGCAAGACCCTTACGGATGTGCAGTTGAACTACACCACCACAGAGAAAGAGTTATTGGCAGTGGTGTATGCCTTTGATAATTTTTGAGCATATCTGATTGGTACAAATGTGATAGTGTACACGGATCACGCGACAATTCGACATTTAGTGGCAAAGAAGGATACCAAACCCCATTTGATCAGATGGATATTATTGTTGCAGGAGTTTGATCTAGAGATCAAGGATAGAAAGGGAACTGAGAACCAAGTGGCGGACCACTTATCTCGACTAGAGAATCCGGAAAGGGAGGTAGATGACAAAGTTATAATCAATGAATCATATTCAGATGAACAGTTGTTTGTGGTGAAAGGGGAAGTGCCATGGTTTGCAGACTACGCGAACTACTTTGTGAGTAAGATGGTACCTTCTGACTTGGTTGGTTAACAAAAGAAGAAATTCATGCATGATGTGAAATGGTTTATATGGGATGAGCCATAGTTGTTCAAACAATGTGTTGATCAGATCATAAGAAGGTGTATCCCATATAGCGAGATCGAGGGGATTTTACAGGATTGTCACGCTTCTTTGTATGGGGGTCACTATGGTGGAGAGCGAACATCGGCTAGAGTGCTACAAGCAAGATTCTACTGGCCGACAATTTTCAAGGATGCGTATTGTTTCGTCCAGAGATGTAATAGATGTCAGAGAGTCGGGAACATTTCAAAAAGAAATGAAATGCCATTGAACACAATCCTCGAAGTGGAAATTTTTGATGTGTGGGGGATAGATTTCATGGGTCCTTTCGTTTCTTCTTGAGGAAATCTGTACATCTTGCTTGCAGTGGATTATATGTTGAAATGGGTACAAGTGGTAGCTCTTCCAACAAATGATGCCAAAGTAGTCCTCAAATTTTTACAACGAAGTATCTTCACGAGGTTTGGGACTCCTAGGGCCATCATTAGTGATGAAAGGCGATCATTTCGCAACATGCGCTCTGACTTTGTTGGCTAAGTATGGGGTGAACCATCGCATTGCTACAACTTATCACCCACAAATGAATGGCCAAGCAGAAGTGTCAAATCGAGAAGTTAAAAGAATTCTTGAAAAAGTTATGAATTCCACTAGGAAGGATTGGTCTTTAAAGCTTGATGATGCTGTGTGGGCCTATAGGACTGCATATAAGACTCCGTTGGGAATGTCACCTTTTCAGCTCGTTTATGGCAAAGCCTGTCATCTTCCTATGGAGCTAGAGCATAAGACATATTGGGCAATTCGGAAGCTAAATTTTGATTTGAAAGCTGTAGGAGAGAAACGCCTACTCCAACTCAATGAGTTAGATGAATTTCGATTACAGGCGTATGAAAATTCAAAGCTGTAGAAAGAAAAGGTGAAGAAATGGCATGATCGCAAGATCATAGAGAGAACATTTGAGCCGGGACAAAGAGTTTTTCTTTTCAATTCCAGACTTAAACTTTTTTCTGGAAAGCTCAAGTTAAGGTGGACAGGGCCGTTCACAGTGAAAACAGTTTTCCCGCATGGTGCGATAGAAGTATTTGATAAGTTTTCGGACAGCCTTTTAAAGTTAATGGACAGCGATTGAAGCATTACTTTGGTGGCGAGGTGGACAGATAGAAAGTCACCTCAATGCTCTATTCGACATGAGATTTAGAGACAGTCAAGCTAATTAACTATAACTTAGCGCTAGATGGGAGGCAACCCATTGTTTCTATCTCTACTGTTTATTTATTCAGTTTAGGTTGTTTTTGTTAATGCATTTTCATTTGTAGTTGTGATAGTTTGATAGATTTGCATAAATATATTAGTAGTTGAATGTCATATGATTCTGTTTATGCATAACATAGAAATTATGGTGTTAAGATAGACACGCATGCTTATTTAGTAATTCATGATTTGACAGTGTTTATTGGTGATATTGTAGGTGTATTGGATTGAATGCATTACTGTCTTGAAGTATTGGGAATGAAACCGATGCTAAAGAATCGGAGATCTGCCATACCGCTACCGAAAATGCTTTAGAAATCGCTACCAAGACCGCAAGCAATGTTGTATGAGATTATTATGCACTTCGTCATCGCGCCACATCTTTATTGAAAGCGTCTTGTGGCCAGCTAGGCAATCTGACTTTTAAAATTTTTAAGTTTTAAAACAGGTGTTGTGACTCATTTATTCTAACATTTGAAATCACACAAGAAGTCTTTTCCCTTGTTCTCTCCATAACGCACGACTTCTCATCTCCAAGTCGTTACCATTTTCTCTACTACCAACGATTCTACCCACGTTCAACCTCTACTCAAACTCTATACTGGGATTGATAATTCTAGGGATTCAGACTGGGTTGTGCAAAATCAGTTTGGAGGTAATCAGTCAGCGGCTATCACTCACTGTCAGGCAAGTCTTCTTCTTCGATTATCAATCTTCAATGGGTCCTAAGTGTGCGAGGTCTCGTACCCCTGAATCATCATCGTCAAGCAGACAAAGTGGGGATAATGTTAATTTATCAAAATTTATCAACTTGGATGCTCAAATTGAATACTACCGAATCAACGCAAAGTCGTTTGTTCATGAGCGAGGGTTCAAGCCCGACGCACAGGATGGTCAGTTAGTGCAAATGATTCGAGAAAGGTGTTGGCATGGTGTGTGCTCTACGCCAGTGGCTGCACCTATGGCTATTGTGCGGGAGTTTTATGCAAATGCGCAGGTAGCGATGGATGGGTTTGCTTTCGTTCGTGGGATTCAAGTGGATTACAGACCGAGCGCCATTCGTCAAGTGTTCTATTTACCCGACCCTCCGGCTAGACAAATAAGTTGGGTGGAGGCAGGTCATTCGGATACAGATTTGAATGTTGTTATCACCGATTTGTGCATTCTAGGGACTCAGTGGACATGCACTCCGGGCACTACTCACCCCAAGACTTTTCCGGCGTCCACTCTCAATCGCTATGCAAAGGCCTAGAACCTATTTGTGTGTGCCAAACTCATGTCATCTTCTCATCAGCATAAGATTATAGTCGAGCGAGCTCTTATAGTATGGGGGATCATTGTGGGTAAGAATATCGATGTTGGTTACCTGATGAATCAGAACATGCGGGGAAGTACCACGAGCAGTATCCCACATGCTTATATAGTGACGCATTTATGTGTTAAAGCCGGCGTGAGGTGGACGGATGAGCAGTTGCAGTACCCAAGCCAAGACATTACGCATGCTATAATCGCAAAATTTGATGATTGGCAAGGGGGTACACCGCATCCCAGAGGAAAGGGTTTTATTCTTCGTCCAACCTCGTCTACGCCCTCATCGCAGCCCTCTAAGACAAATGAAACAGGCACGTCAACTCAAGCAACAGATGCTACTGGGGATCGACAGCTTTGAAGGTTGGAGCGAAAAGTCGACGCTGTGTATGACAATTTTGCAGCATTTGCAACGGGTTTGACGAGGTCACTAGCAGAGGCGTGTCCACCACCAGATTCATCACCTGAAGAGGGTGGTGCAGCTGAGCAGTAGGGGAGTTTCTCTAACCCTTTACCTTCATTCATTGAGACAATGAATATTTTAAGTTTGGGGGTATTGGGTAGTAGGGTAGTTGCATATAGTGTTTGCATGATTAGTTTAAATTTTGCATGTTTTATGTGTAAGATAATAATTGGAGAAATTTTTTCTGTTTTTAGTCATTATTAGTATTTGTGTTAGTATGTGTTTAGTTGCATTTGATGTTTAGTGCATGTCTCATAAATTCTAGCTTTGTGGAAGTGATGTCTAGGCTATGATGATAGTAAATTTTGATGGATTGTTGAGTATTTTATGGATATCTTAAGCTTAGCTATAATGATTTACATGATATGATCAATGATGTTGTTTAGATGCTTTCGGTTTGGACTGTCGTGTTCACAACTGCTTGTAGGCATAAGAATTATGTGTGCATTGCTTAGTAGGAAATGTGGTTTTAAAAAGCGAATTATGTGGAAAATGGACTGAGAATGTGAAAAACATTGATAATCAAACTTTGGGGACACATGGGTATGCTATATATATAAAAAAAAGAAAAAGCTATCTTGAAACCTTCTTGAGCTGAATTATTGACTCTTTGGAAGGGGCGAGATGGAGTGTAAAACGCACTCGCTGTATAAAAAAAAGAAGAGAAAAATAGCAATAAACACCACAGGAAAGAACGAAAATCACACTCGTGAGTAGTAATAAAGCAGTTAAGCCCATTGTTGAACCTTAGTTTGCTTTGATATGTTGGAACAGTCTTTGTTGTATAAGTATACATGAATCTTGATTTAGACCGTAATTTTCTATGTTGAGAAATTTAGCATGTGTATTCTTGCTTTAGTCAAGTTTTGGTGAACACAACACACATACACACAACATTTTTATAGCATGTATGGATTACTTGAGTGTATGATATTATGGCATATTGGACTAAAATTCTGTTATAGCTGGATAATGTAAGACTCATTTGCATCATAATCTAGTTGCATAGCATGTAGTCGCATTGTTAGTGTTTTATGTCGTATGCATTGCTTGAGGGCAAGCAATAGTTCAAGTTTGGGGGTATTTGATAAGTGGGTTTTATACCTACTTATTGGATATCAATTCACGAGAACTATGCCCATCTCAAGTACATTTTAATGTGTTTTTAGCTGCATTTCATTTTATTTTACATTGCATATACTGAGAACTCCTATGGTGTGAAAGTGCAGGAAAACAACATAGCTCGGCATTGGTATGTGGCATGAGATCAGTGATGGCATGACACAAGGGGCGATTGGACAAAAGAAATTTAGCATCGATGGACAACGAAGCAAAATCAGCATGTCAAAGGTTCATTAGCAACATGACAAGAAAGAAGCAAGAGCAGAACACATGAGTGCAGAGTTCAGGAGCCGCGTGGCCAAAAGAGCTAGAAAGCGCGCGCCCGTGCCACACACCTGCAGAAGCCAGAAACTCTACCAGGCGCGCCCGCGCCTATGTTGCACTAGAGCCTCGTGCGGCCGTGCGCGTCATTGATTGCAGTTGCTGACTTTATTTTATTTTTGAAATTTGAAGTGTTTGAGTTGGTATAAACTACTCTGGTTGGTACCAAATGCGATCATCTTTAGTTTTTACGAGTTTTCCATAATAGAGAACTAGGGTTTGACGCTTTGAACGAATTCCAACGAGGATCTAAGCATAGACTTATTATTTTATAATTCTTCTTTAGAATTCAATCATTGATTGCGAACTAGTTTTATGTTGCTGGATATTATTGAGGATTTGAACAGAACTATTGGAATATAATCAGCAATTGGGTTTGATCGATTCTATCTTCTCTCAATTGTTTTTATTTATTTTACATGTGTTGCTCTAATCCCATAATGACTTTCGGTTCAGTGATGAACTAAACTCCATTATGGGATTCTAACGGATTTTAATATGTAGTCTAATTGATGGCTTGATTGTTGGATTGTTAGTGTATCATCAGGAATTTTTATTATGGTTGATTTGATTGCATGAATGCTTGATCACCATTCATTTTATGTATTTGTATGGAATTGAAAGATAACATGCGAGTATGGTTGTAATCATGATAGCATGCGTGTATGGGGCTGAATTGCTTAGCTTTATACTTCGTGAATCAGATAAACATGCATATACTGTTTCACCGTGTTAGTTATATAAGGGCTTGTGCTTAAATTCAATATGGCTGCAATTTCACATAGAAATATAGTGATTTTGGTTTTATTGATGATTACATGATTTCTATTGTATGTGGATATTATGTAAGTAGGTCATAATTCATTGAAAAATGGTTATGTCTACATTCGTGCTCTTGGCTAATTTTCTGTGATACATGAATAATCTTGCATGATGGTGGTAATCAGATGAACTATTAAATGAAGTTAGGATCCCATTATTTCCAGATTTGAGTTATTACATTAATATTCTTCTTTTAGTTATTATTTGAGTTTAGAGTAATTCAAAAATCATAAGTGTTTTGTTTAAGCATATAAAAAATAGTGATATAGTTGATGCATAATAGTTTAATTTAGAAACCTTTCTCCGTGGATCGATACTTTACTTACTCTGTATTACTTGTTGACTCATGTATGCTTGCATGAATTAGAGTCCTTTTATTAGAACTAAAAAGGAGGCAACAATGGTAAATTGAATAAAAAGAGTTATTTCACTTATATAAGACGGTGAATTAAAATGTGTTTTACATAAGAGGATGAAAGGAATATGTTAATTAAAATTTGATGTTTTGAATATATTACATTATATTGTAATATATAAGGGTTTATATTTGAAAGATAAGTGATTAATAAAGAAGAGAACCAATATAATTATAAATAAATATTGGTTAAAGATTTATGCATTAAGTTAATATTTAAGTTATGGTTAACTGAAAATGTGTTGGGACAATTTATGGAAGACAAGAAATTAAGGAATTATATTATATTGGTATTGTATATATAGTGATTAATTTAAGGAAAATGATTATTTTAAATAAGGATGTCCAGATTACAATTTCACAGGGTATAATTATGAAGGTGGTTAAATAATTTAGTACAGTGTGTCACCCATACCTTATATTAAATAAAATTAAAACAACGTGGAATTGGGGAAAAGCCAAACGTGACCTAGACTCCTAATACTTTTATGGTTAAGATTACGAGCTCGAGTTATATAACTCTAGTAAGTGGGATAAATGAGCCTTGTGTGGCATGAGTATTAAAGTTAAACCAGACTAAATGTTTAACTGAAATTATTAAAAGAGAATTAGTAGAAAGGGAATAAATGATTGATATTAATCAGTTTCAGGTGAATCACCAATTTCAGTCACAGCCAGCTTAGCCTCAGTTTACACCAAGACCACCTTTTTCACCGGGATTTTCTCAACAACAACATCACACTCTAGCTGCACCTCAGCAATATTATACCATCCTTATCTACTTTGAACTTTTCTTCTGCATTTTCTACTATTCTCTTCCTTATCTTCTCACATTCTTCATCTTTCTCTTGTGCTTCTTTTACTCTATCTAGTAACGTCGGGTGAGCTTCCATCACGAATAATTTTCCTCCTGCTTCTTTTGGTTCTTCCACCTCTATTTCCAACTTTTCCATTTCTCTTATTAATTCTTCTTGAGTTGTCAGCTTGAATAACTTCTCCCTTCTTTTTCTACTTAAAGCGTCGGCTACTACGTTTACTTTTCCCGGGTGATAAAGAATTTCGCATCATAATCCTTGATTAATTCCAAACACCTTCTTTGTCGTGATATTCAACTCCCTCTCGAAGATATATTTCACTCTTGTGGTCCGTGTATATCTCACATTTTTCTCCATACAAATAATGCCTCCAAATCTTTAAAGCAAATACTACCGCTGCTAACTCCAAGTCATGGGTAGGGTATCGCTTTTCAAAATCCTTCAATTATCGTGACGCATACGCAATGACCTTTCCATGTTGCATTAGCACACAACCAAGTCCTTTATGCGACGCATCACTATACACTACAAATCCTCCTGTATCATCCGATAATGATAATACAGGTGCTTCACTCAACCTCCTCTTCAATTCTTGAAAACTCTCCTCGCATTTATCCATCCACACAAACTTCACCGTCTTCCTTGTTAGATTGGTCAGTGGGGTTGCTATCTTAGAAAAATCTTGGATAAATCTTTGATAGTACCCAGCTAAACCTAAGAAACTTCTTACCTCTGTTGGCGTCCTTGGTTGTTCCCAGTTACTTACCGCCTCCACTTTTGCAGGATCCACGGAAATTCCATTTTGATCTATCACGTGTCCTAAAACCTAAACCTTCTCCATCCAAAATTCACATTTTGAAAATTTAGCGTACATCTTTTCCCTTTGCAAGGCTTCCAATACCATCTTCAGGTGTTCAGCGTGCTCTTCCCTAGTTTTTGAATAAATCAAGATGTCGTTAATAAACACTACTACAAACTTATCTAAGTATGGCTTGAAAACTCAGTTCATCAAGTCCATAAATGCTGCCGGAGCATTAGTTAACCCAAATGACATCACTAGAAATTCGTAATGTCCGTAACGTGTTCGAAACGCTGTCTTTGGTATGTCGTCCTCTCGCATTTTCAACTGATGATAACCCGTTCATAAATCTATCTTGGAAAAACACTTCGCTCCCTTCAATTGATTGAAAAGGTCGTCTATCCTTGGCAATGGATATCTATTCTTAATCGTCACTCGGTTCAACTCCCAATAGTCGATACAGAGCCTCATCGATCCATCCTTTTTCTTTATAAATAACAACGGTGCTCCCCAAGAAGACACATTTGGCCGAATGTAACCCCTATCTAGCAATTCTTGCAGTTATATCATCAATTCCTTCTTTTCCACTGGCGCCATACGATATGGGGCTTTTGAAATCGGTGTCGTTCCTGGTGCTAAGTCTATTACAAATTTGATTTCTCTGTCTGGCGGAAGACCAGGCAGATCGTATGGAAACACTTCTTGAAAATCTTGGACTATCAATATATTCTTCATTTCTTCTCCCTTTTTTTGAGTCTCTACTATATAGGCCAAATAACCTACACATCCTTTCTTTAACAATTTCTTGGCTTGCATCATCGTAAGGCAACACGATTGCTTGAGCGATGAGCTACCATAAAACACTACCTTAGACTGATTTGAAGTCTAAAGGTTCACACTCTTCTCTTGATAATTGATTATCGCAGCGTGGCTGGATAACCAATCTATTCCTAATATCACATCAAATTCTCCCAGTATAATCGGAATTAATTCTACCTTTAGTTTGTGCTCTCTAATGTTTGCACAACAGTTTCGGTAAACAAACTCTACGGGGATTATTTCCTTATTTACAACCTCTATGTTCAACGAATTTTCTAATCATTTATGGGGTATGTTTAGTTGCCTAGCAAATTCTTCAGACATAAAGGAATAGGTAGCGCCCAAATCAAATAATACATATACATTTATATTATTGATTGGGAGAATACCTGACACCACATCCTTTGCAGTCACTGCGTCCTGGACAATCATGTTAAAGGTTCGGGCAGTCGGTCGGTTAGATTGCGTTGGTCCGCCGATCATCAGTTTGCTGCCCCCTCCCTGTTGGCCGCTTCCTCCGATGCTCCCCTTCTTTGGGCAATCCTTGATTTGATGCTCAGTTGAGCCACATGTGAAACATCCCTTGATCTTTTTTGAATTTGGGAAGTTAGGTGAAATATGCCCTTCTTGGCCGTAGTTATAGCAGACACTGTGTCCCTTCCAGCACTTCCCTTGATGGTTCCTCCCACATTTCGAGCAAGCTTCAGTTCTTTTCTTAAACCCTCCTTGATAACCCTCTGACTTACTGATGGTTCGATTGTTGGTATTGTTGTTGTTGTTGTTGTTGCGGTTATCCCATTTCCTCTTTCCCAGATGGCTTCCACCACTACTACTCCCTCCACGAGTTTCTCCCACAACATTCTTGTTTTTCTTTTCCTTATTGTATTGGCTCAATGCCTCGCTACCTCCGTCAGCAATTATCGCCTTCTCTAACAATGTGACGAACGAGTCGATTTAAAGGACCAACACCTTGTTGAACAACCAAGGTTTTAGTCTGAGTTCGAAGCGTCGAGCATTCCTTTCTTCGGTGTCGACTTGATGTGTTGCAAATCGTGCGAGTTCATTGAACTTGGCTGCATACTGCGCCACCGTCATCTCCCCTTGCTTCAGTTCTAGAAATTTTACCTCCATCCTATTCTTCATGCTCTTCGGGAAGAAATTCTCGAAGAACAAAGTCTTAAACCTTTCCCAGGATATAGTTCCTTCTCCCGCCCTCTATTGATTTGTTTCCCACCAGTAGTTTGCTTCACCCCTCATCATGTATGTAACGAACAATGTTTTCTGGTCTTTACCCACACGAGCAATGGTGAAGGTCTTCTCCATTTCCTTGATCCACATTTGCGCTACGATAGGATCGGTAGTACCCACAAATTTCGTAGGTCCTACGCTCTTAAAATCCTTGAAGTTTGTGACCGGAGCTACTTGGTGATTGGGTGGTACTGGTTCGTTTCTTCCCCTAAGAGCTTCCCCTAGAAAGTCTACAAGCCTCTGTATCGGATCCACTGGTCCTCTCTCATGATTTATCGATTCTTCTGGTGCAGTTATTCTACGTCTGGGCGACATGCTTCTGTATCATAAAATTTTCATTTTATTATCTAGTTATATTACTTAGACATTTTTCAAATAGAAAAATTTATAACACGTTTCGGAAATAAGATCATTTATATTCATATGCCAAATCGTTACATCACATGTTTATCTCTAGCATACTTCTATAATTGACACAACATATCCCTTAATATTACAAAAGACGGGGACAACACCAACATATTACCCCTCTAATATTTTTCAAAAGTTGGGGTTTACTACCATCTCACATCTTACATAAAAAGACTGAGATTTCACAACACACATAATAAAAATATTACAACTACTAAAATTTAACACCTAGACTCAATCCAATATCCCGCGCTCCACAGCGCTCTGGTACTCTATCTAGGAAATGTGCACCACTAAATCACGGCTTATGGTGTGTCGAGTTTGTCCCTGCTCTGCCGGATAACGATTTACTCCATCAATCAACCTTCCCATGGCCGTGCGTAGAGCATAGCCCATGTTGTTCATCTTCCTCTTTTTGCATCTCCCTTCATACTCTAGATCGTTAGCCCTATCATTGGCTCCTTCCCACTTCTCCTCAAAGTGGATCCTATCTTCAAACTCATAGATGCGTAACTCACATTGATTTTACCTTTAAAATCTTTTAGAAACATTTTTAGTTTTCTTATACTTACCTCATATGTGAAACATCACCTAAGCTACTCATATATGTTGAAGCACCTTTAGGCTAAGTTTTGTTCCTTTGTTGTATTTACTCATAAATTTCCATTTTACCAAGTTAAAAGAGCTTATTATAACAACTACTAACTATAGTATTCGTTAACCACATAACATTATCAAATAACCCCTTTAAGTTCATACTTGCGTATTTATTTAGGAACGCTTTTAGTTCATGCTTGCATAGTTTATAAAGTGTCTAACTAGATGTGTGAACATATTAGTTATTTCTAGAGGCATAAAGCATCCTATCATATTTGTTCAAAAGTTTGCAATACAAGTCCTAGAGTTTTCCATCTCAATTGGTTTTCAATGATTTAAGATGTTATGACTAATAATCTATATATGCAAGGTACGTTGAGTCCACACTTCATGTATATTTACAAGATCAACTATAAACATATGTTCACAAGATTAGATTCAAAAAGGCGTAAGGTTTTATATACATGATTTTTGTCTTTTAACTTTTCATTTAAGAAGGTTATGATTCGACTCTAAACCTACTAAACACCTTGTAACATACATTGATACATGTTTAAGGAGTATGTATGTTCTTGAAATTAAGTGGAGTTTAAGACTTCTTGCATCAAACAAACAAACAAAATTCTTTTATTGTTATAAGACCTTCACGGAATAAGGCGTTTAGTTTCAGGACCTTCACTTGTATGCATGTGTCCCTACTAAAACACGAGCAAGTATCCCCTGTTTGGACTATTATGAAATTTTCAACCAAACTCTCATCCAAGCAACAATGTAATGATACATTCTAACAAGTTTCAATTATAAACATTTCAACTTAAAACAAGTGTTTTCATACTTTTTTATGAACTTTGTAAAACTTGAATGTATGAACATCTAGAGGAGGGTTACCTTTTCTAAAGTTGAATTGTTACTCTAGCTTCAATTTGCAGATTGTATAAGCTTAGCCCAACCACACTCTCACACACTAGAACTTTTCTCAGAGAACTTAGCAACATGTCTGTGAATGAGAAGGGCTTTATTTATAGGCAAGCTTGTGACCAATTTGGTTTTACTCAATGAATCAAACCATTGGAATGGAGAAGAAGCTAATGGTTATGAAGGATTTGGTGAAAGAGTACTAAGTAGCCCACTCCCCTCTCTATGATTTGCTAGCTATGTGGTTGGTAATGAAGGACTAGGCCAATGGCCTATTACGTGAAGAAGAGATGGAGTGACACTCATATTGGGACACTACCAATTCTCAGCATTTTATTAGCACACTTAGGTTTATTTTACCCTTTGTTCACAATTAATCATACATATCCATCAACTTATTAATCACACATACAATCATATATGTAAGACCCCGAATTTTATGAAATAAAAGTATTCAATTTTTCTTATAATAACTATAAGTTTAAAGTTAAGGGTGATATATGAATTTTTTTCAAAATACGCAAGTGGTTATAAAATATTCATTGTTGTCGGGGAATATTCGTTTAGTCGTAGAATATTCTTTCTGTCGGGGAATATTCGTACGACGGCGCAACCATTTGTGAGCCCCATAATGGATAACTGTCGGATAAAGAAAATGACAAATTTGAGTTTTTATAAATAACGACGTAATCGTTACCGTTAACACTGTTGGAATACCCGGTGGTTAAAATACAGTAATACGCGTTATTGCATAGTATTTTTGAAATTATTGATTCTTACATAAGAAGGCACTACTCAATAATTATTGCAGTAATTACTGTTCAATATTTTATTTTTATTGGTTCAATAATTGCTGCGTTGATATTTTATATTATTGTTGTTTCAATAATTGTCACTGCACAGTATTTTCCATTATTAGATCAATAATTAATATTATTTGAATAATATTATTAGATAGCATTATTGGCAATGTCTAGAAAGTTTTGTCAAGGAGAGGTTTGGTCACCTAATTGCGCGGCCAGTAAGGAGAAATTCTTATTGAAAGCCCCTCTTCCTGAACTACCGTTGTTGTCATAATTGTGATTCTGTAATATTATTTGTGAATAATTAATTATTGATTTATATGATAAGGAAATATTTATTTTATGTGGATATAAATGATGGATATATTTATTTTTATGTGGATAAAAATGAAGGAATTAATGTTGAGGTGTTTTATCAGTATTTTGTCGGTGTGGAGGTATTAAAAATCATCCGTTTGTGGATTTCGAATATTTTTGGTTTGGAATTTGGAAAAACTCAAAGCTACAAAGTTGTAGGGAATTCGATTTCAGTCAGAATGGACATAAAATTCATATTTTTCAAGGATGGCTTGCTGGAATTTCAGTTTGGGTAGACGTAGAGGATAAGAGAAAATAATATATTATTTTATTAATTTAGTCTCCTTTGGCGTTCTAGCATTTTCCTATAAATAGAAGCTTAAGTTAGAATTGAAAATCACACCAGAAACAAGTTTTTTTTCTCTCTATATTATCAAGCATATTTTTGAGAGTATTTAGATACTTTGAGAGTTGCTATTTAGTAGAAGTTTCCTCCGGTTTTTCATCCGAAGTACTGCTCTCTTGAGGTAGGGGATTTTAAGGGTTATTATGTTTTTTAGTTCGTACTTCTTCCGTCCTTTAGAAAATACTGGAAAAATTTGAAATGATATTTTGATGAGTTTTATTGATTGTGTCCAAAAATGGCGATTTTTGGATGTATAGATTAAGAGTTATGAATTTTACGGGAAAAGACTATTTTAAAAGTATCCGCTTATAACTCCTTGTGGTTAACTCTAAAATTAATGAAATTTTTATTGTGAGTACATCTATATAAAATCAGTGTACTCTGTAAATTTCGGAATTTTTGGACAAGAGTACAATTTATGATAATTGTCTAAATATTCGGCGGTTTTGGCCATATGAAAAATAGTAAATGAATTTTAAAAATTCTGATAAAAATATATGATCAATATGGGACTATATTCTGCTAAATCCCGGAAAAGAAATATTTTTGGAACTGATTTGGTATTTTTCATGAAAATGGTCTAGTTATGAGTAAAAGAATTAAATATGTTATGTGAAGTAAGAAAATTGGAAAATATGATTCTATGGCTTATGCAGATTTTTGATGAGGGTTTTGGTTATTAGTGATGAAATCTTATGAGTTTGGAATTTTAGGATGATTTAATGCATTATTTAGTAAAGTGTAAACAATTAAAATAAATTGTTTATAAGTTTAAGAAATGTTATTTCAATATCATTATACCGAAATATTTGTATGGATTTTATTGTGGAATTTCTACCTTTTTGAGTCGGGTTTACTATTCATGAGTTACTATTCACGAGTTATTATTCATGAGTTACTATTCACGAGTTACTATTTACGGGTCTATTCACAACAAAATTGGTTTCTTTGTCCGACCAAATTATAGTTGAGTTATGAATATTACTCTTGAGATTAAATCTATATGTTGATTATATTATTTTTATTATCATATATAATATTTTTATAACCCTAATGATGATATTAATTTCTATTTGACTTGAGTATAAAGATGGGTAGATTATTGGTTTGATCATGACTATGGGTTCTCTTTGGGCAGTAGTGCAAAGTTGAATTGTTGACTGGTATGATCGTGACCATTGAATTTATAATTGAATATCTTTAGCTTAAGTGCAAAGGTGAAATGATCAACATGGTTATAATTATTGAATTTATTATAGTTATTCATGGTCAAAACCCGTGGACCAGGCATGACCATGAACTTTCTGGGTAACCCAGAAAGCCTTTTACAGCGTCAGATAACCTTTTGTGAGTCTCGAATCTGACATGTTTTAGGTTTTTTTTATGTTGTGTTTATAACCATGTTTTAGCCTGTATAATGGACTATAGATCTAGGTCTTTAGACCGCTTAAACAATCATCATATGGATCATAGAAAGTGGTCAAAGTAGGCCACTCGCTCTGCTTTTGCAATTCTGGAATTTCTAGAAAACCGGATGAACAACCCTCTGACAGGGTTTGACCGAGTCGTATCTTATGGATCTGTTGTTGTTAAACTAACTTGTTGTTATATTCATGTACCTTGACACTAGTACTACAGATTTGGACCATAAAATAACTAATTGGAAGACCAGGACCTAGAATTTATCGAGCATCAAGATGGGACGTACTCTAAACTGCCTGAGTTTCTGGGTAACCTTGAAAACCCAGGAACATGTTGTCAGTGACTTTGGAGAATCAGATCTCCTTGTTGAGAAGTGTTATAATCAAGATGTTAGTTGATAATTGTAGAGTTACATTTACACTACAAGATCGTGGTTAGAAACTTCCCAGAAACAATTTTAGTTGAGAATTACATCTAGTCAAAGTTGACCCCTTGTACTGCTGGCTGTCGGTGTTCTTGAGGCTCAAGAACACCAACAACGATGTTTAGTGTCTCTAAAGGCCTACAACGACGGTTTATTTATTTTCTAATTTCTGAATATTCCGGAAATTATTTGAAAATAGAAATAAATTATAAAAATTACCAAAAATGGTTTTAAAAATTATTTTAAATTCTGAAAAATAACTTTTAATTATTTGGGATATTTTTCTTTAATAATTATAATTATTTGAATAAAATGATATTTAATTTATTTAACTAGTATATTAAATAAATTAGAGAAAAATGATTTAATATTATGAAAAATCATTTTAAATAAGAATAATGTATTTAAAAATATTTTGAGTTATAAAATGTAACTTTTAGTATTTTTGGAGAATTTTCATTAATAAATTAATATTAATGATACTAGATTTATTTAATTATTAAATTAAATAAATAAGATAAAAATAATTTTATTGATTTAAAATCATTTTTAATAAGAATAAAGTGTTAGAAAATATTTGGAATTATAAAAATTATTTTCAATATTTTTGGAGAATTCTCATTAATAAATTAATATTAATGATATTAGATTTATTTAATTATTATATTAAATAAATGAATTAAAAATGATTTTATTGAGTTATATTCATTCAATTATTATAGTGGTTAATTATTTCTAATTATACCACGTCCAGGGATTTATTGTTGATAATTCGCAGTTAGTGCATGTTTAATAATTCAAATTGAGTTACTGATTCGGAGAATATACATTTGTAGAATAACTGTTGTTGGATATTCATATTCGTAGAAGATAGAATTGACAATACAGATAATTCCTTTTTATTATCAAATTATGTTGAGAAATGTCTTAGCTAATTATCCTGGCTGGGAACATTTGTTAGAACTTGATAAATTCGAGAAGAGAATTCAATTGTTATTGATAGATCGATGCCAATTATTTCGGCTAGATCGATAAGTAAATAGAAATTGAAATCATTGAATTTCGTTGTTAAATCAAAATCTTGATTCTTGAGACTTGAGAAGAACAACCTTTATATAAAGGGAACATTTTAGGTCGTATATTCTACCATTGCACAAGATCGTTAAGTATTATGCATAATATAGGGTATAATAAAGTTGATCACTTGTTATACTTGCAGAGGGGTATGATTTAATCTTTATGGTTATCTGATACTCATGCGTATGTATCAAAGTAAATCTTTGATAGATACCCGAGAAAAGAAGTTCTAGATCTAGTGTGATCACTCAGCATAAATCTGGAAAACATTCCACTTTGTAATTGCGTAGAATTGATTCTTGATTATTCATTAGAATATCGCAGAAACTTTGAAAGCGTTGTACTCTTTCATTATCAAATTATTGTGTTGCATAGATTGTAAAAAAACTTGTTAATTATTAAAGCTTTGTTCAGCTATTTCAAAGTTTCCCGAACTTTGGTTTCCTTCTATCAAAATAGATAGTCTGTTCTTATTGATTCGTATACATTTATTGTATGTCTTAACTTGCGGGGCAAACTAGTTGCTTACCCTTGCTATAAATAAAACATTTCAGCTAGGAATGAAGAGGCCAGCGGGTCAAAGAAGAACAAAGGCAAAAGCAAGATGCTGGAGTAGTTATAAAGAACTTATTATTATGTTGTATTTGTAAACTCTTTTTGTTTTAACTAAGGGGTATGTTTGTAATTTTAAGGTTAACAAACCTGAGACTTATGTATTAACAACTTCTGTTAATGAATCTTGTATTCCTATTTATATTTAAATGGGTAGTTAGATGTTATTATATTGTGAATCATGAACACCAAACTCGGGGGTCAGGTAACCCGAATTTGGGGGTGTCACACTTATCCTCTAATTCTCACGTGGCCTCTTAGGTATCGTGGTTTCGCCAAACCACTTTTACAGAAGATATAATTTTATTCCTCAACGTTTGCTCCTTTCTATCTAGTATTTGAATAGGAGTTTCTGACTGTAGTATGCAAACAAGACAATCATGTTTGATGATAAAGCATATACTTTGTAACAATCTTATTCATTTATTAATAAAAAGTATTCATTTATTAAAGGCTTTTAATTATCTACATGATGCTGTTTTATAATATGTGATAAACCCATAGTTTTAAGCAATGCTTTTAGAATAATGATGATGATTATTCTAATGAGATCTAAATTCTTTGAAAGCTTAAAACTAAAATAGTTCCCAATCGTTGGATTACTAAATTGGGGATTAGTGAATCCGGATAGATTGGTACATACGTTGCTTGCTCATTGGATGAGGATGATTGATCTCATGATCATTTGTGTGGAGACACTAAAGCAAGTATATAGGTGCTTATTAGAGAATAAGTTCACTGAACGTGGCTTTCGCTAAGGAATACCTATTGGAGTTGTACTTGCACACATTGATAGGAATTCTCAGTAGTGATAGTAGTATGTCATCCTTGGACTTGAGGTCATCATAGTATCTTGTGTATGATGAGTTATACTTTTGACTTATTCCTTAAGACCTTTAGGGTATATCAAAGGGTATGCTTGGGTATAATAAGTTGTACATGGAGATAATGTATGATCAATAAAGAATCTACCAGCTTCTAATAAAAGAAGAGAAATGTCCTATGTGATTCGATAAATGACAACCCAAAGTCCTCCTGGCTATATGTAAATGAAATTAGAAAGGAGTTTCTAATTTGTATTATTTGAGTTGTGGCATTTAAGGATCGAAATACATATAATTAAATAAAATAAGACTTGACAAAGAAATTCCATGTCTTATATTTAATTGGGACATTGTATGGTGGAAGGATCGAATTAGTACGATAACTATTTACTCAAAGGTTCTTTTTATGATTAATGTTGAAATCTATATTATCTGAAAGTCGTTGATCGCTAGGAGGCTTATCCTATTGTAGAATAAATATTATTTATTTAAATAAATTAATATTTTAATTTATTTATTTAAATAAGATTAGAACTGTTCTAATTGATTTATTCACAACCGGTTTAATATGGAGAACCTAAAGGGTCACACCATAAAAGGAAGAATAATTATTTAAGAAGTTAATGGCATAATCGTAATAATATGTTAAGTATATTTAATTTAATTTATGGTGATAGAATAAATTAAATAGCTTAATATTTATTATTTAATATTTTAGAATAATTAAATATAAATTAATAAGAGAAGTCTTATTAATATTATTACAATTATTATTATTTTAATTTCTAAAAGAGTTTAGAAATTAATTTAATATAAGTACTCTCATGTATTCCTAATAGGATTAGGAGGGAAAATTAGTTAAAGGAGTTTAATTAATTATCCCTAATAAGATTAGGGAGCCCATTTAATAAAAAGAGTTTAATTAAATAATACCTTATTTTATTAAATAGGGTTACCTGATATCTTTATAAGAGGAGTCTTATATCAGATATCAAAATATACGCAATTCCAAAAGTTGGAGAGTATGTTCTTTTCTATAGAGATAGAAAACTAGGGTTTTCCAAATACCCATCTTCTTGAATTCTTCTTCTTCCTTGGTGGATCATTTCTAGAGGCCAAACACTTGGGTGGCTAACGTTGATCAAAGGAAGGAACCAAACCCGGTGGATTCAAGTTGAATGCGAAAAGGATTGGAGGTGAACTTGTACCTGAGGAAGCTCGGATCTTCAAGGGTATGATTCATGTTCTTTCTTTTTCGTTTAATTAATAATTGTGCATAAAGGGTGATCTGGGTATATGGTTTGTAAAATTTTTAAAACTCTGATTTTCCACGTTTTCACTTATTTTGTGCAATTTGATTGCGTTCATGAATATTACAAACCTAACAGTGGCATCAGAGCCAAACCTTTATGCGAATTATTAATTGTTTAGATTTGATATGTATATTGATATGTGTTTAGAATAATTTAATTGGGCATAATGTTGTTGTATAGAATTTATTTTAAAAAAAAGGTTGATTCACGAATTACTTAGCAGGATACACGTGAATCCAGATTTTCGTTGGAAATTCATGGACAATTCAAAAGTTGAATCCTATTGAATACGGTATAGTAATCATGTATGATATAGTAATCATTATGTGTAATCATTTTGTCAGGATATCTTTTATATATATATGATAGTTATAGGAGATTCATGAATCACGGTTTCTCGCATTATGTTATCCATCCAGTTTATTATATATATTTTTTATTAACCAAAGATTTTCTCCTGGTAAGTATTATATATGGTCCTCATGTTGTCGATGGTGATATGGGCAAATATGATGCCTCTCAGCAGAAGTTAAAATACATCCTCAAAGGAATTCCAAAAAATGAAATCCTTGATTTTCTCAGGAATCATGATGACACGATCACTATGCTAGACAGTGATGATGAGAAATATGACCCATTTGGTGGCCCGTGCTCTCAGCCTAAATAATGGAGGCATGCTAATGCTTAAAGCATTTTGTTGGGTTTGTCGTTTGCCTTAATAATTCAGGCTTTTGGTGATAAGATTCTCATCTTATCTTTTGTGGTCCATGATATGGGGGCATTCTAAAACAAATTATAAACTCAAACGAAGTTTTAGTTTGTTTTGTTTCTGGAAAATGGAATGATGCAAAGAAAAACTATTCCACTATAAAAAAGGAAATTTGTTCCATAGTTCTGTGTATTGATAAATTCCAAGGAGATCTCTTAAACTAGAGATTCCTTCTTAGAGTTGATTGTAAATCAGCTACAGAAGTCTTAGAGAAGGACGTTAAAAACGTTGCTTCTAAACAAATTTTTGCTCGGTGGCAAGCCTTGCTATCAGCCTTTGATTTTGACATAGAGTTTATTAAAGGAGACTCTAACTCTTTGCCAGACTTCTTAACTAGAGAGTTTTTGCAGGATACTCCTAATATTTGTGTGTTAAATCTTGACAGGTCTCCTAGATGCTCAGCCAAACCAGCAATGGAGAGACCCTCTAATGACTTCCTCAAAGGACAATCTTCAGGATCTCAAAAGCAGGGCAACAAAGGAAAGACTCCTGAGCTTAAAGTTCAGATTCATTCTAACTACCTGGACACCATGATCAGAGAAGTAGTTGATATTGAAGATGTGGATGCAGTCAGATCTCCAGAACAAGTAGCTGATCTCTATTTATCTTACTCTCATGATCTACCAGTTTTTCTCCCTAAAACTAGAGAGTTTTTTGAAAAAATTCTGGTTGAAACAGGCTCAATTATAGTCTCTCATAAACCTAGAGATCGTTATAATCTGGCGTTCTCAACGGTTAAGATCTTAAAGGTCTTACGTCCTTGTGACTGGGTGGGTGACCGAAGGACTCATAAATATTTGAAACAAAATCTATGGTTCCTAAATACTTTAATTATTTTGATTACACCCTAGCATGGAAAAAGTTTTTATATTATCAAAATGAGCACTATACCCATAGTTGGTTTCTTCACCCTAAGTTTCCCAAAACCATCAATGTTCTGGATTTTCCTGCATGGTTTCAGTCTTGGTTCTATTACTGGGGACCAGTCCCACAGTTTTTTCCCCCTAAGGTTGAAGATATGTTTGATAGATATTTTCAAACCTCAAATGGCCTTTATGAGAATCAAGCCTTATTATCTTCTATTGTGCTAAATGAAATTCCTTGGATTTTTAAATGGTCATATACTATTACTCAAAGATGCAGAATGGGGTTCGTTCGCTTCATTGCGGAACATAACCGGCCATTAAATGGTGGTCCAAATTTGATGAGGACAAAATTGAAAATATTCCTCCTCATGTTGTCGATGGTGATATGGGCAAATATGATGCCTCTTAGCAAAAGTTAAAATCCATCCTCAAAGGAATTCCAAAAAATGAAATCCTTGATTTTCTCAGGAATCATGATGACACGGTCACTATGCTAGACAGTGATGATGAGAAATATGACCCATTTGGTGGCCCGTGCTCTCAGCCTAAATAAAGGAGGCATGCTAATGCTTAAAGCATTTTGTTGGGTTTGTCGTTTGCCTTAATAATTCAGGCTTTTGGTGATAAGATTCTCATCTTATCTTTTGTGGTCCATTCTGATCATCTTTTTAGGCCTGCTGTCCTCTCTACTCCATCTTATCTAGGAAACGCGTCAGCATTGTTATGGAATGCTTTTCTTGCTTTTGCTTTTGTAAAAGTAGATTCCTTTTAAAAGTTGTTTGTTTTTTGTAATCATTTTGTTTCTCCTCGTTCCTATAAGAGGATAGGTCTGCCCTTCTGTGAAGGCATCCGAAAAATTTTTACTCAGTTTATTTCTTAAGTTTTCTAGTGTGAATTATCAAGTTCGATGTTCTCAAGCTTCCAACTCTATGTAAGTTTGTATGTTATTCAATAATATTCCGCTTTTGTTAATCTTTATATTCATACCAAAATCGTATTATATATGGTCTGTATTCCAAAGTGATATCATATATGATTATATATATCTTGTTTCCTGATTACTTACCGTAATATTATATATATTATATATTTTATATATATATATATATATATATATTCTTAATTATTTTATAATTAAAATAATATATATTTTAATCTTAAAATAAAAAAGTTTATTTTAATATTAAAATATAAAATTTATTTTAATTTTAAAATTAAATTTCATGCTAACTAATTAGAGTTGGAATTGGATTCCATGATAACTAATTTGAGTTGAAATTGGATTCCTAATTTCCTTAAATAAAGAAGTTTATTTAAATATGGAATAAGATTCCATATTATTCAAAAATAAAGGAATTTATTTGTGAATAGGAAAGAGAATCCATGTTTGCTTAAATAAAGGAGTTTATTTAAATATGAAATAAGATTTCATATTATTCAAAATAAAAGAGTTTATTTGTGAATAGGAAAAAGAATCAGTCTTTCCTTAAATAAAGGAGTTTATTTAAATATGAAATAAGATTTCATATTATTCAAAATAAAGGAGTTTATTTGTGAATAGGAAAGAAAATTTGTGTTTCCTTTAATAAAAGTTTTTTTTTTACATGGAATTGGATTCCATAATTAATTAAAATAAAGGAGTTTATTTTGATTAAAATAGAATAGTTTATTTTATTCAAAATTAGATAAATTAAAATAAAATAGTTTTATTTTGATTTAAATTTGGATTAAAATAAACTAGTTTATTTTGATTCAAAATTAGATTTTATATTAACTAAATTTTGCCCATTAAATGATATCAATATATATATTGAATGTTATTATTCATGAGATGAATGTTATTTATTGATGCATATAATGATGTGTATGATAATAAATGGGATTGATTATGGACTATTGACCAATGTGATTGGATATTTTAATTGGATGCATGAATGTATGAGTTTTATTAAATGGGGTCTCATTGACTGCCTTCTCTAATTTTTTCTTAATGTAAATTCTATCTCCTCCTATGTACTTCCTCTTGACTGCTGATCAAGGTTTCTATTTATTTTAAAATAGTTTTGTAATAGGAATAGTTAGAATTAATTTTAAAAAATTGGAGATCAAGTAACAAGGAGCGCTTGAAGACCCGTTTGTAATGGAGCCCAGGTTTAAATGTAATAGTTATATTTAAATATTAATTCTTGCACCCCTAGGTTTGACCTTTTGGTTCACTTGGTGGCTCTAGTGAACCAAACTAGAATAAAGTCCATAATCAATTCGGGTAGAATATAGTATTCTATATGTGCATGCTTATAATATATATATATATATATATATATATATATTACGCAAACATGCTTCGCATGTTAATTAATATGACGCGTATTTTATATATATATATATATATATATATATATATGTGTGTGTGTGTGTGTGTGCATGCGCGCTAAACAAGATGAGACAAATTAATAACAAACCCCTCAAATATTTTATATTAAGTTGTAACGTTCAAAGATATTTGGAATATCGAACGTCGCCTTCTAGCGTGATAGAAACAATAGAGTATTGAATATTTAATATGAGTTTGTTGTGCACACACAAGGCGAGTATTAAATATTTAAGATGTTGTTTTTATTACATATGATGTTTATAAGGAATTGAACATTACTGCTTTGTTGTGCACACACAAGGGCTGTAGTTTTCTCTTCACTTGTATGGAAATGCTGGGTCTGACTTAACTTAAATCATTTTAGTTCGGATGTGCACAAACTTGACCATTATGATTTAAGAGGCAAAATACAAGGAGTTACATAGTTGATGTAATTGACAAGAGTTGTCTACCTATTTATTTATATATAGTTTGTTGTGCACACATAAGGCTATATACATTTGAAATGGGATCCTTATTCTCAGTAGCTTATCTTTAATTAGATATTGCCGAACTATATATATTGAGGGTAATATAGTTTGAAGAAAATAGTGGGAGATACCAATTTAAAACAAGACCTAATTTATTTTGGTAATTAATAAAAGAATGTATGCTATAATGTTGTTAATTATAAATTCATTTACAGAATTTTACAATGTCTAAATTACTATCACTGTGAAGCATATTAGATGCTATTTAACCGAACTGTATTAAACGGATTGGTTAAGAAAATTGAGAAAAGTTCTCATGGCTGAAAAGCTATCTTATGTCCTTAATACGCCTATCCTTGCAATGGTTGCAGATAATGCCTCTGAGGAAGAGATTGCTACTTTTAGAAAGTGGCAAGATGATGCACAGTTGGCTCAATGCATCATGCTCGCATCCATGAGTAACGAGCTTGAGCTTCAGCATGAAACTATGGATGCTCATACTATATTCCTGCACATCAAGTAGTTGATGGTGAAGAAAGTAGGACTGATAGATATAAGATATCTAAGGAGCTCTTCCGATCTAGAATGACCAATGGCACTATAGTACAGACAAAAGTCCTTTATATAATCAATTTGATTGATCAATTAGGACAACGAGTTTTGTCATGGATGGAGAGTTGAGCCAAGATTTGATCTTACACTCACTCCCGGACTCCTTTCACAATTGTTGTGAATTTTTCATATGAACAAGCTAGATATCATCCTCGTTGATTTGCTTAACATATTGAAAAATGTTGAGAGTCACTTTCTAACCAAGAAAGACCGAGTCATACTGATAGGGGCCAAAGGATCTTCTGAAAAGAAGAACGATTCTAAGAAGGGAAATATAAAGGCAAAAACAAAGGATAATAAGAACAAAACTGATACGGATAGCAAAGGAGTTTGCTTCCACTACAATAAGCCAGGACACTGGAAAAGAAACTGCGAGAAGCATCTTAGAGAGGCTAACCAAAGAAGCTTAGTGAAGTTTTGGTTACAATACAGTTTTTGTTCATGATTGAAATAATTTTTCTTTAAGTCAAGGTTCTACTTGGGTATTTGATACCGGCTTTGGTTATCATAAATATAGATTTATGAAGGGACCAAGCAGAAGTAGAAAGCTAAACAAAGATAAGCAATCCTATGTGTGGAAAATGAAGCAAAGGTTGCTACATTAGCCATAGAAACTTATAGTTTAGCACTGCCTACGAACAAGTCTATTAAGTCAATAAGTTGTTATTATATTCCAGTTCTTGTTGGAAACATTATTTCATTTTATTGTTGGACAATGAAATCTTTGGTATTATATTTAAGAACAATTGTTGTTCTATTTATAATAATAATAATGTTTTGTATAAAACTAGAATATTATTTAATGGATTTTATATACTTGACTTACGTGAAAATAATTTTGCAAATTGAACAAACTAGTATAAGAACAGGAGATGATCATTCAAAGAGTTGAATGTATGTATTTGTTGAAATACAAGTGTGAATTCTTTGAAAGGTTCAAAGAATTCAGAAGTGAAACAAATTGACAAAGTATTAAGATTCTTTGATTAGATCAAGGAATAAATACTTGTGCAATAAGTTTCTAGATCATCTTAAATGGGTTTCTCATAATGGACGCCTCCTGATACGCAATAATTAATTGATGTATCTGAAAGGAAAAATCGTACCTTGTTGGATATGGTACGGTTCATAATGATTTTACCGACATTCCAGTATCCTTCTAGGATCATGTCCTAGAAATGGCTGCATATCTACGAAAAAGATAACCTCAAAATCCGGCCCCAGGACTTCATAAAAGTTATGGACAGGGAGGATTCCTAATCTTAAGTATGTTAAGATATGGGGTTGTCCAACTTATGTGAAACAGTTTCAAACGATAAGCCTTTGACAAGATTTGACATGTACAGATTTGTGGGACATCCTAAAGTAAGTTTAGGGTATATGTTCTATAATCCTACTTAGCAAAAGGTGTTTATTGAGAAACATGCTGCCTTCTAAGATAAAGATGTTTATTATTGAAGGGGCTAGTGGGAGGATAATAGATCTTGAAGAGTTTAAGAACCACAAATCACTATAAGTCAAATAAGAGGAACTCAGATAGATAGACCTATTGTACCACAATCGAATCATAAATCTGGAATAGTACCAAAGATACCTAGGAGGTATGGATTCATAATGGATGATGATGATGAGGTACGCATCATAGAAGATGATGAACCAGAGTTACACACGATGTGGTAAGAGTTCTAGTGTGTACAAAAGGGTCAGTGGGAGCGTCGTGAAATTTCTAGTATTATATGTTGATATACTACGGATGAGGAATAACATACCAATGCTACAATCAGTAAGGATAAAGTTGTCTAAACATTCCTCCATGAATGATTTGGGAAGAGTATCTTAATTGGGGATGCAAATCTATATAGATAGATTTAAAAGAATGCTCGACTTAACCCAAGGAACGTATATTCATTTGATGCTAAAGTCGTTTAACATGGCAAACTCCAAGAGATGTCTCATGTTGATGAGCCCTGGATTGTATCTCTCTTAATAGTCCCCATAAACTCCGAAAGAGAGATCGCATGAGTAACTATCATGTACACAATGAAATGTACGAGACCTGATGTTGATCAGTCATATTCTGGAGAAGTTCACTATGAGACAGTGAAAAACATCTTAAAGTACTTAACTGGAACTAATGATGTGATCATGTTCATGATGGGTCAGAATTAAAACTAAAGGGCTTAACAGACTCAAGTTTTTCAGACAGACCAAGATGACAGAAAATCCACTTTAAGGTAAAGCGTTACCTTGAACGGTGGTGCAGTGAATTGGAAAGGTTCCAAATAGCAAAGAGTTGCTGGTTTAGTGATAAAGACAAAGTATATAGCTGTAAATGAAGCTGCAAGTTGATTGTTTGGATGATAAGTTCATTACAGAACTAGGAATAGTTCCAAAGTCTCATCTTGGAACTAAACAAGTGTTGTGGCACTTTCATTTGATTATAAGAATCATTGAAAGATGGGAAACTACTATAGAGATAGTGGACTCTCAAGAACAACATTACATATCCATTAACTAAAGCTTATCCAACAGCAGGATAATCGTCACTTAGAGAAGAAGAGTATGAGATCCCATGGAGATTGGCTTTAATGAAAGTGGGAGATTGCAAGTAGTATGCATACAAGCCAATCAGGTTTGATGATAAAGCATATACTTTGTAACAATCTTATTCATTTATTAATAAAAAGTATTCATTTATTAAAGGCTTTTAATTATCTACATGATGCTGTTTTATAATATGTGATAAACCCATAGTTTTAAGCAATGCTTTTAGAATAATGATGATGATCATTCTAATGAGATCTAAATTCTTTGAAAGCTTAAAACTAAAATAGTTCCTAATCGTTGGATTACTAAATTGGGGATTAGTGAATCCGGATAGATTGGTACATACGTTGTTTGCTCATTGGATGAGGATGATTGATCTCATGATCATTTGTGTGGAGACACTAAAGCAAGTATGTAGGTGCTTATTAGAGAATAAGTTCACTGAACGTGGCTCGCTAAGGAAAACCTAATGGAGTTTTACTTGCCTGTCAATAGGAATTCATGTAGTGATAGTAGTACAAGTGATCCTTGGACTTGAGGTCATCATAGTATCTTGTGTATGATGAGTTATACTTTGACTTATTCCTTAAGACCCTTAAGGTATATCAAAGGGTATGCTTGGGTATAATAAGTTGTACATGGAGATAATGTATGATCAATAAAGAATCTACCAGTTCTAATAAAAGAAGAGAAATGTCCTATGTGATTCGATAAATGACAACCCATTAGTCCTTCGACAAGGCAGAATGAAATTAGAAAGGAGTTTCTAATTTGCATTATTTGGAGTTGTACATTTAAGGATCGAAATACATATAATTAAATAAAATAAGACTTGACAGTAATTTCATGTCTTATATTTAATTGGGACATTGTATGGTGGAAGGATTGAATTATACGGTAACTATTTACTCAAAGGTTCTTTTATGATTCATGTTGAAATCTATATTATCTGGAAAGTCGTTGATCGCTAGGGAGGCTTATCCTATTGTAGAATAAATATTATTTATTTAAATAAATTAATATTTTAATTTATTTATTTAAATAAGATTAGAATTGTTCTAATTGATTTATTCACAACCTGGTTTAATATGGAGAACCTAAAGTCACACCACACCATAAAAGGAAGAATAATTATTTAAGAAGTTAATGGCATAATCGTAATAATATGTTAAGTATATTTAATTTAATCTATGGTGATAGAATAATTAAATAGCTTAATATTTATTATTTAATATTCTAGAGGCCAAACACTTGGGTGGCTAATGTTGATCAAAGGAAGGAACCAAACCCGGTGGATTCAAGTTGAACGCGAAAAGGATTGGAGGTGAACTTGTACCTGAGGAAGCTCAGATCTTCAAGGGTATGATTCTTGTTCTTTCTTTTTCGTTTAATTAATAATTGTGCATAAAGGGTGATCCGGGTATATGGTTTGTAAAATTTTTAAAACTCTGATTTTCCACGTTTTCGCTTATTTTGTGCAATTTGATTGCGTTCATGAATATTACAAACCTAACAGTTTCCTCATACGTTAAACTTTTCTCTACTTGAATAGGCTTATAGGATATCACGTGTCTGTAGTCGGGCTTGTAAGGACGTAACACCGAAATGTGAAACACGTTGTGGATGTGTTCCAATTCAGGTGGTAATGCAACTTTGTATGCCACTTTGCCCACTCGTTTCAAAATTTCGAACGGTCCTATGAATCTCAGACTCAATTTCCCTTTCTTTCCGAATCTGATCTTTCCCTTCCAGGGAGAGACCTTCAAAAACACAAAACTTCCGATTTCAAAGTCTCGGCTCTGACGATGCAAATCGGTGTACTTCTTTTGGCGATCTTGAGCTGCTACCAATCTGGCCCTTATTGTTTTTACCACGTCAGCCGATTGTTGAACTAATTTCGGTTCCAAAAGTCATCGTTCTCCGACTTCGTCCCAATATAATGGTGTTCTACACTTTCTCCCGTAAAGATCTTCATATAGCGGTATACCAATACTCGCATGATAGCTATTATTGTAAGCGAATTCTACTAATGGTAAATGGTCATCCCAATTCCCTTTGAAGTCCATCACGCAAGCTCTAAGCATGTCCTCCAACGTTTCTTTGGTTCGTTCACTTTGTCCGTCGGTTTAAGGGTGATAAGAAGTACTTAATCTCAACTGAATTCCCATTCGATCTTGCAAACATTTCCAAAATTTTGACGTGAAACGCGGATCTCGATCGGAGACAATCGACACTGGCACTCCATGTCATGACACGGTTTCCTTTACATATAAATTTGCTAATTGGTTCAAACTAAATCGAATCTTGATGGGTAGAAAATGAGCTATTTTTGTTAGTCGGTCCACGATAACCCAAATAACATCATAACCCTTCTGCGTGATCAGAAGTCCAACCACGAAGTCCATTGTAATATGCTCCCATTTCCATTATGGTATTTCCAGCGGTTGAAGTAGTCCACTAGGCCTTTGATGTTCTGCTTTGACCCTTTGACAAGTAAGACATCTACTAACGCATTCTGCAACTTCTCTTTTCAAATTAGGCAACCAAAAGTGGTGTCGAAGATCCCAGTACATCTTTGTGCCTCCTGGATGAACAGAGTACATGGTATTATGTGCTTCATGCAAGATTTCCTCTCTCAGTTTGGTTATAGCTTGCCCCATACTCGACCTTCAAATCTTAATATACCATCGTTATCTACTTTAAACTTTTCTTCCTCATTTTCTACTATTCTCTTCCTTATCTTCTCACATTCTTCATCTTTCTCTTGTGCTTCTTTTACTCTATCTAGTAACGTCGGGTGAGCTTCCATCATGAATAATTTTCCTCCTGCTTCTTTTGGTTCTTCCACCTCTATTTCCAACTTTTCCATTTCTCTTATTAATTCTTCTTGAGTTGTCAGCTTGAATAACTTCTCCCTTCATTTTCTACTTAAAGCGTCGGCTACTACGTTTGCTTTTCCTGGGTGATAAAGAATTTCGCAGTCGTAATCCTTGATTAATTCCAACCATCTTCTTTGTCCCATATTCAACTCCCTCTATGTGAAGATATATTTCAGACTCTTGTGGTCTGTGTATATCTCACATTTTTCTCCATACAAATAATGCCTCCAAATCTTTAAAGCAAATACTACCGCTACTAACTCCAAGTCATGGGTAGGGTATCACTTTTCAAAATCCTTCAATTATCGTGATGCATACGCAATGACCTTGCCATGTTGTATTAACACACAACCAAGTCCTCTATGCGACGCATCACTATACACTACAAATCCTCCTGTATCATCCGGTAATGATAATATATGTGCTTCACTCAACCTCCTCTTCAATTCTTGAAAACTCTCCTCGCATTTATCCGTCCACATAAACTTCACCGTCTTCCTTGTTAGATTGGTCAGTGGGGTTGCTATCTTAGAAAAATCTTGGATAAATCTTTGATAGTACCTAGCTAAACCCAAGAAACTTCTTACCTCTGTCGGCGTCCTTGGTTGTTCCAAGTTACTTACCGCCTCCACTTTTGCAGGATCCACGGAAATTCCATTTTTATCTATCACGTGTCCTAAAAACTGAACCTTCTCCATCCAAAATTCACATTTTGAAAATTTAGCATACATCTTTTCCCTTTACAAGGCTTCCAATACCATCTTCAGGTGTTCGGCGTACTCTTCCCTAGTTTTTGAATAAATCAAGATGTCGTCAATAAACATTACTATAAACTTATCTAAGTATGACTTGAAAACTCAGTTCATCAAATCCATAAATGCTGCCGGAGCACTAGTTAACCCAAATGACATCACTAGAAATTCATAATATCCGTAACGTGTTCGAAACGCCATCTTTGGTATGTCCTCCTCTCGCACTTTCAACTGATGATAACCCGTTCGTAAGTCTATCTTGGAAAAACACTTCGCTCCCTTCAATTGATCGAAAAGGTCGTCTATCCTTGGCAATGGATATCTATTCTTAATCGTCACTCGGTTCAACTCCCGATAGTCGATACAGAGCCTCATTGATCCATCCTTTTTCTTTATAAATAACACTGGTGCTCCCCAAGGAGACACACTTGGCCGAATGTAACCCCTATCTAGCAATTCTTGCAGTTGTATTATCAATTCCTTCATTTTCACTAGAGCCATACGATATGGGGCTTTTGAAATCGGTGTCGTTCCTGGTGTTAAGTCTATTACAAATTTGATTTCTCTGTCTGGCGGAAGACCAGGCAGATCGTCTAGAAACACATCTTGAAAATCTTGGACTATCGATATATTCTTCATTTCTACTCCTTTTTTTTGAGTGTCTACTATATAGGCCAAATAACTTACACATCCTTTCTTTAACAATTTCTTGGCCTGCATCATCGTAAGGCAACACGATTTCTTGAGTGATGAGCTACCATAAAACACTACCTTAGACTGATTTGAAGTTTGAAGGTTCGCACTCTTCACTTGACAATTGATTATCGTAGCTTGGAAGGATAACCAATCCATTCCTAATTTCACATCAAATTCTCACGGTCTAATCAAAATTAATTCTACCTTTAGTTCGTGCTCTCTAATGTTTGCACAACAGTTTCGGTAAACAAACTCTACGGGGATTATTTCCTTATTTGCAACCTCTATGTTCAACGAATTTTCTAAGCGTCCATGGGGTATGTTTAGTTGCCTAGCAAATTCTTCAGACTCAAAGGAATAGGTAGCGCCCGAATCAAATAATACATATGCATTTATATTATTGATTGGGAGAATACCTGACACCACATCCTTTACATCCATCTTTGCGTCCTGAGCGGTCATGTTAAAGGTTGAGACGATCGATTCGGTTGGATTGCGTTGGTCCATAGATCATCGACTTCTTGCCCCCTCCCTATTGGCCGCTTCCTCCGCTGCTCCCCTTCTTTGGGCAATCCTTGATTTGATGCTCAGTTGAGCCATACGCGAAACATCCCTTGATCTTTTTTGACTTTGGGCAGTTAGGTGAAATGTGCCCTTCTTGGCAGCGATTGTAGCGAATAATGCGTCCCTTCCAAAGACTCCTTGATGGTTCCTCCCACATTTCGAGCAAGCTTCAGTTCTTTTCTTAAACCCTCCTTGATAACCCTCTAACTGACTGATGGTTTGATTGTTGGTATTGTTGTTGTTGTTGTTGTTGTTGTTGCGGTTATCCCATTTCCTCTTTCCCAGATGGCTTCCACCACTACTACTCCCTCCACAAGTTTCTCCCACAACATTCTTGTTTTTCTTTTCCTTGTTGTATTGGCTCAATGCCTCACTACCTCCGTCAGCAATTATCGCCTTCTCTAACAATGTGGCGAATGAGTCGATTTGAAGGACCGACACCTTGTTGAACAGCCAAGGTTTTAGTCCGAGTTCGAAGCGTTGAGCTTTCCTTTCTTCGGTGTCGACTTGATGTGTTGCAAATCGTGTGAGTTCATTGAACTTGGCCGCGTACTGTGCCATCGTCATCTCCCCTTGCTTCAGTTCCCGAAATTTTACCTCCATCATATTCTTCATGCTCTTCGGGAAGAAATTCTCGAAGAACAAAGTCTTAAACCTTTCCAAGGATATAGTTCATTCTCCCGCCCTCTATTGATTTTCTTCCCACCAGTAGTTTGCTTCACCCCTCATCATGTATGTAGCGAACACAGTTTTCTGGTCTTCATCCACACGAGCAATGGCGAAGGCTTTCTCCATTTCCTTGATCCACGTTTGCGCTACGATAGGATCGGTAGTACCCATGAATTCTGGAGGTCCTACGCTTTTATATTCCTTGAAGTTTGTGACCGAAGCTACTTAGGGATTGGGTGGTACTAGTTCGTTTCTTCCCCTAAGAGCTTCCCCTAGCAAGTCTACAAGCCTCTATATTGGATCCACTGGTCCTCTCTCATCATTTACTGTTTCTTCTAGTGCAATTATTCTACATCTAGGCGGCATGCTTCTGCATCATAAAATTTTCATTTTATTATCTAGTTATATTAGTTAGACATTTCTCAAATAGAAAAATTTATAACACATTTCGGAAATAAGATCATTTATATTCATATGCCAAATCGTTACATCACATGTTTATCTCTAGCATACTTCTATAATTGACACAACATATCCCCTAATATTACAAAAGACGGGGACAACACCAACATACTACCCCTCTAATATTTTTCAAAAGTTGGGGTTTACTACCATCTCACATCTTACATAAAAAGACTGAGATTTCACAACACATAAAAATATTACAACTACTAAAATTTAACACCTAGACTCAATTGAACATCCCGCGCTCCACAGCGCTCTGGTACTCTTTCTGGGAAATGTGCACCACCAAATCACGGCTTATGGTGTGTCGAGTTTGTCCCTGCTCTGACGGGTAATGATTTACTCCATCAATCAACCTTCCCATGGCCGTGCGTAGAGCATAGCCCATCTTGTTCATCTTCCTCCTTTTGCATCTCACTTCATCCTCTAGATCGTTAGCCCTATCATTGGCTCCTTCCTACTTCTCCTCAAAGTGGCTCCTATCCATTAGTTCCATTTCTAACTGAGTACGAAGAGCTTCCTTCTCAGCCTTCTCACTAAGTTCCCTCTGCTCAGACTCTTCTAGTTTCCCTGCCAGCTCCACATTCCTAGCCACTGACTTATGAAACAAGGTTCCTAACTGGATCCCTACCTCCTTGCATTAAGCAATTTCCACCTCCATCTCTTGTATAGATAACTTCCTCTGATGGTCCTCGTCCATCAATTTTTTGAACTCAGACTCCCTCTCCCGAGCCTCAGTCTCTAGCTCTTCCACTCTACTTCTTAACTCCAGAATCTACTCCTCATATTCTCCCAACATCCGATCCTCGAAAGTAGTCTCGTCGGAGTCCTCCATAGGCTCATCCCCCATAGGCTCCTCCTCCGAATCAGACTCCTCGGGCAGGGGCTCCATCTCATTCTCCTCATCATCATCATCGATAAAGGCCACTGCTGATATGGGCTCTACTATCGATGGTGACTTAAATACCACGTGTATATCACGCATCTCCTCTTCTATTACTCGGCTAGGTCCTCCCATGTCAGTCATCCTACAATCACTAACATAAGACAAAACAAACAATAACTCCATTAGAATGTTAAATAACATAAGTTCATTGTATATAATGAAGTTATATTCTATAACACACTAAGTCACTCTCTATGAAAACTCTATATGAGTTTCATCCCTCTCTATCTTCTAAGTTCTCCTAAGTTGTAATCTAAGGACTCTCGCTCCTAAGGTTTATAACTATTGCTTTGATACCAACCTGTGACGCCCCCAAATTCAGACACTCGTATCTTGAATTTGGTTCGCCACGTACTAATTCTAACATCACACTAAAGTTATCAACAACAGAAATAATAGAATAATTTACATTGATATAATATAACTATTCGCGTCCCAAGGTACTGCAACCATTACTACAAAAATCCAGTGATTAAACTTAAACATAATTAATCATCCTTGATACATCATAATAAGCATGATAATAATAATAGTACTACTACTCTTAAAGGACTAAACTATTCTGTAGCCTTGCCCTTTCCCTTGTCTTTTCCCGAGGTACCGCCTTGTTCTGCCTTAACTGTAATGTTTTTAGGGAAACAAGAATGAGCAACAAGTTTGCCCAGTAAGTAATATAGCAAGAAGAATGAGCAGTTATAGCATTTGAATCTTCAAGGGTATAATAATAAGTGATAGTTCAAGGATACCAAGAAATATCAAGATTATTCAATAGAGATCACCATAGACTGAAGGATGTCAATGAAATTTCAAGATTTAATCATTTTGAGGTTCAATAACACTGAGCAGTCATTAAGGACAGAGAACTCTTACTAGAATTAACAGTATTATACTGCATTCCAAGATAAATGAGTATAACAGGTGATCAGCCTAAGGTACCCTACGTTATGCATAACATTTAATCATACTTATGTGCGCACGTCGGTTCCCCAACAATATAGAATTTCCCCTTTTTAAGAGGGTTGTTCATCTCAGTAGATTTACAAGAGTCTGCACCAAGTCAATTGGTTTGGATAGCTTTCTAACGTATGATAACAGTCTAACCGCATCAAAGGTTTAGACAACTTTTATAATGAACTTAACAACAATAAGTCTAATGCTCGCAATAATGTCAAAGTAATTGATTTCCGAATAGTAATAGACATTTGCTCAATATAAGTATGTTAATAATTCGGATTTATATAATATACAATGTAAAGAATTTAGATAACTTGTACTCGATATGTGAATCAAATAAAGTTAGAGAACTCGCACACAATCCAAAATTTATGAGTGTTAGGAGACTTGCCTTTAGCGTTGATTACCACTTATAGCGTAAAATCACCTCAACAAACTAGGTTATTCTATTTATGTATGTATAGGTATTCATTAGTCATATACACTTGATATACATATTCGCATACTTTCATCACACATATCTAAATTCATGTAAGCTACACACATTCAAACTCATAGATGCGTAACTCACATTGATTTTACCTTTAAAATCTTTTAGAAACATTTTTAGTTTTCTTATACTTACCTCATATGTGAAACATCACCTAAGCTACTCATACATGTTGAAGCACCTTTAGGCTAAGTTTTGTTCCTTTGTTGTATTTATTCATAAATTTCCATTTTACCAAGTTAAAAGAGCTTATTATAACAACTACTAACTATAGTATTCATTAACAACATAATATTGTCAAACAACCCCTTTAAGTTCATACTTGTGTATTTATTTAGGAACTCTTTTAGTTCATGCTTGCATAGTTTATAAAGTGTCTAACTAGATGTGTGAACATATTGGTTATTTCTAGAGGCATAAAGCATCCTATCATATTTGTTCAAAAGTTTGCAATACAAGTCATAGAGTTTTCCATCTCAATTGGTTTTCAATGATTTAAGATGTTATGACTAACAATCTATATATGCAAGGTACGTTGAGTCCACACTTCATGTATATTTACAAGATCAACTATAAACATATGTTCACAAGATTAGATTCAAAAAGGTGTAAGGTTTTATAAACATGATTTTTCGTCTTTTAACTTTTCATTTAAAAAGGTTATGATTCGACTCCAAACCTACTAAACACCTTGTAACATACATTGATACATGTTTAAGGAGTATGTATGTTCTTGAAATTAAGTGGAGTTTAAGACTTCTTGCATCAAACAAAATTCTTTTGTTGTTACAGCACCCCCCGCCGAAGCGGGCGTTTGTTCTCCAGGACCCCCCAGGGGCATGGCTGTGTATCCCTATTAAACACGAGCGGTATCCCTGTTTCGGACTATTATGAAATTTTCAACCCAACTCTCATCCAAGCAACAATGTAATCATGTATAATTGCTATAAACTTGCTACATAACACTCCTAGAATGCTTCTAACATTCCCACACATACAAGCAATTAATTTCAAGGATCAATTCAAGATTTTTACCATTTTCCAAAGTTTAACACATTTAGCGATTCTCTTCACGATGGATTCGTTACTTGATCGATTTACTTCGTTTAAGTTTCGTTGAATTTGTATTGGGCCATATTAACAATATCTAGCATCAATTGATACATTCTAGCAAGTTTCAACTATAAACATTTCAACTCAAAACAAGTGTTTTCATACTTTTTTTATGAACTTTGTAAAACTTGAATGTATGAACATCTAGAGGAGGGTTACCTTTTCTAAAGTTGAATTGCTACTCTAGCTTCAATTTGCAGATTGTATAAGCTTAGCCCAACCACACTCTCACACACTAGAACTTTTCTTAGAGAACTTAGCAACATGTCTGTGAATGAGAAGGGCTTTATTTATAGGCAAGCTTGTGACCAATTTGGTTTTACTCAATGAATCAAACCATTGGAATGGAGAAGAAGCTACTGGTTATGAAGGATTTGGTGGAAGAGTACTAAGTAGCCCACTCCCCTCTCCATGATTTGCTAGCTATGTGGTTGGTAATGAGGGACTAGGCCAATAGCCTATTACGTGAAGAAGAGATGGAGTGACACTCATATTGGGACACTACCAATTCTCAGCATTTTATTAGCACACTTAGGTTTATTTTACCCTTTGTTCACAATTAATCATACATATCCATCCACTTATTAATCACACATACAATCATATAATCCATATGCATTGATTTATTTCAATTAATATTTATTCTATACTAGGATATAATTTAATTGTGTACCAATGTTACTTATTATTTATTATTAATTTAATCAAAGTTACTCTCTCTCATAGGTCTAAAATAACCATTTAATTACTCCCACACACATCAAAATGCCACATTAGACTTTTTCATAAAACTTGGTTAATTACCTAAGCCAAGCTTACTTTTATCACATAGTCTTATATAATAATTATTTTCATTTCAATGCCACACCTCACTTTATATTAAATAAAAAAACCTTATTATATATGATTTCTCTTTACATACTATTATTCATGATAATTAATGAATAACAAATAAATCAACCTCATTATGTAATTATTTATTTATTAGTAATACTACTTAATTTCTTCATTAGTTAAATTAGTATTTTCTCATTTCATCATCTTGCCACACTAGGCATAACTCCACAAGTTTAAACTAAGTTTCTCATTACTTTTGCTTCATTGATTAATTATCACTGGCTTAATCAATTAAAATGCTTATCACAACACATATTGATGCTATATATATTTATATTCAAATAAATATGCAAATAAATCTTTATTCTCAATATTATAATTTATTAAAATTCGCGGGTATTACAACATTCTTGTGTGTAATGTATGTTGAAATGTTGTTGAGAGGGCGCGTTTGTGGGATTAAGGTGGAAAAATGACAATTTTGCCCCTAACCAGGGTTATCTCTAGTTTGGGCTGATTTAGCAGTCGTTGCTCAGGGTTATTTCTGAGATTGGGCTCCTGCAAGTGCTGAATGTCATCAGGGTTGTCTCTAAGGTGTGCATGTCCTCCCGATGTTATCTCTGGGTTTAGGAATGAGTGCCTTGGGGCTATAACCGATGTTAAAACTGATCGCAGGGTTTGAAACAAACATTTCTGGGGTTATCTATGGAACTGCTACTGCATGCCTCGGGGTTGTCTCCGAGGTTAAAACTGAAGATCCCGGGGTTATCTCCGGGACTGGAACTGCATATCTCGGGGTTATCTCCGAGATGGAAAACTTCTCCGGTGTTATCTCCGGAACTGGAACTGTATCCCTCGGGGTTGTCCCCGAGGTTGAAACTGAAGATCCTGGGGTTGTCTCCGGGACTGCAACTGTATATCTCGGGGTTCTCTCCAAGATGGAAAACTGAGTATCCCGGGGTTGTCTCCGGGACTGTGCTGATTTGACTCCCAAGGTTATCTCTAGAAGACAATTTTGCCCTCCTACAAGGTTAGTAACAGGAATGCAAAATTTCGAGTGTCTACAGATGCCCCTATTTATCATATTCATACAATGTAATTGCATAGATATGATAAAGAATACTAGACACTTGAAATGCGACAAGATATTCATGATGCAATGTACTGCAGAATGATGCAAATGTATGATGTATGTGGTTTGTTGAACCATTTTTCAATGGGATGTGATGACCGTTTGCTCCCATAACTTGTGATGGGGACTGGAGTTATCATGGATATCCTTGATGAACTGCTTGGATGTGTGCTCCAAAGTTCTCAGGAACTTCAAGGATGTTGACATTGGGGTTATCACCAAAGTCCTTAATCCTTGATACAGACTTCCCATTGAGGATGTACCTCTCATGTATGAGAGACCTGTGGGAATGTATTATGTCTTTTGAAGATGTGTATAATAGATTCCATCATCGGTTGTCCTCGATGAGGATGTTCTTCCCTGGTTTGTATCGCCAGGTCTTTCCAGTGTTCTGTTGGAGTTACTGCCAATAGTTTGTGTTTGTCAGGGTTGCCTGACCCTCGCTGAAATGTACATTAACAGATAAAATCCATGCTGGGGATAACATCAAGGTTGCTTGACCTTCGTTGAAATGTGCTTCAACAGCTGAAATCATCAGATGACTTCCGATGCATTGTTAGATTTACTTTCCAACGGCTGAAGAAACGTAAAGTTGCTTGACCTTCGTTGAAATGTACATCAACAGCTGAATTGTTATGAAGTTCCCACTGGGAGAAGTGTTTTGGAGTGATGATCCTGAACTGACGGCATTGGACCTTCGTGAGGTATTACAGAATGTAGTTTGCAACAGTTGTGATCATTGGTATAGTAAGCCTGTGTTCGGGCAAATACCAATGAGTGGCATGTAGACCTGTAGTTTGGTCCATGAAAACTAGGATTTCAGGCTTTTTTGCTCAATCGTGTAGCATCTTTTCTCCTGATTTGACTGTTTTAACTTGTGAGATCTCCTTTACAACTCGATCCGACCGAAATTTGAGGGTGGGCCCCACCTGAGAGGAGCATAAGTACACTGTGTGTACCAGTGGGTGGTTTTAAGCTACTGTTGCTTTCACAAGTCATTTTCAAAGCTGCCATACGTGAGAATCCGAGAGCTCTTCTTCGATCTCTCGAGTTCAGCGCGTTTTCGCAAATTTTGTCACCGTACAAGTGTTTTACACTATCTTGGTAACATATGCATGCTTTCTTTTCCAGTTTTCATTCGTTGGAAAATGAATTATCATATGAAATGCGTCTAAACACATAGTAGTGAGTATGCTTGCTCATATGACTTGATAAAAAAAATTCAACATAGTAAATGTTAGTATTAAACTATGCTTAACATAATGATGTCAAAATTTTTGACTTTTGCAATAGTCAAATTGGTACCTTTTTCCTGCTATTTCTTATCCTATTTGAGGACAAATGAGCAAAGGTGGGAAAACAAAGTAATCCTGGTAATTAGGCTACCCTTACGGATTATGACTTTGATATTTGTATGCATGTAGGACGTTTATGACTGTGGGTAGGTGTGCTACTGAATGGCCACCTAGTCATGCATGTGGATAGTCCAGTTTACAAAGGAGACTCTGGCAAAAATTTTCCAAAAGTCTAGGCATTGGGTAGTCATGCATTTTTTACTCTACTGTAGGCGTATGTTAAAGTAATACATGCATGCATATAGTCGTAAAAATGCATTTGAAAAGCTCTAGGTTTGAATTTACCACACCCTTTCTGAGGTGATTTGGAGACTTGATCACTTCAGGTGTGCGGAGGAGGGCTTCTGAAGTGCCTTGACCCCGTTCAGTTAGACAACCTCATCGTTTGGCGGAGGCAGTTATACGTCCTATCCAGGTTGATGTACCGGATGTTGAGGACAAGGAGGAGGATGTACCAGTTGCGACTCCAACTCCTACTGCTTATGCTCCCCGTAGGGATCTTCCAGGCATTCAGGTGGTTATTCCAGATCTTCTGGGAGATTTAAGTTGCCACCCCTCAGTTTACTTGCATGAAAACGAGGTAAAAGCTGGTTTTGAATCTTCCTTTTTCCTATTGATGAGGAGTAAGGATTCTTATGTTGATTTGCATTTGATGTAGGTTCCAGGCTTTACATAGCCTCGAGGGAACTGGTTCAACATACACTCCCTGTATCAGGCTCTGCATCCAGATTACCGAGGTATTGTGCATGGTTGGAGCTTTGGGGTATTCTTTTCCATTCTTCCCCGCAGTTGTCCTTTGGGTTATCTCGGGGCATTGTCTGAGTGCTGGTTTCACCAAACTTAGTCTCTCTATTTGTTGGATTGTGTGGTGATGATGACACCGATGGATTGGCGGTTTATCACCGGTATGGAGTTTGGAGGGGTGTCAGTGCCATGTACGACGAACACTACCCCGACTGCCATTAGATCCTTATTAGGAGTTCTGACTGAGGCGCTCAAGGGTAGGACCGTTCGTACATGTCCTTTGAGCGTAGATACTATGAGTGGGCTGTTGAGTGAGCCCATGCTTGCTGATGTGAGAGTCAGGGATCGAATTCTTTGATGATTGTTCCTGCTGATTATCAGAGGTTGTTTCATTACAGATAACTCTTCCACGGTGTCATTCGCTTTGATCAGAGCCACTCGGGAGGTGGACCATATTGGAGAGTATGATTGGGGCTCCTACACCTTTGCTTATTTCCTTAAGGGAATGCGCATGCGCTCGCAGGGCTTGACAGAGGCTTGGCTAGGATTTTACCCATTTCTGTTGGTGAGTACTTCTTATTTAATTTCCCATGTATAGGTTAAGAGTGTTCACTGATAGCAGATGTTTAACTTTGTATTGGAAGATTTGGGCCTATGAGAGGCTCCCATGTTTGCATCCTGTGAGTGTGTTAGGTTTAGATACGTATCCACGAGGACGACGATGGCATCACTCCATATTGGCGGAGGTTCCTGTAGCTGAGGGTTTCACCCATTGTCACTTACAGTTGGAGTAGTTGACAACTTATGTCACAACTTAGGTTCCCTACTCTGGGGAACATTTGACTATTAGATTTGAGGATGGATTCCCGACTGTGTCGAACATGTGATATCCACCCATAGGATTCCTCTCTTTACAGATGGAGGATGGGAGCTCTATTTAGGAGAGCGTGCTATTAGGAGCACCACCGGAGAGATTCGTGTACCGATATTGCTGCCTGTTAGACGTTATTAGCCTGTATTGCAGTCGCCTGTCGATGATATCCCATTGATGGGCATTGACGGCTACACTTTGTCAAAGGGTTCATATACCCAGGAGGCATTATACCATTGGTGGTCCCCTCGTACCATCAGAGCCCAGACCCGCGCCACTCTGTTCATGAGGGATATGATTCCTAGTTCCGTGATGATGACAGATTGGATGACCTATGTCTGAGATCCGACTCATTTAACACAGATTAATAGTTTGACCCGAAAGTTGGATCGGGAACATTTTTCATCCCAAGACTTGGGCGTAAATCCTTGAGGCGAATACTTTTGATCCTTCCAAATTAGGTCTTTGGCCCTCGAAGCGACCCATATGGCTTTGTCGATGCAGATCCTTCCTTGTATAGTATCCCTATTGATGGAGATCCAGTGACTCAGGAGGAGTTACATCTGGTGGACAAGATTGATGATGTAGACATCGACACCCTTCACTTATTCTGATGCATATTCCCGTTATCTCTTTTGATAGGCCTCTATTAGATACTGGGTGGCTGTGCCCCATTCTCGTTATATCTTTTGATAGGACTCTGTTAGTCGTAGGGCGTTTGTGCCCCATTTCCCTGTATTTTTCAGTTGTACAAAGATGCTGTATTTAGATGATGATGTACTTAAGAATGTATGTACTATTTTCCATTCCCTACATCATATTGCCATCTATTATTTGTTATGCACGTATTATGTCATGTATATGTATGTCCAAAGATATTCAGCATTGACCCCTAGATGGTCTTATGATATGGCCCACATAGATGTCTTCTTCGACAGTCAGCCGTATTGATCATACCCTATCAGTATTGCTGGCCTCCCGTCTGAGATCCTGGTATGATAGTGTATCCTCTTCTGACAGGGTGATTGTAGACTAGCTATTACAGCATTCCATGACCCTCCTACTGTTCCAGGTTCCATTGGGCTTCGTAGATGGGTTTCTAGAGCATTGGGTACCGAAGAGACAGGTTTTCCGGTTTGGTACCCATGAGCTGACTCCTACCTTAGAGGAGTATAAGCGGTTGACGGCTTTGCAGTTCATGACCCTCGCCGGGTTGCAGCGTAGAGCAGTGTAGGATGAGATTACATCCGGCCATGTATTATATCAACATTTTTTGATAGACAGATTTGGTTTAGTGGACAGTTATGCATAATACTTTGAGGATTTCACCATATCGGAGGATCAATGGCATTCAACTAGAGTAGATGTACTCATGATGTGCGTACTGGCATATGTGTACATGCCATTGTATATGGATGAGCTGGACATCGGTGTTATCATGGCAGTGAGAGCTCTCAGGGAGGGTCGTACCATCGTTTCGATGATTATGGTAGAGACACTGAGATCAGCCACGTACTGCCATACTTATCCAATAGGGGTGGTTATAGGCAGCTCGATCCTGTTGTACGTGTGGTTCATGTCACACTTGAGACCGATTGGCACGTTCCACCGACATGTGTATTGTTTTTCCCATGAGATAACCACGTCTTACTCCTTTCAGCCAGTGGAGTGTGTAGACGCTGCATCCTGGTCAGTGTTCTTGGCAGGGATTGGAGATCCGTTTGACATTCTGCTATGTACAGGGCTTAGTTCACCCTACAGCTTTATTACTCATGCCCCTGGCATGGATTATTTCCCTTTGACTGGTTGTGATGTCACAGTTTGACCAGTTCCAGGACTTCCATCGTTTTGAGGGGGTATTAGGTCAGCGTGTGGCTTCCCTCTATTTATCAGCAGAGGACAGATCCCGAGTGTATGCCTGTTGTTAGAGTATTCTGCGTGGATGGAGACAGAGACTTCATCGGATGCGGTAGTATCCACAGTGCTGGGGATTGAGTATGTTAGTGAGGAGCCCACAGAAGCTGTTGATTTCTCCACCGAGGAGGAGGAACTGTTTGCTAGTTCGACAGCAGCTCTTGTTGACTCTCCCAGTACTTCTGCAGTTGTGACTCCCCTTTCAGATTATTTAGTGCAGAGTTTGCATTTGATGACCTTCGAGAGAGATCAGGCTAGGGCATTGATGTTGATAGCTCTTGATGGGAGAGATGTCGCTCTATTAGAGAGAGATGATGCCTTAGCTCGTATGGATACCGCTATTATTGAGCAAGATGCGGCCAGATCATCCAGAGATGCGGTGGTAATTGAGCAGGATGGCGCTATATTTTCCCGGGATGTAGCCATTACAGACAGTACCACAATGAGGTCCCTTACTACTGGCATTATTGTAGAGATGAACACGTATATTGATGAGCACAGTGTCACTATGCAGATGGCTGTAGATCTATTAGCTCGTATGGAGACCCTTGTATAGGAGATCACAATGTTACCTCCATCTTCTGAGAGGGATGCCATGTTAGACTTAATAGCTCGCATATACAATGATTTGTAGATGGGCTTGTATTTTCCTGCATAGACTAGCTTAGTCATTTTGTCATGTACGGTTCATATTGTATATATCAAACAACATTATATATAGAATGAAAGCATATTTTGATCACTTCCCTTTTAGTTATGCCTTGTTGCTTGTTTGATATTTGCATGTTTCTTTAAGGCATGCGATCTTGATGTATTCTGAACTCCTCCTTGATGAATGGACATTGAGTTGTCTCAGGATCTTTCAGAATGGATAGTTAATTTGTGTGTATTCCCTACCTTTTTTGGTGTCTTGGGACTGGTTTCTGTATATAGATGTGGAGAGGAGTGTATCTTTCCTCTCTGAGGTTGAACGCACCACAGATGGTCGCCAGTATTCTTTGTATGGGGGGGCCCAGTTAGTTCCATCTCGTATAGATTGGTGTTTCTCTTTGAGGAATTAACCGTAGCTTAGATGGTCACCGATTCTCCCTTTTAAATGGGGAGGTCAGGTAGTTCCATCCCTTTGGTCTAAAGCCAATGAAGTGTGATGGATTAAAGGATGATCCTAGTACCATTGACAAGTTTTTGTGTTTTGGTAGAGGGTGAGACCGAACCATGAATGACTGCCTACATACTCCTTTTAAAGAGGAGATCATGTCTGCGTAGTTCGAACCTGGTGTAAGAGGTTCAACGCTATACGCGACAAAGGGGTATAGAGATGTGTTTGTAGAGAAGGGTGTAGAATTTTTTTGTTGTTTTTATTTTATTACTACCGTAATATATAAAATATGGCTGCCTACGTACTCTCGTGTATCAAAGAGATCAGGTCGGCGTAGTTCGCCCCATGTTCAGGATGGTTTACAGCCAATGAAAAGTTTGATCACATGTTCAGGACAAACTGTGGGGAATAAAGTTTGATCCTATGTACAGGACAAACTGCAGGTGTTAAAAGTTTTAATCCCTGATGGGATAAAACTGCGGGTGTGAAAAGTTTTGAAGGCAAAGTTGTGTGAAGGATCTACTGATCCGGAACTAGGCTGCTGATTGGAAAAGTATGATTTCCGCTAATGGGACAGATGAGTGTGAAGAAAAGTTATATGTAGTGAGGGGTTAGAAAACCTGAAATGACTGGGGATCTGGTGATCCAAAACCAGGATGTTTGCTTGATGGTAACCTTAGACATAGTGCCGTTTCACGGTGTCCGAGTTAATCAGCTGTGGAAATTCATCGCCATCCATTTCTTGCAATCTGAGAGCACCTCCTGTCAATACCTCATTGACAACAAACGGGCCTTCCCAGTTTGGGGGCGAATTTTCGTTTGGACTGGATATAAAAGTGATAAACGCATTGGATATATATCAATCCAGGCTCGTTTCGTTAATTCACATTCGAGGATATATCTATCTATATATATATATATATATATATATATATATATATATATACTCCCTCCTATTCAGATTAAATGACATTTTAGGGAGTTTAATTTTATTCTATATAAGTGTCGTTTTGAAATCTTTATGCAATATTGCACTATTTTTTCAAAATTTACCCCTCTATTTAATATGCTTAGTAAATGCAATTATGAAGAGAGAAATAATTAATTAGGGACAATTGTGGAGAATGAGAAGAGACAATTATGGAGAGAGAAATAATTAATTAGGGACACAAAAGACATTTTGTGTTATTTCTTAATAAGTGTGCTTAACTCTAAAATGACATTTAATCTGAATAGGAAGGAGTATATATATATATATATATATATATATATATATATATATACAAAAGAAATAAAAAGTCACAGACCGAAGTCCGGGCACACACACACAACACGACTCTCAACGTGAATAACAATGTGTGCAAGAAGTGTAGAAAACACTTTAAATGATGTAAGAAGGCTTCCAGTGGACTGCTAAAGAAGACTTCAATAGCTTTAAATGGATGAACACTCGGTTCCCACCGGTAAAAAGTAGCCAAATATAAGCTCATAAGTGTTTGAAATGAGAAAGCACTCAATTTATAGTGTGTACAGAGTAAATTGGACAGGGCTTTCTCGCCTTTTCTCTATGCAAAATGGCCACCCCAAGCCCTCTATTTATAGAGGTGGGAGCCGCAGGTGTACCTACGGTAGCCACAGATGCACCTACGGCTGCCCGAGGTACCCCGGGCTTCGCGGGTAAAGCCGTCTCGAAGTACGTGCACGCGTGCAATATGATGTCCGCTCGAACCTTCAGAACTTTCAATCCAAGCATCCGATGGAGGTGTATAATACCTTTTCAGAATGCTGTTGTCGAGAGCTACACAATGCCATGGGATAAGAGGTTGTACGAAGTCAGGAAGATATGACCATGCCCTGAGTCTTCTAGCTTCAAATTCTATCCGGTGTGTTGTCTTGTGTAGTTGTCACTCGGGATTGGAGCTAATTAATTCTTGTAGGACATTCCTGTGTGTAATGTATGTAGAAATGTTGTTGAGACAGCGCGTTTGTGGGATTGAGGTGGCAAAATGATGATTTTTCCCTTGACCATGGTTATCTCTAGTTTGGGCTTTGATTTAGCGATGAGTTGCTTGGGTTATCTCTCGAGATTGAAATTGCTTTGCCAAGTCTTGAATGTCCTCAGGGTTGTCTCTAAGGTGTGCCTGTCCTCCTGGGGTTATCTCTGGGTTTGGGAATGAGTGCCTTGGGGCTGTAACTAAGTGTTAAAGCTGATCGCATGGTTTGAAACAATCATTTCTGGGGTTATCTCCGAAACTGCTACTGCATACCTCGGGGTTGTCTCCGAGGTTGAAATTGAAGATCCCGGGGTTGTCTCCGGGACTGGAACTGCATATCTCGGGGTTGTCTTCGAGATGGCAAACTTCTCTGGTGTTATCTCCGGAACTGGAATTGTATCCCTCGGGGTTGTCTCCGAGGTTGAAACTGAAGATCCCGGGGTTGTCTTCGGGACTGCAACTATATATCTCGGGGTTGTCTCCGAGATGGAAAACTGAGTATCCCGGGGTTGTCTCCGGGACTGTGTTGATTTGACTCCCAGGGTTATCTCTGAAAGACGATTTTGCCCTCTTGCAAGGTTAGTAACAGGAATGAAAATTTTTGAGTGTCTATATGGGTATATACAAATATATTTGTATATATGTGCCCATAAATTAATTTAATGTATTAATGTTAAGTCATTATAATTGACTTAATAAGCCCAAAAGGAATTGACATTAGTAGAAGGTAGACTATTTTATTTATAAGTTAAAGGAGTAATGTGGCTTGTCCCAATATCAGTGTCTCTTTAATTAAATAAGTCGTGTATAGGCCATTGGCCTATTCTATTCATATTCACTGTTGGCAGAGCTGATGATGAAGAGAGGAGTGGAGGAAGATGGAGTAGTTTACCAACTCTTCATTGCCCTTTGGCTTCTCCTTCTCCTTATTAGTTCAAAACATTGTGTAAAGGCATTGTCTGTGTATTGAAATCTCTATAAATAGAGCCTCCTTCTTCTCCTTCACGTTGGTTGAGTATCTAAGAAATTGGCTATGGAAGGTTAGTAGAATTGAGAGCAATTGGAGGATTGAGGAGCTATAGTTAGCAAATTCAAGCAATCAAGTGGTAATAATACTAACATATAAGCTTTTGATTCCTAAGTTTTGCAATTTCTTAGTAATGACAAGAAATACTTGTTTTTGAGTCAAAAATTGATGGCTAAGAATTGTTGTAGTCCATGAATTGTTGTTAGATATTGATAATACAGTTAAATATGAAAACAATAGAAATTAAACGGACCAATTTGATTTAGAAACAAATATATGGTGATGAAATTTGCTAAACATGTGAAATCATAGAAAAATATCATAAAACATGAATTTGAGTAATCAAATTGGTTGTTTATAGAGTTTGTGAATTACTAGCATATTATTTGAGTATTATATACATGTATGAAAGCAATGTGGTTGATTTTAAGCATGATAATCGAGGAATTATGTGTTTGGGTTTTGGTTTCTGCAGAAGCAGAGCCATTTTTGGAGCTATCCAGGAAGGGCGCAGCTGCGCCCATTATGTATGACATTCAAGCGCTGCTTCACACGGATCTGATTTAAAGAGAATGCTATTGAGCGCATACATTACCGCCTACCGCCATAGTATAAAAGCAATATATTCACTTATATACACCGAAGAAATACTGACTTTTTGTTATTCCAAGCATGATGGTTTAACTTGGTTATAGATAACAATACGTATTACATGTGGTTTAAGGCTATCTTACTTATAATGAATTGCCTTAGCATGATTTAGTATGTTTTTAAAGAAAACTTTAAATTCTGAAAACAAATGTAGACGAACCTTGAGTCTTTTGAATTCTGATATTTGTAGCTTGTGTAAGTGGCTTAGTCATGCATATAAATAAGTATGACATATGGTCTTGAATACATTTGCATACCATGAGTTGCTTAAATGGTTATAAGATTTTGAAAGCAAACTTTGATGAAACTTGGGTACCTTAGATTCTGACCTTGATAACATCTATACGAAGTTTAACTATGCATGACATAATATTCAAAGTTGTATCGAGTGTGTTAGATTGCTTTGAATCATTTTAATACGATTTTAAAGGAAAACTCAGATATTTTTGCATACTAAGTTTTATAAACATGGAGTGGTTATATTTTGACCTTGTAAGCATGTGTAGAAACATGTACAAATGAGTATGACATGTGAGTCGAAGTTGCCTTGCATGAGTAGTTTGACCTAGTCGCTTTAGTGTATATTTCTAAAGAAAACTTGAAACTTGAGAACGAACTTGAAGGAACTTGTGTACTTAAATTTCTAAACGTGGTAACATACGTACATGGCTTAGTTATCTATGAAATGAGGTTTAAGTTGCACCGAGTTGCTTTAACTTGGTCTAGAATGACTTTTAAAAGTGAACTTGAATGCATTGCAAATTTATATCTATGTGCATTGTTTAGTCTATCCTCTGAACTTGTAGGATGGCATACTAGTACTATTTATGTCATTAAACATGGCCTATAAATGCACTTATTTAGTTTGACACAATAAAAGTCATTCAATCATGTTTTAAAAGTAAGTTTTTAAGTGATAAACTATGATAGTCATATGTAGATAAGATGAATAAATGTGAGCATACGTTTTGAAAGTTGTTTAACATCGTTATTGGTTACACAGTTAGACCATTATTGCATGAAATTGCTTAGCCGTGAAATAAGTGGCAATAAAGCTATAAAGTGTAAAACAACTTAAGGTAAACACAAGAGGCACCAAACTTGGACCAAGACCTCTTAATGTGTGTATGTGTTAGCATGCTAAGAAATGAGGTGTGAATTAGAAAATAAAAATGTTAATCTAGTCTCCGGCGGGGAATGGCATGATTCATACATCCGAAGACAAACTGCATAAGCTATATTTATACGCATGGCATGTTACTTCGATCGCTTAATTGTAATCTGAACCCTTAAGCATTTGTGTATAAATGTATTATGCTTCAATGCTTGACTTAAGTGGTATTTTAAGAATATAAGCAAGTAATGGTTATATAAAACCCAGATTTGTTAAGATTTGCAAAATGAAAGAATTATGTGAATTATGCATCTGTGAGTTTTAAATGTGTAACGAATACATAGCTAGTCAAGTGTGGGATAAAGGTTATGGATATTGATGTCAAGTATGTATGGCTATGATATACTTATACATACATAGCTATCCTAAAATTATGATAAAAAGTAAAGCGAAGGTTTTAAGAACCGATTTAGAAAATAATGTAAAAATTAGTATTACATTGAGAATGTAAGGAAATGTATGATGGATGGGTATGAATCGATGATTATATAATTGAGTAGGGATACACGAAGTGCAGATAATGATAAGCAATTAAGTTGTAGTTGATAATCTATGAGCTAGACAAGTCTTTTAGTTCCTATTTGTTATATGAATATGGATATCTATTGATTGATTTACGCTATGATATGGAATGTTAAATGATATATGGAATACATATGAGTTATGTATGAAATGAATTATGCTATGCCATGAAACGTGGAAATGTCTATGAGATATGTTTGAGATTGAAAGTAAATCTATGACTATATATTTTAGAAGATAATCTCTATACTTGTTATGTGAGAAGCAACATGCGTATTGAGTTTAAATGCTTCTGATTGTATCAACGGTGCATGATATTATTTGCTTTATGATGCATGAAAACTGTTAGAATTGCTGGGTTGTCGAGCTCACCCTTGCAAATAACCACTTTTGCAGGTTAAGGACTCACGGTAAAGTTACATGCTTCTTGATTGGTAGAGTTCAATAGCATCATAAGAAGATTGTTTTGTTACTTGACGTTAAAATCTCGAACCATGTTTTAGGTTTTAGATGATGTACTTGATAGTTGTTTAACTCTTGTAGAGTTGTAAAGTCGTACTATTCGACACATAAAGAATATCGAATTAAGATGTAAATTCTATAATGTAACTCTGATGAATCGAAGCATAGAATAAATTTGATTCGAATATGTAAATGATGACGATTGTGATTCTGGGAAATGAATAAAGAATTTTGAAAAGTTTTAGTTATTTTTTCATCTTATTGAGTATAACATCGAATATGATGTAAAGGCAAGAGTGGTTAATGAACATGATTGGGAATTGATTTATGAAGATATTGGGATCGATTCATAGATCCTAGAAATAAAAAGGAATTAATATAGTAATTAGTATCAAAGCTAAGTTGTATTCATTAAATTATGAATGATAGTTATTAATGGTTAGACGAAGATAGTATCGTGACGCACCAGGTCCGAGGTAATGGATACCCGAATTTGGGGGCGTTACAATTCCTTCCTTTGATCAATGTTAGCCACCCAAGTGTATGGCCTCTACATGTGATCCACTAAGGAAGAAGAATTTTCAAGAAGAAGGGTGTATTGGCTCAAACCCTAGTTTTTCCTATCTCTATAGAAAAAGGGGGCCTACTCTCCAACAATTGGAATCACGTATATTTGATATCTGATATAAGACTCCTCTTATAAAGATATCAGGTAACCCTATTTAATTAAAATAAGGTATTATTTATGTAATTAAACTCTTTTAATTAATTGGGCTCCCTAATCTTATTAGGGATAATTAATTAAACTCCTCTAACTAATTTTGCCTCCTAATCCTATTAGGAATAAATGAGAGTACTTATATTAAATTAATTCCTAAACTCTTTTAGAAATTAAAAAAAAATAATTGTAATAATATTAATAAGACTCCTCTTATTAATTTATATTTAATATTTCCAAAATATTAAATAATAAATATTAAGCTATTTAATTTATTCTATCACCATAGAAAAAATTAAGTATACTTAATATATTATTACGATTATTCTATTTACTTCTTAAATAATTATTCTTCTTTTTATGGTGTGACCCTTTAGGTTCTCTATGACGCCCCCAAATTCGGGTATCTTCCAACCCGACAAATGGTGCTCCACTGTACTAACATCCATACAATCATTCCATTAAAATACAACAAAATGAAAGTAATTACTATCTTCTTATTACAATCAAAGTATAATCCTTCCCAGGTTCATAAACTGGTTACATCGTTCATTGTTCATAATGTATAATACATACAAACTTACTAAACTATTACACAATGCCTAAGCATCCATCTTAGCTTTGCCCTTATCATTCTTGGCATTCACAATATGTTCATCATTAACTGCAGTTATATAATTCAAGCAAGAAGTGAGCATGACAGCTCAACAAGTTTAATCAAGGATAACAGGAATACCACATTCATGAATTATACAACAATTCCAGCATAACTGAACAATAGTTATGAAGTATTCCGAATCAATAATACTTTAACAGTTCATAACATCAATTCCCAAAGTATAGAATAGATTAGGAATTCTAAACTGGTCGATAGACCATGAACAGTAAATTTCAGTTTTCATACTTGAAAAGGAGTCCACAGCACTAAGGCCATTCATCCGTATAACTTACAAGCACTTCTAGGTGATCAGCCTATAGTACTCTATGTTGATCAACATTACATTCATTAAACGTATTTACGTTTAATATTTTTAACAAACTTCAGCGCTGCCATCGAATAATCGATGAAAAATACTTTTGTTTGTTCATAGACAAACCTTACCTTCACGTCCGTACCAATTACATGGCAAAGGATAGCGTTATCATTTCTATATAGAATGATATGAATAATAATCAATCTATATCTTACGAATAGTCTAGCCAAGTTAAAATCTGGCATCGACCATTTCTTTAAAACAAGTCTTGCAATTCAGTTCAACGAATCACATAAAACTTGGCTAACATGGAAGTTAGACAAGCATTAAGAAAACTTGCCTTTCAACGTCTTCAAATAACTTACTCGACTGACCACAGCCTTTACAGAATCTACATGATATGTTCACATAGCACACTGTAATTAGCTATCAAACAACTATTCACATTGTTCCTACAAGCATCTTTCTCTTCTATGTCTGTGTTAACTTAATATCTTTATTAAAGCCAACATGACTTATTACCCTTCGTCCCGGTGTATCACTCTATTGACGTTTGTTAACCGGACTTAAACATCGTTGATAAAGTACCAACTTTATTTATTTTACATATCTTATTTATATGCATTTCATTCCTAAGTTTCATACTCTATACCTTAGTATAGGTAGTATAGGATTAGTCTTAGTACATTCATTGAGTATATAAACTCAACTCAGGTAGGTCTCTAAACAACTGAAGTTTAAAACCTAACTTGGTCAACTTTTTCCTACTGCCGGCGCCGCGGCGCGGCATCCCTTGTATATTAGTGGCGCTGCGACGCAAGTTAGCGAGTACTGGTACTTGGAAGTCTGAGTCTGTCATGCTACCCACCACTTTGTACTAGTTTTATGGCATATATTTTAGTCTGTCTGTGATTGGCCAAACCAGTTTTGGTTTTCTAACGAAACTCTCGGCTTCCTAATTTGTTCGTTTTACATTTGAATTGACCCATTCGAATTCCTACAAGTCAGGAATTACATCCTTTACGTGTTCATATAAGAATTCAACACTTTCGAATCCATTAACTCATAATTCACTATTGAGTTCATTTTATATCGTTCGTAAACGTTAATAAGCGTTTAATGCTCGTTTTCTTCGTTCTAAGTCAAAATCCGACGATTCTCGAACCCACAACTCTTAATTACCCTATCTCACGTGTTGACATTGAAAACCAACGTTTTCAAGTCACACGACAACTTTTGACCTTTAATCCGGACTTTATGCGTTTTTCAACGTTTAACGTCTATTTCCGCAAAATTCGCTATAACTTTGTTACTATTGTTCTTTAAGCCAAATCACATGGAATACTCCATGGATTTCATATCTACATCCTAACCAAACAAGATGAATATACTAACATGTTGATGGAGCTCAATCGTTTATCAACAATCGATCTCAACTATCAACCCTTATTATTTTTATAATCTCATGACTTATAGAGATTGAATCTATGGTAAGTCATCTTTAAATCCTCACTCATGACATATACCACCCCTTCATGATTCTCTAAAATGAAAGAAAATCTAAAAGAGATGGAGATGAAAGCTAAGGAATATACCTTAAGAACTCTTATGAATTTCTTGAAAACTCTAAGTCCAATCTTCCAAAATATATGTTTTGGTTGAGTATATCTCTCTTTCTCTCTCAAAATGATCTAGGTTGGTAATTGAAAAACTCTCAAATGGCCAACCTTGCCTTCTTATTTATAGGAAATGAGAATGGAGGGAAATTTGGACATTAAACCCCACCTCCTTACTATTCATGTGTGGTCACCAAGTAAGATACTTGGTGACCAAGCCTTATGCTTGGAGTCCACACCAAGGTGGTCGGCCCTCTTCCTTAGGTGACATCCCATGGGTTGCCCCATGGGTTTTACCCATTCTATGACCCCAATTGCTCAATTCTACTTGTTCGGTTTTAATGAATTTGGTTTAACTAAATAAACATTGGGCCTTGACTTGGACTTAACTCATTCATCTCATTGGGCTTAGTCATTCAATTGATTGGTCTAATCATAATCCAATACAAGTGAATTACTCATTGATACATAGATTAATCCTATGATACGCATCGTATTCTACACGTACAATTCACGTATTCCCTTCGTATACCATACGTACAATAATTGTATTGCACCTCGTATTTACTCAACGTATTATACATAGATACTAACTAGCATCACCCATTATATAACACTTGAATTAAACCTAACACCATTTCTTCTACGCATATTATTTCCTCCTCGGAAATCAATATACTCAACCCTTAGGTTTTAAGTCCGCAGGCGAAAACTGCATTTTCCATAAATGAAATATAATCAGATATTCCATCTTATCACGATATTCTATCATTACGTGTTTACCAGAATTTCAAAATAATTTCCCGAACAGAAACGGATGAATATTGTTTTTACGGAAATTTCTCGGAAAACAATTATTATCGTCTTGGAAATTCCAAACAACTATTTCTAACACGTAGCCAGAATACTAACCACGTTAGCACATTCTAGGTCATAGAACGACCTTCACATAGCTTATTCACAAAGAAATCAATTAAATTCATTTAATTCACATAATCAAATAAAAATTTAATTGTCATTAAAAATCCAATTTTCTCGGGCGTTACATTCTCCATATTAAACCGGTTGTGAATAAATCAATTAGAACAATTCTAATCTTATTTAAATAAATAAATTAAACTATTAATTTATTTAAATAAATAATATTTATTCTACAATAAGGATAAGCCTCCCTAGAGATCAACGACTTTCCAAATAATATAGATTTCAACATTAATCATAAAAGAACATTTGAGTAAATAGTTACCGTACAATTCAATCCTTCCACCATACAATGTCCCAATTAAATATAAGTCATGGAATTACTATCAAGTCTTATTTTATTTAATTATATGTATTTCGATTCCTAAATGCACAACTCCTAATGAATTCCACTGCAAATAATTTTTCTTCAGACCTCCCCGACCCCTTTACCTCTATTTCCAATTTCTCCATTTCCCTTATTAACTCCTCTTGAGTTGTCAGTTGAAACAACGTCTCCCTTCCTTTCCTGTTCAGCGCGTCGGCTACTACGTTTTCCTTTCCCGGGTGATAAAGAATATCACAATTATAATCCTTGATCAACCACCTTCTCTGATGCATGTTCAACTCCTTCTGTGTGAAGATATATTTTAGACTCTTGTGGTCCGTGTATATCTCACATTTCTCCGTACAAATAATGTCTCCAAATCTTTAACACAAAAACTAATGCCGCTAACTCTAAGTCATTAGTAGGGTATCGTTTTTTGCAATCCTTTAGTTGTCGCGATGCATATGAAATGACTTTGACATGTTGCATGAGCTCACAACCAAGTCCCTTGTGCGATGCATCACTATATACCATGAAACCTCCCACATCGTCCGGTAATGATAATACAGGCGCTTCACTTAGTCTCTTCTTTAGCTCCTGAAAAATTTCTTCGTATTTATCCGTCCACACGAACTTCACCGTCTTCTTCGTTAGATTGTCAATGGGGTTGCTATCTTAGAAAAATCCAAGATAAATCTTTGCTAGTACCCAACTAACCCTAAGAAACTTCTTATCTCTGTTGGTGTCTTCAGCTGCTCCCAATTACTCACTGCTTCTACCTTTGCAGGGTCTACTGAAATTCCATCCTTATCTACCACGTGTCCTAAGAATTGAACCTTCTCCATCCAAAATTCACACTTTGAAAACTTTGCATACATCTTCTCCTTCCTTAGCGCCTCCAAAACCATCTTCAGATGTTCGGCGTGCTCTTCTTCCGTCTTTGAGTAGATCAAGATATCGTCAATGAAAACAACTACAAATTTATCCAAGTATGGCTTGAAGACTCGGTTCATCAAGTTCATGAATTCTGCCGGAGCATTAGTCAATCCGAATGACATTACCAAAAACTCGTAGTGTCCATAACGGGTTCGAAACGCTGTCTTTGGTATGTCCTTCTCCCATACTTTCAACTGGTGATAACACATCTGTAGATCTATCTTTGAGAAACACTTCACTCCCTTCAGTTGATCAAAAAGGCCATCTATCCTTGATAACGGATATCTATTCTTGATCGTTACTCCATTTAATTCTCGATAATCGATACAGAGCCCCATCGATTCGTCCTTCTTTTTAACAAACAACATTGGTGCTCCCCAAGGAGACACACTCGATCGTATGTAACCTTTATCTAGTAACTCTTGTAGTTGTTTCATCAATTCTTTCATTTCTACTGATGCCATATAATAAGGAGCTTTCGAAATTGGTGTCGTTCTCGATGCTAAGTCTTGTACGAATTCGATTTCCCTATCTGGTGGAAGACTAGGCAAATCGTCCGAAAATACATTTTCTCCGAGTATCTACAATGTAAGCTAAGTAACCTGCACATCCTTTCCTAAACAATTTCTTGGCCTGCATCATCGTAAGATAACATGATTGCTTAAGCGATGAGCTACCATAAAACACTACCTTAAACTTATTCGGAGTCTGAAGGTTTACACTTTTATTATGATAATCAATTATCATAGCATGGTTATACAACCATTCCATTCCCAATATTACGTCAAAACTCTCCCAATCTTATAGAAATCAAGTCTACGCTTAGTTCATGATCTCTAAGGTTTACGCGACAATTTCGGTAAACGTATTCTACTGGGATTACTTCTTTATTCGCAAATTCTATGTTCAAAGAATTTCCTAATAATTTTTGGGGTAAATTAAGTCGACTAGCAAATTCTATAGATACAAAAGAACAGGTGGCACCCGAATCAAATAATACATATACATTTATATCATTGATTGGGAAAATACCTAACACCACGTCGTTCGCAACTACTGTGTCCTAGACGGTCATGTTAAAGGTTCTGGCAGTTGGATTACATTGGTCCGCCATTCATCAGTTTACTGCCTCCCCCCTTGCTGGCCACTTCCTCTGCCGCTCCCTTTCTTTAGGAAGTCCTTAATCAGGTGGTCCCCGAGCCACAAGTGAAACAACCCTTGATCTTCTTGGGCTTCGGGCAGTTGGGTGAAATATGCCCTTCTTGGCCGCAGTTGTTGCAAGTACTGTGCCTTTCCAGCACTCACCCTGGTGATTCTTCCCACACTTCGGGCATCCCTCTGCCATCTTCTTAAAACCTCCATGAAAATTCCCCGCTTGATTGTTGTGGTTTTTGTTGTTGTTGTTGTTATTCTCCCAATTCCTCTTTCCTGGATTACTTCCCCCGCTGCTGCTTCCTCCACGGATTTCTCTTTTCGTGTTCTTACCCTTCTTTTCCTTATTATACAAAATTAAGGCTTCACTACATCCCTCTGCAATAATAGCCTTCTCCAGCAACGTCGCAACTAAATCGATCTGAAGAACCGACACCTTGTTAAACAACCAAGGTTTTACTCCCTGCTCAAAACGTCTAGCTTTCCTCTCTTCATCCCCTACCTGATGTTCTACAAACCGGGCTAGCTTATTGAACTTAGCCGCGTATTGCACCACTGCCATATCTCCCTGTGTAAGTTCTAAGAATTTCACCTCCATTCTGTTTTTCATGCTTTTCAGAAAGTAGTTCTCGAAAATCAGATCTTGAATCTTTCCCATGCTATTATCCCTTTTCCCGCTCTTTGCTGATCTTGAATTTTCACCCACACGAGCGATGGTGAAGGCCTTCTCTATCTCTTTGATCCACATTTGTGCCATTATAGGATCTGTAGTACCCACGAATTCCAGAGGTCCTACACTCCTAAAGTCTTTAAAGTTCATAACTGGTACCGCCTGGGGATTGGGTGGTATTGGTTCATTGTTTCTTCCCCGAAGGGCCTCTCCTAGCAAATCTACTAGCCTTTGGATAGGGTCTACTTTCTCTCTTTACGTCTGGGCGATATTTTCTGCATTACAAAATTTTAATTTTTATTATCTTATTTTATTACTTAAACATTTCTCAAATGAAAAAGGAATAAGATTTTATAACACGTTTCTGAAATAAAATCATTTATATTCATATGCTAAATCATTACATCAACATGATTATCCCTAACATACTTCTATAAATGTCAGCACATATCCTTTAATATCACAAAAGATGGGGGAAAATACTAACATACTACCCTTCTAACATAAACCTACTCAGGGTTTACATAACTATCACATATCTTACACAAAGGATTGGGATTACATCACGTTATATACATCACATAAAATAACTACTACAACTACTACTAGACTACTGGGTCTCATCCCAACATCCCGCACTCTACATCGCTCTTGTACTCGATCTGTGCTATGTATGCCATAACCTCTCTGCTCATAGTGTGTCGGGTCTATCCCTGCTCCGCCGGATAGTGATATACACCATCAATCACTCTCTCAATAGTTGAGTGAAATACGTAACCCATCTTGTTCACCTTCCTCTTCTTACACCTGACTTCATCCTCTAAGTCACCTGCCCTCTCATTAGCTGCTTCCCACTTCTCCTCGAAGTGGATCCTCTCAATTACCTCTAACTCTAGCTGAGTTTAGACAGCCTCCTTTTTCATCTTCTCGCTTAATTCTCTATGCTCCATCTCTTCCAGCTTTCCTGCCAACTTTACATTTTGAGACACCGACCTGTGAAACAGAGTCCCCATCTGAATCCCTGCCTCCATGCGGTAGGCAATCTCTACCTCCAACTCTTGCATCGCTTTTGACGCCCCCAAATTTGGGTATCTTCCAACCCGACAGATGGTGCTCCACTGTACCAACATCCATACAATCATTCCATTGAAATACAACAAAATGAAAGTAATTACTATCTTCTTATTACAATCAAAGTATAATCCTTTCCAGGTTCATAAACCAGTTACATCGTTCATTGTTCATAATGTATAATACATATAAACTTACTAAACTATTACACAATGCCTAAGCATCCATCTTAGCTTTGCCCTTATCATTCTTGGCATTCACAGTACGTTCATCTTTAACTGCAGTTATATAATTCAAGCAAGAAGTGAGCATGACAGCTCAGCAAGTTTAATCAAGGATAACAGGAATACCACATTCATGAATTATATAACAATTCCAACATAACTGAAAAATAGTCATGAAGTATTCTGAATCAATAATACTTTAACAGTTCATAACATCAATTCCCAAAGTATAGAATAGATTATGAATTCTAAACCGGTCGATAGACCATGAACAGTAAATTTTAGTTTTCATACTTGAAAAGGAGTCCACAGCACTAAGGCCATTCATCCGTATAACTTACGAGCACTTCTAGGTGATCAACCTATAGTACTCTATGTTGATCAACACTACATTCATTAAATGTATTTATGTTTAATATTTTTGGCAAACTCGCATGCCCATCGTATAATCGATGAAAAATACTTTTGTTTGTTCATAGACAAACCTTACCTTCACGTCCGTACCAATTACATGGCATAGGATAGCGTTAACAATTCTATATAGAATGATATGAATAATAATCAATCTATATCTTACGAATAGTCTAGCCAAGTTAAAATCTGGCATCGACCATTTCTTTAAAACAAGTCTTGCAATTCAGTTCAACGAATCACATAAAACTTGGCTAACATGGAAGTTAGATAAGCATTAAGAAAAACTTGCCTTTTCGACTTTCAAATAACTTACTCAATCGACCACGCCTTTTACAGAATCTACATGATATGTTCACATAGCACACTGTAATTAGCTATCAAACAACTATTCACATTGTTCCTACAAGCTTCTTTCTCTTCTATGTCTGTGTTAACTTAATATCTTTATTAAAGTCAACATGACTTATTACCCTTCGTCCCGGTGTATCACTCTATTGACGTTTATTAACCGGACTCAAACATCGTTGATAAGGTACCAACTTTGTTTGTTGTACATATTTTGTTAACATGCATTACATTCCTAAGTTTCATACTCTATACCTTAGTATAGGTAATATAGGATTAGTCTTAGTACATTTATTGAGTATATAAACTCAACTCAGGTAGTTCTCTAAACAACCGAAGCTTAAAACCTATCTTGTCAACTTTTTTCTCTTCTGCCAAGCATGCATGCCGACATCCTTTATATTTTTTGTGGCGGCGCTACGCCACCACTTTATCTTAGTTTTGTATTACTGCCCAGTCTGAGGCACCAGATTCACCAAACCAGTTTTGGTTTTCTAACGAAATTCCCGGCTTCCTAATTTGTTCGTTTTACATCCGAATTGACCCATTCGAACTCCTACAAGTCAGGAATTACATCCTTTACGTGTTCATATAGGAATTCAACACTTTCAAATTCGTTAACTCATAATTAACTATTGAGTTCATTTTATATACGTTCATAAATGTTAATGAGCATTCAATGCTCGTTTTCTTTGTTCTAAATCGTAATCCGACGATTCTCGAACCCACAACTCTTAATCACCCTATCTCACGTGTTGACATTGAAAACCAATGTTTTCAAGTCTCACGACAACTTTCGACTACCAATCCGAAATTTCTACGTTTTTGACGTTTAACGTCTATTTTCGTAAAATTCGCCATAACTTCGTTACTCATGTTCTCTAAGCCAAATCACATGGAATACTCCATGGATTTCATATCTACATCCTAACCAAACAAGATGCATATACTAACATATTGATGGAGCTCAATTGTTTATCAACAATCGATCTCAACTATCAATATTTCCATGGTTCAAAACTATATTAAACCTTATTATTTTTATAATCTCATGACTTATAGAGATTGAATCTATGGTAAGTCATCTTTAAATCCTCACTCATGACATATACCACCCCTTCATGATTCTCTAAAATGAAAGAAAATCTAAAAGAGATGGAGATGAGAAACAAGAAGTATTATCTCAAGAACTCTTAAGAAATCTTTTGGAAAAATAGAAGTTAAAGCTTCCAAGTGTATGTTTTGCAAGTGTAGCTTCCCATCTCTCTCAAATAATCTAGGTTGGCAAATTTGAAAACTCTCAAATGAAACAACATAGCTTCTTATTTATAGAAAAATAGAATGGAGGGCAATTTGGACAATAAACACCACCTCTTTACTCTTCATGTGTGGTGACCAAGTAAAACACTTGGTGACCAAGCCTTATGCTTGGATTCCACACCAAGGTGGCCGGCCCACCTCCTTTTTGTGACATCCCATGGGTTGCCCCATGGGTTTTACCCATTCGGTGACCCACCGGTTCGACCCACTATTCGGTTTTAATGAATTGGGCTTAACTAAATTAACATTGGGCCTTGGTCATCCAAATGATTGGATTAATTAATAATCCAACTCAAATGAATTAGTCATTAAGTCTTAACTTAATTCTATAATACGAATCGCATCACATACGTACAATTTACGTATTATCTCCGTATACTACTCGTACAATAATCGTATTGTACTTCGTATTTACTCAACGTATTATACATAGATAATAAATAGTATCACCAAAGGCATAACACTCACCTTAACCTTAACGCCATTCCTTCTACGCATATTATTTCCTCCTCGAAAATCAATATACTCAACCTTTAGGTTTTAAGTCCGTAGGCAAAAACTGCGTTTTCCATAAATGAAATATTATCAGATATTCCAACTCATCACGATATTCTATCATTACGCGTTTTCCCGGAATTTCAAAATAATTCCCTGAACAGAAACGGATGAATAGTGTTTTTACGGAAATTTCTCAGAAAACAATTATTATCGTCTTGGAAATTCCAAACAACTATTTCCAACACGTAGCCAGAATACTAACCACTTTAGCACATTCTAGGTCATAGAACGACCTTCACATAGCTTACTCACAAGGACATCAATTAAATTCATTTAATTCACATAATCAAATAAAAATTTAATTGTCATAAAAATCCGATTTTCTCGGGCGTTACATCGCTAACTTCCTCTGGTGGTCCTCGTCCCTCAGTTTCTGGAACTCGGACTCCCTCTTTTGAGCCTCAGCCTCTATGTGACGCCCCCAAAATAGGTATACATCACCCATCTTGAGTCGCCAAATACCTGGTATAGAATTAAAATACAAACTTCTTTTATACAGTACGACAAAACGTAGCTGAGAGTTTCAACACGGACAATGTCTCGTAGAGAGTATCCAAACTCAAATAAAGTCCTCATTACAATTATTATCACACTATTTCACATAATAGTGAGGACTAATATAGCCACCTGTAGGGATTTTGGCACATTAAAGCAATGCTCAGCAGAAAATAAATTGAACAAAACAATCCGAAACCCAAACAGGATCCATGCGAAACAGAAATTAATTCAGTGTGTAAAAGATTATACCGATTATGAAGCTGGAATTGATGCGATTGAATCTCCAACGCAATCAAAATGAACTGCGTCTCTACGGTATCCACACGAACGCCCTACGAATTGTCGTACGATCTGCAGAAAAAAGGGTGCTGCGGTAATAGCCACCAAAGGAATAGATTTTCAAAATTTCTCTCTAGTCTCTCTCTAAGAGCGGCTAGGGTTTTTAGGTTATGATTCGTTAACCCTAAAATGACTGCTACATATCATATATATAGCGGTTAAAAGGGATTAATCAAAACCCTTTTAAAATCTGAATTTATTTATATATATATCTTAATTAAGTTTTACTTAATTAATATATCTATATATATAAATTATCCTATTAATTTAAATTCGTAATTTAAATACTATCAATCATATTGACATATTTAAATCTTTACAATTGAAATTAATTCCCTTTTTAATTACGTTCTATGTGTGTGACCCTATATGTTATTATTACGTTGGCAATAATTTTAAAATCATATTATAAAATTATAAACAGTGAGCGGCATCTAGTAATGCATCACTTTTAACCAAGTAATAATAAAATCGATGATTCGATACAACCTTTCCGTGACAAATGTTTCAATGTAATTTAATCCTTTTAACCTTGACATCCTAGATTAAACTCGAGTAATGGAATATGTCATACTCTTCATAATTTAATCTCAGTTTTCTTGAACAGTGAGTAGACTATATGAAACAAATCACTATTTGAGCATGGCCATGCATTTCATAGTCCTACTCAATCAAGAGGCCTATGGATATCACCCCTAATAAATATGAGGGTTAAATTCCATCTAGATCACTCATATTTCTCACATGATTCATGATGTACCCAGTAATCACCTTTATAGTCCACCCTATTAAAGGTGACCTTTGATGATATCAAAGTACATAGATTCTTGTGTAGTAATATAGTGATTTCAGGTGGGAGGACCATTACATCATTGTCACTATGAGAATCGCTAATGACACTTTGATGCTCCATATAGAATTCTCATGGTGGGTCTGTCCAGTACATCGTTCTCTAACACATACCTATGCATTGACTTAATGTCTCATATATTTATGACCAATGAGATTTGGTCATCAGTCAATCCACATACTAGTCTCAATACATCATTGTTGTCCTATCAACAATGATACTCGACTAGGGACATTTAAGAGCAATGATACTAATTGTAATTATATAATCTCATGTTCAAGTCACATACATGAAACTATATAATTTGTATCACTATTCTAAGGAATTTTATTATGTTAACATTTATATAACGCAGTAAATAAAACCATAATAAAATCATTCATTTATTAAATCAAATATAATATCAAAATGTTAAGCAATTATATCAAATAATTGGCCTCTAGGGCATAAACTCTAACACCACTTATCTGGACCGTCACTCCATTTCCCGACTTGTCCCAACTATATTCTCATTTCCTGAAGAGAACAATGAAAGCAAAAGGATGAGCTCAACTAACCCAATAAGAAATATTATGACTAAGATAATGCAGAATAAATTATCATTAGCCTTCAACAATGTTAAACTGATAAAATACAATAAACACCAAGTTTAATTGCAGCGGAACAAGCAATCTATTAGAAGAGTCAAGTAGAGCATGATATCTACTATCTTCTATGATCTAAAAGTTTATCATCAATTTTATTGCTGGGACTCAGCTAAATAAATAATCCACATCACTGAATTATCCATGCACTACGGGCCAAGGATATTCATTTTTATCACCAATGGTCATGAATGACCAACAACTGTCCATCAATGCACTACGGGCCAATGAAGACTTTTACCACATCATTTGTAACATTTCGGGTCATGATTATACCGAAGAATCCCTAGTCATAATCATACCAATCAATAGTCCATCTATGCACTACGACCAAAGATGACTTTCATCACAATATAAGTATGCAGATGATGACAATGATATAAGAATTCAATTAAATGAGAGCACGGATAAATTTTAAAGATTTATAATTCAATTTATCCAGAATTCAATAATATCCAAATTATCAACATGATACTTCTTTGTGGGGTAAAATTCAAGAATAATATTGTATCAAATATAATTTGGACAAAAAAGAAATTAATTTTTGTCATGAATAATACCCCGTGAATAGTACCCCATGAATAGTACTCCAGCATGAAAAGATTAAACTTTAACAAGAATGTTCAGAAAAATATCCTTGTGAAACGATACTAGATGAAGCGCAAATTTCAAGGATATTCTACTAATTTCAAGGAGTATAGAAGCAATACTTAACAACGTGAGTGCAGAATTCAAAATCTGAAACGAAATAATATTACTTACATACTACAAAGTATGTAAGAAAATATTATTTCATACAAATATTGAACAAAAATAATATCCCTATATGAATACGAAAGAAATAATACCCTTTACTTTAGTAGGAGATTGGATACTGAAATAGTGTAGTAACATAATATTCTTCTTCTTTCTCTCTGATTCTCTCTCTATAGTATTCTCTTGTGAGTCGTAGTGAATTAGTGAGAATGAAAGAAGAAATAAGCTTCTATTTATAGAAGATTTCTAGCTTAGCCCTTGCAATGTGAAAAGGCAAGTGGCTTGACGACTGGTGATGTGAAAAGAAAAGTGTTATGATGCCTGTAATGTGAAACAACAAATGGTTCGACGCTTGTAATGTGAAACGACAATTGGTTCGACGCCTGTAATTAGAAATGGCAAGTGGTTTAACATCTGGTAAAGGAAATTACTATTGACGAAAGTGACTCTTAGATGATGACATATGGGCCCCCGTAGAATAAACCAAACTTACCACAGACATCTCATAACAGACTTCTTATTTATATCTAAGATTGAATAAATATTACCACAAATAATTTTATCTTCAATCAACCCATATTTAATCTTTCAACAATTATTCATCATTAATATTATAACTCACAATATTTAACAACCAGATCATTCCCAGGAAAGAGGGGGATTTCCGATAAGGATTTCTCCCTATTGGCGCGCAATTAGGTGACCAAATCTCTCCTCGAAAGAACATTCTAGACATCATCAATATTACAAATAATAATATGAATAACTTTGTCGTCTCAATTATTGATTTAATAATATAAAATATTATGCAGGTGATACTGTGATAATAATTGAATCAATAATATGAGATACTATGCAACAATTACTGTAGCAATAATTGAGTATAACTGAGTGCCTTCTTACGTAAGTATCAATAATTAATACCGTGTGCTACTATGCAACCACGCGTATTACTGTACTTTTACCATCGGGTATTTCAACAGTTAACGGTAAAATTTTCGTCGTTATTTTTATAAAAAGATATTTCTGTCGTTTTCTAACTCTGATAATAATTCTGTTGTGGGTTCCACCAATGATTGTGCCATCGTACGAATATTCTCTGACAAAAAGAATATTCCCCGACCAAATAAATATTTTATAACAACTTGCTTACTTTGCAAAAATTATAAATATTACCCACAACTATAACATTATATCAAATCCACACCATAATATTCAAAATGATATTTAGAGAAAAATAATGTGTATTTATGAAAGTTAGGGTCTTACACTCTAGCTCTTGGACTCTATAGTCTAACTCTAGGATTTGCTCCTCGTACTCTCCTAACATTTGCTCCTCTAAGGTAGCCTCATCATAGTCCTTGTAACGACCGAGAAATTCGGATCTTATTGTAAAATGATTTTTTTTATTAAATTAAATAATAATAAAATTCTATTCTATGTGTTATCAAGATGGTTGTCATTGTATAACCTATTGATGTTAGAATGTCATAGTATTTGAGCTACGTGAATGAATTAAAGTGTTTGAATTTCCAAGACGAAAATAAAAGGTTTTCGAGGAATTTTCTGAAAAACACTATTCATCGATATTTGCTCGGGATCTATTTTTGAATTTCCGAGAAATACGTAATGATAGAATGACAAGGAAAGATGGATTATGTAATAAAAATCTAGTTATGGAAAATGTAATATTTCGCTTGCGGACTTAATTTATAAACGTTAAGGAAGGCGAAGTAGTAATGAATAAGTAATAATTGTATAATACTTATGTATTGTGCACAGTAATGAAAACGAGTATAATATGAAGTATTATACGAGTTGGTATGAAGAATGGAATATCGTTTATAATTTCTATATGAATTAGAATACGAAAATGATACATAAACTATTTATATATGTATTAAGTAATGTTAATGGACTTGGAAATGTTGATTCGATTTACTACAAGTCCAAGTGAATAAAATGTTAAGGCCCAATTATTAATTAATGAACCAACTAGTGTTTATTGAATCCAAGCCCAAGCTAAAATCCATGAGTTGTAATGACCCATGGGGCAAACCATGTTAATATGGTAAGTATGGTGACCAAGTTAATGTGGTGACCAAGTTAGGAGTAATGACCAAGTAATAGAAGTAATGGCCAAGCATAGGATAAGAGTTGTGATTAGCAAGTAATGAATAGTAAGGAGGTGGCTTAAAGGAGGTGGGAAGATTTAATGACTAAACTACCCTAGCTTTACAAATTCTATAAATAGAGAAGGCTTGCTAGCCATTTAACACTTGTTCAAATAATCCAACATATTACAAAGTGCTTAAGTGTTAGAGAGAATAAGCTACAATAAGTTACTTCCATTTGTAAGAAGAAGAAGAAAGCTACCTTACAAAGAATTCAAAAGTAAAACTTCTTCTCCATTTTCTTCTTTCTCTACCATGATAGTTTGATAAGTAAAGTATGAATTAAGGATCATGGATGTTAAAAAGTAAGAAGAATGAGTAAGCAATGAACTTAAGTCACATAAGTTGGCAATAAGTCATTTGAACTTATAAAAGTTATAAACTTATTATAAGTTAACCTTGAATTTTAGTATGAAAATTATGAACTTGTAACGAGTTTATTAAGAGGAGTGATATGGATGTAAAAGAACTTGTATGAACATATGTATCATGAATACATTAGTAAAATTATATGTTAAGAACATATAAGGTATGATGATTAAGAAACTTTAATTGTCATAAGTCATGAACAATGAAATCTTAAGTAGTTTATAATTTGACAAGTTATAAGCTCATGAAGAAATAAGTCAAAAATACAACAATGAATATAAGTTATTGTAATAAGCATGTTGAGATGTTCACATGATGAATGGGATTCATTTGTAATGTTGAACAAATCATAAGAATGAAGATTTGCCAGAAATTACACGATTGGACGATAATCGTCGAATTCGTTAAATTCTCGGAATAGAAGTAAAATTTTGTGTTTGATCTCGGAACCATTGTTTCCAATGGAGACAAGTCATATTTGGCATTTAAGAGTTGCGGACTCAAAAATGACCGGATTCTGACTTAGAACGAAGAAAGCGAAAGGCTGAACGCGTTCATTTAACGTTTATCGCTTTCGTTAAAAATGAACTAATAGGTGAATTTTTAACAAACGAAGTCAAATAGATAAAATTCTTGCATGAACGCGTGTAGATTACGTAATTTGTGAACCCGTAGGTTTTGAACGAGCAAATTCGGACTTATAATGAAGAAGTTATGCGTCCGGAAGTTCACAAAATTCAAAGATCAATTTTTTCCGGTGCCTGAGTTGGCACCACTACGCCAACCCTAGGAAAAAGCGGATTACGCCATAACGCATAATAGTGTCCGAAAGACATCGCAAGAGTTCGCCACAAAGGCATGAACCGTAGTACAATTTGTGGAGCAATACCATGTACAAAGACAAAAATCTTCTGGAGTGTGGCGCCGCAGCTCAAGTCTCAGAATAAGGATGGTGATGAATGTTTCTTGTTACAAACAAAAGAAAGCTAATTGATTTAAAAGTAAACACAACCTAAGGAATGTAATGTAACATTGTTTAAACTTTGTTAAACCTTAAGGATGTTGTATAAAGGTTGAGATAACCTAGTCAAATATAAATTCAAAGATAATGATAAACCGGAACAGATAGTAACTGAATCTAATACACAATTAGATTAAGATGAAGGGTAAGATATAGTCATATACATACTTGATTATATGTGACCTAATGTAAGGCATTATGTGATCATGTATTGTAGAGACTTGAAAGACTTGAACATAAAGTTAATATACCGTAGAAGACGCTAAAGGCAAGTATTCTAACTCTTGTCCCAGTTCAATCTGAACAAGTTTTTGAAGTTCATGTATTCTTTCACATGAATTGAGGTATGTTGAAGTTAAAGCCAATTATTTTGGCTAGACTTGATATATTGATAATCTATTCATTTATTATCAAATGTTGTTATCTTTTTGTCAACTACTTGATATCGTTTTCAAAAAAAGACTGGAAATGTTAAACAAATGTTTTGTCGGTAAAACGACAGGCACGTGAGGTTGCCAAATGATTAAACGTACATACGTTTAATGAATGTAGTGTTGATCAACATAGAGTACAATAGGTTGATCACCTAGAAGTGATCGTAAGTAATATCGGGCTTACAGATTTAGTTCCGGGTTGTCCTTTTCCAATAAAGAATTAATACTCAAGGTCTTTGACCGGAGTAAATGTTTTACTAAATATTGTTATTATTGTAAAACATTTTGACAGAAAGATGAAGAGCTATTTTGAATTATCAATGGTACTTCATAACTATTGTTCAGTTATTGAAGATATACGATTCGTATGTGTCAAGCATATTGTTAGTGAATTGTTATACTTGCTGAGCTAGTAATGCTCACTCTTGCTTGAACCATATGAATGCAAAAGAAGACCGAACGTCTCAAGGATCGAAAAAGGATAAAGGAAAAGCTAAAGCGATTGTTAAAATTTGTCTTGTAATAGTATAGGTCTATTATTGTAATGTAACTGATATTATGACAAAGAACCTTTGTAATGGGTATAGAACCAGGGAAATGTAAATATTACTTTAAATATATAGAAGGTATATTCGTTCTTTGAAACTTTTCAATTGAATGAATGTATGAATGTTGTACAGTATAGCACCATCTGTCGGGTTGGAAGATACCCGAATTTGGGGGCGCTACAAGTTGGTATCAGAGCCTAGGTTATAAAACTTAAGGGGGGGGGGGAATAGAACCTTAAGTCATAACCTTAAGCAAGAATAAAGAAGTAAAAGATGGAAAGTAACCTTATAAAAATGTATTATATTATGTTATGTGTTTCTATTATTTTACTGACGTGTAGTAATCAAACTATATTGTGTATTGTAGATGTCAGGAGAAAATGATATGTATAGAGACATATATATACATATTAACAGCAAAATACCGCCAAGAAGGAGACAATGAAATCAAGGCACTAATGTTAACCAACCGGAGGGTGGTCCAGTTAATCCAATGGAGGAGTTTGTTAATCTTTTAACAATGCATTTAATAGAATCGGGCTAATGTACCCGTGATTCCCGAGTAATCTGAGCTACTACTTTTAAGGATTTTAAAAGTGTAGGTCTGCTTGGGAGTTCAAGGAACTACGGACCCTATAGAAACCCAGACTTGGGTAAAAGAAATTGAGAAAGCATTTGTAATAGCAAATGTTGAGGAGGGTCAAAAGGTTGCCTTTGCAACCTATTTGATGAAAGGAGATGCCAACTTCTGGTGGGAGGCAAACCAAAGTTAGGGTAGATATAGGAAACCTAACGTGGGAGAGGTTCAAGGAGATTTTCTTCGAGAACTATTTTCCCACGAGTATGCAAGGAGGATGGAAATGAGGTTTCTTGAATTGAAGCAAGGGATATGATGGTTCTCAAAGATGTCTTTGCCAAGTTTAATGAACTGACACGATTTGCTCCACATCAAGTGGACACTGAAGTGAGAAAGGCTAGAAGATTCGAACAGGGCTTGAAATTCTGGCTCTATAGCCGAATCTTTGTGTTCCAAAGTACTTCTTTTGGAACCATATTAGAAAAGGCAATAATTGCCGAAGGTGGGAATGAGGCTCTCAGCCAGTACCACAAGGATAAGAAAAGCAAGGGCAAAGTTGATGGAGGAACCAAGACCGAGGGAGCCAGTGGAAGTGGCAATGGTCAAAAGAAGAAGGGCTTTAACTCTGGGATTACCGGAGTAAAACAAGGGGATTCTAAAAGGAGGATGGAGGCCTGCAAAGCCTGTGGGAAGACTCACTTAGGAGTCTATCTCAAAGGAAAGGCAATATGTTATAATTGTGGACAGGAGGGACACATTTCGCCTAACTGTCCAAATCCGAAGAAAAATCACGGATGTTTTGTATGTTGATTAACTGACCACATAGCGAAGAACTGCCCGAAGAAGGGGACAAAAGTAAATAAGGGGACTAATAGCGGTAAGTTGGCTATTAGCGGTCTAGCTCAGCCGGGTAAATCAATGGCCCGCATTTTTAATATGACGGTCCAAGATGCGGTGGCATCAGGGGATGTAGTTATAGGTATTATTCCGATCAATAACATAAATGCATACGTGCTTTTTGATTCGGGTGCTACTTGTTCGTTTATAGCATGTGATTTTGCTAGACGACTAGAATTATTTCCCAAAAAATTTCCTATACCTTTGAACATTAAGGTAGCAAATGAAGAGATAATTCCTGTTGAAGATATTCATAGGAGTTGTTGTGTAGATGTGTGTGGTCGTAAGTTATCAGTAGATTTAATACCGATAAAGTTAGGAGAATTCGACATAATTCTCGGAATGGATTGGTTATTTAACCATGGAGCAATTATAGATTTCCAAAACAAATGTGTGAGCATCAGGACGTTGAAACAACCTCATGTAGTATTCTACGGTAATAAATCGCCAGGACGTTCGTGTTGCCTTACGATGACACAAGCTAGAAAACTTTAAGGAAGGGATGTGTAGGTTATCTATGACATGTTGTTGATACCCAGAGAGTGGGAGCATCCATGGAACAAATACCTATAGTAAACGAATTCATGGATGTATTTCCAAGTGAGTTACTGGGTTTACCACCGGATAGGGAGATCGAATTTGTGATAAACATTGTGCCAGGAGCGGCACCAGTCTCAAGGGCACCGTACCGTATGGTGCCTGTGGAAATGAAAGAACTAATGGTTCGGCTACAGGAACTATTGGACAGAAAGTACATTCAACCAAGTGTTTCCCCGTGGGGGGCACCGATGTTATTTGTCAAGAAGAAAGACGGATCCTTAAGGCTTTGTATCGACTATCGGGAGTTGAACAAGTTAACGATAAAAAATAATACCCATTGCCCAGGATCGATGATCTCTTTGATCAAATGAAAGGGGCAAAGTATTTTTCTAAAATAGATTTGCGGACGGGGTATCATCAGTTGAAGGTTAGGAAGGAAGATGTACCAAAGACGGCATTCAGGACTTGTTATGGTCATTACGAGTTTCTGGTAATGTCATTTGGGTTGAAAAATGCACCTGCTGCATTTATGGATATGATGAACAGAGTGTTCAAACTATATCTGGACAAGTTCGTCGTGGTGTTTATCGATGATATTCTAGTCTATTCTAAGTTGCCAGAAGATCTTGTTGAACACTTAAGATTAGTGTTGGAGACACTAAGGAAGGAGAAGTTATATGCGAAATTCACCAAATGTGAATTTTGGTTGGAAAAGGTGCAGTTTTTAGGTCATGTCATTGACCAAGAGGGGATTTCAGTGGATCCAGCGAAGGTAGAAGCAGTAATGAATTGGGAACAACCGAAAATGCCGACTGAGGTGCGAAGTTTCCTAGGGTTAGCAGGGTACTATCGAAGATTTATCCAAGATTTTTCGAAGATAGCTACCCTGTTGACTAATTTAACAAGGAAGACGGTGAAATACGTATGGATGGATAAATGTGAAGACAATTTTCAAGAACTAAAGAAAAGATTAAGTGAAGCGCCTGTTTTGTCATTTCCAAATGACTCTGGAAATTTTGTAGTGTATAGTGATGCTTCGCATAGAGGACTTGGTTGTGTGCTTATGCAGCATGGCAAAGTCATTGCGTATGCATCACGGTAGTTGAAGGATTATGAGAAAGTTTATCCCGCTTCATGATCCGAACCGGCCAGCATGAGTGTTTGCCCTAAAGATGTGGAGACATTATCTTTATGGGGAAAAATGTGAGATATATACGGACCATAAAAGTCTAAAGTATATATTCACTCAGAAGGAGTTGAATATGAGACAGAGAAGATGGCTAGAGTTGATAAATGATTATGATTGTGAAATCCTGTATAACCTTGGAAAGGCCAATGTAGTTGTCGACGCCTTAAGCAGGAAGGGTCGGGAAAAGTTATCTATGTTAACGGCTCAAAATGAGTTAATAACAAAGATGGCTAGGATGGAAATAGAAGTAAAGATGCTGAGTGATTTGAGGCAGATAATCTTTGCGACGGAGATGCAATCTACCATCATAGAGAGAGTTAAGGAGGTACAACTCAAGACTGATGAGTGTAAACCAAAGGAAGAAGCGGTTATCCGAGAAGGAAGATACTAAGTATAGTCTTGATAATGAGGGATTATTAAGATTTGAAGGAAGAATTTGAGTTCCAAATGAGACAGAATTAAAGGAGTAAGTGTTACAAGAAGCTCATAGTTCGAGGTACTCGATACATCCTGGTAGCACTAAGATGTATCAAGACCTTCGACAGAGTTTTTGGTGGCCAAACATGAAGAGAGAAATAGCAGAGTATATGAGTAGATGCTTGACTTGTCAAAACGTTAAGGCCGAACATCAACGACCCAGTGGCTTATTACAGTCATTGGAGATTCCAGAATGGAAGTGGGAACATATCACGATGGACTTCGTGGTGGGACTTCTGACAACGAATAAAGGGTACGATTCGATTTGGGTAATAGTGGATCGGTTGACAAAGTCGGCTCACTTTGTGCCAATTAGGGTCAAGTATAACTTAGACCAGTTAGCTAAACTTTATGTTAAGGAAATCATTTCCAGACATGGAGTACCTATATCGATTGTGTCAGATCGTGATCCACGATTCACATCGAACTTTTGGAGGAGTTTGCAAGAACAGTTGGGAACACAGCTGAAGTTAAGCACAACTTATCATCCACAAACCGATGGGAAGAGCGAGAGAACAATTCAGACGTTACAAGACATGTTGAGGTCTTGCGTCATAGATTTCAAGGGGAGTTGGGATGATCACCTACCACTAGTAGAGTTTGCGTATAACAACAGTTATCATGCAAGCATAGGTATGCCGTGTAAGACCCCAACTTATTATAAATAAAATCGAATTTCCTCTAATTATTATTGTGAATAATAAGGTATTAATTTGATATAATTATCTGGTTATGGGTGAAATGTGCAAATTTTGCAAACTATGCAAGTGGTTATAAAATAATCATTGTTGTCGGAGAATATTCATTTGGTCGTGGAATATTCTTGTTGTTTGGAATATTCGTATCATTTACCAAGCATGCGTCATTTAGGGGCCACATAATGTAATAATTGTTTAATGAAGAAAACGACAAGTTTGAATTTTTATAAATAACAACGTAGTTATTCTGCTAAACTTCTTGTTGGAATACCCCGTGGTTAAAATACGATGTCTACGCGTGGATGCATGCAGATTGATGAATTATTGATCTTTACGTAAAGAAGGCACTTACTCAATAATTGTTAGAGTAGTTCTTTCGCTCAATATTTTATTTTATCGATTCAATAATTGTTGCGTTGATATTTTATATTATTGTTGTTTTAATAATTGTCACTGCACAGTATTTCCCATTATCAGATCAATAATTCATATTATTTGAATAATATTATTAGATAGCATTATTGGCAATGTCTAGAAAGTTCTATCAAGGAGAGGTTCGGTCACCTAATTGCGCGCCAGTAAGGAGAAATTCTTATTAGAAAGCCCCCTCTTTCCTTGGAACGGTCTGGTAGTCATAAGCTTTCTCTCTTTCTCTCTCTAGATTATTGAGTGAATTTTGTGAGTATTTAGATACTTTGTGAGTTTCTATTCATCAGTGCAAGTTTCCTTCAGCACTATATCCAAAGATTCTAGTCGGCGTCAATCTTCGTCTTTTTTGAGGTAAGGGGTGTTATATTCTTCTTAAAATAATATTTTCTTCAATATCATTATACCGAAATGTTGGTATGAACTTTTTGTCAAATTTGGAACTTTTTGTGTCGGGGGCACTATTCACGATATCTGGACTATTCACGAATACGACACTTATTCACCTTAAAAATGAAATTTTCTTCTTTTTTGTCCAAGATGTCTATTATGGTTACTATCTTTGATTGTATCCATGTTTTGATCTTTATACTTGAATTTTGCTTCAAAATTGGTTATTATGGAGTATTATTGATCTTGGATAAACCGTTATACTTAATCCTCACGATTTGTCCTTATGTCTCACTAGATTCGTTTTCTTTAAAATATTTTTCATCATCCTCTCATCCTAAATGATGATATTACTAAATATCTTTGGCACAGAGTGCAAAGATAAATGATTAATCGATGAATATCTTTGGCTCAGTAGTCTGACGATGAACATGTGTTGAGATGAACATGACCAATTTGGTGATACAAATGAATATCTTTGGCCTCAGAGTGCAAAGATGAATATTTGATTAAAGATATATATTGATTGTTGTTACAGGGATAAAATATTGATGATAGACTTTTAAATCTTAGAAGATAGTGGAATTCTTTCTCTACTTGACTCTTCTAATGGATTGATGTTTCCGCTGCAGTTGTTGATCTAAAACTTGGTGTCTATTATATTTTATCAGATTTTTCCCTGTTGACGACTAATGATAATTTGTTGTATATTATCTTAGTCATAATATTCTTTACTGGGCTAGTTGAGCTCACTCTTTTCCTTTTAGTTCCATTTTTCTTCTCAAGAGGTGAGAACATAGTAGGATCTAGTCGGGGTATGGAGTGATGGATAAACTGTTATACGAATCCTTAATATTTGTTCTTTTGTTTCACTGGATTCGTTTTCTTTAAAATATTTTTCATCATCCTCAGTCCTAAATGATGATATTATTGAATATCTTTGGCTTGTAGTGCAAAGATGAATGATTAACTGATGAATATCTTTGGCCCGTAGTGCAAAGATGAACAAGTGTTGAGATGAACATGACCAACTGGTGATACAAATGAATATCTTTGGCCTGTAGTGCAAAGATGAATATTTGATTAAAGATGTATATTGATTGTTGTTACAGAGATAAAATATTGATGATGGACTTTTAAATCTTAGAAGATAGTGGAACTCATTCTCTACTTGACTCTTCTAATGGATTGATGTTTCCGCTGCAGTTGTTGATCTAAAACTTGTTGTCTATTATATGTTATCAGATTTTTCCCTGTTGAAGACTAACGATAATTTGTTGTATATTATCTTAGTCATAATATTCTTTACTGGGCTAGTTGAGCTCACCCTTTTTCTTTTTATTCCCTTTTTCTCAAGAGGTGAGAACATAGCAGGAACTAGTCGGGTAATGGTGATGGTTCTAGAAAGATGTTTTAGCGACCTCACTATTTACGTAAAATAGTGTTTGAATAATTGTAATGAGGACTTATTTGAGTGTGGATATTGTCTAGAAGACAATATTTGTATTTAAACTCACAGTATGTGTTGTCGTATTTTGCACGACAATTGTATTATTGAAGTTGTAGTTTGCTTTTTGTACCATGTATTTGGCGACTCAAAATGGGTGTTGTATACCTATTTTGGAAGCGCCACAGATTAGGTATCAAAGCTTAGGATATGGTCTCTGGCGGAGATCGGGGAATAGAACTAGGAGGGGAGAGATGAGTAAATCCTTCGCTAGTGTGTCCTATCTAAGCTTATTTGTTGGTCAGTCATAATATAGGGATATTATGTGATATGTTAATTTGTTTAATTAACCCTTATTTTATGGCAATATTTAATAATGGCTCCTGAGAACGTTAACAATGGAGTGTATGAAACTGTGGAACAACCTTTAGTCACAAACCAGGAGAACGTACAAAAAGAAGACAATATTCCTCCTGTAAACAACACTACCAAACAAATGATGAATGATGGGATGTTCAGAAGTTTTTTGCATTTTATGCAAAACCAGACGAGGGAAACTAGTGCACAGAATACGGGTGGAAATGCTAACAATGCGCGGCTTGTCACAGCCAAGCAGTTCAAAGAGTTGGGACCACTAGAATTTAAGGGAAAGCCGGATCCGATCATGGCGAAAATTTGGGTCAAGCAAATTACCAAGATATTCGATGTCTTGGGATGCACGGAGGAATAGAAAGTTCCATTCGCCACCTTTATGTTCCGCGATGAGGCAGACTACTAGTGGGAGTCTGTGAAGCATACCCAGCCAGCCGCACTCAGCATGTCTTAGGAAACATTTCAGAAACTATTCAATGACAAGAACTTTCCTGAAAGTATTCGTCATATGAAGGAGGTGGATTTTATCAACCTAGAACAAAACAACATGATGGTGTCCCAGTACGAGGTGAAGTTTGCAGAGTTATCCAGGTTTGCACCTCATTTGGTCGAAAATGAGGAATGAATGACAAGGATGTTTTTGAGAGGTCTAAAGCCCGAGATTCGGCAATATCTTATATCTCATAAATTTTCTTTATATTCAGATGTTGTAAATAGGGCTCAATTATTAGAGCGAGATAATAAGTATGTGCAACTGAGAGACCACAACCAGGGTCATACCGGTGACAGCATTCATCATAGCGATGATAACCAACGTGGAGGGAAAAATACGAATAAAGGAGGTAACCACTCAGGTGGTCATCGTGGCCATGATAATAAGAGAGGTGAGTCAAGTGGAAATTTCAGAAAGAGGAGATTCAACAATGATGGGAAGACATCAAAGACACCGACCAAAGACCAACAACAAATTCTAGGGGAGGAGAATGACCGCCAGTTAGATGTTACAAATGCGGGAAAGAGGGACATATCAGACCAAACTTTCCACAACAATCCAAGGTATGTTACAACTGTGGAAAGGAAGGCCACATAACTTGGGATTGTTCTGTAGAAAAACCAAGTTCAACGGGGATGGTGACTCCAAAGGCTGTCCCAGATAAGTCAAAATCAGCGGTTCCTGGAAGAGCGTTTGTCGTGACTGGCCAAAATACGAGGAACTCGAACGAGGTGATTACGGGTAAGCTAATCTTGAACTCTTGCGAAGTTTATACCTTACTAGATACCGGTTATACCCATTCTTTTATCTCTCCTGCTTGTGCTCAATGTTTAAACTTGACTCCGGAGAAATTAGACTTTGATTTATCAGTGGAGACTCCGTTGGGTGAAACTTTCGTTACATCCACAGTTTATAAATCTTGCATGATCCAAGTTGGCACTATCACATTACCTGTTGATCTTATCTCTTTAAAGATACTTGCTTTTGATGTAATTTTAGGAATTGATTGGTTAACCACTCATCATGCCAAGATTGATTGTTTTCGTAAGGTTGTTAGTTTTCATATTCCTAACCAACTTGTCATACGAATTCAAACAACAAAACCACTAAAATCAGTCACTGTCATATCAAGCCATAAAGCTATTCGTTTATTGAAAAATGGATGTCAAGCCTTCTTATCCCATGTTATGGATTTGAACAAAGAGAAGTTAGATTTGAATAATATTTCTGTTGTTAGAGAAATTCCTGATGTATTTCCTGAAGAACTTCCCAGTCTACCCCCAGAACGTGATGTTGAATTCTTTGTTGACCTTGAGCCGGGTACAAAACCCATTTCTACAACCCCATATCGAATGGCTCCTATTGAACTTCAAGAGTTAAAAGTCCAACTACAGGAATTGTTAGACATAGGTTTCATTCGTCCTAGTACATCTCCTTGGGGTGCTCCTGTTTTATTCGTAAAGAAGAAAGACGGGAGTATGCGACTTTGTATTGACTACCGAGAATTAAACCATGTCACCATCAAGAATAGGTATCCGCTACCTCGCATTGATGACCTGTTCGACCAGTTGTAAGGAGCACAATTCTTTTCAAAGATCGATCTTCATTCTGGATATCATCAACTGAAGATTAAAACTAAGGATATTCCAAAGACTGCCTTCTGAACTCGGTACGGGCATTATGAATTCTTAGTCATGTATTTTGGATTGACTAATGCTCCTACTACTTTCATGGATATGATGAACCATGTATTCAAGGAATATTTGGATCAGTTCGTTGTTGTCTTTATTGATGACATCCTCATCTATTCCAAAAGCCGTGAAGATCATGAGCACCATTTGAAGCTGATACTTGAAAGGCTTCGTGAAAACAAACTTTATGACAAGCTGAAGAAATATGAGTTCTGGCTTGAGGAAGTAGCATTCCTTGGGCACGTGGTGTCAAAACGTGGAGTATCTGTTGACCCGGCGAAGATTGAAGCAGTACAAAGTTGGGAGCAACTGAAGTCGGTGACCGAAGTGCGTAGTTTTCTGGGCTTAGCTGGTTATTATCGGAGATTCATGGAAGGATTTTCTTGAATTGCTACTCCGTTAACTCAGTTGACTCAGAAAGATAAAAAATTCGTATGGAGCGAGGAATGCGAGAAAAGTTTCCAAGAGCTCAAGAGGAGACTCATTTCGGCACCTATTCTGGCAATACCATCTGGTACGGATGGATTTGTTATATACAGCGATGCTTCAGGCAAAGGGTTAGAATGCGTTCTCATGCAACATGGGAAAGTCATAGCCTATGCCTCACGACAACTCAAAGAATATGAGAGGAATTATCCTACTCATGATCTAGAGTTACGTATTCTCGTTGAAAATTTGGAGACACTACTTGTATGGGGAGAAAGTGGAGATTTATACGGACCATAAAAGCCTCAAATATTTCTTCACCCAAAAAGAACTCAACATGCGGCAATGACGTTGGCTCGAACTGTTGAAAGATTACGATCATACAATTCAATACCATCCTGGAAAAGCGAATGTAGTAGCTGACGCATTTAGTAGAAGATCATATGCGAGTACGAGTGCGATATTGTCAATGCAAAGGCCCATTCTCTATGACTTGCAAAAGATAGAGGTAGAATTAAAGACTCCAGGGACCCACATGATGATGACGAATATACGAGTAGAACCGACTTTAATCGATAAAGTTAAAGCTGCTCAAGCTATGGACCTGGAGCTGATACGTATGAAGAAGAAAGTGCAAGAAGGAGCTATTCCAGAAGCGACAATCGATGAAGAAGGAATACTTAGATTCAACTCCAGACTTTGTGTTCCTAACGATTCTGACTTAAAGCATAGAATCATGATGGAGGCACACAACACACCGTTTGTAATCCATCCTGGGAGTACCAAAATGTATCATGATATTCGACATACATTTTGGTGGAATAATATGGAGAGAGAGAGATCGTGGAGTTTATCTCGAGGTGTTTAACTTGTCAACGTGTAAAGGCGGAGCATCAAGTGCCAAAGGGTCCATTACAACCACTTGAGATTTCAAAATGGAAGTGGGAACACATTACTATGGATTTCGTTACAGGTCTTCCCAAAGTTTCTCAAGGCATAGATGCTATTTGGGTTATTGTTGATAGATTAACCAAGTCTGCCCATTTCTTGCCTATACGTGAGACTTATTCCTTGAACGCCTTGCTCGCATGTATGTGAATGAGATTGTGAGATAGCATGGCATGCCAGTGTCCATTGTTTTGGATCGTGACCCAAGATTCACTTCACAATTTTGGGTTAGCTTACAGAAAGCTATGGGCACGGATTTACGATTCAGTTCAACATACCATCCTCAAACCAGACTTTGACAATCGAGAGGACTATTCAAACCCTTGAAGATCTATTAAGACTTTGTGTCCTATATTTTAAAGGAAGTTGGGATAAGTACTTACCACTGGTGGAATTCTCCTACAACAACAGTTATCAAGCAAGTATAGGCATGGCTCCATTTGAGGCGTTGTATGGACAAAAGTGTCGTTCTCCAGTATGCTGGGACGAGGTGGGAGAAGCAACGTTGTTGGGACCAGAATTAGTACGCATGACTACAAAAAAGATCCAAATGATTCGACAACGTATTCAAACCTCACAAGATCGACAAAAGAGTTATGCTGATCTTCATAGAAAAGACGTGGAGTTTAATATTGGAGATCATGTATTGTTACGTGTTGCTCCATGGAAGGGAGTTACAAGATTTGGAAAGATAGGAAAGCTCAATCCACGATTTGTTGGTCCATTTGAGATTCTTGACCGAATAGGAAATGTGGCCTATAGACTCGCATTACCTCCAAGTATGTCTCGTGTTCATAATGTTTTTAACATATCCATGCTTCGTAAATATGTGAAAGACCCGAACCATATTATTGCGTTAGAACCAGACGAGATAGCCGAAGATTTAACGTACGAAGAAGTACCTGTTAATATCTTGGATAGGAAAGAACATGTCCTACGCACCAAGGTTATACCACAAGTTAAGGTTTTGTGGAGAAACCGTCTTTATTGAAGAAATGACACGGGAGTTGGAATCGAAAATGAAAGCGAGGTATCCTCACCTTTTTGAAACACCAGGTACGTATGTCAATTTCGAGGACGAAATTTCATAAGGAGGGGAGGTTGTAAGACCCCAACTTATTATAAATAAAATCGAATTTCCTCTAATTATTATTGTGAATAATAAGGTATTAATTTGATATAATTATCTGGTTATGGGTGAAATGTGCAAATTTTGCAAACTATGCAAGTGGTTATAAAATAATCATTGTTGTCGGAGAATATTCATTTGGTCGTGGAATATTCTTGTTGTCGGGGAATATTCGTACGACGGCGCAGTCATTTGTGGGCCACATAACAGAATAATTGTCGGATGAAGAAAACGACAAGTTTGAATTTTTATAAATAACAACGTAGTTGTTACCGTTAACACTGTTGGAATACCCCGTGGTTAAAATACAGTAATACGCGTGGATGCACAGTATTGATGAATTATTGATCTTTACGTAAGAAGGCACTACTCAATAATTGTTAGAGTAGTTACTGTTCAATATTTTATTTTATCGATTCAATAATTGTTGCGTTGATATTTTATATTATTGTTGTTTTAATAATTGTCACTGCACAGTATTTCCCATTATCAGATCAATAATTCATATTATTTGAATAATATTATTAGATAGCATTATTGGCAATGTCTAGAAAGTTCTATCAAGGAGAGGTTCTTACACCTAATTGCGCCGCGAGAAGGAGAAATTCTTATTGAAAGCCCCTCTTTCTCGAAACGATGCGTTTGTCATAAATGTGATTCGTAATATTATTTGTGAATAATTAATTATTGATTCATATGATAAGGAAATATTTATTTTATGTGGATATAAATGTTGGATATATTTATTGTGGTTAAAAATGAAGGAGTTAATGTTGAGGTATTTTATCGATTTTTGTCCTGAATGGAGGTATTAAAAAAATTAAACCAAAGGTGTTTTTTGATATATATTATGTGAGTTATAATTTTTAATCCGACCGTTGGATCGTTGTAATTTTTGGATATGTTATACATATATAAGTTGAGTATATGTCCACAAAATTTGAACCGTTAAAAATGAACGTATGATTTGTTATGAATTTTAAGAGGTGACTGGTTCAGAAATTGTTGAAGTATCCGAATTTAGCATTTTGGTGGAAAATTCTAGAATTAAGTGGGCCCCACTTGTGGTTGGTGAAGAAATGTGCTGAATTTTATTTCAAATGTGGTAGGTGGGAATAGTAGCAGGTAAAGCCATCAGTTTGCAAGTCAAGTCTGCTAACATTTTCCTATAAATAGAGGGCAAAGTTAGAATTAAAAATCACACCAGAAACATAAGATTTCTCTCTTTCTCTCTCTAGATTATTGAGTGAATTTTGTGAGTATTTAGATACTTTGTGAGTTTCTATTCATCAGTGCAAGTTTCTTTTCAAAGACTATATCCAAAGATTCTAGTCGGAAATCTTTGCTTTTTTGAGGTAAGGGGTGTTATATTCTTCTTAAAATAATATTTTCTTCAATATCATTATACCGAAATGTTGGTATGAACTTTTTATCAAATTTGGAACTTTTTGTGTCGGGGTTACTATTCACGTATACGGCACTATTCACGAATACAACACTATTCACCGAAAAATGAAATTTTCTTCTTTTTGTCCAAGATGTCTATTATGGTTACTATCTTTGATTGTATCCATGTTTTGATCTTTATACTTGAATTTTGCTTCAAAATTAGTTATTATGGAGTATTATTGATCTTAGATAAACTGTTATACGAATCCCTACTATTTGTCCTTATGTCTCACTAGATTCGTTTTCATTAAAATATTTTTCATCATCCTCAGTCCTAAATGATGATATTACTAAATATCTTTGGCCTGTAGTGTAAAGATAAATGATTAACTGATGAATATCTTTGGCCCGTAGTGCAAAGATGAACATGTGTTGAGATGAACATGACCAACTGGTGATACAAATGAATATCTTTGGCACATAGTGCAAAAGATGAATATTTGATTAAAGATGTATATTGATTGTTGTTACAGGGATAAAATATTGATGATGGACTTTTAAATCTTAGAAGATAGTGGAACTTATTCTCTACTTGACTCTTCTAATGGATTGTTGTTTCCGCTGCAGTTGTTGATCTAAAACTTGTTGTCTATTATATGTTATCAGATTTTTCCTGTTGAAGACTAACGATAATTTGTTGTATATTATCTTAGTCATAATATTCTTTATCGGGCTAGTTGAGCTCACCTTTTTTCTTTTGTTCCATTTTTCTCAAGAGGTGAGAACATAAGCGAGGAACTAGTCGGGTAACAAGTGATGGTTCTAGAAAGATGTTTTAGCGGTCCTCACTATTTACGTAAAATAGTGTTTGAATAATTGTAATGAGGACTTATTTGAGTGTGGATATTGTCTAGAAGACAATATTTGTATTTAAACTCACAAGATGTGTTGTCGTATTTTGCACGAAAAATTATATTATTGAAGTTATAGTTTGCTTTCTCGTACCATGTATTTGGCGACTTCGTAATGGGTGTTGTATACCTATTTTAGGGGCGCCACATGCCGCCTTTATGAAGCTCAGTATGGAAAAAGTGCACAACACCATTGTGTTGGGATGTAGGAGAACGCTGGATGCTAGGACCAGAATGGTGCAAAGCAGGCAATGGATGTGGTAGAGTTAATTGGGATGCGTCTTGTCATGGCTCAGGACAGACAGAAGAAGTATGCAAACTCGCATAGACTAAGTCGAGAGTTTGAGGTGGGCTCGTATGTGTTTCTAAAGGTGTCTCCCTAGAAAGGAAAGATACACTTTGGAAAGAAAGGAAAGTTAAGTCCAAGGTTTAAAGGACCTTTCAAAGTATTAAAACGGGTGGGGGAGGTAGCTTATGTGATAGCATTACCTCCAGACCTAGAACGAATACATAACATATTTCACGTATATGTATTACATCTATATAAGCCGGACTATAAGCATGTAATTGAGTATAAGCCGATTCATATCAAGAAAGACTTAACTTATGAAGAATCGCCGATGCAGATCATTGATAAAAAGGAACAAGTTCTGAGGAACAAGGTAATACCATCAGCAAAGGTATTATGGAAGAACCACGATGCTGAAGAAGCAACGTGAGAACTAGAATAAAAGATGAAGAAAAATTTTCCTCATCTATTTGATTAAAGTAAGACGAGATTCTGGGGACAGAATCTTTATAAGTGGGGAAGAATGTAACGACCGAGAAATTCGAATCTTATTGTAAAATGATTTTTTTTATTAAATTAAATAATAATAAAATTCTATTCTATGTGTTATCAAGATGGTTGTCATTGTATAACCTATTGATGTTAGAATGTCGTAGTGTTTGAGCTACGTGAATGAATTAAAGTGTTTGAATTTCCAAGACGAAAATAAAAGTTTTCCGAAAAACACTATTCATCGATATTTGCTCGGGATCTATTTTTGAATTTCTGAGAAATACGTAATGATAGAATGACAAGGAAAGATGGATTATGTAATAAAAATCTAGTTATGGAAAATGTAATATTTCGCTTGCGGACTTAATTTATAAACGTTAAGGAAGGCAAAGTAGTAATGAATAAGTAATAATTGTATAATACTTATGTATTGTCCAAAGTAATGAAAACGAGTATAATACGAAGTATTATACGAGTTGGTATGAAGAATGGAATATCGTATATAATTTCTATATGAATTAGAATACGAAAATGATACATAAACTATTTATATATGTATTAAGTAATGTTAATGGACTTGGAAAGGTTGATTGGATTTACTACAAGTCCAAGTGAATAAAATGTTAAGGCCCAATTATTAATTAATGAACCAACTAGTGTTTATTGAATCCAAGCCCAAGCTAAAATCCATGAGTTGTAATGACCCATGGGGCAAACCATATTAATATGGTAATTATGGTGACCAAGATAATGTGGTGACCAAGTAATAGAAGTAATGGCCAAGCATAGGATAAGAGTTGTGATTAGAAAGTAATGAATAGTAAGGAGGTGGCTTAAAGGAGGTGGGAAGATTTAATGACTAAACTACCCTAGCTTTGCAAATTCTATAAATAAAGAAGGCTTGCTAGCCATTTACCACTTGTTCAAATAATCCAACATATTACAAAGTGCTTAAGTGTTAGAGAGAATAAGCTACAATAAGTTACTTCCATTTGTAAGAAGAAGAAGAAAGCTACCTTACCAAGAATTCAAAAGTAAGACTTCTTCTCCATTATCTTCTATCTCTACCATGATAGTTTGATAAGTAAAGTATGAATTAAGGATCATGGATGTTAAAAGGTAAGAAGAATGAGTAAGCAATGAACTTAAGTCACATAAGTTGGCAATAAGTCATTTGAACTTATAAAAGTTATAAACTTATTATAAGTTAACCTTGAATTTTAGTATGAAAATTATGAACTTGTAATGAGTTTATTAAGAGGAGTGATATGGATGTAAAAGAACTTGTATGAACATATGTATCATGAATACATAAGTAAAGTTATACGTTAAGAACATATAAGGTATGATGATTAAGAAACTTTAATTGTCATAAGTCATGAACAATGAAATCTTAAGTAGTTTATAATTTGACAAGTTATAAGCTAATGAAGAAATAAGTCAAAAATCCAACAATGAATATAAGTTGTTGTAATAAGCATGTTGAGATGTTCACATAATGAATGGGATTCATTTGTGATGTTGAACAAATCATAAGAATGAAGATTTGCCGAAAATTGCACGATTGGACGATAATCGTCGAATTCGTAAAATTCTCGGAATAGAAGTCAAATTTTGTGTTTGAAATCGGAACCATTATTTTCCAATGGAGACAAGTCATATTTAGCATTTAAGAGTTACGGACTTGAAAATGACCGAATTCTGACTTAGAACGAAGAAACGAGCGTTGAACGTTCACGAACGTTTATCATTTTCGTTAAAAATGAACCAATAGGTGAATTTTTAGCAAACGAAGTCAAACAGATTACATAATTTGTGAACCGTAGGCTTTTGAACAAGCCAATTCGGACTTATAACGAAGAAGTTATGCGTCCGGGAAGTTCACAAAATTCAAAGACTAAATTTTTTACGGTGCACAGAGTTGAGTTGCTGCGCCAACCCTAGGTAAATCGTCAGTCAAATGCATGATACGTAATAAAGGTGTCCGAAAGCAATCGAAGAGTTCACCGCAAAGACGAACCATAGTATAATTTTTAGCGTCGTAGCGCCATGTACAGTACAAAAATCTTCTAGAGTGTATGGCGTCGCGTGCCCACTAAGTAAGGAGACTTCATGGCCAAATACAATGGGTCTCGTAACAAGGATGGTGATGAATGTTTCTAATTACAAAGAAAAGAAAGCTAATTGATTTAAAAGTAAACACAACCTAAGGAATGTAATGTAACATTGTTTAAACTTTGTTAAACCTTAAGGATGTTATATAAAGGTTGAGATAACCTAGTCAAATATAAATGCATGGATAATGATAAACCAGAACAGATAGTAACTGAATCTAATACACAATTAGATTGAGATGAAGGGTAAGATATAGTCATATACATACTTGATTATATGTGACCTAATATAAGGCATTATGTGATCATGTATTGTAGAGACTTGAAAGACTTGAACATAAAGTTAATATACCGTAGTAGACGCTGAAGGCAGGTATTCTAACTCTTGTCTCAATTCAATTTGAACAAGTTTTTGAAGTTCATGTATTCTTTCGCATGAATTGAGGTATGTTGAAGTTAAAGCCAATTCCTTTGGCTAGACTTGATATATTGATAATCTATTCATTTATTATCAAATGTTGTTATCTTTTGTCAACTACTTGATATGGTTTTCAAAATAAGACTGGAAATGTTAAACAAATATTTTGTCGGTAAAACGACAGGCATGTGAGGTTGCTAAATGATTAAACGTACATACGTTTAATGAATGTAGTGTTGATCAACATAGAGTACAATAGACTGATCACCTAGAAGTGCTCGTAAGTAATATCGAGCTTACGGATTTAGTTCCGGGGTGTCCTTTTCCAATAAAGAATGAATACTCGAGGTCTTTGACCGGAGTAAATGTTTTACTAAATATTGTTATTATTGTAAAACATTTTGACAGAAAGATGAAGTGCTATTTTGAATTATCAATGATATTTCATAACTATTGTTCAGTTATTGAAGATATACGATTCGTATGTGTCAAACATGTTGTTAGCGAATTGTTATACTTGCTGAGCTAGTTATTCTCACTCTTGCTTGAACCATATGAATGCAACTAAGACTGAACGTCCCGAAAGATCAAAAAAGGATAAAGGAAAAGCTAAGGCAGATTGTTAAGCTGTCTTGTAATAGTATAGGTCTATTGTTGTAATGTAACTGATATCATGACAAAGAACCTTTGTAATGGGTATATAACCTGGGAAATTTAAATATTACTTTCAATATATAGAAGTTATGTTCGTTCTTTGAGACTTTTCAATTGAATGAATGTATGAATGTTGTACAGTATAGCACCATCTGTCGGGTTGGAAGATACCCGGATTTGGGGGCGCTACAGTCCTCTATGGGCTCATCCTCTATAGGCTCGTCATCCATAGGATCCTCCTCTGGATCAGACTCTACCTCTATCTTATCCTCGTCGTCAAACTCAGACGGTGCAACTTCCTACACAGGCTCAGCCTCTAGGGGTGCCTCATATACGACATGTATATCTCGGGGCTCCTCCTCTGCCACTCTACTAGGTACTCCCATATTTGTCATCCTACAACCACAAACACAAGACAAGCAAACAATAACTCCATTAGAATGTTAAATAAAATATAAGTTCATTGTATAGAATGAAATTATATTCCATAACACACTAAGTTTCTCTCTAGGAAAACTCTATATAAGTTTCATCCCTTCCTATCTTCCAAGTTCTCCAAAGTTATAATCTAAGGACTCTTGCTCCTAAGGTTTATAACTACTGCTTTAATACCAACCTGTGACACCCAAGGTTTCGTAACTTAAACATTTCTTATATACCTTAAACACACTTAAACATAGCTTAGACATAACTAATACATAACACAATTTATGTGTCGACGTCGGGATTTTTATTTGTCCCTTTCTGTTCTTGCCATTTGGTGTTCTCATGTTATGTGAGATTTGTTTGAAAAAAAAAGTTTAAAAAGGTCCGACATGTATATGTCGACGATTTGACTATAAGAGTCGCCATTTGTTATTTTTAAATGAATGCACCAACTCAACCAAGAAATTGTTTGCAACCGGGAAACGGTGACACTGTTTAACTGATCTGCAAAACACAAATTCGTTAGGGTCCGGGGCTTGATTAAGCGGAGGAAAGGTGTTAGGCACCCCCCGACATCCGTGATAACACGATTACCACCACTTTTCAATTTAAACTTTTATTTGAATGTGTGTGTGTGGGTCTATATGCAGTTGTCTGGAAGTAGTGCTATGCCTTGTTTGCACCTATATACAAAGGACTTGAATTTTGTATAAAAGTTCAATTTTAACGAGAGATGACAATGATGTTTTGTAAAATTGGTTTTTCAAACCCTTGTGCTCAATAGTAATTGAGGCCTTTGATACTTCCATTTTATTAAGTGTTATACTAGATTGCTTTTATTATTTTTGAGATGCGAAGCATCTTCGAGAAAATAAGATATATATCAATGCTGAACTCCTTGTGGGCATGAGAGCCATCTAAGGAAATTCAAACACCGTGAATAATTTACAAGCTGGCTGCAGCTGAAAATGTCCATCACAAAAACCGAATCTAGATTCAGGACTTGAATATGTGATCACATGATTCCTAGCCTCACATGATAATGCAATATATGCAAAAGCTAGAAAACGAACTAGATTTGAGTAAATCTAAGGTTTCCAGCTTCAACGGTTCCAGTTTACTCACTATAAATCGGTTAGTGAAAAATAGCCAGATTTAGGCAAATCTAACCCGTATGCTGATAAAATAGTTATATATATAAAAGCTGTAAATATATATGTATATATATATGTATAAAAGTAGTAAATTGCCACGAAGTCCAAGCCTGACTTGAATTTATATATATATATATATAGCGGTAAACACAATCGGATGTATATCCGTGCTCAATCAAATAGAGTTTGATAACAATAAGTATATATATATATATATATATATATATATATATATATATATATATAAATGCAATAAACGCCTCGGATATGTATCCAGGCTCAATCAAACAAAGTTTGACGAATATATATATATATAAGTAATAAAAGCCACAGATCGACGATCTGGGCTTACGCACATAACACGACTATCAACGTGAATAGATATGTGTGTGAATGCAAGGGAGAAAATGTTTAAAAATTTGAGGTGTCTTACAATGGGCTGCCAAGAAGACTTCAGATAGCTTCTGATAAATGAATACTCGGTTTCCACCGGTTAAATTGCAATATGTTGTGAAAAACAAGCTTACAAATGTTTAGGAAAAAGAAGCACTCAGTTTGGATCACTATAGAAGTGTGTACGGAGTGAAATGGACAGGGCTTCCTTGCCTTTTCTCTTCTTAAAATGGCCACCCCAAGCCCTCTACTTATAGAGGGAGAGCCACAGGTCCACCTGCGGCTGCCCAGGGTGCCCCGGGCTCTGCGGGTCCTTCCGTCTTGAAGTATGTGCACTCGTGCAATGCGTTGTCCGCTTGAACCTTCATAACTTTCAATCCGGGCATCAGATTGAGGCGTGCTATACCTTTCCAGAATGTGTTTATCAAGAGATACACAATGACATGGGATAAGAGGTTGTACGAAGCCGGGAAGATGGGTCCATGACTAGATCTTCAAGTCTTCAAATTCTATCCGGTGTGTTATCTTGCGTAGTAGTCACTCAGGATTTTGAGCTATGGTTCTTGTGGAACACTTCTGTGTGAAATGTAGGTCGAAATGTTGTTGAGACGACGTGAATGTAGTATCAAGGTGGCAAGATGACAATTTTGCCCCTCACCAAGGTTATCTCCGGGTCTGGGCTGATGTAGCAGTCATTGCTCAGGGTTATCTCTGAGATTGGGCTACTGTGGGTGCTGAGTGTCCTCAGGGTTATCTTTGAGGTTTGCTTGAACTACCGGGGTTATCTTCGGGGTTGGAACTGAGTGTCTCGGGGTTGTCTCCAAGGTTGGAACTGACTTCTCCGGGGTTATCTCCGGATATGGAACTGCATCCCTCGGGGTTGTCTCTGAGGTTGGAACTGAATCTCCCAGGGTTGTCTCCGGGACTGGAACTGAATATCTCGGGGTTGTCTCCAAGACGAAAAACTAAGTATCCTAGGGTTGTCTCTGGGATTGAGATGATTTGACTTCCAGGGTTATCTCTGGAAGACGTTTTTGCCCTCCTGCAAGGTTAGTAACAGGAATGCAAAAATTTCAAGTGTCTACATTATGTCTTTACATTATCATAATATTCCTAAATAAATATGAAGCTACTCCATAGCTTTGTCATTGCCGTTATCAATGCACGAGGGTCCACCTTGCTCTGCCTTAACTAAAATGTTTTAAGGGAAAGCAAGAATGATTAACAGGTTTGCTCAACAAGTAACATAGCAATAAGGGTGTTCAATATTGTTTTAATTTATCAAGAGTAAAACAATAAATGATAGTTCAAGGATAGCAATAAGTATCGATGGTTCTCAACAATAGTTGCTAAGGACAAAAAGATATCAATAAGATTTAACGCTTAATCATTTCAAGATTTCAAAATAATGAATACTGAGCAATCACTAAGGACTATGAACTTCTACTAGAATTAATAGTAATATGCTGATAATCCAATAAAAACAAGTACAACAGGTGATCAGCCTAAAGTACCCTACGTTATGCATAACATTTAATTATTCATATGTGTACGTTGATCTCCTAACAATTATATAGTTTCCCCTTCAAGGAAGGTTGTTCATCTTAATCAATTATAAGAGTCCGCACCAATTCGATTGGTTTGAATAGCTTTCAAATTCATGATTTAGGTCTAGCCAAATAAAATGGCATAGACCGCTTTTTTAAATTATATAAGAACAATTATAAGTTCAACACCCGAAATCAAAGTTCGAAGAATATAAACAACTTTATCTTAAGCTACGAAGCATTAAGTCATAAGACATGAGTCATACTTTCAATGGTTTACTTGTACGACCAATAATAGCACAAGCTTAAATAATGCTCCACAAAGAATAGGGTTAGGAACTTGCATCAAAGAGATAAGGTTTAGATACTTGAGCAATATTCAAAGTCGTGTAAGTTAGAAAACTTACCTTAAGCGTAGTTTACCAAGGTATATCTTATCTACTCTTTTTGAATCCTATTATAACATAGATACGCGTATAGGTTATTCATTAGTTACGTATATTAAATACTCATACTTGATATGCAAGTTTAAATGCATACATAAGAGTCTAACTTAGTCGTATAATCCCATACATACATCATTACGTACCTTACATACACATAACAAAAAAATCAGTTTGTAAGACACTATGAAATCAAATAACATAGTTTGTAATCATGTTTTGACTTAATGTTTGAAAGTTTATAAACACTTATCAAATATATGATTTCATCGTTAGCATGCTTATTGACACTTTGAATACTGTACTGGACATGTATTACAGTTTAAGACGTTAATGTACACATGCTATAAGTTTTTTATTGCAAATAATATAGTCAGTCTGTTCTTGCATGTAGCGCGACCGTGCTAAATTTAGATTAGGGAGTGGCGCGGCCGCGCTGCTCCCTGTCAAGCACAGACCAGAGTTTTCATGTATTCAGTTCCAATATATGCATGCGGGGGTACTAATATACATCTCATACACATATTAACAGATGTTGGACTAGGTCTTATGTTCCTTATCATTTCAAGATTTCTTTTAATTCATGTAGTTTTATTTGAAAATTTTCCATTCTATAAGGCTAAGCGAGTTTGTTACGCAAACGATTGACCCTATTACCCATTATAACACAGAATGATGCTAAACAATCTTTACTACGCATGCTTGCATGTATTTAGTTCATTTACACATAGCTACTATATTCCTCTACTTGAAAACTCATTTTAAATCATGCTTGAATAGTCTATATTACGCCTAACAATATAAACCAACATATTAGTCACATGCTAAGGCATAAAAGAGCTTGATATGTTTGTACATAAGGTCAGAATATAATTTACACAATGCTCACCAAAATTAGTTTCCAAATCTGTAAGTTTTCTTTGAATACACATACTAAACCACGCTAAAATGACTTACTATAACCAAAACAACATCAATCCATATGTTAGGGTCATTTACATGCATAATCAAACCAAAATAACATGCTCATGACAACACAAGGCAAACAAAATCAGTTTCCAAGACTGGAAGCCTGCGCGGTCGCACAATTTTGTACTATAGAAGTGGTGCAGCCGCGCCACTTCAGTTAGAGGCAAACAAATGGCTCTGTTTCTGTAGAGCCTCAACACGAGCATTGCTAAATCCTTTTAACTGTAACTCAGACTAACTACAATGCTTCTAGACATACATATAAACTCAAATAACACATGGATAATAGTAACCAAACTAATTAACAAGAAATTTATGTAAATTCTAAAAATTTTAAAATCTTAAAATCAAGAACATACTTAACAGTAATGTTACCTCTTGAGGCTAAATTGCTAGCTTTTACTCCCATAACCTTTGATTGCCCTTCAATTTCATAACACTCATTCTCTCTATATTGAACTGATACAAATTCTAGCAACTGGAAATTGAGAAGGGAATGGTTCCATTTATAGGAAATGAATTATACAGAAAATAGTTTTGCCTAGAGTTTTGTTCCAGTAAAAGGAAGAAGAAGATATTGGGTAATAGATTGAATAGTTGCACTTCATTATTTGAGCCACTCCCCATTTCATCATTTGAATGTCTGATATTTGCATGGAGCAAATATGCTATGCTTAGGCCTTTGGCCTTTGGCCTATACACGTGAGGAAGAAAGTGACAGTGATTTTGGGACAAGACTCTCAGTAGTTGAATAATGGTTGTTAATTTAATTCTTTTTTGTCTTACTAGTTCACATTTGATAACTAAATTTTATTTCCTAGGTTTAGTTATGGTTACATACACAAAATCATATAATCCATATATATTGGGTTAGTCAAGATATTATTTAAATTGGGTTGGAATATAATTAGTTGGGTATTAATAACCCATTATTTTCACAAAACTTTATTATTCCAATTATACTTACTTATTAAAATAATTATTAATTTACAAATCATCGATTAATTCTAATTTAATATTACATAAAGTACATCTTTAATGCTCTCACACATACGTATTGTCACATAAGCATCCTTTATGTAACTTATAATTCATTCAATTTTACTATATAGTTTTATATATTATATAGTCACATTAAAGTGTCACACTACACTTCCTTTTTAATTGAATGCATGTACTATATATAATACTTTTAATTATCACATATCTTGCACACAAAAATTAATTGAATACATACAAATCTTATTATATTAATTATTTACTCATTAATATTTGATTACTCACAATAACAATTAATTAACAATATGATATTAATTAGTCATTCACTTCTTAACTCATTCATTCTTTAATTTAATTAAATCATCATAATTTCTATTCTCGTGTCACACAAGGCATTTCACAGGTCTCACCATATTTCCCCATATTTTCTCAATTATCATAAATTCAATTTAATTTAACTGAGCTACTCATCTCATTCTTATTAATATTTATTCATAAAATTCACGGTTCTTACATTAACACACAAACCATAACAAGTAACATGCACTACTCGAGAAATAACACAATACTAAGCCCAAAGATACTAGATTCGTAGGTTTTTAACCCACTCATCAAATACTCTCAAACTTAAAATTTTGTTTGTCCTCAAGCAATCCTAACACAAACTATACTGCCACAAACAAAACACAATGAATGCAACTAATGAGATCGAGCAAAAACCACAGTACTAGTTAATGTAAATGCCTCAAAGATAAACACTTAGCTTATGTAAGGACTGAGACTTTTATACGATTATATAAGTATATTTTTACGAATAATTTTTTTATTTACTTTTAGCATATGTGATATGAATTAAGCAAGTTAGTCAATTTATTTATTTTAAGTTGACTAAGAAATTTAAATGAAGCATAAATGAATAACTAATTAATTGATCGAAGAAAAGTAAAACAAGCTTATGTTGAAAATTAACATTACTTGAATGGTAAATAAAAAAAATTATAATCTTTAAGTGATTAGTTGATATGACTTATATAAAGTGATTTTACGAATGTATAATAATTCATTAAGCCAATTAAGGCTAATTGAATTAGTGAATTAGTGCAACAAAAAGGAAATCCAAGAAATAAGAATATTAAATTATTTATTTATGATATTGAGCACTTTATGTCATATCTTTAGTGAATATGTGTTAAAGGAGTATAATAACTAGTTATCAATGATGATAAATATGTTATGACTTATGTGAAAAATATTCAAAAATATATGTGAGTAAATAAATATATATATTGTAAATATGTGTATATATTAATTTGTTATATAAAGAAAATTAAAAGAAAGTCTTATAACCTAATTATACATTATGTAAGGAAATTAACTAAACTAAGGGTTATAGTATGGAAGAATTTCATATTTAAAATATATACTAACTAAAAGATTAATTTTATTATCTCAATTTATTAATTATTGTGAACCTAATTAAAGAAAGTTTAATTGAGTTATATAATTAAATATATGTAAGTAATCATTTAATTTCCAAAATGAGTGGGATAGAAACTCTAATTCAATAATTAGGGTAATGTAAAATTAGTGTGTTGATTCCATAATATTTTACATGGCCCAAACAAATAAAATAGAAAGCCCAAATGAATTATTAAATGGCCCAAGGAATTAATCTAGTGATCTAAACTTAGCCCAACCTATGATAGACTTGTTAGTTATTATACTAAGCAAATATTGACATTAAAAATAAATAAAAAATGGAGGATTAGATTGCCAAAAATTCAGCCAATAGGGGGAGGAAAGCCCATGTGATGTTAATCATTTCCTTTAATCATTACCTCATGTGCTACTCCACCATCTAGCCACTTAATTGTTTAATTGTGTAAGTAAATTAAAAATAAGGAAGAGAGAGAGAGAGAGAGAGAGAGAGAGAGAGAAGTGTTGGACAATTAATATACATACATGAATTGTATCTATACTATTTCACCAATATCAATTACCTAGTCCTCTTTAAACATCTAAGAAGTTAATTTACCTTTTCATTGTCTCTTTCCACAAAAAAGAAAAGCAAAAGAACAAAACAAAGAGGTAGAGAGGGAAAAACCGTGGGTCTAAGGGGTAAGAAAGGGAAGAAATGTGATCTTAATGCTCCAAAAATTCATCTCATACTTTGGAAAAATCAAGAAGGATAGCTCATAAATCAATGTATAATATCTAAACTAGTTTATGTCCTTTTTACTTGATTTGTTTTACAAAATAAAGGGGTTAATATTTTTGAACCCAAAATCCTTAGATCTACATACTATTAAGTGTTGCATGTATGGATATAATCATTTGAGTGCTTGCATGTTGATCAAAAAGTAAGAAATGGAAACTATATATGTTCTTAAAGGCTAGAAAACCCTCACTTTCTTCCACTTTGATCAACTGCCATTTGAAATATACACATTCTTTTTGCGATCCGTCAAAGAGGGGTGCTAGATATGTGAGCTAGCTTTTAAACCCAAGTGGTAGCACTCAGACGAGAGTTTAAGATGAATAGTACAGAGAAGTTAACAATATAGTATGTTGAATTGGACATTTAATATACTATATAGTAAGATGAATTGGAATTCAATATGCTGAAAAGGGAAAAAGGTTTCCCATATTAGTATTCAGTTTGCCGTTTTAGTATTCAACCTGCCGTATTAGTATTCGGTCTGTTAGTTCTCGGAGGCACAAAATAGATCTAGAATGGGGGGTTGAATAGATCCTTTAAAACTTTTTCTTTATTTTTATCTTGCTAAGTGATTAATACATAATGAATAGAGGAATCAATTCATGTAAAGCGAAATAGATTACAAACCCCTTCAATGATATAAAATTAAACACAGTTCTAATGTTGAGTTAGTTGCAAGCATATATAGCAGTTATAGTATTGAATGTAAATGACATAAAGTAAATGACACAAGAGGTTTTAAGTTGTTCAGAGACTAAATGCTCCTAATCCACTCTTCTGCTTCAATAAGCAGGGATTCCACTAAGGATTTGATCAACTCTGAATCACTAAGATTCCTTCAAGACCAGTAGCCTTGGAACTCTAGTTCACTAAGAACTCTTCAAGCCTAGCAGACTTTGAAACTCTAGTTCACTAATAACTCTTCAAGTCTAGCAGACTTGGAAACTGTAGACTAAGCCCATCGAACTTAGAATCTCTTGTACCCTCTGGTACTCAGCAAGGCCATCAGACTTGACTTTGGTTTAGTCACTAAGACAAGGACCCTGCAGGCCCTGGTTGCTTGGATGTTTGTTTGTTGTTGTTGTTGAGCTGCTAAGATGACATTTTGCTTGTTCATCTTCTGGTACTTAGCAGCCCCTTGTGATCGTATGGCATTCAGCATGGGTACTTGATCAGATCTAATGGACTGCTAAGATGTACGTTCGGCTTGAATATAAGATCTTTTGAAGGACTTTTACAAAACTATTCATTCATATTAGATACACTCATAGTCCTTGTACGTCATGATCTATTGAAGGACTTTTACAAAACTATTCATTCATATTAGATCATTTCAATATAAGTCCTTGTCCATGTTGTCTATCAACTATTAAGGATGACTTCACAGCTTTTATCAATTCAAACATATTTGCATATTCATTCATTAACTTCATCATCTTCATCATCAAATTATATAAATAAAGAATAATATTCACATTCATATTCTTGACAATCTCCCCTTATTTGATGATGACAAAAATACTAAATGCATAGGTATGAGATGAATGAATCTTAGGATACAGTGAGTTGTTGTATTACTAGAACATGTAATATGAATGATATTAATTAGCATTTAATTACTAATGAGATCAAATCTAAATTCGGGAACCAGAACTTACTATTACAATTAGAGATGTACCTTCTCTTTTTAATGTTTGCACCTTGTATGTCTTCTGAATATTCTTTTTGTTGTTGCTACTTATCTGCTTGTTCTCCTGGTTCCTACTCCCCCTTAGATGATAACTTCATTGCTTTATCTTTTTTTGGCTCCCCTTCAGATAATGAGTCCTCTTCTTTCTGTTTTGCCTTCAACTTTTCATTCTTCTTCTTCTGGCTCTTCTCTTGTATCTCCATTCGTCTCTTCTTATGTCTCTTTGAGTGTATCTTTTTATCCCCCTTTTTGTCATCAATCATTTGAGAGAGATGCTGAATGTTTGTTATAAGTTGCTCAAACAGGTAGGATGAATTTTCAACTTCAATCTTTAGTTCCTGCTGGCTGAGCTCTAGTTGTTGGGAAAGAGACTGGTTGAGGGTATCTATTTTCTTTGAGAGAGTCAGAATAGATTCTTTATTTTTCTTCTGAAGTTGCAGGGCTTCTCTCCTCTGTTGCTCTATGAATTCCAAATAGACCTGATCTCTCTGATGAAGCTTAATGGATATATATGAGACAATTACTTGAACCTTCCTGTGGAACTCACTGTTTTCACCTTCTGGAATGTTCTTTGCTTCCTCAGTAATATAGGAAAATTTCTCAACCGATTCTTCAGAGTTTTTCAACAACTCAGGATCTTGAGGAATTTAGGCAGTTGGTTTGAGTTTCTCATTTTTGTAAATGTTTTCAAAGGTAGTGAGAATGTCAAAGAGATCATTGTTGGATGAAGTGGCGATATCAGAGGGTATTCTAGGATTGAGGCTTGGAATACTGAGTGTGGGATTTGATGTTTGGGTATCAGGGTGAGCTTAACCACTTGCAATCGCAGAGTATGAGACCTCTACAATTGTGGGCTTTAGTGTGGCCTTTTTACTATCTAAATTTTCTAAGAGATAGTAGGGAATATAGATATTACCAGCATGATGGTAGACTCTGAGATGAGGGAAATCCTTGATCAACTAGGTTGGAAATATCTTGATCCTTGGGAAGTTCTAAGAGATCAGTTCCAAATTAGGAAAGTGTGAATAACACCATATGATGTAATTCTCATCTCCAGTGGTGTAAGCCTTTAGCCAGGGCATCCATGGGTAGAACCATTTTATTAGATGGTTTTCAGGATTGTACAGTACTATAGTACGATCTATCTCCATGTCTTAAAAATTGTTGAACAGGTCTTCTGTAGACATCGTTACTACTTTGAGTCGTTCATTTCCAAGGTTTCTCCATCTTCCTAGTAGAACATCTTGTGGTTCATAAAAGACTTCCACTACTAATCTTCTTCGTACTCTTGCAGGTTATGAAACTTGATAGCCTGCTGATTCCTGATTTTTAGAGCTGGAGTTTGTCTCTATTTCTTGATTTCCTGACTTTGAGCTAGACTCATACAGGGTCATTTCAACTGATTCATCAGTAGATTCTTGCAACTAATTTTCATCATTTGTTCCTTCTGCAGTATCCTTCTCAGAACTATCTGACTCACCAGTCATTCCTTGCTCTTCAGACTTCATAGTCCCTTTAGCTTCAACTTCAACTTCATCTTCTAATTTATAATCATTGGTAGTTGCAGTCTTTTCACTTCCATCATCGCTAGAGCTGGCAAAATCTACCCTTCTTTTACCTTTGATGATTCTTCTCATAGACTTAGGCTCAACATCTTTATCATTATCACTAAGATCAATGATTTTTGATGAAGGTCCTCCTTCATTCCTATAGCTTGGCCTTTGAAGTAGTTGATTATTCCTTCTTCTTCTTGGAGGTTCAACAATGGGACATTCAGGTGCTTTTTCTTCTTCTAATTCAGATTCCTTTTTATCATCAGAGGGGCTTTTTTGGGGGACCTATGGTGATTTCAGCATTGCACATTATCGTTGTTGATGTACTTCTAAGTCTTTGCATATCAGCTTCACTTCTTTGGGTACGTAGCAGTCCTTGAACACTAGTTATCTTGTGCACAAATTTGGCTCTGTATCTTCTTCTCTTCAGCTCAGTGTGTTCATAGTGAAACGTAGAGTGGCTCAAGTATTCTGTTTTTTAATTTACCACTCTGGTTGTTGTCTTTATGGCCTTCCGACTCTCTGCATAGATGTCACTTCATTGTCATACTTCTTTGTATTGAGTGAAGCTTTGTCACTGTAAGACTCTCATTAGGTATGCTTCACTCTTTCTATGGTAGTCTCACTATCACTGAGACATTTCTCTTTGTTAAACTCTATATGACTCACTTCATCTCAAGTCAACAACTCTATCTTCTTTGAAGCTTCAGCTCTTTATAGATTCATTTAGCATCTTCCCGTTAGAACATAGCTGTTGGGAGTCTTCCATTGAAGAGCTTTCTTCAGAGCATTTAATGCTTTAGATATTTTGAAATATTTGATGTAGCCAGACTGGGTTCATGTGACAACTCCTTTTTGACTTGTCTGACACATCAGTCTGCTTTGACACCTAACACTTCTAAAACATCACTTTCAGCAGACTAGTAGGTAGTTGCCTTTTTCTTTTGTTTCCCCGATTTACATCAAGGATGTTTGGAGAATATATCGGAATCCTTAATTCACAACGTTAGAATGTCATTCTTCTTTGTTTAGACATTCTCACTCATCAGACAAATGCCCTCTACGATTCTAATGTTGACTTTGACATCTCTTATGATTCCAAGACTGCTCAACATTGTACCATCTTGTATGTATCTCTTACAGTTTGGTCTACGAACATGCTTATCTTGCCTTACTTCAAGAACTAATAAATTGGCTGATTGCTTTAGTCATTTGGTCGGTATGTCTCTTTTGATTAGTCATGCTTAGCTTCCTTAACTTTCTGCCTTGTGATCTCTTGATCATTCTTTATGGTGAGGCTGAGCATAGAAAATCCTCTTCGTTTGTCCTCTATATGTTTACCCTTGTCTCTATAGGTGCTTTATTAGACTCTGTAGCAATCTAGAATTTAAATTATAATTTTAAATATTTATTGAAGTAAATAAATATTTTAATTGATGTGTTATTGTTGAATAAATATTTGTTTAATTTGATTTAATTTTATTATTTATTTGTTAAATAAATAATTTATGAGTTGGGAAAATTAACTAAATTAAGGTAATATGTTAATTAAGTTGATAGTTAGTAATTTGGTATTTTGGGAGTTAATTTAAATAAAAGACTGATGAAATAATTATTATGAGATAATATTCTAATTTAATGTAATGATTAAATTAGACAGTTGATAAGGATTAAACGAAGTGTTATAATGTTGTTTTAATTTAATTTAGTAATGAAAGTAATGTACTAAATTATTAAATAAAATTCCAAGGAAATTATAATTTTGGGGCAAATTGATTTAACAAGTTGTTATTAGCTTTGATTTAATTAAATTTTAATATGAGAATTTAATTAAATAAAGTGTGATAATAAACTATATTATAAACGAGTTATTAAAATAAGCTAAAGGAGTTTTAATTTGGTGTTATCAACAAACAAGGCCTTAGAGCTTTTGAAATTCTTATTTTAATCTTGTTTTTGCCAAAAAAGGCTTAAGGAATAATTAAGTCATTATTTATAATTAGTTTTGCCAAACAAGGCCTTATAACTTTTAAATTTAAAATAAAACATAACTGATATAATATTTAGTAGGGGTATTAAATACTTGTCCGTTTTTATTCTTGCGTCTGTTTTATTTTACGTTAAATTTTTTGGCTTAAGTCTAAGAATAGAAGAGAGGAAGAACAAAGAAGAAAATAGAGAGAAAATAGAGAAAAGAGAGAAGAAAGAAGAAATTTGTTGTGGTTTTGAGAACCAAGGAAGAAGGAGAGGGTAATCGTATCTCCTAGCTAACTTAAATAAGCAATCAAAGGTAAAATTCTATCTTCGAAAGTTCTAGTTTTCTTTTGTATGAAAAGTTCTCTAAAAAAGTTATATAGGTAGTTAATTGTGATTATATAATTTGTATATATAATAATTTGTTGATAAACTGTTTTATGTGTTTAGTATATGATTTAGAGTAATTTTATCCAGGTAAATATGATATATATGGAGAAAATTATATTATAGTGAAATATATATGAATATGGCTTATTTTAGAGTCTAAATTGATATTCAATTCATAGTATAAAATATAAATTGACTATTGATGATGAAAATACATGAAGAAACAAAAATAAAGAAATTTAAACTAACTGTTTTGGTTGAAAAACGAATTTACAGTGATTTGTTTCGCTTAGAATGTCTAAAGTGAAGTATTAGCAAGAACAGTGAAATTAGAGGTTTAATACTTGTTGTTATACTGTTTTTATGATTAGAAACATGTTAGAAACATTAATTTATGTTTCTGTAAAATTTATGTGTTTATGTATGGTAAATTTGTTGTTAGAAAGTAGCTTATAGGCTAATTTGGCTTTGTTTTGTGTTTTTCACGAACACAGTTCGCCTGGAACTGTACTTCGGCGCCATCCCATAGTACAATTCCACTCAAACCTTTGTTGACATGTACCAAAGAATGCAAAGGCTTGGGATTACGTGAATAAACAAGAGCTACTTGAACGCCTAAACCATTGCAACACCAGTTATAGGCTTTTATCTCATACTGCAAATGCGGCCTTATCAGTCGTATGCATCGCTATTCCCAAAGATAAATGGGGCCTCAACGCCATTGATTAGGAATTTAGCCGTAAAATCTGATTTTTATTATATAATTCTGTAATTGTTAATATAGTATGATGTTATGATCATAAAAATGGGATTATTGTCATGTTGTGGTGTTATAATACCAAGTATGAAAAATATTATTAACAATTAATGAATTATGTGATAATTGAATAGTTATGGTTTAATCAAGTAGTTGAACCTAAGACTATAAGTCGGACATGAAATAGATACTTAGTTATGTACTGAGAACATGTAGTAACTAATTATGTCATGATGACATGTGTATAGGATATTGAGAATCAAGTTATACGGTTTAGCTTACACGCAAGGCAAATTTTCAAACTCTAATCTCTATTTGAGTTTACACTATCTTGTTTACAATTGAACAAGTTCTTAATCTTAATCTTATGTATCCTAACTTGATTACGTTCATGCAAGTTACTTAACCTTTGTTATTTTATTATTCAGCAAAGTTTACTTTTCGTTATCATGTTATACTTTTAAGATTTCACAAATTACTTAATCTTTTATTAAACTCTTGAATCCTATTTATGTTGTATGATACAAACCATTGAACAAAGTTCCTAAATTGTTTCCTTATTATCAACAAATGTACCCTTAGCTTATTATCATTGTTCAAGCAAGGTTTATTTTACTTTTCAATGCTTTCCAGTTTGTTCCTAAAACATGATTTTGATGCGTGATGTTTAATCACTTATAACCCATGGTTATTTCATACTTCGTTGTTTATCAAATCCATGAATTGTTATTACACCTTTGATTCAACTAATCCTTAGTTGATGTTCGTAGAACTCTAAAATACCCTTGAAGCTTATCCAAACCAAACTTACTTTGGTGTGAACTTGTATTCTAAAAACTGAGATGAACAACCCTATTATAGGGAATAATTTACGCAAAGTGTTTAGATGTTTGTGCACAATACATGGTACGAATGGCTGATCCCCCTTAAGTACGGGAAGTCCCTACAGTCTTGTGACTGTTTAGGTTTAAGTTGAAAGAATGCTTATAACCTCGGACATAGTACAATGTCTTGTGACCCTTAGATATATTTCAAATTCTGTTTTCAGTTCTTGATTATCATTGATAGAGAATATTATTCAGTTCTATTGAGCCTATTCATTGGAAGTTATTATAATGTTATCATTCATTGTCATTTCAAGTAAGCATTTATTTTTCTCACTCTTGCATATATAATCATTCCAGCTAAAGTTGAGAAAGTTGATGAACCAACCACTAGCAAAGGGAAAGGAAAATTGAACAAGTGTTGAAGACTTGTAAAATTTATTGACTTTCATGATGTCTGACTTTATTTTAAATATTGTGATGTAATTATTTAATTTTCCGCACTTGATGTATATTATTTTTAAAGGTTAGATAACTTGGGAGATTTATTGATTAAGTAATGTAACCCTTTAATGGGATGGTTTACTACTTAAATTTAATTATATTTGGGTAGTTAGAAATGAATATTTAGAAAGTGAACACCAAATCTTGTGGGAATGAAGTACCTAGATTTGGGGGTGTCACAAGTTGGTATCAAAGCCTAAGGTTATGAACCTTAGGTGGGGAAAAAACCTTAGGAAGTAACCTTATAGAAGATTAAAAAGATAGTGGTGATAAACTTTTATTGAATTTTAAGAAAGAAATAATAAAATACTTTGTGCTTATGTGGTTGCAACCTATGTGCTCATGAGTGATGATTAGTAATTAAAAACTTAAAATTTTTGTTGTCAGGATGGCTAATGTGGGAAAATCTAGTCAGGCTAGGGAGGAAGGATCTCAGATGCCTAGAGAGGAGGACCCTCGAGATATTCAGGTGGTCTGGGAACAACTGCTACCAAGGGATTCATCTCTATTGGTCACGGTGGTTGAGCAGGAGGGCATACCTGATGAGGAGGGTGTGGTAGAAATGGATGAGGAAGACCCCGTTGAGTTGCCACATATGGATGAGGATGAGGATGAGGAAGAGGAGGAGGAAGAGTTTCCACCAAACTCTATCGCAACTCATATGTATGACGAAGTATATGACCACAATATTGAGCTTTAGGATATAGTTGAGGAGTTGGAGGAGCTAGTAGCTAAACGCCAGACTTCGATGGCGCAGAAGGACGATGAGATCCGGGATCTTGACGAGCGTCTGAGTAATGTTGAATGGAAGCTGATTCACACTGATGGGGAGAATGAGTAGCTGACGGAGGAGATTGCGAAGCTGAAGGACAAATTGAAAGAAGAATCCGCCAAGAGAGCAAGAGTTGAAGACGCATACAAGGAAGCTTCTCAGCGTGCATGAGTAGCAGAGGGGGAAGTACAAGCAAAGAAGATTAAGATGGAGGAGATGAATGGCGTTTTCAACACCTTGATAAACCGAGCTCAAGACCGAGTCATGTATTATCCGATTTAGTTTGAGAAGTTGCCATAGTACATGTTAGATCGCAGAACAATGTTCTGTATTATGGAAGAGAAACGTCATAAGGCTATACATCATTTTAGTAGATCATCGTAAAGAATGTAACTGTTGTGTGATTAATATGTAAATAAGATGTAAATCCCAAGTATTATGTAATCAATGGGATATGAGGATGATGTTATCCTGCAACTTTTGTAGTTCAGGAAAAATAATGTAAATAGCAGTTATGCTATTGTTCTTATGTTTTTTTTAAAAATAAAATTAAAATGATGAACGAATAAAATGTTAAAATTTATTCAAGATGTGATGTGTTATGTGGTGATCTTTTATGATGTGCAAGTCAAGTAGAAGATACTTTAAAGATTGGGTAATAATTTAATAAGTGTATTTTTTTTAATCAAAAAATTCCTCCAAGAAGACGTCAACCAGGACAAAGAACCCCTGAGGGATCTACTAATAACAACAATGCTGATGCAAACCTAGTACAACAGTTGGTGACATTATTGACGGGAGCACTGCAGAATCAACCGCAGAACCAAGCTGTGACTTTCAAAGATTTCAAGGTGGTTGGACCACTAGAATTTCGTGGAACCATGAATCTAGTTGAGGCACAAACCTAGATCATGGATATAGAGAAAGTTTTTGATGTTGCTAGAGTAGGTGGGGACCAGACGACTGCTTTTGCAACATTCATGTTGAAAGCAGAGGCCAGTTATTTGTGGCAAGCCAATAAAACCCGATTAGGCCAGGGAGTGATAACTTGGGATATGTTCAAGGAAATATTTTTTGAGACCTATTTCCTAGAGAGTTCAAAAAATCGGATGGAAGTGCAGTTTTTAGAGCTGAAGCAGGGCACAATGACAGTGTCGGAGTATGCAACAAGGTTCAATGAGTTGGCAAAGTTTGCGCCATATCAAGTTAACATAGATGAGCACAAGGCGAGGAGGTTTGAATAGGAACTGAAGCCCTAGTTGTACAGCAGGGTCTCCATGTTTCAGTTGAAGACGTTTACAACGGTGCTTGTGTGAGAGCCCCAAAGTCGGGTCCTAAATCACCACAGATCTGGTACAATCATTCTAACACTATTGCGGAAGATATAAACATAAATTGTTTATACAATAAACTTTACACACTATTCCCCAAGGTCGAGTAACCTTAACTTATACACAATTCATAACCTAACTGACATACAATGTCATTATCATACATTACTATTACAAATTTTATCTGCACATATAAATTAAAGCTGGAACTGTCTTTGTCTCGTCTTGTATCCGACGTATTAGTCTTAATCTGCAATGTTTAATCATGATATAACAAGGGTGAGCAATGAGTTTTTCCAACAAGTTTAAATTTGTTTGAGGATATATCATGATTGAAAGAATTTGAATAATAGCTGGCTAAAGTTCTACAATATAATTGCGAACTAGCATGAACAAATTTTACATAGCTGAACGAACATTACACATGAACATATATATATCTGGACTGAATGGTAATGAAGGTGATCAGCCTTTCATACCTGATGAGTACATGCAGTATGCACAGAGTGCGATTTAATAATTCTTAGACATGGCAATCAGAAATGATTAACCACAAGTATAATTGAATAATACAACTCGAGGTCGAGTTAAGAAGAACTTGCATGAACCGTTGATTACCGCTATGCAATTTATTAAGCTTTGTCTGAACCTAATATATAAATAATATCGATATACAAATTAGAATAATATCATCACATTATTTAAAATAACCTAAACACATTATCACATAATCATATCCGTCTATAACACACATAAGACTTAATCTCAAGTCAAACTTTTACAGTCTGAGTCGAGTTCGGTATAATTCTTATATCCCAAGGGTCTAGTCGGACGATTATCGAGTTTAAGTTCAATTAAACTTTGTCTAAACACTTAACAATCATCTTAGATAATTAAATTATCAGTCAAAACATTTTTTTCATAAGCTCGTAATAATTTTTACATAATTATTATCATTTAAAAAGATTTTTCAATCATTAATAACGTATTTAAATGAATCAAATATCACTTAATTCATTTATCATTAATATTTATTTAATACCAAATATTAATGAAAATCATATCCTAATATTAAAATATATTTATAATATATCAAATTATTTTTAATACCTTAAAATCATATTTATATGATTTTAAAACAATTAAATTCATTATCCGATAATTACTTTTAATATTAAAATATTAATATTTTCATGACAAAATATCAAAAGCTATATTTTATAACTTCAAATATTTTTGTAAAACTTAAATCATTTTATATGATTTTTAAATCATTAATTCTATTTTTCCATAATTTATTTAATATATTTATTAAACAAATTAATCATCATTAATATTGATTAATTAATGAAATTCATCCTAAAATATTAAAAGTCACTAAAAATAACTTAAAATATGTTATTATACCATAATATGATTTTTCATGTATTAAAATCATTTTTAAATAATTTATTTAATATTATAATTAAATAAATTAAATACTATTAATATTCCAAAATAATAAATATTTATGAAATATATTCAAAATTATTAAAAACTAATTTTCGGACTTTAAAATAATTTCTAGGAATTTATTATCTATTTTTCATAATTAAAAACTAATTTTCTCTAATTATTTAATAAAATATTTATTTTTCAGAAATTAATTGTCGTTAATGGGCCCTATAGCGACAGACCTGTCGCTATAGGTGTTCTTGAGCTGCCCAGAACGTTCATAATCAGTTAACAAGGTAGGTGGTTTGACCAGTGATAGATCTTTGGTCATTCTGTTTCTGGGCTTCCTAAAGTGTTAGGATTGTAGTACTAATGTAATACTACAATCAAAATCAAGTTTCATGACAATCCTACATCATAACAGAAAGATATAGGCCTCCAAAAATCATGTCAGGCATGTTCTTCATTTTCTGGGTTACCCAGAAATGAAGAACAGTACAGGGTCCCTACTTTGAGCCTTTAAATCTTTGCTTTACATGCTTGATTAATGTGATCTTAAGGTTCCATCATGTAGTACTCATGACAATGTATAATTATTATGTATTAGAGTAGTAAAACAACATCACTAGCAGTAGATCTAGGCCAGTCAAATTAGTGGTCAGAAGTTGTTCTTGAGAAATCTGGGTTTTCCAGATTTCTTCATAAGGCAGTCGGTCAACGTTTGTCTGACCTTAATTATCTTTACTTCTATGTACTTTCTGGATGATCTAAAGGTTTGATTGTGTAGTCCTCGTGGTAGGCTACAACATCAAAACAACAAAACGACCAAACTACTAAAACACAGTAAGATCTAAGGCCTTGAAAAGCTTGTCAGAGCTTTCTGGGTTTCTGGGTTTACCCAGATTTCCAGTTTCATGCTCGGTCAACGAACTTTGACCGATTGTATCTTTCAATCTATACATGATATGGGCTTGATTCATATTCTAGATCAAAGCCCTATCAACAAAGAACAGATCTATAACATAAAAGACATTAAACATCAACCATACACAGATCTACAAGCCTTGACATTAGGTTGTCAGACAACTTTTACAAAATTTTCCAGATTTAAGAAATCTTCAATTTCGAGCACTTTGATGTTGTGACGACCCAAGAATTTAGAAAATTATTTAAATCTTAAATTATTGAATAAATGTTAAATAATAAACCTAGACAAAAAATAAGTGTATGGATTTGACATTTTGAAAAGAAATTTTTGGATTTACAAATCTTTTGGTGAATTATTCAGGATTAAGGATATACGTGAATATGTTCTGAGTATATGGTTGTATATGTGTACAGTATGTGGTTAAGGGTCAAGGTTGACCAGATAAACTATATCAGTGGCAAACCCTAATATTATATTAAGAACATCAACGTTCAGTTAGAAAACCCTAATGTCTGATAACAAACCCTAGAAACCGGTTCTGAAAACCTTAATTTTCAGTTCCGGGAATTCGAAACCCTAACTCGAATATTAAAATCTTAATTTGGGTGCTATGTATAAGGTTTATGTATTTTAATTACAAACCTAATTAGGGATAGCCCTAATGAGTAATTATATTTTCTAATAATTTAGAAACCCTAATTCTTTGGTTATAAACCCTAATACATGATTATGAAACCTAATTGTTAAATTAGTAATTTTAATTAAGAAATATTAATCCTAATTAGCAAGCTTGAATAATGATTAGTAAATTTTAATATAATTAGAAAATCCTAATTATAATTTAGAAATATTAATCTTCTATTTTGAAATTTAAATTTGGAAATCCTAGAACTTAAATTTCAAATATTTTAGGGTTAAACCCTAAACCCTAAAGGTTTGGACAATTTACTAATATGCCATTAAAAACAAAAAAATGTATGTAAAATGTCAAAAAAGCCCTTGGTGCATTATTGAAGGTAGCTTTCAATTATTGTCATATATGTAGTTGGAGACTAGCTAAGATACACCATGTGCCTTAAAAATTAGAAAATCAGCCCCTAATACCAGCCATTTCATTTGCATCCAATTACTTAAATAATTGAAGAGAGAGAAAGTTGTTATCTAGCTTCATTTTGTGTTCTAACTCTCAACCAACTCCTCTCTCTAGAACCACGAGATTAATTAGTGATTCAGTCCTTAGATTGATCCTTAGGCAGCCATGATCATAAAGATCAGAATCAAAGATCAAGCTTGAAAGTGGTAAAAACCCTAAATCTTGAAAATCTTTGTATTTGATGTTAGATGTTGTAAGTTGTTGGTTAAAGTTGTGTATTAGGGTGTTAATAAGTGATCTGGGTTGTTGGATCAAGGATCCATAACTTCAAGATACACGAAAATGATGTTTTGAAAAATCTGGAAATCTGGAAAAAAATGGTCTGACAGTCATATATCAGAGGCCTTAGATCTGTGTGTGTTTGATGTTTGATGTATGTTATGTTATAGATCTGTTCTTTGATGATAGAGCTTTGATCTGAGACTTGAATCAAGCTCAGATCATACTTATATTGCTAGATATGATCGGTTAAAGTCCATTGACCAAGCACAAAATTTGAATAAGGGCAACCCAAATTTTTTCCAGGTGATCTGACAAGACTTTCAAATCCCTTGATCTTGCTGTATGTATATGTTTTGGCTATGTTGTTGTTTAATCCTTGTAGTATGACATGAGTAGTGCATATTAAAACCTTTAGATCACCCAGATTTGTTACAGGATTGTAACAATTCATGGTCAAACCACTGTTGACCAACTGACCAGATGAAGATTTCTGGGAAACCCAGATCTTCAAGAACTGCGTCCTGACCCGTAGTTTAACCAGCCTTGATCTTGCACATGTGTTGTTTGTAGACTGATATAAGGTTGTATACTTGTACTATGATATCAGGACTACATGTTAGAACCTTAATATCACACAAAACAGAACTGGATTCCAAATTACAAGGATCGAAAGTAATACCCATGAACTATTCTTTATTTCTGGAAAACCCAGAAATGAAGAACAGCTCTGACATGAGAATTGACAGCATATATCTCTCAGTTATGATGTTGGATTTCCATAACAATTGTTGATGTTTGTAGAGTTACATCAATACTACAATATTGATGCTTTAAACGGCCCAGAAAACCTTAGGATCATGGGACAATTTATGGTCAAACCAAGCGCCTCGAACTCTGACATGAGTTTCTGGGTTCCTGCTCAAGAACACCAAGAACACCATTAGTGACGGTTTTGTCGCCTATGGTACCTATAGCGACAGTTAATTTCGAAAATTAATTAGTTTAATTAAATAATTAGAGAAAAATGGTTATTCATTATTAAAAATACAAAATAAATTTCTAAAAATTATTTTAAAGCCTTAAAATTAATTATTAATTATTATGGCTATATTTCATAAATATTTAATATTTTTGGAATAATAATGGTATTTAATTTATTTAATTATAATATTAAATAAATTATTTAAAAATGCTTTTAATCCTTGAAAATTAATGAAAAATTATATTATGGTATAAGAAAATATTTTAAGTTATTGTTAGTGACTTTTAATATTTTGTGAGAAATTTCATTAATTAATCAATATTAATGATAGTTAATTTATTTAAAAATATATTAAATAAATTGTTGAGAAATAGATATAATAATTTAAAAATCATATAAAAATTGTGACGCCCCCAAAATTAGGTATACATCACCCATCTTGAGTCGCCAGATACATGGTACAGAATTCAAATACAACTTAATAATACAACTGCGTGTACAATGCGACAAAACATAAACTGTGAGTTTGAATACAAATATTGTCTACTAGAGAGTATACAAACTCAAAAGGAGTCATCATTATAATTATTATCATACTATTTCACAGAATAGTGAGGACTACTAATGCACCATCTAAGACCATCACTCTGTTCCCCGACTAGTCCCAGCTAAGTTTTCATTTCCTTAAGAGAACAGTGAAAGAAAGGGTGAGCTCAACTAGCCCAGTAAGAAATATTATGACTAAGATAATGCAAAATAATTTATCGTTAGCCTTCAACAGTGTTAAACTTATAAAATATAATGACTATCAAGTTTAACTACAGCGGAACAAGAAATCCATTAGAGGAGTCAAGTAGGGAATAAAATCTACTATCTTCTATGATTTAAAAGGTTTTTCATCACTTTTATCGCTGGGACTCAGCTTAATAAATCATCCACATCATCAAATCATCCCTGCACTACGTGCCAAGGATATTCTTTAGTATCACGACCACAATTATCCATGCACTACTACTTAAAGATAATCATGTTTTTCATCAACGGTCCCGATCATGCCATAAAACAATTCATCTTCGCACTACTACCAAAGAGAATCCATAGCCATAATCATACCAAAAACGTCCCATCAATGCACTACTGAGCCAATGAGGACTTTTTCCACATCTTTTGTAATATTACGGTTATGATTATACCGAATAATCCTCGGTCATAATCATACCAAGTCCATCTATGCACCACAGCCCACGTATGACTTTCAACATAATATAAACATGTGGATGATGACAATGATATAAGAATTCAATAAAACAAGTTCAAGAATTAATTTATCCTAGAACTAATAACGTCCAAATTGTCAACATGATACTGCTTTGTAGAGTAAAATTCAAGAATGCTCAGAAGAATATTTCCATGAAAAGATATTGGATGAAGCGCAAATATCAACGATATTCCATTAATTTCATGGAGTATAGAAGTCAAAACTTTAACCAACTGAGTATAATAAAGAATGGAATAACAAAAGAAATCACCATGAATGCGGTATTAGCATGAAAGTTATTCCAATGTAATAATAATAACGGAACCCAAGTCACCAAAATCACACCGAAGCAGGATGTTCCAACAAAATAATAAAGAATGGAATAACAATGTAAATCATCATGCATGCATTACTTCTTATAGATGAAGTTATTCCAACGGTATACTAATAAAGATGGAACCAGTCCCATGTAAAAAATGCATGCATGTGATATTCCAAATGTAATAATAATAAAGATTTTAACCAGTCCAAATAAGAAAAGCGCATGACAAGATATTCCAATGAATAATAAAGATTTAAATCGTGTCCTGCAGAAAAGCGCATGCATAAAAGAAATTCCAACAGAATAATAACGAATGAAATAACAGTAAGAATTTCACCAAGTATAGGGTAGCTCATGATACAAAAGTTATTCCAATGTAATAATAAAGAATGGAATAACAGAAATTCTCTTCATGAATAAGAAAGAAAGAATACCCCTTATGAGTACAACAAATAATATTTCCTACCTTAGAAAGAAGAGTACTGGATATAAAAGTAGTGAAGTAGCAGAACACTTTTCTTTTTCTCTCTATAGTTTCTCTCTCTAGTTTTCAAAGTGAATTAAGTAAGAAATAATGAATGAATGAGCTTCTATTTATAGAAAAATGGACTCAGAGTAACTAACTCATGAACGGTCCAGATTGATTTACTTTAATCTAACGGTCCATATTTAAAACAAAATATTTTAAATAAAATATAATATATTCTATTTATAATCTAATAAAACGAATAACTTTATAAAAGATTTTACTATGCAAAACACTATGCAGACACTATGTAAACACTATGCATAATAAAATATAACATATTCTATTTATAGAATAACTTTATAAAAGTATTCTGTTTTATATAAAAAGATTTTACTATGCAAAACACTATGCAGACACTATGCAACAATATGCATAATAGAATATAATATATTCTATTTATAGAATAACTTTATAAAAGTATTCTGTTTTATTACATTAATAATACCAATAAAACAAAACTGAGTGACTTATCACGTAAGCATCAATAATCAATACTGTTCGCTACTATGCAACAACACGTATTCTCGTACTTTTACTACCGAAAGTAGTTCAACAAAGATTAATCTGTAAAACTTCCGCCGTTATTTTCATAAAATATTTTTTATCGCTTTCTCAATCCGACAATAATTCCGTTGCGGGGTCCACCAATAATTGTGCCGTTGTACGAATATTCCCTGATAAAACAAATATTCCCCGACCAATTGAATATAATATGACAACTTGCATACTTTTCAAAATTTATAAATACTACCCACAACTATAACATTATATCAAATCCACACCATAATATTCAAAAAAATATTTCGAGAAAATTAAATCTTTATTCATAAAATCTGGGGTCTCACAATCTCCCCTCCTTATGAAATTTTGCCCTCGAAATTTACGTACGTACCTGGTATGCCGAAGAGGTGAGGATACCTCGACTTCATTTCAAATTCTAACTCTTGAGGTATAACCTTTGAGTGTTAAATACGATTCTTCTTATCTAAGATTTTAACACGTATCTCCTCAAACGTTAAATCATCCGCTATCTTGTCCAGTTCTAAATTAATAATGTGGTTCGGGCCGTCCACATATTTACGTAACATCGATACGTTAAAAACAATATGAACCCACGACATACTTCGCGGTAAAACGAGTCTATAAGCCACAGTTCCTACTCGATCGAGACTTTTAAATGGGCCAATTAAATCGAGGGTTGAGATTTCCTTTCTTCGTCGATTCTTGCTTCTAGAATAACGCCTCTTAAACCTTCTTCTTCACATTCATCACCGAGTATGTAGCTTGAGCGGCTTTAACTTTATCGATTAAAGTCGATTCTACTCAGATATTCAATTATCTTCACTTGGGTTCCTAGAGTCTTTAACCATATCTTCATCATTTGTAAGTCGTAATTTAAATGGGCCTTTGTGTTAACAACATCGCACTCAGAACGCATACGATCTTCTACTCAACGCGTCAGCTACCACGTTCGCTTTCCCACGATGGTAGTGAATGGAACGATCGTAATATTCAACAGCTCGAGCCAATGTCTTTGGCTCATGTTACGTTCGCTTTAGTTGAAGAAATATTTAAGGGTTTTAGAAATGGGTTTTGTACTGGGGTCAATACAAAATTCAATTTCACGCTCTAGGGGTAGGCTAAGAAGTCTTCAAGAATACGTCAAGAAATTTATTAACAATAGAATTATCATTCAAAACTGTGACCCTCATCCAAGACTTGGATAGTACGTCACATCGATACCTATTAACTTGCCATCGTCATTCGCGACATCGCCTACAGAAAGTCTGGCTTCGGTGCATTCCACACAAGGAAGTCAACAATGAAACGCTCGGGGCTCTTTACTTATGGCTTGATATGACAGTGATTGACTTTAGTGGTTTTGTTACTTGAAAAGTTAGGAATATGAAAGCTAACAACCTTACGAAAAGCATGATGAGTAGTTAACCAATCGATTCCAAAAATCACATCCATGCAAATATTTTCAAAGAGATAAGATCGAAAAGTAACGTGAAAGTGTTGATTTGAATCAAACAAGATTTATAAATAGTAGAGGTAACGAAAGTTTCTCCCAACAGAGTTTCAACCGATAAATCAAAGTCTAATTTTTCCAGAGTCAAATTTAAACGTTGAGCGCAAGCAAGAGAGATAAAAGAATTGGTAGAATCGGTATCTAATAAGGTATAGACTTCGCAAGAATTTATATTTAACTAACCCGTGCTAACTTCGTTCGGGTTACTCGCTTTTTGAGAAGTCACAAAAATGCTCTTTCTGAAATCACCGACTTTGTTTTGTCCATATCCACCTTTGGTGCCACCATTCCAGCTGGACTTGACTTCACTATACGACAAAATCGAGCTAAATGACCTTCTTTTCTTGAAATTTCCATTTCTATTATCTTAGCTATGATTACCACCGAAGTGGTTACCATTCTTGGCATGATAATTTCCCCCACGATGGTTATCATTGTTCTGATGGCCGTTGCCACCAGTATGATTATTATCGTGTTGTTGGTCGTTACCTTTAGGTTGAGCTGACTCAACGGTTTCATGTGCTTCATTGCTTATCTCAGCATTTTCATATGCCATTTTTAAACACTGTCACAAAACAAGGGTTAATTAACATATCACATATTATCCATATAATCTGACCGACCAATTAAATATCAAATAAACTTCGGTAGGTCATACTAGCAAAGGAATTCCCTGTCTCTCCCTTCCTAGTTCTTGTCTCTCAGCCAGGGATCATATCCCTAAGCTTTGATACCAACTGTGACGCCCCCAAAATTAGGTATACATCACCCATCTTGAGTCGCCAGATACATGGTACAGAATTCAAATACAACTTAATAATACAACTGTCGTGTACAATGCGACAAAACATAAACTGTGAGTTTGAATACAAATATTGTCTACTAGAGAGTATACAAACTCAAAAGGAGTCCTCATTACAATTATTATCATACTATTTCACAGAATAGTGAGGACTACTAATGCACCATCTAAGACCATCACTCTGTTCCCCGACTAGTCCCAGCTAAGTTTTCATTTCCTTAAGAGAACAGTGAAAGAAAGGGTGAGCTCAACTAGCCCAGTAAGAAATATTATGACTAAGATAATGCAAAATAATTTATCGTTAGCCTTCAACAGTGTTAAACTTATAAAATATAATGACTATCAAGTTTAACTACAGCGGAACAAGCAATCTATTAGAGGAGTCAAGTAGGGAATAAAATCTACCATCTTCTATGATTTAAAAGGTTTTTCATCACTTTTATCGCTGGGACTCAGCTTAATAAATCATCCACATCATCAAATCATCCCTGCACTACAGGCCAAGGATATTCTTTAGTATCACGACCACAATTATCCATGCACTACGGCTAAAGATAATCATGTTTTCATCAACTATCCCCGATCATGCCATTAAACAATTCATCTTTTGCACTACTACCAAAGAGAATCCATAGCCATAATCATACCAAAAACTGTCCATCAATGCACTACAGGTGCCAATGAGGACTTTTTCCACATCATTTGTAATATTACTAAGTTATGATTATACCGAATAATCCTCGGTCATAATCATACCAAGTCCATCTATGCACCACAAAAGCCACGATGACTTTCAACATAATATAAACATGAGGATGATGACAATGATATAAGAATTCAATAAAACAAGTTCAAGAATTAATTTATCCTAGAACTAATAACGCCCAAATTGTCAACATGATCTTTGCTTTGTAGAGTAAAATTCAAGAATGCTCGTAAGAATATTTCCATGAAAAGATATTGGATGAAGCGCAAATATCAACGATATTCCACTAATTTCATGGAGTATAGAAGTCAAAACTTTAACCAACTGAGTATAATAAAGAATGGAATAACAAAAGAAATCACCATGAATGCGGTATTTCATATGCGAAAAGTTATTCCAACAGAATAATAATAACGGAACCAATGTCAAAGTAAAATCACAAGCGACAGATGTTCCAATGAATAATAAAGAATGGAATAACAACAGAATCACCATGCATGCGACTTGACAGATAAAGTTATTTCAATGTAATACTAATAAAGATTTTAACCGGTCCCGTAAAATGCATGCACATGGATATTCCAATGTAATAATAATAAAGATTTAAATTCAATCCCAAGTAGAAACGCACAAACAAGATATTCCAATGTAATAATAAAGACGGAATCAGTCCAACGAAAAACGCGCATGCATGTGATATTCCAACAGTAATAATAGTGAATGAAATAATAGAAGAATTTCACCAAGTATAGGGTAGCTCACAGATACAAAAGTTATTCCAATGTAATAATAAAGAATGGAATAATGTAAATTCTCTTCATGAATAAGAAATAAAGAATACCCTTATGAGTACAACAAATAATATTCCCTACCTTAGAAAGAAGAGTACTCGGATATAAAAGTAGTGAAGTAGCGAACACTTTTCTTCTTTCTCTCTATAGTTTCTCTCTCTAGAGTTTCAAAGAATTGTAAGAAATAATGAATGAATGAGCTTCTATTTATAGAAAATGGGTACGATAAGAACTAACTCATGAATCGGTCCAGATTGATTTACTTTAATCGACGATCCATATTTAAAGCAAAATCTTTTAAATAAAATATAATATATTCTATTTATAATCTAATAAAATGAATAACTTTATAAAAGATTTTACTATGCAAAACACTATGCAGACACTATGCAAACACTATGCATAATAAAATATAATATATTCTATTTAAAGAATAACTTTATAAAAGTATTCTGTTTTATATAAAAAGATTTTACTATGCAAAACACTATGCAGACACTATGCAACACTATGCATAATAGAATATAATATATTCTATTTATAGAATAACTTTATAAAAGTATTCTGTTTTATTACATTAATAATACCAATAAAACAAAACTGAGTGACTTATTACGTAAGCATCAATAATCAATAACGTGTGCTACTATGCAACCACATTGACGACATCGTATTTTTACTACCAAAGTAGTTCAACAAGATTAATCAGTAAAACTTCCGCCATTATTTTCATAAAATATTTTTGTCATTTTCTCAATCCGACAATAATTCCGTTGCGGGGTCCACCAATGATTGTGACCCCAACTTATTATAAATAAATCAAATTTCCTCTATTTATTATTGTGAATAATAAGGTGTTAAAATGATATAATATTTTGGTTATGGGTGAAATGTGCAAATTTTGCAAAATAAGCAAGTGGTGATAAAATAATCATTGTTGTCGGGGATTATTCGTTTGGTCGTGAAATATTCTTGTTGACGGAGAATATTCGTACGACGGCACAGTCATTAGTGGGCCCATAACAGAATAACTGTAGGATGAAGAAAACGACAAGTTTGACTTTTTATAAATAACTAGCCAGTAGTTGTTACCAATTAACACTGCGTGGTACCCTTCGGGGTTAAAATACGAATACGCTGCGGGATGCACAATATTGTTGAATTATTGATCCTTACGTAAGAAGGCACTACTCAATAATTGTTACAAAGAATTATCGCTCAATATTTTATTTTATTGATTCAATAATTGTTGCGTAGAGATATTTTATATTATTGTTGTTTCAATAATTATCACTACACAAGATTTCCCATTATCGATCAATAATTCATATTATTTGAATAATATTATTAGATAACATTATTGGCAATGTCTAGAAAGTTCACAAGGAGAGGTTTGGTCACCTAATCATGCCGCCAAGAAGGAGAAATTCTTATTGAAAGCCCCTCTTCCTCGAGAACTACCGGTTGTCATAAATGTGATTCGTAATATTATTTGTGAATAATTAATTATTGATTCATATAATAAAGAAATATTTATTTTATGTGGATATAAATGATGGATATATTTATTTTATATGGATAAAATGAAGGAGTTAATGCTTTGAGGTGTTTTATCAAGATTTTATCTGCAGTAGGGTATTAAAATCATCCATTTGTGAATTTTGGATATTTTATATTTGAAATTTGGAAAACTCAAAGCAACATATAGTTGTAGAGAATTGATTTCAAAAAGTAATGGACATAAAATTCGTATTTTTCCTCGATAAACGGGCTATTTTCTATGAATTATTGAAGTTTCAAAAAATAAAATAATTTTATTAAATTTATGGGGACCCACTATTGGTTGGTGGAATACACATGGGTCATTTCAATTCTTACAACATGGCTCGCCCAAAAATTCAAAGCATGCATAGGAATTGTAATTAATAATAATATATTTTATTATTTTAGTCTCCTATATGCTCTAACATTTTCCTATAAATAGAGGGCTAAGTTAGAATTGAAAATCACACCGTAAATAAAGTTTTCTTTCTCTCTATATTATCGAGCGTATTTTAGTGAGTATTTATATACTTTGAGAGTTGTTGTTCAGTACAAGTTTCCTTCGGCTTTCTATCCAATATTTCGATCAAAAGTAGCGTTATTTTGAGGTAAGGGATGCTATTTTCTTCTTAAATGATATTATTTTCTTCAATATCATTATGCCAAAATGTTGGTGAACGTTTTTATCAAATTTGGAATTTTTTGTGTCGGGGTTACTATTCACGATACTAGACTATTCACGAATCACTTGCACTATTCAATTTAAAAATGAAATTTTCTTCTTTTTGTCCAAGATGTCTATTATGGTTACTATCTTTGATTGTATCCATGTTTTGGTCTTTATTTTTGAATTCGGCTTCAAAATTAGTTATTATGGAGTATTATTGATCTTGGATAAACCGTTATACTAATCCTTAATATTTGTTCTTTTGCTTCAATGGATTCGCTTTTTTAAAATATTTTTCATCATCCTCACCCTAAATGATGACATTATCAATATCTTTGGCCCAGAAGTGCAAAGATGAATGATTAACTGATGAATATCTTTGGCCCGTAGTGCAAAGATGAACAGTGTTGAGATGAACATGACCAAACTGGTGATACAAATGAATATCTTTATCCTGTAGTGCAAAGATGAATATTTGATTAAAGATATATATTGATTGTTGTTACAGGGATAAAATATTGATGATGGACTTTTAAATCTTAGAAGATAGTGGAATTCTTTCTTTACTTGACTCTTCTAATGGATTGTTGTTTCCGCTGCAGTTGTTGATCTAAAACTTGTTGTCTATTATATTTTATCAGATTTTTCCATGTTGAAGACTAATGATAATTTGTTGTATATTATTTTAGTCATAATATTCTTTACTGGGCTAGTTGAGCTCACCCTTTTCCTTTTTGTTCCATTTTTCTTCTTAGGATGTGAGAACATAGCAAGATCTAGTCGGGGTATGGAGTGATGGTTCTAGAAAGATGTTTTAGCAATCCTCACTATTTTGTAAAATAGTGTTTAAATAATTGTAATGAGGACTTATTTGAGTGTGGATATTGTCTAGAAGACAATATTTGTATTTAAACTCACAGTATGTGTTGTCGTATTTTGCACGACAATTATATTATTGAAGTTGTAGTTTGCTTTATGTACCATGTATTTGGCGACTCAGAATGGGTGTTGTATACCTATTTTGGGGGCGTCATAGGTGGTATCAAAGCTTAGGGATATGGTCTCTGGCGGAGATCGAGGAATAGAACTAGGAGGGGAGAGATGAGTAAATCATTCGCTAGTGTGTCCTATCTAAGCTTATTTGTTGGTCAGTCATAATATAGGGATATTGTGTGATATGTTAAGTTGTTTAATTAACCCTTGTTTTATGGCAATATTTAAGAATGGCTGCTGAGAACATTAACAATGGAGTGTATGAGACTGTGGAACAACCTCTAGTTACAAACCAGGAGAACGTGCAACAGGAAGGAAATATTCCTCCTGTAAACAACACTACCGAGCAAACAATGAATGATGGAATGTTTAGGAGCTTTTTGCAGTTCATGCAAAATCAGACGAGGGAGACTCGTGTACAAAATACGAGTGGAAGTGATACCAACGTGCGGTCTGTCACATCCAAGCAGTTCAAGGAGTTGGGACCACCAGAATTTATTGGAAAGCCGGATCCAATCAAGGCGGAAATGGGGGTCAAGCAAATTACCAAGATATTCAATGTCTTGGGATGCACGGAGGAACAGAAGGTTCCATTCGCCACCTTTATGTTCCGCTATGAGAGGCGGACTCATCAAGTGAGTCTCAGGAAGCGACATGACTACTTTGACTCAACATGTCTTGGGAAATATTTCAGAAACTATTCAATGACAAGTACTTTCCTGAAAGTATTCGTCATATGAAGGAGGTCGAGTTTATCGATCGAACAAAACAACATGGATTAAGGTCCCAAAGACGAGGCTTAAGTTTGTTTGAGTTATCGAGGTTTGCACCTCATTTGGTAGAGAATGAGAAACGAATGACAAGGATGTTTCTGAGAGGTCTAAAACCCGAGATTCGTTAATACCTTATATCTCATAAATTTTCTCTGTATTTAGATGTTGTCAACAGGGCTCAATTATTAGAGTGAGATAGTGAGTATGTTCAACCGAGGGACCACAACTAAGGTCATACCGGTGACAGCAGTCATCAAAGCGATGATAAGCAATGAGGAGGGAAAAATACGAACAAATGTGGTAACCACTCGGGTGGTCATCGTGGCCATGATAATAGGAGAGGTGAGTCAAGTGGAAATTTTAGAAAGATGAGATTCAACAATGACGGGAAGACATTAGCAGCAGCACCAGCACCAACAACAAATTCTAGGGGAGGAGAACGACCGCCAGTTAGATGTTACAAATGTGGGAAAGAGGGACATATCAGCCCAAACTGCCCACAACAATCCAAGGTATGTTACAATTATGGAAAGGAAGGACATATCGCTTGAGATTATACTATAGCGAAACCAAGTTCAGCGGGGATGGTGATTCCAAGGGCTGTCCCAGATAAGTTAAAATCAGCGGTTCTTGGAAGAGCGTTTGTCATGACTGGCCAAAACGTGAGGAACCCGAATGAGGTGATCACGGGTAAGCTAATCTTGAACTCTTGCGAAGTTAATACCTTACTAGATACCGGTTCTACCCATTCTTTTATCTCTTCTGCTTGTGCTCAATGTTTAAACTTGACTCCGGAGAAATTGGACTTGGACTTATCTGTTGAAACTCCGTTGGGAGAAACCTTCGTTACATCTGCAGTTTATAAATCTTGCATGATCCAAGTTGGCACTATCACATTACCTGTTGATCTTATCTCTTTCAAGATACTTGCTTTTGATGTGATTTTAGGAATTGATTGGTTAACCACTCATCATGCTAAAATTGATTGTTTTTGTAAGGTTGTTAATTTTCATATTCCTAATCAACCTGTCATACGAATTCAAACTACTAAACCACTAAAATCAGTCACTGTCATATCAAGCCACAAAGCTATTCATTTATTGAAAAACGGATGTCAAGCTTTCTTAGCCCATGTTATGGATTTGAACAAAGACAAGTCAGATTTGAATAATATTTCTATTGTTAGAGAATTTCCTGATGTATTTCTTGAAGAGCTTCCCGGTCTACCCCCAGAACGTGATGTTGAATTCTTTATTGACCTTGAACCGGGTACAAAGCCCATTTCTAAAACCTCATATCAAATGGATCCTATTGAACTTCAGGAGTTAAAAGTCCAACTACAGGAATTGTTAGACATCGGTTTTATTCGTCCTAGTACATCTCCTTGGGGTGCTCCTGTTTTATTCGTCAAGAAGAAAGACGGGAGTATGCGACTTTGTATTGAATACCGAGAATTAAGAATAGGTATCCGCTACCTCGCATTGATGACCTGTTCGACCAGTTGCAAGGAGCATAATTCTTTTCAAAGATCGATCTTCGTTCTGGATATCATTAGCTGAAGATTAAAACTGAGGATATTCCAAAGACTGCCTTTAGAACTCGGTACGGGCATTATGAATTCTTAGTCATGTCTTTTAGATTGACTAATGCTCCTGCTGCTTTCATGGATATGATGAACCGTGTATTCAAGGAATATTTGGATCAGTTTGTTGTTGTCTTTATTGATGACATCCTCATTTATTCCAAAAGCTGTAAAGATCATGAGCACCATTTGAAGCTGATACTTGAAAGGCTTCGTGAAAACAAACTTTATGCCAAGTTGAAGAAATGCGAGTTCTAGCTTGAGGAAGTAGCATTCCTTGGGCACGTGGTGTCAAAACATGGAGTATCTGTTGACCCGGCGAAGATTGAAGTAGTACAAAGTTGGGAGCAACCGAAGCTCAGAATCGTGCGTGAGCTTTCGGGCTTAGCTGGGTTATTATCGGAGATTCGTGGAAGGATTTTCTCGAATCGCTACTCCGCTAACTCAAATTTAACTCGTAAAGATACAAAATTTGTATGGAGCGAGGAATGCGAGAAGAGTTTCCAAGAGCTCAAGAGGAGACTCATTTCGCACTGTTTCGCAATACCATCTGGTTCAGATGGATTTGTTATATACAACGATGCTTCAGGCAAAGGGTTAGGATGTGTTCTCATGCAACATGGGAAAGTCATAGCCTATGCCTCACGACAACTAAAAGAATATGAGAGGAATTATCCTACTCATGATCTAGAGTTGGCAGCAGTCGTTTTCGTGTTGAAAATCTGGAGACACTACCTGTATGGGGAGAAAGTGGAGATCTATACGGATCATAAAAGCCTCAAATATTTCGTCACCAAAAAGGAACTCAACATGCGGCAACGACGTTGGCTCGAGCTATTAAAAGATTACGATCATACCATTCAATACCATCCTGGAAAAGCAAACGTAGTAGCTGACGCATTGAGAAGAAGATCATATGCGGGTATGAGTGCAATGTTGTTAACACAAAGGTCCATGTTGTACGATTTACAAAGGATGGAGATTGAGTTAAAGACTGCAGAGACCCACGTGATGATGGCGAATATACGATTAGAACCGACTTTAATCGATAAAGTTAAAGCTGCTCAAGCTACGGACCTGGAGCTGATACGTATGAAGAAGAAAGTGCAAGAAGGAGCTATTCCAGAAGTGAGAATCGATGAAGAAGGAATACTTAGATTCAACTCAAGACTTTGTGTTCCTAACGATTCTGACTTGAAGCATAGAATCATGATGGAGGCACATAACACATCGTTTGCAATCCATCCTGGGAGTACCAAAATGTATCATGATATTCGACATACATTTTGGTGGAACAATATGAAGAGAGAGATCGCGGAGTTTATCTCGAGGTGTTTAACTTGTCAACGTGTAAAGGCGGAGCATCAAGTGCCAAAGGCTCCATTACAACCACTTGAGATTCCGAAATGGAAATGGGAACACATTACTATGGATTTTGTTACAGGTCTTCCCAAAGTTTCTCAAGGCATAGATGCGATTTGGGTTATTGTTGATAGATTAACCAAGTCTGCCCATTTCTTACCCATATGTGAGACTTATTCCCTTGAACGTCTTGCTCGTATGTACGTGAATGAGATTGTGAGATTGCATGGCATGCCAGTATCCATAGTTTTGGATCGTGACCCAAGATTCACTTCAAGATTTTGGGTTAGCTTGCAGAAAGCTATGGGCACGGATTTATGATTCAGCAAGCATACCATCCTCAAACGGACGGACAATCGTAGAGGACTATTCAAACCCTCAAGATCTATTAAGACTTTGTGTCCTAGATTTTAAAGGAAGTTGGGATAAGTACTTGCCCTTCGGTGGAATTCTCCTCTGACAACAGCTATCAAGCAAGTATAGGCATGGCTCCATTTGAGGCGTTGTATGGACAAAAGTGTCGTTCTCCAATATGCTGGGACGAGGTGGGAGAAGCAACGTTGTTGAGACCAGAATTAGTACGCATGACTACAGAAAAGATCCAATTGATTCGACAATGTATTCAAACCTCACAAGATCGACAAAAGAGTTATGTTGATCTTTATAGAAAGGACGTGGAGTTTAATATTGGAGATCATGTACTATTACGTGTTGCTCCATGGAAGGGAGTTACAAGATTTGGAAAGAGAGAAAAACTCAATCCACGATTTATTGGTCCATTTGAGATTCTTGACCGAATAGGAAATGTGGCCTATAGACTCGCATTACCTCCAAACATGTCTCGTGTTCATAATGTTTTTCACATATCTATGCTTCGTAAATATGTGAAAGACCCGAACCATATTATTGCTTTAGAACCAGACGAGATAGCCGAAGATTTAACGTACAAAGAAGTACCTGTTAAGATCTTGGATAGGAAAGAGCATGTCTTACGCACGAAGGTTATACCACAAGTTAAGATTTTGTGGAGAAACCATGCTATTGAAGAAATGACCTGGGAGTTGGAATCAGAAATAAAAGCGAGGTATCCTCACCTTTTCGAAACACCAGGTACGTACGTCAATTTCGAGGACGAAATTTCATAAGGAGGGGAGGTTGTAAGACCCCAACTTATTATAAATAAAATCGAATTTCCTCTATTTATTATTGTGAATAATAAGGTGTTAAAATGATATAATATTTTGGTTATGGGTGAAATGTGCAAATTTTGCAAAATAAGCAAGTGGTGATAAAATAATCATTATTGTCATGGAAAATTCGTTTGGTCGTAGAATATTCTTGTTGTCGGGGAATATTCGTATGATGGCACAGTCATTAGTGAGCCCCATAATAGAATAACTGTCAGATGAAGAAAACGACAAGTTTGAGTTTTTATAAATAACGGCGTAGTTGTTACCATTAACACTATTGGAATACCCGATGGTTAAAATACAGTAATACTCGTGGATGAACAGTATTGATGAATTATTGATCCTTACGTAAGAAGGCACTACTCAATAATTGTTACAGTAATTACTGTTCAATATTTTATTTTATTGATTCAATAATTGCTGCGTTGATATTTTATATTATTGTTGTTTCAATAATTATCACTGCATAGTATTTCCCATTATCAGATCAATAATTCATATTATTTGAATAATATTATTAGATAGCATTATTAGCAATGTCAAGAAAGTTCTGTCAAGGAGAGGTTTGGTCACCAAATTGCGCGGCAGTAAGGAGAAATTCTTATTGGAAAGCCCCCTCTTTCTTGGGAACGGCCTGGTTGTCATAAATGTGATTCTGTAATATTATTTGTGAATAATTAATTATTGATTCATATGATAAAGAAATATTTATTTTATGTGGATATAAATGATGGATATATTTATTTTATGTGGATAAAATGAAGGAGTTAATGTTGAGGTGTTTTATCAAGATTTTGTTTGCAGTAGAGGTATTAAAAATCATCCGTTTGTGGATTTTGGATATTTTATATTTGGAATTTGGAAAAACTCAAAGCTACAAAGTTGTAGAGAATTCGATTTCAGGCAGAATGGACATAAAATTCGTATTTTTTTTGATAAACGGGCTATTTTCTATGAATTGTTGAAGTTTCAGAAAAGTAAAATAATTTTTATTAAATTTATGGGGGGACCCACTTTTGGTTGGTGGAATACACACATGGGCTGCTGAATTCTTCCAACATGGTTGCCCAAAAATTCAAAGCATGGTAGGAATTGTAATTAATAATAATATATTTTATTATTTTAGTCTCCTATGGCGTTCTAACATTTTTTTTATAAATAGAGGGCTAAGTTAGAATTAAAATCACACCAGAAATAAGTTTTCTTTCTCTCTATATTGTCGAGCGTATTTTAGTGAGTATTTATATACTTTGAGAGTTGTTGCTCGGAACAAGTTTCCTTCGGCTTTCTATCCGATATTCCGATCAAAAGTAGCGTTATTTTGAGGTAAGGGATGTTATTTTCTTCTTAAATGATATTATTTTCTTCAATAACATTATGCCAAAATATTGGTGAATGTTTTTATCAAATTTAGAACTTTTTGTGTCGGGATTACTATTCACGTATACGGCACTATTCACGAATACGGCACTCTTCACCGAAAAATGAAATTTTCTTCTTTTTGTCCAAGATGTCTGTTATGGTTACTATCTTTGATTGTATCCATGTTTTGGTCTTTATTTTTGAATTCGGCTTCAAAATTAGTTATTATGGAGTATTATTGATCTTGGATAAACTATTATACGAATCCTTAATATTTGTTCTTTTGCTTCAATGGATTCGTTTTTTTTAAAATATTTTTCATCATCCTCAGTACTAAATGATGATATTACTGAATATCTTTGGCCTGTAGTGCAAAGATGAATGATTAACTGATGAATATCTTTGGCCCGTAGTGCAAAGATGAACAGGTGTTGAGATGAACATGACCAACTGGTGATACAAATGAATATCTTTGGCCTATAGTGCAAAGATGAATATTTGATTAAAGATATATATTGATTGTTGTTACATGGATAAAATATTGATGACGGGCTTTTAAATCTTAGAATATAGTGGAATTCTTTCTCTACTTGACTCTTCTAATGGATTAATGTTTCCGCTGCAGTTGTTGATCTAAAACTTGTTGTCTATTATATTTTATCAGATTTTTCTCTGTTGAAGACTAATGATAATTTGTTGTATATTATCTTAGTCATAATATTCTTTACTGGGCTAGTTGAGCTCACCCTTTTCCTTTTTGTTCCATTTTTCTTCTCAGGAGGTGAGAACATAGCAGGATCTAGTCGGGGTATGGAGTGATGGTTCTATAAAGATGTTTTAGCAGTCCTTACTATTCTGTAAAATAGTGTTTGAATAATTGTAATGAGGACTTATTTGAGTGTGGATATTGTGTAGAAGACAATATTTGTATTTAAACTCACAGTATGTGTTGTCGTATTTTGCACGACAATTGTATTATTGAATTTGTAGTTTGCTTTATGTACCGTGTATTTGGCGACTCAGAATGGGTGTTGTATACCTATTTTGGGGGCGTCACAGTGCCGTTGCACAAATATTCCTTGATAAAACAAATATTTCCCGACCAATAGAATATAATATGACAACTTGCATACTTTGAAAAATTTATAAATACTACCCACAACTATAACATTATATCAAATCCACACCATAATATTCAAAAAAATATTTCGAGAAAATTAAATCTTTATTCATAAAATCTGGGGTCTCACAAAAATGATTTAAGTGTTATAAAAATATTTTAAGTTATAAAATATAACTTTTGATAGTTTGTCATCAAAATATTAATATTTTAATATTAATAGCATTTATCGATAATGAATTTAGTTGTGTAAAAATCATATAAAGGTGATTGTAAAGTATTAAAAATACTTTGTGATATTATAAATATATTATAATATTATGACATGAATTTCATTAATATTTGATAATAAATAGATATTAATGATAATAGGATATTGTGATATTTATATTATATAAATACGTTTTTAATGATTGAAAATTCTCGATAAATGATAATAATTATTTAAAAATTATTATGAGACTTGGAAAATTATTTTGACTAATATTAAAATTATCTAAGATGATTGTTAATTGTTAGGAAGAGTTTAATTGAACTTAAACTCGACGATTATCCGACTAGACCGTCTGGATGTTAGAATTATACCGAACTCGATTCAGACTATAAAAGTTTGACTTGAGGTTAGGTCTTATGTGTGTTATAGACTGATAGGATTATGTGATAAATGTATTTAGGTTATTTTAAATACTGTGATGATATTATTCTAATCTGTAGATCAATATTATTTATATTAGGTTTTCAGACAAAGCTAGATAATTTGTGTAACAGTAATCAACATTTCAGGCAAGTTTTTCTTAACTCGACCTCGAGTTGTTTCATTCAGATATACTTGTGGTTAATCATTACCGATTGCCATGTCCATGAATTATTTATTCCCACTCTTTGCCTAATGCATGTATTCATCAGGTATGAAAGGCTGATCACCTTCATTACCATTCGGTCCAGATATAATTGCTATGTTCATGTTCAATGTTCATTAAGCTATAAAATTTTGTTTATGCTAGTTCTCAATTATATTGTAGAACTGTAGCCAGCTTTTATTTAATTCCTTCTATCATGATATATCTTTAATTTATTGAACATAAACTTGCTGGGAAAACTTATTGCTCACCCTTGCTATATCATGATTTAAAATTGCAGATTAAGACGAATACGTCGAATACAGGAAAGGACAAGACCAAGTTCAGCTTGGGATTATATGTGCAGCTAAATTGTAATAGTATAGTATGATAATAATGTTGTATGTTAGAAAGGTTATGAATTGTGTTTATTTGAAGGTTACTCGACCTTGGGGAAGTATTGTGTATATTTATTGTATAAATAATTTATGTTTATATCTTCCACAAATAGTAATAGTTATAGAATTAGCATACCAAGATCCATGGTAATTTGGGACCCGGATTTGGGGATGCTACAGAAGTCATGGATCTGGAATTTAACAACCCAGATCACTAAATGACATCTTCGAACATAACTTTAAGCATCTAAACACAACACATAACATGGATCACATAGATTTTTAAGATTAGGGTTTATACCACTTTGATGCTCCATTTTTTTATTCTGATCTTCATGATCTGATCTTGTTAAGCTAAGAGGTTATCTTGGCTTTGTATCTCACTCTCTCTCACTCCCCATTTCAAAATTTTAAGAGAGAGAAAGTCTTGGAGAAAAATGAAAAGTAAAGTAACTTTTCTTACTTTAAATCTCCTAAGTTAGATTCAATGTATGTAATGTTGTAAGGTGGCACAAAAATCAGATTTGAGATAGATTTGAGTACATGGGATAAACATTAGAGTGATGACTCACCAAGATTGCAAAATCTTTTACTTAAAGTTTAAGAAAAGGGAATTTTGGTCATTTCGTATTTCATTTTAAAGGTATACTTGTCATTTACCTTAATCCTTAGGGTTTAAGGTTTAACCCTTAGGGTTTAGGGTTTATTCCTTAGGGTTTAGGGTTTAACCCTTAGATTTTTAAATTTTAATTTCCAAGATTTCCGAATTTCGATTTTCAAAATAGAAAATTAATATTTTTAAATTATAATTAGAATTTCCTAATTATATTAAAATGTACTAATCATTATTTAAGCATGCTAATTAGGATTAATATTTCTTAATTAAAATTGCTAATTTAGCAATTAAGTTTCAAAATTATGAATTAGGGTTTTTAGCTGAACAATTAGTCTCTTTATATACAAGGGTAATTATGTTTTTTCTTTTTAACTTAAAACATGTTCTATTTTTTTAGCAAAAAAAACTCGCTCCCATAACATAAAATAAGAGTCCCCCACAAATTGAATGTATAATTGGACTCAGTTTTGAATAACAAATATATACATTCAATCTCATGTTTTGATATAAATATTAATTCTTGCAAATTACTAACAGCTGAGCTTGTGGTGCTTGGGTGGTCATATGACCAGTGTTCCAATTAAGAGGTTGCAAGTTCAAATCTGAGGAGAGGTAGTTTTTTTGGAAAAATTTAACAAACGCCACGTTAGTAGCTAACACATGTCGAATTACAATATAAAATACCACGTTATATAAATATTTATAAATATGTATATTTTAATATATATATATATATATATATATATATATATATATATATATAAAAACAAATATTCATATAAATATTTATAAATTTATCTCTAAATATTCATATAAATTTATCTTTAAAATTTATAAACCAATATTTATTTATAAATTTATAAATATTTCATCTAAAATTTATAAAATTTAGATATGAATATTTTTATAAATATTTATATGAATATTTAGAGATAAATTTATAAATATTTATATGAATATTTGTTTACATATATATATATATATATAAAAATATTCATAGTTACTTTATATATATTGAGTTTAATGTTGAGATTTGTTTAGTAGTAACTATTATTATTATTAACCATTATATTAAGTAATATTCAATAAAGTTTTATTATTATTATTATTATTATTATTATTATTATTATTATTATTATTATTATTATTATTATTATTACTTTTATTGTTATTATTATTATTATTAGTATTAGTATTATTATTATCTTAATTTAAGGCAACATGTTAATAGTCGTTGCAAAAGTTGTATAAAATATGCAACGAAAAAAAAAATTGTTGCCAATGAATGTGGTCCATATTAGGCAACGAAATATAGCAACAAAAAAACTTTTGTTGCCCACGATGAGGAGAAATCAAATGGTTATATATTTTGCAACGAATTTCTAACGAATTTTGTTTCTAAATTTTGCAACTACTTTTAGCAACGAAGGACAAATTTGGTTTCTAAACATATACTTTTAGCAACGACTTATAAAGTTGTTGCCCGAAAAATCGTTGTTAAAGGCACATTTTTTTGTAGTGAAGTAACTTTTCTTACTTTAAATCTCCTATGTTAGAGTCAATGTATGTAATGTTGCAAGGTGGCACAAAAATCAGATTTGGGATAGATTTGAGCACATGGGATAAACATTAGAGTGATGACTCACCAAGATTGCAAAATATTTTATTTAAAGTTTAAGAAAAGGGCATTTTGGTCATTTCGTATTTCATTTTAAAGGCATACTTGTCATTTACCCTAACCCTTAGGGTTTAGGGTTAACCCTTAGATTTTTAAATTTTAATTTCTAAGATTTCCGAATTTCGGTTTTTAAAATAGAAAATTAATATTTCTAAATTATAATTAGGATTTCATAATTATATTAAAATGTACTAATAATTATTTAAGCATGCTAATTAGGATTAACATTTCCTAATTAAAATTGCTAATTTAGCAATTAAGTTTCAAAATTATGAATTAGGGTTTTTAGCTGAACAATTAGGGTTTTCTAATAATCAATTAGGGTTATCCCTAATTAAACATATAATCAATAACATGAAAACCTTTATAATTATCTTCAAGTTCCCAAATTAGGGTTTCATTATCCAAATTAGGGTTTCGAATTCCCAGAACTGAAATTAGGGTTTCCAGAACAGGTTTTAGGGTTTCTAATAAATCGTAAGAATTTTCTAATTGAACGTTGATGTTTCTTAATATCATATTAGGGTTTGCCACTGATATAGATTATCTGGTCGACCCTTGACCCTTAACCACATACTATACACATATAATACCATATACACAGAACATATTCACGTACACCCTTAATCCTGAATAATTCACCATAAAAATTTTAAATTCACAAAATTCTTTCTCGGAAATCAAAAATCCATTCACTTATTTTCTGTCTAGGTTTATTATTTAACCTTAATTCAATATTTTAATATTTTATAAATATCTAAATTCTCGGGTTGTCACAGCTTGAGAAGGCAATTATTGCTGAGGGTGGAGGCGAGGCTGTGACGAAGTACAATCAGGAACAAAAAAAAAGAAGAAGAATGAGAGTGAAGGTAAGAATGGTGGTAGTAGTGGTGGGAATAATAATAATAATAATAACCTAAAGAGGAAGTGGAATGCGAGTGTTGGTGCTGGAAGCCAACAGAGTAGCCAGCATAAAAAGAAGTTTGAAGCATATGCTACATGCGGGAAGAATCACACTGGCATGTGCTTAAGGGGTAAGCGAGTATGCTTCAACTGTGGCCAAGAGGGTCATATTGCTCCAAATTTCCATCAACCAAAGAAGAATGCTTCCTACATGTGTGGATCAAAGGATCATCTTGCTCGCGAGTGCCCTAAGAAGAAAGCTGGAGAGACAACTAGAAGCAAGGGAGGCGGCAGTGGAGGTACATTGGTTATTACTGGACCAACATCATCGAACAGACCCACAGCCAGAACCTTCAACATGACTATATAGGATGATGTGCAATCAAAAGTTATTGTGTCAGGTATTATCCCAATCAATGATATAGATGCTTTTGTATTATTTGATTCAGGTGCTACTTGTTCATTTATATTTGAAGAATTTGCTAAGAGGTTAGGATTGCCTAGTGAAGACTTGAATTTCCCTTTAAACATAGAAATTACGAATAGGGTGGTAATTCCTGTTAAGTTTGTATACAAGAATTATAGGGTGAATATTAAGGGAAATGTTATGATAGTAGATTTAATCGCGATTAAACTTGGAGAGTTTGATGTTATATTGGGAATGGATTGGCTATTTAATTATGGACAAATAATTGATTGTCAAAAGAAATGTGTAAACCTTATGACTCCGTCAAAGGTAGTCTTCTATGGTAGCAAATCGCCTAGAAAAGCAAGATGTCTGACGATTATGCAGGCTAAGAAGTTGTTGAGTTATGGCTGTGTAGGATATTTAGCTTACATAGTCGATACTCAGAAGAAAGGTGTGAAACCGGAAGAGATACATATTGTTAGGGATTTTGCAGACGTATTTCCAGAGGATTTTCCTGGACTCCAGCCTGACAGAGAGATCGAGTTCATTATCGATTTAGCACCAGGGACTGCTCTGATATCGAAGAGCCCGCACAGGATGGCTCCGGTAGAGATGAAGGAACTGATGTTACAACTGCAAGAACTGCTGGACAAGAAATACATTCAGCTGAGTGTGTCACCGTGGGGAACGCCAATATTATTCGTGAAGAAGAAGGATGGGTCAATGCGTCTTTGCATTGACTATAGGGAATTAAACAAAGTAACTATTAAGAACAAATATCTGTTGCCAAGAATAGATGACTTGTTTGATCAATTGAAAGGAGCCAAGTACTTCTCTAAGATAGATTTAAGAAGTGGATATCATCAATTAAAAGTAAGGAAGGAGGATGTACCTAAGACATCATTCAGAACTTGGTATGGACACTATGAGTTTCTGGTAATGTCTTTTGGTTTAACTAATGCCCCTACAGCATTCATGGATTTGATGAGCAGGGTGTTTAAACCATTCTTAGATAACTTTATTGTGGTATTCATCGATGATATCCTGGTGTACTCCAAATCTCAAGAAGAACACGTGGAACATTTACGTTTGACGTTGGAAACGCTAAGAAAGGAAAAATTGTATACGAAATTCTCTATATGTGAATTTTTGCTAGAACGTGTACAATTTCTTGGGCATATGATTGACAAAGATAGGATTTCAGTGGATCCATCGAAGGTGGAAGCTGTAATAAATTAGGAACAACCAAGGACTCCATTAGAGGTGAGAAGTTTCCTGGGATTGGCAGGCTATGACAGACGGTTTATTCGGGACTTTCCTAAGATTGCCACTTCGTTAACGAATCTGACAAAGAAATCTGTAAAATTTGTTTTGACAGAAAAGTGCGAAGAGAGTTTTCAAGACTTGAAGAAGAAGCTTATCATGGAACCTGTGTTATCATTTTCGGATAATACAGGAAACTTTTTGGTGTATAGTGATGCATCACATAAAGGACTAGGTTGTGTGCTTATGCAAAACGACAAAGTCATAGTGTATGCATCGAGGAAACTGAAGGACTATAAGAAAGGATACCCGACTCATGATTTAGAGTTGTCTGCGGTAGTATTTGCTCTGAAGATATGGAGACACTATCTCTATTGGGAGAAATGTGAGATATACACAGACCATAAAAGTCTGAAATATATTTTCACACAGAAGGATCTAAACATGTGTCAAAGGAGATGGTTAGAATTGATAAAAGATTATGATTGTGAGATCTTTTATCATCTGGGTAAAGCAAATGTGGTTGCCGATGCCTTGAGTAGAAAGGGTCGGGAGAAGTTGATGTTGATAACTACCTAGGAGAAGCTTATTTCAGCAAATAGCAAGACTAGAGCTGGAAATCAAACTTTCGAAAGAATCAAATGAAAGATTGTTCCAGATGGAAGCTAGTCAAACTTTAGTGGACAAAGTGAAGAACGCTCAACTACAAGATGAGGAATGTGGGAAAATCAAAGAAAGAGTTGTTGAGGGTAGTGAAGTGAAATACAAGATCGATACCGAAGGACTACTAAGGTTCGAGGGAAAAATTTGGGTTCCAGCAGTACCGGATATTAAAGACAAAATCTTGACCGAAGCTCATAACTCAAGATATTCAATTCATCTGGGAAGTACAAAGATGTATCAAGATTTACGACGACATTATTGGTGACTGAATATGAAAAGGGATGTTGCAGAATGTGTCACAAAATGCTTGACATGTCAAAGTGTCAAGGCCAAGCATCAGAGACCAAGCAGATTACTTCAACCATTGGAAATACCGGAATGGAAGTGGGAGCATATCACAATGGATTTTGTGGTAGGTCTTCCAACTACTCAGAAAGGATATAATGCGATTTGGGATAGTGGATAGACTGACGAAATCAGCACACTTTTTACCAATAAAGATTAGATTCAATCTTGATCAGTTGGAAAAGTTGAACGTCAAGGAGATCGTTTCGAGACATGGAGTTCCAGTGTCAATTGTGTCAGACAGAGATTCGAGATTCACGTTAAACTTCTGGAGGAGACTACAAGAATACATGGGAACACAATTGAGAATAAGTACGGCGTACCATCCTCAAACAGACGACCAAAGAGAACGAACAATCTAGACGTTGGAAGATATGCTCAGAGCATGCATCATGGATTTCAAAGGGAACTGGGATGATCATTTACCACTGGCAGAATTCACCTACAACAACAGTTACCACGCAAGCATTAGCATGCTGCCTTATGAAGCATTGTACGACAGGAAGCACATAACTCCATTGTGTTGGGATAAAGTTGGTGAATGTCAACTGTTAGGATCAAAACTGGTACAGCAGACCGTAGAGGCTGTTAAACTCATCAGGACAAGATTGGTAGTTTCTCAAGATAGACAGAAGAAGTATGCTGATCAACACAGATAAGATCGCGAGTTTGACGTAAGAAATTTTGTTTTCCTAAAAGTTTCTCCTAGGAAGGGGAAAATCCATTTTTGTTAAAAGGGAAAGCTAAGCCTGAGGTTTATTGGACCCTTTGAGGTGCTGCGAAGAGTAGGTGAAGTGGCTTACGAGGTAGCTCTACCTCCAGAGTTGGAACATGTTCACAATGTCTTTCATGTATCGGTGCTACGACTATATAAACTCGATTACAAGCATGTGATAGAGTATGAACCGTTACAGTTTGATAAGGACTTGTCTTATGAGGAAATTCCTATCCAGATAGTTGACAGGAAAGAACAAGTGCTCAGGAATAAAGTGATACCTTCCGTGAAGGTGATATGGAGGAACCATAATGCCGAAGAAGCTACGTGGGAACTCGAAGACAAAATGATGAAGAACTATCCTAAGTTATTTGTTTAATCCGTGTCTTCGATTCTGGGGACAGAATCTTTATAAGGAGGGACGAATGTGACGAATGAGTTGTTTGAGTTATGATTCTAGGGACAAAATCCTTGTATGGAGGGAAAGATGTAACAATCCAGAATTTTAATTGTAATTTCAAATATTTATTGAAGTAAATAAATATTTTAATTGATGTGTTATTGTTGAATAAATATTTATTTAATTTGATTATTTATTTGTTAATTAAATAATTTATGAGTTGGGGGAATTAACTTAATTAAGGTAATATGTTAATTAAGTTGATAGTTGGTAATTTGGTATTTGGGAGTTAATTTAAATAAAAGAGTGATGAAATAATTATTATGAGATAATATTCTAATTTAATGTAATGATTAAATTAGAGAGTTGATAAGGATTAAACGAAGTGTTATAATGTTGTTTTAATTTAATTTACTAATGAAACTAATGTACTGATAAGTGGGTTTTATACCTACTTATTGGACATCAATTCACGCGAATTATGCTCATCTCAAGTACATTTTAGTGTGTTTTTAGTTGCATTTCATAATATTTTGTGTTGCATGTACTAAGAACTCCTTTGGTGCAAAAGTGCAGGAAATGGCATGAGCTGGGCATTGGTAGATGGCATGTGATAAATGACGGCACAACATGAGGATCAGTGGACAAAAGAAGCCAAGAAGTGGTGAACAATAGAGCAAAAGTTGCATGTCAAAGCATTAGTAGCAGCCTGGCAAGGAAGAAGCAGTAGCAGAACTTGAGGTTGCACAGATCAGAAGTCGCGCAACCAATAAAGCTTCAACACGCGCGCCCGTGCCATTACTCGATCTGACTTTGCATTCAGCGCTACCTGAGAATTACCACAGGGACATGTGTGTTGTTGGTAGACCTAACGACTTTATTTTAATTTTTAAAATTCAAGTGTTTAACTTGGTATAAAAGATTATGGTTGGCACCAGACGTGATTATCTTCAGTTTTTATGTACTTTTCATAAGAGAGAACTAGAGTTTACACTTTGAGAGAATTCCAACGTGAAACCAAGCATAGATTTCTTATTTTTCTATTTCTTCTTTAGAATTCAGTCATTGTGGATGTTTTACTTTTATGTTGCTTGGTATTATTGAGGATTTGAACGTTACGTTGGGATTGTAATCAGCAATTGGGTTTGATCAATTATATCTACTCTCTCTCAATTGCTTATTTATTTTCCATGCGTTGCTTTGATCCCAAGATGGCATTTGGTTCAGTCATAAACTAGACTCCATTATGGGAATCTAACGTAGTTTAATACGCAGTCTAACTTATGGCCTGATTGCTGGACTATTTTGGGTATTATAAGGAATTTCTATCATGGTTGATTTGCATGAATGAATGATTGATCACCATTCGTTTTATGTGCTTATATGGAATTGAAAAATAACATGCGAGCATGGTTGTAATCATGATAGCATACGTATATGGGGTTGTTTTTCTTAGCTTTGTATTTCGTGAATCAGATAGACATATACTGTGTCACCGTATGAGTTAAATAAGGGCTTGTGCTTAAATTCAATATTGCTGCAATGTCACATAAAAATTTAGTGCGATTGGTTTTATTAATGATTACATGGTGTCTATTGCATGTGGATGTTATGTAAGTAGGTCATGATACATTGAAAAATGGTTATGTCTACATTAGTGCTCTTGGCTACTTTTCTATGATACGTGAACAATCTTGCATGATGGTTTTAATTAGATGAACTGTTAAATGAAGTTAGGATCCCATTATCTCCAGATTTGATTTATTACATTATTATTCTTATTTTAGTTATTATTTTCATTTATAGTAATTCATAATTATAAGCATTAGTATAAACATATATTATAGTGATTTAGTTGATGCATAATAGTTTAATTTAGACAACTTTCTCCGTGGATCGATACTCGACTTACTCTGTATTGCTTGTTGACACATGTATGCTTGAATGGGTTAGAGCTCTTTTGTTAGAACTAAAAAAGAGGCAACAAGTTTTTGGCGTCGTTGTCGGGGAAAGGCGTATAAATTTAAATAGTTATCATCAGTTCTAAGTTATATTGTATGACTTAGACAAATCTAATCTTATCTCATTTCTATTTTTGTTTTTGTTTTTGTTTCAAGAACTTGTATAAATTTTTATACGCACACGGTCATCCAATCCCGACTTAACACCTGCTCAGGATAACATAAACGGGAGAGGTTCGAAAGCGAGAGTTCGTAGAAATTTACAAGCACAGTTAGAGGGTACTACATCTGATATGGCAAACGAGGGACAATGAGAAGAGAAAAGAGAGGAGCATAGGGCTCTGAGAGAATATTCCATGCCTAATATTAATGGATTACAGTCTAGCATAGTCAGACCAGTGATAGCAGCTAATACACTAGAGATAAAAATGGGCACTATTCAGATGGTGCAAAATTCGGTACAGTTTGGGGGTGCCGCTACAAATGATCCGAATGAACACCTGTTGAGTTTTATTGAGATATGTGACACGTTCAGATATAACGGGGTGACGGAGGATGCTATCAGACTTAGGTTGTTTCCGTTCTAATTGAGGGATAAAGCGAGAAGTTGGCTTCATTCTTTGCCTGCAAGATCTATAACTACATGGGAGGACGTAGCACAGAAGTTCTTAGCCAAGTTTTTCCCAATGGCTAAGACTGCGAAAATGAGGACAACAATCTCTTAGTTAGAGCAACAATATGGTGAATCTTTATATGAGGCATGGGAGAGATACAAAGAGATGCTATGAAAGTGTCTGCACCATGGTATGCCAAATTGGATGGTGATCAACACATTCTATAATGGATTGGGATGGCAGTCTAGGCCGATTATAGATGCAGCTGCAGGAGGAGCATTATGGGCAAAGAGTTATGAGGAGGCCTATAACCTCATCGAAACAATGGCAGCAAATGATTTTCAGAACCCTACATCTCGGATGCCATAACCCAAGGTTGCAGGTTTGTTGGAAGTGGATGCTATTACTCAGTTATCGACACATATGGCAGCTTGACAAAGAAAATAGATACATTGATAGAGGGCAAAGCGAAAACATTTGCCTTCATATGTGAGATTTATGCAGGGTCACACTCAACAGATCAATGTGCTATCAGCTCAGAGTCGGTGCAGTATGTGAGCAATTACGGGAAAGACAAAGGTCAGTTTCAGAACACGTACAACTCCAACAACCGCAATCATCCTAACTTCAGTTGGCCGAACAATCAAGGAAATCAGCAAAATCAGTTTTAGCCAAACAATCAGTTTCAGTCACAACCAGCGCAACCACAGTTTACACCAAGACCACCTTTTCCCCTGGGATTTTCTCAACAACAACAACATCACACTCCAGCTGCACCTCAGCAAGAAAAGAAATCAGAAATGGAGGAGATGATGATGAAGTACATGGTGAATACAGAGGTTATGATCCAAAGCCAAGCACTGACTATTAAAAATCTAGAAACTAAAATGGGACAAATGTTTAGCATGCTTAACAACAGGCACCAGGGTTCATTGCCAAGTAATACAGAGGCAAATCCAAGAAGAGAAGGGAAGGAACAGTGCTGGGTTATAACACTCAGGTCTAGGAAGCAATATGCAGAAAATTCACCAAAGCAATTTACTACTAATTTACAAAGGATGTCGAGCGATTACGTGATGTAGAGCGATCAATCGGCGCGAAAGAAAATCATGAGGACTCTGAGTTACAGCAAGTAGATAAGGAGAAAGCAGGTTCAGATAATAAGCCTAAGAGTACAGTACCACTAGTTCACCCTCTGGTTCCGTATCCGCAGAGATTGAACAAGCAGAGGGAAGATAAACAGTTCAGCGAGTTTTTGGAGGTCTTTAAAAAGCTGCAGACCAACATAACTTTCGCGGAGGGATTGGAACATATGCCAAGTTATGCAAAGTTCATGAGGGGTATATTGTCAAGGAAGAGGAGATTAGACAAGTTTGAGATAGTAGCCTTGACAGAGGAATTCAGTGCAGTGCTTCAGCGTAAACTACCTCCAAAGCTGAAAGATCCGGGCAGTTTCATAATTCCATGCACGATCGGAAAGATGAACTTTGATAAATGTCTATGTGATCTTGGGGCAAGTATCAATCTGATGCCCTTGTCCGTGTTTAATCAGTTGGGATTGTCGGCTCCAAGGCCGAAAAATATTTCTTTGCAGCTAGCTGACAGATCCATCACGTATCCACGGGGAATAGTTGAGGAAGTACTGGTGAAAGTGGACAAATTTATCTTTCCGGTTGACTTCATCATTTTAGATTACGAGGAAGATAAAAGTATACCAATCATATTGGGGAGACCATTCTTAGCCATAGGAAGGACTTTGATAGACGTGCAAAAAGGGGAACTCACGATGCGTGTACATGATCATGAGGCTACCTTTAATGTCTTCAAGGCAATGAAGTTCCCAACAGATGAAGAAGAATGTTTCAGAGTTGATTTGGTGGACCGTGTATTAAATGATGAAGTTGAGAGTCTAGTGGATTATGAACCATTGAGGAGTGTCATTGCTGAAAATTAAGAATTGGAGGATGAGTAATTCACCGAACTTGTGCAATATCTGGATACCACTCCACAATTCAGAAAATTCAGAACACCTGTCGAGCCATTAACGAAAGCTGGAGAGACATCGGTAAATCTAAAGCCATCTCTTGAGACACCTCCAGAACTTGAATTAAAACCACTTCCATATCAACTCAGGTACGCATTTTTAAATAAAGATTCAAAGCTACCTATAATTATTTCTTCTGCACTAACATATTTTCAGGAAGAAAAACTACTACGAGTGCTTAGAGAGTTTAAATCAGCTATTGGATGGACCATAACAGATATCAAAGGGATCAGCCCTACTTTTTACATGCATAAGATCCTATTAGAAGATGATAGTAAGCCGTCGGTTGAGCAACAAAGAAGACTTAATCCGATAATGAAAGAAGTGGTTAATAAAGAGGTACTAAAATGGCTGGATGCAGGTATAGTCTATCCAATTTCAGACAACTCATGGGTGAGCCCAGTGCAGTGTGTACCGAAGAAGGGTTGTATAACCATTGTTACTAATGAGAATAATGAATTAATTCCAACACGAACAGTGACGGGGTGGAGAGTCTGCATGGATTACCGCAGGCTCAACAAAGCTACAAGGAAAGATCATTTTCCACTACCATTCATTGATCAGATGTTGGACATATTAGCAGGTAATGAGTATTATTGCCTTTTGGATGGTTATCCAGGCTACAATCAAATTATGATAGCTCCAGAAGACCTGGAAAAGACTACCTTCACATGTCCATACGACACTTTTGCTTTCAGAAGGATGTCTATCGGGTTGTGCAATGCTCCAGACACCTTTCAGAGATGCATGATGGCTATATTTTTAGACATGGTGGAACAGAACGTGGAGGTATTTATGGATGATTTCTCAGTCTTCGGGGACTCGTTTGATTTATGCCTTGCAAATTTGGTAATGGTGTTAAAGAGGTGCATTGAGACGAATCTAGTGCTGAACTGGGAAAAGTGCCACTTCATGGTACAAGAAGGAATCATATTGGGACACAAGGTTTCGAAGAAGGAACTCGAGGTGGATAGGGCTAAGCTGGAAACTATTAAGAAGTTGCCACCACCTACTTTAGTAAAAGGTGTTCGTAGTTTTCTGGGACATGCAGGCTTCTACCGCAGATTCATCAAGGACTTCTCCAAGATAACTAAACCACTATGCAGTTTATTGGAGAAGGATGCACAGTTTAATTTTGATAAGGTTTGCGTGTCAGCATTTGAGCACTTAAAGGGGAAATTAACATCAGCACCAGTTATTACTGCTGCAGATTGGGATTTGCCATTTTAGCTGATGTGTGATGCCAGTGATTACGCCGTAGGGGTTGTTTTGGGGCAGAGGAAATAGAAGATGTTTCATGTGATTTATTATGCCAGTAAGACCCTTACAGATGCATAGTTGAACTACAGCACCATAGAGAAAGAATTACTGGCAGTGGTGTATGCCTTTGATAAATTTCGAGCATATCTGATTGGTATAAAGGTGATAGTGTACACGGATCACGCGGCAATTCGACATTTAGTGGCAAAGAAGGATGCAAAGCCCCGGTTGATGAGATGGATTTTATTATTGCAGGAATTTGATTTGGAGATCAAGGATAGAAAGGGCACTGAAAACAAAGTGGCGGACCACTTATCTCGACTAGAGAATTCGGAAAGGGAGGCAAACGACAAAGTTGTGATCAATGAATCCTTTCCAGATGAACAGTTGTTTGTGGTGAAAGGGGAAGTGCCATGGTTTGCAGACTACGCAAACTATTTGGTGAGTAAGATGGAACCTTCTGACTTGGTGGGTTATCAAAAGAAATTTTTTTTGCATGATGTCAAATGGTTTATATGGGATGAGCCACACTTGTTTAAACAGTGTGCTGATCAAATGATAAGAAGGTGTATCCCGTATAGCGAGACCGAGGGGATTTTGTAGGATTGTCATTCTTCGGTGTATGGAGGTCACTATGGTGGAGAACGAACATCGGATAGAGTGCTTCAAGCAGGATTCTAATGGCCGATAATTTTCAAGGATGCCTACAGTTTCATCTAGAGATGTGATAGATGTCAGAGAGTTGGGAACATCTCGAAAAGAAATGAAATGTTGTTGAATACTATCCTCGAAGTAGAAATTTTTGATGTGTGGGGGATTGACTTCATGGGCCCTTTTGTTTCTTCTTGCGGAAATCTCTACATCTTGCTCGCAGTGGATTATGTGTCGAAATGGGTAGAAGTGGTAGCTCTTCCGACCAATGATGCCAAGGTAGTCCTCAAGTTTTTACACATAAGTATCTTCACTAGGTTTGGGACTCCAAGGGCCATCATTAGTGATGAAGGCAGTCATTTTTGCAACATGCAGTTTACATCATTCTTGGCCAAGTATGGGGTGAACCATCGTATTGCTACAGCTTATCACCCACAGACAAATGGCCAAGCTGAAGTGTCAAATCGAGAAGTCAAAAGAATCCTTGAAAAAGTTATGAATCCCACTTTAAAGGATTTGTCTTTTAAAGTGGATGATCTTTGTGTGGGCATATAGGACTGCATACAAGACCCCGTTGGGCATGTCACCTTTTCAGCTCGTGTATGGAAAAGCCTGTCACCTTCCTATGGAACTAGAGCACAAGGCATATTGGGCAATTCAGAAACTCAATTTGGATGTGAAAGCTGCAGGGGAGAAATGCCTACTCCAACTCAATGAGTTGGATGAATTCCAACTACAGGCATATGAGAATTCAAAGATATACAAGGAGAAGGTGAAGAAATGGCATAATCGCAAGATCATAGAGAAGACATTTGAACCGGGACAAAGGGTTTTGCTTTTTAACTCTAGACTTAAACTTTTTCCCGAGAAGCTAAAATAAAGATGGTCAGGGTCATTTATAGTGAAGACTGTCTTTCCATATGGTGCGATAAAAGTGTTTGATAAATTCCCAGATCAGCCTTTTAAAGTGAATGGGCAACAATTAAAGCATTACTTCGGTGGCGAGGTGGACAGATAGAAAGTCACCTCAATTCTTTCTTCGACATGAGATTCAGAGACAATCAAGCTAATTGACTATAACTTAGCGCTTGATGGGAGGCAACCCATTATTTCTATCTCTACTTTTTACTTATTCAGTTTAGGTTGCTTTTGTTAGTCATTTGCAATTTTTTTTTAATTATTGTGATAGTCGATTAGCTTTGCATAATTATCATAGTAGCTGAACTTGAATAGGAGTATGTTTGTGCATATCATCGAAATTAGGGTGGTAAAATAGACACTCATGTTTATTTAGTAAATCATGCCTTTACAGTGTTTATTGATGTCGATGTAGGTATCTTGGACTGAATTCATCACTGATTTGAAGTACTGGAAATAAAAACTGGAATTACAGGATTCAGGGTCGCACGGCCGCGCAATGATAACAACAAAATAACACGCGGCCGCGCAATGATAACAACACAATAACGCGCGTCCGCGTGCATGCCTGCCAGACTAAAAAATTACAATCGCGCGCCCGCGTCTAATCTCTATTGAAAGGCCGCGTGGCCGCGCGCGACACCAGAAGGGGACAATTTCTTAAGTTTTAAAAGATGTGTGCTCCCACTTGGCTTATATTAGTTGAAGCATTTTCACTAGTTCTCCCACAAACGCACGACATCTCTTCTCCAAGCCGTTACCAACTATTCTACTACCCACGAATCTACACACGTTCAACCTCCTACCCACTACCATCACTATACTGATATAAATTAGGGTTTCAATTGGTTTGTGCAGAAGTTAGTTTGGGGGTTATCAATAATTGGTTAGCGATCTCTATCATACAAATACTCCTCATCTTTCTCCAGTAATTTCCAATGGGTCCTAAGAGAGCTCGCTCTTCTTCTTCATCATCGTCTTCCTCTAGCAGTCAAGGGGAAGATGTTGTGGATCATACCAAATTCTTGAGTCTAGACGCCCAAATGGAGTATTACAGAATCGTGGCAAAAACTTTTGTGAAGGAGAGGGGACTCAAGCCTGAGCAACATGATGGTCAATTGTGGAACATGATTCGCGAAAGGGGATTCCTTGGATTGACTGCCACACACATGCCTGCCCCGATGGGTATTGTCAGAGAATTCTATGCGAATGCAAAGGAGACGATGGGTGGGTTATCCGTGGTTCGCGGAGTTCAAGTGGATTTTAGACTTCCCGCAATCAGAGCAGTTTTCAGGTTACTTGACGTACCCCCGACTGGGTCTGCTAATTAGGTAGAAGGTGCACACTTGGAAACGGATTTGGAAATGGTCATTACTGAGATGTGTGTGCCAGGAACGAAGTGGACTTACAAGGCTGGCACGAATCAGCCTCGAATATTCCCAGCATCAGCCCTGAATTGATATGCCAAGGCGTGGAATTTATTTATATGTGCAAAGATCGTTTCGTCGTCTCATCAGCATGAAATCACAGCAGAGGGGGCAATCATTATGTGGGGCATAATCACAAGGAAGTACATTGATGTAGCCCACCTGATACATCAGAATATGTTATGGTATATGCGGGGGAGCACGACTGGGAGAATCCCACATGCATCTGTTGTAGCTGGCCTTTGTGCCCAGCAAGGAGTCCAGTGGGATAATGAACAAATGCAGAATCTGAGTCAAGATATCACACATGCAACCATTGTAAAATTCGAGGATTGGGCAGGTTGAGCTAGTTAGACTTGATAAGTGTTTATATATTTAATAAACATTATTGTGGCTATGTGGTAATGTGCCTAGGAGAAGTTTGAATGTGCATTACAGTGTTATATGTTATACATTCTTGTGCTAATTGTAAGACCGATATTATTGGCTATAGGTCTTTCAAACGCATATAAGTTTATTGTGTAGTTGTAATCAACGCGGAAGGTAAGTTTATTACAGTGGTTAATTATTGCTAATTATACCACGTCTTGGGATTTATTGTTGATTATTCGCAGTTAGTGCATGTTTAATAATTTAAATTGAATTACTGATTCGAAAATATACATTTGTAGAATAACTCTTGTTGGATATTCATATTCATAGAAGATAGAATTGACAGTACATATAATTCCTATTTATTGCCGAATTATGTTGAGAAATGTCTTAGCTAATTATTCTGGCTAGACGAACATTTATTAGAACTTGATAGGTTCGAGAAGAGAAAAGAAGAGAATTTAAATTATTATTGATAGATCAATGCCAGTTGTATCGGCTAGATCGAAAAAGAAAACTTGATAGGTTTAAGAAGAGAAGAGAAGAGAAGTGATTAGATATTGAAATCATTGAATTTCATTGTTAAATCAAATCTTGATTCTGAGACTGAGAAGAACAACCTTTTATATAAAGGGAACATTTTTAGTCGTATATTCAACCATTGCGCGTGACTTAAGTATTATGCATAATATAGGGTACAAGGAGTTGGCCGGCTCTAAGTACTTGCAGAGGGGTATAATTTAATCTTTATGGTTATCTGATACACCTGCGTATATGTTAAAGTAAAACTTTAATATATACCCGAGAAGAGAAGTTCAAGATCCAACGGATCGCTCAACATAAATCTGGAAACATTCCACTTTGCTATTTCGTAGAATTAATTCTTGATTATTCATTTGAATATCGTAGAAAACCTTGAAAGCGTTGTACTCTTTCATATTCAGATTATTGTTGTATAGAATACGAAAAGACTTGTTATTTATGCATATACATTTACTGTATGTCTTAACTTGCGGGGCAAACTTGTTGCTCACCCTTGCTAAATAAAACTTTTCAGCTAGGGACGAAGTTGCAGAAGGTGTTGCGAAGAAGAACAAAGGAAAAGGCATAGTGATAAATTAGTTATGATGAACAATATTATTATTATGTTATATTGTATTGTAAACCCTTTTTGTATATCTAAGGGGTATTTCTGTAATGTTAAGGTTAGTGAACCTGGGACTTATGTATTAACAACATATGTTAATGAGTTATGTATTCCTATTATAATTTGAATGGGTAGTTAGATGGTATTATATTATGGATCGTGAACACCAAACCTTGGGGTCAGGTAACCCGGATTTGGGGGTGTCACAGTAGGAGTGTCTTAACACCTAGCGCCCTAAGGTCTTTCATGGTCTAGGAGTCGTTGGTTGAAAGCTCGCTAAGGGGTAGCAGTATTTGCCTAATGGAATGAGGCATTGCACAGTCATGTGAAAAAGAAAAGAAAAAAAATAGCAACAAACACCGCGGGAAAGAGCGAAAATTGCCCTCGTGAGTAGCAATAAAGCAGTTAAGCCCATTGTCGAACCTTAGTTTGTTTTTATATATTGGAACAGTCTTTATTGCATAAGTATACATGAGTCTTGTTTTAGACTGTAATTTTCTATTTTGAGCAGTTTAGCAGGTATATTCTTTGCTTAAATCAAGTTTTGGTGAACACAACACACACACAGCATCCTTATAACATATATGAATTATTTGAGTGTATGATATTATGCCTATAGTTTGGTTTGAATTTGTTTTCTTGAATCTGGATAATTCGCTGAGGCATTTTAGACTAAAATTCTGTTAGAGCTGGAACAATGTGAGACTAGTTTGCATCATGATTTAGTTGCATAACATGTAGTTGCATTTTCAGTGTTTATTAGTATGCATTGCTTTAGGGCAAGCAATAGTTCAAGTTTGGGGGTATTTGATAAATGGGTTTTATACCTACTTATTGGACATCAATTCACGTACATGTCAGTGTGTTTTTAGTTGCATTTCATAATATTTTGTGTTGCATGTACTGAGAACTCCTTTGGTGCAAAAGTGCAGGAAATGGCATGAGCTGGGCATTGGTAGATGGCATGTGATAAATGACAACACAACATGAGGATCAGTGGACAAAACAAGCTAAGAAGTGGTGAACAATAGAGCAAAAGTTGCATGTCAAAACATTAGTAGCAGCTTGGCAAGGAAGAACCAGTAGCAGAACCTGAGGTTGCACAGTTCAGAAGTCACACGGTCGCGCGGCCAACAAAGCTTCAACACGTGCGCTCGTGTCATTATTTGGACTGCACTAACTTTCCATTCGCACGCCCGCGGAAGAATTACACAGGGACCGCACGCGCTGTTGACTGAGGCTGCTGACTTTATTTTAATTTTTAAAATTCAAGTGTTTGAGTTGGTATAAACGATTATGGTTGGCACCAGACGCGATTATCTTCAGTTTTTACGTACTTTTCATAAGAGATAACTAGGGTTTACACTTGGAGAGAATTCCTACGTGAAACCAAGCATAGATTTCTTATTTTTCTATTTCTTCTTTGGAATTCAGTCATTGTGGATGTTTTACTTTTATGTTGCTGCATATTATTGAGGATTTGAACGTTAAGTTGGGATTATAATCATAAATTGGGTTTGATTAATTCTATCTACTCTAATTCAATTGCTTATTTATTTTCCATGTGTTGCTTTGATCCCATAATAGCTTTTGGTTTAGTCATGAACTAGACTCCATTATGGGATTCTAACGGAGTTAATACATAGTCTAACTTATGGCCTGATTGCTGGACTGTTTTGCGTATTATAAGGAATTTCTATCATGGTTGATTTGCATGTATGAATGATTGATCACCATTCATTTTATGTGCTTGTATGGAATTGAAAAATAACATGCGAGTATGGTTGTAATCATGATAATATAAGTATATGGGGCTGTTTTGCTTAGCTTTGTATTTTGTGAATCAGATAGACATATACTGTGTCACCGTATGAGTTAAATAAGGTCCCTTGCATAAATTCAATATTGCTGCAATCTCACATAGAAATATAGTACGATTGGTTTTATTGATGATTACATGGTGTCTATTGCATGTGGATGCTATGTAAGTAGGTCATGATACATTGAAAAATGGTTATGTCTACATTTGTGCTCTTGGCTACTTTTTTGTGATACGTGAACAATCTTGCATGATTGTTGTAATTAGATGAACTGTTAAATGAAGTTAGGATCCCATTATCTCCAGATTTGATTTATTACATTATTATTATTATTTTAGTTATTATTTGCATTTAGAGTAATTCACAATTATAAGCATTAGTTTAAGCATATAAAAATAGTGATTTAGTTGATGCATAATAGTTTAATTTAGACAACTTTCTCCGTGGATCGATACTCGACTTACTCTGTATTGCTTGTTGACACGTGTATGCTTGCATGAGTTAGAGCTCTTTTGTTAGAATTAAAAAAGAGGCAACATGTACTAAATTATAAAATAAAATTAAAAGGAAATTATAATTTTATGGCAAATTGATTTAATACGTTGTTATTAGCTTTGATTTAATTAAATTTTAATATGAGAATTTAATTAAATAAAGTGTGATAAAAAACTGTATTATAAATGAGTTATTAAAATAAGTTAAAGGAGTTTTAATTTTGTGTTATCAACAAACAAGGCCTTGGAGCTTTTGAAATTCCTATTTTAATCTTATTTTTGTCAAACAAGGCTTAAGGAATGATTAAGTCATTATTTATAATTAGTTTTGCCAAACAAGGTCGTATGACTTTTAAATTTAAAATAAAACATAATTAATATAATATTTAGTAGGGGTATTAGATACTTGTTCGTTTTTATTCTTGCGTCTATTTTATTTTAAGTTAAATTTTTGGCTTAAGTCTAAGAATAGAAGAGAGGAAGAACAGAGAAGAAAATAGAGAGAAAAGAGATAAAAGAGAGAAGGAAGAAGAAAGGTGTAACACCCCCAAATCCGGGTACTTAAATCCCACATGATTTGGTGCTCACTTTCCAAAATATTTACATCTAACTACCTATAATCAAGGATAAAGATATAACTTAAATAACTTAAACAATAATCTTCCTCATTAAAGGGTTACATCAACTTAAAACAAATCCCATGTAATCTAACATTTCATTATTACATAAGTCTGCGAAATACATCACATAATTAAATAAGTCTCATAACTGAATTCTACTAAATAAAATCAAACAAGTCTTCATCATTTGGACATCTTGCCCTTGCCCTTGCTAGAAGACGATTCATCAATTTTCTCAACTTTAGCTGCAGTGTTAAATGCAAGAGTGAGTAAACAATTGCTCACTGATATAAAGAGTGATAATAGCAGTAACATAAGAGTAAACAATGAATACTGAATAATTAAGAACTTGTTCTTCGAGTCAACATTAGTAAACAAGTTTGTGGTTTATATCTGAGGGTCTTTAAGACCATGAACTATGTCCCAAGGTTATTAAGTATTTCTACTCCAACCTTTAACAGTCATTAGACTATACAAACTTTTACTTTCGTACTTAGGAGGATCAGCCCTTCATACCATGTATTGTGCACAAACATCTAAACGCTAACGCATACAAAATCCCCTATATTAGGGTTGTTCATCTCAGTTTGACTTTTAGAATTTCCGCACTAAAGAAAGTTTAGTTTAGAACTAGCTTAACAATGATTCTAGAATATTAGAACACTCATCAATTATGGATTAGTCCAACCAATAAAGGTTTATTTGTTATTCGAGGGTTTAACTCAATAATATGAGATTGAACAACAATAATTAAGTCGAAGATTGAATATAAACAATATACGATTGAATAAACATTGTATATACAAAGTGCTACATCCAAAAGAATTAGAAAATCTCATTTCAAACAACGAACTTGGACAGTTTGTGCTTTGAATGGCAAGAACAAATATCAAGAACTTGCTCAATAAAAGATTAGAGTTTTAGAAACATGTAAAACGATGTCAAGTTAGGAACCAAAAATTTATTCAGCATAAATATAAGGTGTGACGCCCCAAAACAGGTATACATCACCCATTCTGAGTCGCCAAATACATGGTACATAAATCAAATACAAACTTCCTTTATACAATATAACAACAGCGTAGCTTAGAGTTTTTACACGAATATTGTCTCATAGACAATATTCAAACTCAAATGAAGTCCTCATTACAATTATTATCACACTATTTCATAAAATAGTGAGGACTACTATAGCCACCATCTCGGACCGTCACTCTGTTCCCCGACTAGTCCCGACTACGTTCTCATTTCCTGAAGAGAACAATGAAAGCAAAAGGGTGAGCTGAACTAGCCTAGTAAGAAATATTATGACTAAGATAATGCAGAATAAATTATTGTTATCCTTCAACAGTGTTAAACTGATAAAATATAATAAACTTCAAGTTTAACTGCAGCGGAACAAGCAATCCATTAGAAGAGTTAAGTAGATCATGATATCTACAATCTTCTATAATTTAAAAAGGTTTTCATCAACTTTATCGCTGAGACTCAGCTTAATAAATAAACCACATCATCGAATCATCCCTTCACTACGGGCCAATGATATTCATGTAATCATCAATGGTCATGATCATACCAACAACTGTCCATCAAGGCACTACGGGCCAATGAGGACTTTTATCACATCATTTGTAACATTACAGTCATGATTATACCGAATAATCCCTGGTCATAATTATACCAATCAATAGTACGTCTATGCACGTAAGCCACATATGACTTTTATCACGATATAAGCATGAGGATGATGACAATGATATAAAAATTCAATCAAACGAGATCAAGGATAAATATTAAAGACTTTAAATTTTCCAGAGTTTAAAAATATCCAAATTGTCAACATGATACTGCTTTGTGGAGTAAAATTCAAGAATAATATTCATGTATCAAAAATAATCTTCGACAAAAAAGAAATCAATTTTTGTCGTGAATAGTACTTCGGTTATAGTACCCCGTGAATAGTACACCAGCATGAAAAATGCCCTGAATACTCGAGTGATTAATACCCGAGTGAATAGTAACCTGTGAATAGTAACTCGGTATGAAAAGTACCCTGAATCCTCGGGTGAATAGTAACCGAGTCAATAGTAACCCGTGAATAGTACCCTGGGTGAAAATATTGATATTTAATAAGAAAGTTCAGATCATTATTCCAATGAAACGATACTGGATGAAGTGCAAAACTCGAGGATATTCCATTAATTTCAGAAATTATAGAAGCAATACTTACCATAGTAAGTTTAGATTTAAGAATATGGAAAGAAATAATATACGAAACTGCATATGGATTTACACCTGTCATGCGGTAGTTCGCATAGACAGATCATTTCCATAATTTAATAACAATTGAATACGAAGGGTTATTCACCAGGCATGCGGTAATCTCATGTGAGCAAAGTTATTCCCATAGAATAATAAAGAATGGAATAACAAAAGATTTCACCATGCATGCGGTAGTCCGCGTAGACAGGTTATTCCAACAGAATAATAAAGAATGGAATAACAAAAGATTTCATCATGCATGCGGTAGTCCGCGTAGACAGGTTATTCCAACAGAATAATAAAGAATGGAATAACAACCCTTACGAGTATTGAAAGAAAATAACTCTCTTCATGAATACAAAATAAATAATACCCCTTACAAATATAACAAATAATATCCCTTACGAATATTAAATGAAGATAATATTCCTTACGAATACGAAAAATAATATCATAAGCGAATATGAAATAAATAACACCCCTTACGAGTATTAAAAGAAAATAACTCTCTTCATGAATACGAAAGAAATAATACCCCTTACGAGTATTGAAAGAAAATAACTCTCTTCATGAATACACCAATTAATATCCCTTACAAATATTGAATGAAGATAATATTCCTTACGAATACAAAAAATAATATCATAAGCGAATATGAAATAAATAATACCCCTTACCTTAATAGAAGATTGAATACTGAAGTAGGGTAGTAGCAGAATACTCTTCTTCTCGCTCTCTAGAGTTTCAGTAAATTCGTAAGAAATAATGAAGGAATGAGCTTCTATTTATAGGAAAAAAGGACTGAATAGTAACTAATTCATGAACGGCCTAGATTAATTTACTTTTAAAAAGTACGGTCCATATTGATTTACTATTAAAACTTAAAGCAACGGTCCATACTGATTTACTATTAAAACTTTAAACCAGCGATCCATATTGATTTACTATTATAACTTTCCAGCAGCGGTCCATATTGATTTACTATTATATTTTCAACCAACGATCCATATTGATTTACTATTATAACTTCAACCAACGGTCTGAAAAATTAGCACATCTCCTCATGGAATAATAAGCTAAACTTATAACAAACACCTCATAACAAACTCCTCTATTTATATCAAAAATTGAATAAATATTTATAACAAATCACTTATCTTTAATAAACACATTTTTAATCTATTAACAATTATTCATCATTAATATTATAACTCACAATATTTAATAAGCAGATCATTCCTACAAAAGAGGGGGCTTTTCGATAAGGATTTCTCCTTATTGGCGCATAATTTGGTGACCAAACCTCTCCTCGACAGAACTTTCTAGACATCGTCAATATTGTAAATAATAATATGAATAATTTTGTCGTCTTAATTATTGATTTACTAATAATAAATATTATGCAAATGATACTGTGACAATAATTGAATCAATAATATGAGAGATATCATGCAGCAACTACTGTAGCAATAATTGAATAAACTAAGTGGCTTCTTACGCAAGCATCAATAATCAATACCATGTGCTACTATCCAACCACGCATATTACTATTCTTTTACCACCGGGTATTTTTGTGACGAATAAATTTATCGAGTTGTGATTCTGGGGACAGAATCCTTTTAAGGAGGGAAGAATGTAACGATCAAGAAATTTGTAATTTAATGTAAAAATTTATTGAATTAAATAAATATTTTAAATAATTTATTTATTGAGAAAAATAAATAATTGATGAATTATGGTAAAAGAATTTAGTAACTAAATTTATTAATGTTAATTAAATTGAATAATGGTGATTTTTATTTGAAGGATTTAATTTAAGGAAATTGTGAGACCCCGAATTTTATGAAATAAAAGTATTCAATTTTTCTATTTTGTTAAATAGTTAAATTGATAAAAGTTTAAAGTTAAGGATAATATGTGAATTTTTTTTTGCAAAGTAAGCAAGTTGATATAAAATATTCTTTTTGTTGGAGAATGTCCGTACGACGGTACAATCATTGGTGGACCCCGCAACAGAATTATTGTCAGATGAAGAAAATGACAAAAATATTTTTATGAGAATAACGGCGGAAGTTTTACCGTTAACTGTTAAAACACCCGGTGTTAAAAGTACAGTAGTACGTGTGGTTGCATAGTAGCACACGGGATGCTTACGTGATAAGTCACTCAGTTTTTTTATTAGTATTATTAATGTAATAAAATAGAATACTTTTATAAAGTTATTCTATATATAGAATGTATTATATTCTATTATGCATAGTATTGCATAGTGTCTGCATAGTGTTTTGCAAAGTAAAATCTTTTTATATAAAACAGAATACTTTTATAAAGTTATTCTATAAATAGAATAATTATATTTTATTATGCATAGTGTTGCATAGTGCTTGCATAGTGTTTTTCATAGTAAAATCTTTTTATATAAAACAGAATACTTTTATAAAGTTATCTGTTTTATTAGAAAATAATTAGAATATATTATATTTTATTTAAAAGATTTTGCTTTAAAAATGGACCGTCAAATTAAAGTAAATCAATCTGGAACGTTCATGAGTTAGTTACTATGCAGTCTATTTTTCTATAAATAGAAGCTCATTCCTTCATTATTTCTTACGAATTCACTGAAACTCTAGAGAGAGAAATTATAGAGAAGCTATAGAAAAGTATTCTGCTCCTTCCCTACTCTTATATTTAGTTTCTTTTAAGGTAGGGGATATTATTTGTTGTACTCGTAAGGGGTATTATTTCTTTTGTGTTCATAAAGAGAACTTCTGTTATTCCATTTTTATTATTACATTGGAATAACTCAGATACGCTGGGCTACCCTATACTTGGTGAAATTCTTCATTATTCCATTTTTATTACTCGTTGGAACATCCTCATGCATGCATTTTACGCCTGGGACTGGTTCTATCCTTATTATTACATTGGAATATCTTGTCTGTGCGTTTATGCTGGACTGGTTCCATTATTTATTATTCGTCGAAATATCACATGCGTGCGTTTCGCCGGGACGTTCCATTATTTATTATTCATTGGGAATAACTTTTGTCGGTCTTGCAGATCTATCGTGCATGGTGAATCATTCATTATTCCATTTTTTATTATTCTGTTGGAATAACCTGTCTATGTGGATTACCACATGCATGGTGAATGATCTTCCGTATTCATACGAATCGTATTTTCATTAAAAAGGGGTTTCTGCCAGGGGCAGATTCATAATTTCTCTGACCCTAAAAATTTTTGGAAATATTTGAAATGATAACTGGATGAGTTTTCTAAATTGTGTCCAAAAATGGCGATTTTTGGATGTATAGATTAAGAGTTATGGATTTTATGGGAAAAGACTATTTTAAAAGTAAACCCTTATAACTCCTTGTGGTTAACTCCAAAATTGGTGAAAATTTTATTGGGAGTACATGTATATAACAGGAGTATACCCTGTAAATTTTGGAATTTTTGGACAAAAGTACAATTTATGATAAATGTCTAAATATTCGGAAGTTTTAGCCATATGAAAAATAGTAAATGAATTTTAAAAATTCTGAGAAAAATATATGTTCAAGATGGGATTATATTCTGCTAAATCCCAGAAAAGAAATATTTTTGGGACTGATTTAGTATTTTTCATGAAAATGAACCAGTTATGATAAATGAATTAAATATGTTATGTGAAGTAATAAAATTGGAAAAACAGGATTTTATGGCTTGAAAATCCTATATAGGGTATATACAGATTTTTGATGAGGGATTTGATCATTAATTATGAAATCTTATGAGTATGGCATTTTTGAAATGCATTATTTGATAAAGTGTAAACAATTGAAATAAATTATTTATAAGTTTAAGAAATGATTAAAATATTGTTATAATATTAATGATATTAGATTATGAGATTATTAAGTGATTGATAACATTTGGTTATTATTGAACGCTGGATAAATTGTATTATAAATGTTTAATATTTATCATTTATCTCATTTGATTAATTCTTATATCATTGTCATCTTCATCATGCTTATATTGTGTTGAAAGTCATCTTTGGCCGTAGTGCATAGATGGACTTGGTATGATTATGACCAAGGATTATTCGGTATAATCATGACCGTAATGTTACAAATGATATGGAAAAAGTCCTCATTGGCCCGTAGTGCATTGATGGACAGTTTTTGGTTTGATTATGACTATGGATTCTCTTCAGCCAAGGGTGCAAAGATGAATTGTTTTATGGAATGATCATGACATTTGGTGAAAACACGATTATCTTTAGCCCGTAGTGCATGGATAATTCGTGGTCGTGATATTAACGAATATCCTTAGCCGTAATGCATGGATAATTCAGTTATATGGATTGATTATCGAGCTGAGTCTCAGCGATGAAATATAAATTTATGGATGTGATATTAACGATTATCCTTGGCCGTAGTGCAGGGGTGATTCGATGATGTGGATTATTTATTAAGCTGAGTTTCAGCGATAAAATATTTATTATACACTTTTAATTCGTAGAAGATAGTAGATATCATGCTCTACTTGACTCTTCTAAAATACAGTTGTATGTCTTTGGCATGTAGTTCAAAGATGACTTATTAATGAATATCTTTGGCTGTAGTGCAAAGATGAATTTATTAGTATGATTATAAGCAGGAATTCTGATTTGGTATAACCATGATTTTTGATGTTTCAGGTGAAGATAGGTGATGAAAATTATCTTCGTCCTGGTTGCGAAGAGGAATTTAGAACCACAATTATGATTATGAGTTATTCATATGATTGTGGACAACAACTGTTGATTTATTTTACATGGATAACACATTATTGGTGGACTTTTAACATAGAGAAGATAATAGACCTTATGGTTTATTTGACTCTTCTAATGGATTGCTCATTCCGCTGCAACTATGGTTGAAAAGTTTTATCATCTACCATATGTTCCAAATCTCTGATTTATTATTGATGAAAGTTATTGATAATTTAATTATCTTTAGTCATGATATTCTTTACTGGGCTAGTTGTGCTCACCCTTTCTGCTTCACAATTCCTTTCAGGTAATAAGAGTGTTGCCGGGTAGAGTGGGGATAACAGGGAAATAGAACAGTGGTCTCTAGCTGTGGAGGTTCTCCCTAAATAGTATAGAAAAGTGTGTTGTATTCTATAGAATATTTAGTAGTTATATTTGGTGAATCAAATAGGGTGAGGTGAACCCAACTTTGGAAGGGTGTTTTGCCACTATTATACAAGATGTCTAATGACATACAACCTCGTGTTATCATAAGACAAGGTTGTGCGCATCCACTTGCTGAGTATATCTACGGGCACTACCTATATGATCTTGGAGTTTATGTGAAACATAATTTTCACTTGGAGACAACGGAGATATTTATATGTCAAGAGAAGACTCACCATTGGAAAGAAGATGATAGTAATCTTCTCATTTTTCTTTGGGGTCTATTGGGTCAACCAAGGATAATTCTGTGGCCATATGATATCTATTATAACCTAGACGCATGGCCTCCCATGTACGAAGGTTTCCTTGAGCACTTCAAATATTTTAATTTCTAAAACAGTTTTTGACTATACTTTTATTTAAAGTACCATTGTAAGGTTGTGGTCGAGGCACCATGAGAGTTACATACATTTGTATTAAAACTCACAGATTAATTGTGGTCGTATTCTATCTGACATTTCAACATTAATATAAATGAAGTTGTATTTGAATTTTGTACCATGTACCTGGCGACTCAGAATGGGTGATGTATACCTAATTTTGGGGGCGTCACAGAAATAATTAAATTAAACCAATTTCTTAATATTTAAGAAAATAATTAAATTAAATAAAATTCTATTTTGATCTAATTTATTAATTAAATTATATATGTAAGGATTTATTATGTATATTACAATAGGAATTATAATTATTATAATTATAAGTGTGAGTTAATTAAATTAATTTAAAGGTGTGACACATGAAATCATATAATATAAATAATATAAAAATAATCTAATTTGGCGGAATATGTGGTAGCCAAACTAGGCCTTCTGGCCTTTGGCTTATCCTAACGGACGCCCATTGGGTTTTTTAACTGATAACCACGATTATCAGTTGGGTTATTTCTTACTTCGCGTCTTATTTCTCCTAAGGCTTAAGAGCAGAGAGTTGGGTGAGAAGAAGAAACACAGAGAGTTTAGAAAGAGGGAGAGCTTGGTGAGGAAGAGAGTCAATCTCTGTGATTTTGTCAAGAGGAAAGAAAGGGTCACCATCTTTTTCATCATACAATCAAGGGAATAAGGTATAAACTATTCCTATTATAACTTTTAGTTTTGGTAGTATATATATTTTTTACTCCCTCCGTTCTAGGATAAAAGTCTTTATTACTATTTTGGGTAGTCCCATATTAAATGTCTACTTTCCTTTAATAACCTAACTTTTTCACATTTTTTCCTATTATGTCCGTAACATTAAATATCTCATACTTTTCTTATTCTAATTCTCTCTCCATATTTAATGACATTATTATGGACAATTTTGTCATTTTATTCCTCTTCTTAATATGCGTGAAAAGTCCACCAGAACTTTTATCCTAGGACGGAAGGAGTATATGATTTGGAATCACGTGAATTGTGGTATATTATGTGCATATAGTTTTGCAAAATCTCTGTTAATCATCATATATGATTGTTACTTGTTTGTCAAATTCGTGAGAATTGGTTTGTAGGAAAAGTAAAATAACAGTGATATGTTTACATAGCTTAGAAAGTATGAAATTTTATGATCAATACTTGCTATAATCTGCAATCTGATATTGGATTGTGTTAGAGTGTTAATAAATGAAAGCGGTGTAGTTTAAATCGTGTCAATCGGGTAACGAATTTGTGGCGATCGAATTCGCTAAAAGGGTAAAATATGAAGAAATTTAGAAAATTATTGTTTTGATTCTTCAAAATTGTGTATATGTAATGTTTTTGTATATAGAATGGTGAATAACATGCTTAGTGATGTTATTACAAAGTTTAGTTGTTAGGTTTCATGAATTTCTATGGAATTAGGATTTTTGGCCTTAAATAGAGACTGTGTTCGAGTTTTTGCAAACTTATTTACGGTCTTGCGTGCGCTAGTGCTGTCCATAACAAGCACGTACGCCTTACTTGTAACGCACGTGTACGCCTCTTGGCCTTGGTCTTGGGGACTCTAAGCTAACCATGGTGCGGCCGCTCCAGTAGTCAGTTAGACCTAGTGATGAGTTGTTAACAGCATATCTTGGAAATTGTTAACTTAACATATTTTAGCGATTTGTAAAGGACCTAAAACATGTTACAAGACATAGTAATGTATTGTAATCACAACGCCAAAACTATAGATTATGAATTAGTAAGTTGTGAAAGTTTGTAATGTGATGTCATGTGAGTAGGAGTTGTTTTGCAATCACCATGTCGTATACTATGATATAATTGAGAATTTAGTTTCATGTTACGTGAGTGAGTAGGACAATCAAGTCCTAAGTTAAGGATTATAAACTTAATTAAAATGAAAACTAAACTAATGAAATGGATGTTAATGTAACTAATTGTTGTTACGATTTCAATGATATATGTAGGGTAATTGGAGAATATTATTATACTTGTGTAGCTTACATACAAGACAAGTTCTCTAACTTTAACTTCATTCTCTTTATAATGAATGCAAGTTCCATAATTTTGTTATTTTGTTATTATCAAGCTAGCTTTCTACTTCTAAATTCTCATTATACGAATCCTATATTAAAGTTGAGTGTGAGACCCCAGATTTTATGAATAAATATTTAATTTTCTTGAAATAATTTTTTTAAATATTATGGTGTGGATTTGATATAATGTTATAGTTGTGGGTACTATTTATAAATTTTGCAAAGTATGCAACTTGTCATATTATATTCGATTGGTCGGGGAATATTTGTTTTATCAAGGAATATTCGTGCAACGACACAATCATTGGTGGACCCGCAACGGAATTATTGTCGGAATAAGAAAACGACAAAAATATTTTATGAAAATAACGGCGGAAGTTTTCTACCGTTAAGCTTATTAAAACACCCAGTGTTAAAAAATGCGATGTCTGGCGTGGTTGCATTGTAGCACACGGTATTAATTATTGATGCTTACGTGATAAGTCACTCAGTTTTGTTGGTATTATTAATGTAATAATACAGAAAAGCTTTTTATATAAAATAGAATACTTTTATAAAGTTATTCTATAAATAGAATATATTATATTCTATTATGTATAGTGTTGCATAGTATTTTGTATAGTAAAATCTTTTTATATAAAACAGAATACTTTTATAAAGTTATCTGTTTTATTAGACAATAATTAGAATATATTATATTTTATTATGCATAGTGTTTGCATAGTGCCTGCATAGTGTTTGCATAGTAAAATCTTTTATAAAGTTATTCGTTTTATTAGATTCTAAATAGAATATACTCCCTCCTATTCATATTAAGTGTCGTTTTGGAGAGTTTCATTTTATTCAATATAAGTGTCGTTTTGAAATCCCTATGCAATATTGCTCTATTTTTTCCTAATTTACCCCTCTATTTAATATGCTTAGTAAATGCAATTCCATGGACCATTGTGGAGAAAGAAATAATTAATTAGGGATACAAAAGACATTTTGTGTTATTTCTTAATAAGTGTGCTTAACTCTAAAAAGACATTTAATATGAATAGGAGGGAGTATTATATTTTATTTAAAAGATTTTGCTTTAAATATGGACCGTCAGATTAAAGTAAATCAATCTGGACCATTCATGAGTTATTTACTATGCAGTCTATTTTTCTATAAATAGAAGCTCATTCCTTCATTATTTCTTACGAATTCACTAAAACTCTAGAGAGAAACTATAGAGAGAAAGAAGAAAAGTATTCTGCTACTTCACTACTCATATATCAAGTACTCTTCTTCTTAAGGTAGGGAGTATTATTTCTTTTGTATTCATGAAGAGAACTTCTGTTATTTCATTCTTTATTATTCTATTGGAATGACCTGTATACGCGGGCTACCCTATACTTGGTGACATTCTTCTATTATTTCGTCTTTACTATTCTGTTGGAATATCCTGTCTGTGCATTTTACGCCGGACCTGATTCTGTCTTTATTATTCTGTTGGAATATCCTGTCTGTGCGTTTTACGCCGGACCTGGTTCCGTCTTTATTATTATTTTGTTGGAATATCCTGTCTGTGCGTTTTACGCCGGACCTGATTCCGTCCTTATTAGTATTTTGTTGGAATAACCTGTCTATGTGAAGTACCGCATGCATGGTGATTTCTGTTGTTATTCCATTCTTTATTATTCTGTTGGAACATCCCGCTTAAGTCGAATTTCTTTGACACGGTTCCGTTATTTAGTATTTTATTGGAATAACTTGATACATGTACCGCATGCATGGTGATTTCTTTTGTTATTCCATTCTTTATTATACTCGGTTGGTTAAAGTTTTGACTTCTATACTCCATGAAATTAGTGGAATATCCTTGATAATTGCGCTTCATCCAAAGATCTTTTCATGGAAATATTCTTCTCGAGCATTCTTAAATTTTACTCTACAAAGCGAAGATCATGTTGACAATTTGGGCGTTATTGGTTTTTGGACAAATTAATTCTTGAACTTGTTTTATTGAATTCTTATATCATTGTCATCATCCTCATGTTTATATTTTGTTGAAAGTCGTGTGTGGCCTGTAGTGCATGGATGGACTTGGTATGATTATGACTAAGGATTATTCGGTGTAATCATGATCGTAATGTTACAAATGATGTGGTAAAAGTCCTCATTGGCCCGGTAGTGCATTGATGGACGATTGTTGGCATGATCATGACCATTAATGAATACACAAATATTCTTGGCCCGTAGTGCATGGATAATTGTGGTCGTGATACTAAAGAATATCCTTGGTCGATGCGTGTGTGCGAGGTGATTCGATGATGTGGATTATTTATTAAAATTTGAGTCTCAACGATAAAAGTTATGAAAACCTTTTAAATCATAGAAGATAGTAGATTTTATTCTCTACTTGACTCTTCTAATGGATTGCTTATTTCGCTACAGATTAAACTTGATGTTTGTTATATTGTATCGGTTTAACAACGCTTAAGGCTAATGATAATTTATTCTCGCATTATCTTAGTCATAATATTTCTTCTTGGGCTAGTTGAGCCCACCCTTTCTTTCATTTCATCTCTTTAAGAATTGAGAATATATATTTGGGGACTAGTCGAGAACGAGTGATGGTCCTAGATGGTGCATTAGTAGTCCTCACTATTACGTGAAATAGTGTGATAATAATTGTAGTGAGGACTCCTTTTGAGTTTGTATACTCTTTAGTAGACAATATTTGTATTCAAACTCACGGTTTATGTTTTGTCGTATTATACCACGGCGATTTGTAGTATTAAGTTGTATTTGAATTATGTACCATGTATCTGGCGACTCAAGATGGGTGATGTATACCTAATTTTTGGGGCGTCAAAGTTGGTATCAAAGCTTAGGGATATGATCCCTGGTTAGGATGTGAGAATAGAACTAGGAGGGGAGAGACGGGGAATTCCTTCGCTAGTATGACCTACCTAAGTTTATTTGGTATTTAATTAGTCGGTCAGAGTATAGAGATAATATATGATATGTTAATTAACCCTTGTTTTGTGGCAGTATTTGAAAAATTATCAAGAATATTCCACTAATTTCATGGAGTATAGAAGTCAAAACTTTAACCAACTGAGTATAATAAGGAATGGAATAACAAAAGAAATCACCAGGCATGCGATAGGCCGCCACAGACAAAAGTTATTCCAACGAATAATAATTAATGGAACCGAGTTCGTAAAAATGTACAGACATGATATTCCAACGAGAATAATAAAAAAGACGGAATCGGTCCCACAGAAACGCATGCGACGAGGATATTCGAATAGAATAATAAAGAGCGGAATCGGTCCGTGTAGAACGCATGAGCGAGGATATTCAAATGTAATAATAATAAAGATGAAATAATAGAAGAATGTCACCAAGTATAGGGTAGTCCGCGTATACTGGTTATTCCAACAGAATAATAAAGAATGGAATAACAAAAGTTTTTTTCATGAATACAAAAGAAATAATACCCCTCACCATAAAAGAAACTGGATATAAGAGTAGGGAAGTAGCAGAATACTTTTCTATAGTTTTTGTATAATTTCTCTCTCTAAAATTTTAGTGAATTCGTAAGAAATAATGAAGGAATGAGCTTCTATTTATAGAAGAATTGAAGGGGTACTGTGCAAGAACGGACTGCACAGTAGATGCAATAATTTTTTCACAGATGCACAATGCTTTTATTTTTTTTTTCTTCTTCACAGCGCCTTTTACCAAGTCACGGTTGAATGAAATTCCAAGTAAAACCAAAAACTAAACATACTATATATATATAACTTATATCATCCCATGTGACTCTTTTTTTCTTTCTCCACCATGACACACTTTTCAAACATACATATTATATATATATATATATATATATATATATATAAAACATACATATTTAATCCCTCCATTATCTGTAACACAAAATCTCTAGAACCAACCCATAATTCCACCAACATGTGGGCCCCACCTGACCCACTTGTGGCCCCCACCATTACTGAATAACTTTCTACCAATTATTTTGAAAAATGGGTAAATGGGAATCCAAAATAATAAGCAAAATTTATAACAATTACTATAGCAATAATTGAACAAAACTGAGTGACTTCTCACGTAAGCATCAATAATCAATACCGTGTGCTACTTTACAACCACGCCAGCATTATATCTTTGCTTTTAACACCAAGTTGTTTCAATAGTTAACGATAAAACTTTCGCCGTTATTTTCATAAAGTATTTTTGTCGTTTTCTTAATCCGACAATAATTCTGTTGTGGGGTCTACCAATGATTATGTCGTTGTACGAATATTCCCTGTTAAAACGAATATTCCCCGTCCAATCGAATATTATAAAACAACTTGCGTACTTTGCAAAATTTATAAATATTACCCACAACTATAACATTATATCAAATTCATTCCATAATATTCATAAATGATATTTATAGAAAATTCATCATTATTTATAAAAGTTGGGGTCTTACAGAATTCTATATGTGCATGCTTATACTATATATATTATATATTATGCAAACATGCTTCGCATGTTCATTAATATGATGCGTATTATATATATATATATATATATATATATATATATGTGTGTGTGTGTGTGTGTGTGTGTGTGTGTGCATGCATGCTAAACAAAATGAGACAAATTAATAACAAACCTCTCAAATATTTTATATTAAGTTCTAAGCGTTCAAAGATATTTGGAATATCGAACGTCGCCTTCTAGCATGATAAAATTAATAGAGTATATTTAATATGAGTTTGTTGTGTCACCATAAGGCAAGTATTAAGTATTTAAGATGTTAATTTATCACATTTGATGCTTTTAAAGAAAATTGAACAATATTGTTTTGTTGTGTCACCACAAGGATAATATTTTTTTTTTTTGAATATATGTAGTGCAAGGTTGGACTTAACTTGGATAATTTTGATTCGGATGTGCCACCACTTGATCAAAATAATCTAAGAGGCAAAATACAAGGAGTTACATAGTTGATGTAATTGACAAGAGTTGTCTACCTATTTATTTATATATAGTTTGTTGTGTCACCACAAGGCTATATACATTTGAAATGAGATCCTTATTCTCACTAGCAAATCTTTAATTATATTTTGCCGAACTATATAAGTGAGGGTAATATAGTTTGATGAAAATAGTGGGAGATACCAATTTAAAATAAGACCTAATTTATTTTGGTAATTAATAATAAAATGTATGCTAAAATGTTGTTAATTATAAATTCATTTACATAATTTTACAATGTCTAAATTACTATCATTGTGAAACATATTAGATGTTATTTAACCGGACTGTATTACAAGGATTGGTTAAGGAAATTGAGAATAGTTCTCACGACTGAAAAACTATCTTATGTCCTTAATACGCCTATCCCTACAATGGTTTCAGACAATGCCTATGAGGAAGAGATTGCAACTTTTAGAAAGTGGCAAGATGATGCACAGTTGGCTCAATGCTACGTGCTCGTATCCATGAGTAACAAGCTTCAGCGTCAGCCTGAAACTATGGATACTCCTACTATACTCCTGCACGTCAAGTAGTTGATGGTGAGGAAAATATGACTAATAGATATCAGATATCTAAGGAGCTCTTCCGATCTAGAATGACCAATGACACTACAGTACATACACATGTCCTTAACATTATCAATTTGATTGATCAATTAGGACAACATGTTTTTTCATGGATAGAGAGTTGAGCCAAGATTTGATCTTGCACTCACTCACGGACTCCTTTCACAATTGTTGTGAATTTTTCATATGAACAAGCTAGATATCAGACTCGTTGATTTTCTTAACATGTTGAAAAATGTTGAGAGTCACTTTCCAACCAAGAAAGACCATGTCTTACTGGTACGGGCCAAAGGATCTTCTGAAAAGAAGAACAATTCAAAGAAGGTAAATAGAAAGGCCAAAAATAAATAAAAGGATAATAAGAACAAAACTGATACGGATAGCAAAGGAGTTTGCTTCCATTGCAATAAGCCTGGACACTGGAAAGAAACTGCAAGAAGCATCTTGCAGAGGCTAACCAAAAGAAGCTTAGTGAAGTTTCGGTTATAAATACAAATTTGTTCATGATTAAAATAAATTTTTCTTTAAGTCAAGGTTCTATTTGGGTATTGGATACCGACTTTGGTTATCATAAATATAGATTTATGAAGGGACCAAACAGAAGTAGAAAGCTAAACAAAAATAAGTAATCCTATGTGTGGAAAATGAAGCAAAGGTTGTTGCATTAACCATAGGAACTTATAGTTTAGCATTGCCTACGGGCAAATCTATTAAGTCAATAAGTTGTTATGTATTCCAGTTCTCGTTAGAAACACTATTTCCATTTTATTGTTGGACAATGAAATCTTTGGTATTATATTTAAGAACAATTGTTGTTCTATTTATAATAATAATGTTTTGTATAGAACTGAAATATTACTTAATGGATTTTGTATACTTGACTTACGTGAAAAATTATTTTGCAAATTGAACAAACTAGTATATGAAAAGGAGATGATCATTCAAAGAGTTGAATGTGTGTATTTGCTGAAATACAAGTGTGAATAATTTGAAAGGTTCAAAGAATTCAGAAGTGAAACAAATTGGCAAAGTATTAGGATTCTTTGATCTGATCAAGGAATAAATACTTGTGCAATAAGTTTCTCGATCATCTCAAATGGTTTTCTCACAATGGGCGCCTCCTGATACGCAATAATTGATTGGTGTATTTGAAAGGAAAAATCGTACCTTGTTGGACATGGTGCGGTCCATAATGATTTTACCGACATTCCAGTATCCTTCTTGGGAAATGTCCTAGAAATGGCTACATATCTACAAAAATGGTAACCTCAAAATTCGACCCCAAGACTCCATAAGAGTTATGGACATGGAGATTCCTAATCTTAGGTATGTTAAGATAAGGGGTTGTCCATCTTCTGTGAAAAAGGTTTCAAAGGATAAGTTTGGGACAAGATTTGACAAGTACAGATTTGTGGGACTTCCTAAAGTAAGTTTAGGGTATATGTTCTATAATCCTACTTAGCAAAAAGTGTTTGTTGTGAAACACACTACCTTCTAAGATAAAGGTGTTTATCATTAAAGGGGCTAATGGGAGGATAATAGATCTTGAAGAGTTCAAGAACCATAAAACACTATAAGTCAAATAAAAGGAACCTGTAGATAGAACTATTGTACCACAACCGAATCGTAAATATGGAATAGTACCGAAGATACCTGGGAGGTATGGATTCATCATAGATGATGATGATGAGGTACATATCATAGAAGATGATAATCTAGTTACATACGATGAGGTAAGAATTGTAGACACTCAGAGAAATGGATTGAAGCAAGCTTCTCAAAAATGGAACATTCGTTTTGATGAAACAAATCAAAAGAGTTGGATTTTATCACAAATAATAATGAACCTAGTGTGTACAAAAGGGTCAGTGGGAGCGCCGTGACATTCCTAATATTATATGTTGATATACTATTGATAAGGAATGACATATTAACGCTACAATCAGTAAAGATAAAGTTGTCTAAATATTCCTCCATGAATGATTTGGGAAGAGTATTTTAATTGGGGATACAAATCTATATAGATAGATTTAAGAGGATACTCGACTTAACCCAAGGAATGTATATTCATTTGATGCTAAAGTGTTTAGCATGGCAAATTCAAAGAGATGTCTCATGTTGATGAGCCATGGAGTGTATCTCTCTTAATAGTCCCTATAGACTCTTGAAAAGAGAGATCGCATGAGTGACAATCATGTATACAATGAAATATATGAGACCTAATGTTGATCGGTCATATTCTAGAGAAGATCACTGTCAGACAGTGAAAAACATCTTAAAGTACTTAACCGGAACGAAAGATGTGGTTAAATTTTATGGTGGGTCTAAATTAAAACTAGAGGGCTTAACAGACTCAAGTTTTTTAGACAGACCAAGACGACAGAAAATCCACTTTAAGGTAAAGCGTTACCTTGAATGGTGGTGTAGTGAAATTGGAAATGTTTGAAACAGCAAAGAGTTACTGGCACTTTCATTGATTATAGGACTAGGAATAGTTCCTAAGTCTCATCTTGGATCTAAACATGTGTTGTGGCACTTTCATTGATTATAGGAATCATTGAAAGATGGGAAATCACTATAGAGATAATGAACTCTCAAGAACAACATTACATATCCATTAACTAAAGCTTATCCAACAACAGGATAATCGTCACTTAGAGAAGAAGGGTATGAGATACCATGGCGATTGGCTTTAGTGCAAGTGGGAGATTGAAAGTAGTATGCACACAAGCCAATCATGTTTGATGATAAAGCATATACTTTGTAACAATCTTATTCATTTATTAATAAAAAGTATAAATTTATTAAAGACTTTTAATTATCTACATGATGCTGTTTTATAATATGTGATAAACCCATAGTTTTAAGCAATGCTTTTAGAATAATGATGATGATCATTCTAATGAGATCTAAATTCTTAGAAAGCTTAAAACTAAAATAGTTCCCAATCGTTGGATTACTAAATTGGGGATTAGTGATTCCGGATAGATTAGTACATACGTTGCTTGCTCATTGGATGATAATGATTGATCTCATGATCATTTGTGTGGAGACACTAAAGCAAGTATGTAGGTGCTTATTAGAGAATAAGTTCACTGAACGTGGCTCGCTAAGGAATACCTAATGGAGTTTTACTTGCCTGTCAATAGGAATTCCTGTAGTGATAGTAGTACAAGTGATCCTTGGACTTGAGATCATCATAGTATCTTGTGTAAGATGAATTATACTTTGACTTATTCCTTAAGACCCTTAGGGTATATCAAAGGGTATGCTTGGGTATAATAAGTCGTAGATGGAGATAATGTATGATCAATAAAAAATCTACCACTTCTAGTAAAGAAGAGAAATGTCCTATGTGATTCGATAAATGACAACCCAAAGAGTCCTTGGCTGAAGGCGTAATGAAATTAGAAAGGAGTTTCTAATTTGTATTATTTGGTGTTGTGCATTTAAGAGTCGAAATACATATAATTAAATAAAATAAGACTTGATAGTAATTGCATGTCTTATATTTAATTGGGACATTGTATGGTGGAAGGATTGAATTGTGCAGAACTATTTACTCAAAGGTTCTTTTCTCGACATTCTTTGTTGAAATCTATATTATCTCGGAAAGTCGTTGATCGTTAGAGAGGCTTATCCTATTGTAGAATAAATATTATTTATTTAAATAAATTAATTGTTTAATTTATTTATTTAAATAAGATTAGAATTGTTCTAATTGATTTATTCACAACCCAGGTTTAATATGGAGAACCTAAAGGGTCACACCATAAAAGGAAGAATAATTATTTAAGAAGTTAATGGCATAATCGTAATAATATATTAAGTATATTTAATTTAATCTATGGTGATAGAATAAATTAAATAACTTAATATTATTATTTAATATTTTAGAAATATTAAATATAAATTAATAAGAGGAGTCTTATTAATATTATTACAATTATTATCATTTTAATTTCTAAAAGAGTTTAGGAATTAATTTAATAAGTACTCTCATTTATTCCTAATAGAATTAGGAGGGAAAATTAGTTAAAGGAGTTTAATTAATTATCCCTAATAAGATTAGGGAGCCCATTTAATTAAAAGAGTTTAATTAAATAAATAATACCTTATTTTTAATTAAATAGGGTTTCCTGATATCTTTATAAGGTGAGTTTTATATCAGATATCAAGATACGCAATTCCAATAGTTGGTGAGTACGTTCTTTTTCTATAGAGATAGAAAACTAGGGTTTAGCCAACCACCCTTCTTCTTGAATATTTCTTCTTCCTTAGTGGATCACCTCTAGAGGCCAAACACTTGGGTGGCTAACGTTGATCAAAGGAAGGAACCCAACCCGGTGGATTCAAGTTGAACACGAAAAAGGATTTTGAGGTGAACTTGTACCTGAGGAAGCTCGAATCTTCAAGGGTATGATTCTCATTCTTTATCTTTTCGTTTAATTAATAATTGCGCATAAAGGATGATCCGGGTATATGGTTTATAAAAAATTTAAACTCTAATTTTCCACGTTTTTGCTTATTTTGTGCAATTTGATTGTGTTCAAGAATATTACAAACCTAACACTATCTGGACCGTCACTCCATTTCCCGACTCGTCCCATCTATATTCTTATTTCCTAAAGAGAACAATGAAAGAAAAAGGGTGAGCTCAACTAGCCTAGTAAGAAATATTATAACTAAGATAATGTAGAATAAATTATTATTAGAATTCAATAGTGTTAAACTGATAAAATACAATAAACACGAAGTTTAACTGTAGCGGAACAAGCAATCCATTAGAAGAGTTAAGTAGAGCATGATATTTACTATCTTCTATGATTTAATAGTTTATCATCAATTTTATTGCTGGGACTCAGCTAAATAAATAATTCACATCACTGAATTATCCATGCATTACGGGCCAACGATATTCATTTTTTTCACCAATGGTCATGATCATACCAACAACTGTCCATCAATGCACTACGGGCCAATCAGGACTTTTACCACATCATTTGTAACATTTCGTGTCATGATTATACCAAATGATCCTTGGTCATAATCATACCAATCAACAGTCTATCTATGCACTACGACCAAAGATGTCTTTCATCACAATATAAGCATGATGATGATGACAATGATATAAGAATTCAATTAAATGATAGCAAGGATAAATTTTAAATATTTATAATTTAATTTATCCAGAATTCAATAATGTCCAAATTGTCAACATGATACTGCTTTGTGGAGTAAAATTCAAGAATAATATTGTATCAAAAATAATTTGGACAGAAAAGAATTTTTGTCATGAATAGTACCCCGTGAATAGTACTTTGTGAATAGTACCCCGTGAATAATACTCCAGCATGAAAAGATTAAACTTTAACAAGAATGTTCAGAAAAATATCCTTGTGAAACGATACTAGATGAAGCGCAAATTTTAATGATATTCTACTAATTTCAAGGAGTATAGAAGCAATACTTAACAACATGAGTGTAGAATTTAGAATCTGAAACGAATAAATATTACTTACATACTATAGAGTATGGAAGAAAATATTATTTCATACGAATATTGAACAAAAATAATATCCATATATAAATAAGAAAGAAATAATACCCCTTACCTTAATAAGAGAATGGATACTGAAATAGTGTAGTAACAGAATACTCTTCTTCTTTCTCTCTGATTCTCTCTCTATAGAATTCTCTTGTGAGTCGTAGTGAATTGGTGAGAATGAAAGAAGAAATAAGCTTTTATTTATAGAAGATTTCTAGCTTAGCCCTTGCAATGTGAAAAGGAAAGTGGCTCGACGACTGGTGTTGTGAAAAAAGTGGTTTGATGCCTGTAATGTGAAACAACAAGTGGTTTGACGCCTATAATGTGAAACGACAATTTGTTCGACGCCTATAATGTGAAACGACAATTGGTTTGATGCCTGTAATGTGAAACAACAATTGGTTTGACACCTGTAATATGAAATGGCAAGTGGTTTGACGTCTGGTAAAGGTAATTACTATTGACGAAAGTGACTCTTAGATGATGACATATGAGCCCCCATAGAATAAACCAAACTTACCACAGACGTCTAATAACAGACTTCTTATTTATATCAATGATTGAATAAATATTACCACAAATAATTTTATCTTCAATCAACACATATTTAATCTTTCAACAATTATTCATCATTAATATTATAAGTCACAATATTTAACAACCAGATAATTCCTAGGAAAGAGGGAGCTTTTCGATAAGGATTTCTCCCTATTGGCACACAATTAGGTGACCAAACTTCTCATCGACAGAACTTTCTAGACATCGTCAATATTGCAAATAATAATATGAATAATTTTGTCGTCTCAATTATTGATTTAATAATATAAAATATTATACAGATGATACTGTGATAATAATTGAATCAATAATATGAGATAATATGTAGCAATTACTGTAGCAATAATTGAGTATAACTGAGTAGCTTCTTACGTAAGTATCAATAATCAATACCGTGTGCTATTATGTAACCACGCGTATTACTGTACTTTTACCACCGGGTATTTCAACAATTAACGGTAAAACTTTGGCCGTTATTTTTATAAAAAGTTAGTTTTCTCGTTTTCTAACTCCGACAATAATTCTGTTGTGGGGTCCACCAATGATTGTGCCATCATACGAATATTCTCCGACAAAAAGAATATTCCCCGACCAAACGAATATTTTATAACAACTTGCTTACTTTGCAAAATTTATAAATATTACCCACAACTATAACATTATATCAAATCCACACCATAATATTCAAAATGATATTTAGAGAAAAATAATATTTATTTATGAAAGTTGGGGTCTTACAAAGGAACTATATAATATAAGTGTTATACAAATAAATTAGAAAGGGGGAGTTTTGTGTAAACCAAACAAAGCCTTGTTGCTTTTGGTTAATATAACGGCTGAGTCTTTTGGCTTGAATAAACTGATAACCCACGTTTATCAGTTTATTAAGCGCTCAGTTGGGTTATATTACGTATTCTGCTAAAAACTAAGAACAGATATTAGAGAAGAAAAGCTAAAGAGAATTACAGAGAATTGGGAGTTGGAGAAGAGGAGTTTTTGGAAAGGATTGCTGTTATCTTGGCTAATATAAAACAAGGAATGAAGGTATAATCTACTCCTGATTCTAACTTGTAGTTTTGTAATTTCTATTCTATGAAATTGGGTTTTTTGTTGAATTGTTGTTTAAGATATTGATTATATGTATGTATGATCTTTTTAAACCTGTTAGTTGTTATCTATAATCTTATGTTAGTGATCAAATTCATGGTTTGAAGAAAAAGATTTCAATAACAGTGTTATATATATATATATATATATATATATATGAAATGGCTTAATTGAGTCTAAAATTATATGTTTAATCCTTGTTATAATATGTGAATTGGTTGTGTATTGTGTTAGTATATCAAGAAACGAAAACAATGCAATTGAAATGATGTAAATTGGTTAAGAAACAAAGATTTGGTGGTTGAATTCGCTAGAAGTATTAAAATATGAAGAAAATAGCATGAACATGATTTTAATCCTCTAAATTTGGTTATATAAGTTGTTTTAGGTGTTAAAATGATTGAGTGTATATGCTATGTGAGTTTAGTTAAGTTTGTAGTGTGTGGGTTTATCAATGTTATCGTGAAATTGGGATATTTGGCTTAGAACAGAGTCTGTGTTCGCGTTCTGCAAAATTGGTTCTGGTGTCTAGCGTGGGCGCAGGCGCGCTGCCGCGCGGACGCACCGGGTTCAAAAGTAATCATGGTGCGGCCGCGCCGAATTCTACCCGGATTGATAATGGACTTTTATTCTAGTTTGGTTCACTAGAGCCACCAAGTCAACCAAAAGGTCAAACCCTAGGGGTGGAAGAATTAATATTTAAATATAGCTATTACATTTAAAAACCCGGGCTGCATTACAAACGGGTCTTCAAGCGCTCCTTGCTCCTTCATCTCCAATTCTTCAAAATTAATTCTAACTATTCCTATTACAAAACTATTTAAAACAAATAGAAACCTTGATCAGCAGTCAAGGGGAAGTACATAGGAGGGAGATATAATTTACATTAAAAAAAATTAGAGAAGACGAGATACGCAGACCCCATTTAATAAAACCCATACATATATATTGATATCATTTAATGGACAAATTTAGTTAGTATAAAATCTAATTTTGAATCAAAATAAACTCCTTTATTTTAATCCAAATTTAAATCAAAATAAACCTCTTTTATTTTAATTTATCCAATTTTGAATAAAATAAACTATTTTATTTTAATCAAAATCTTTAATCAAAATAAACTCCTTTATTTTAATTAATTATGGAATCCAATTCCAATAAAAAAAACTCTTTTATTTAAAGGAAACACGAATTCTCTTTCCTATTCATAAATAAACTCCTTTATTTTGAATAATATAAAATCTTATTTCATATCTAAATCAACTCCTTATTTAAGAAAATATGGAATCATTTTTTAATTCTAATTAGTTATCATGGAATCCAATCCAACTCTAATTAGTTAGCATGAAATTCTAATTTTAAAATTAAAATAAACTTTTTATTTTAATTATAAAATTATTAAGATATTATATTATATATATAATATAACCGTACGGTTGAACACGTGACAAATAAAACCAATACTGAATCACGTCTTTATCATATGTATAATATAATCGGATGATCGTTACTGTTAAGTATCATATATATATATATATATATATATATATATATATATATATATGGGGTTCCATCCGACAAAGAACCTGGCTTTGGAGCAACCCCTTTTTTGACGTGTGAATTTTTTTTTGCTCCAGTCGAAATTTCAACAAGCCAAAAATGAGGTTGCTCCACAGCAACCGGTTGCTGTGGATGGAATACCTATATATATGTCCTCCTGATTGCTAATTCCTAAACATGCTTCAGTAAGTAATCATATATCATATATATAGTAACGTACAGATTCATGTACAAGAGGATGGCCACACGAATCACATTTTTTTTAAAAAAATTTTATACAACAAAATTATGCCCAATTAAATTGTTCTAAACACATATCAATATATGTATCAAATTAAAACAATTAATAATTTGCATAATGGTTTGGCTCTGATACCACTGTTATGTTTGTAATATTCATGAACGCAATCAAATTGCATAAAATAAACGGATGCGTGAAAAAATAGAGTTTAAAAATTTTACAAATCATATACCCGGATCATTCTTTATGCACACTTATTAATTAAACGAAAAGATAAAGAACACAATCATACCCTTGAAGATTCGAGCTTCCTCAGGTACAAGTTCACCTCCAATCTTTTTCGCGTTCAAATTGAATTCACCGGGTTTGGTTCCTTCCTTTGATCAATGTTAGCCACCCAAGCATTTGACCTCTAGAGGTGATCCACCAAGGAAGAAGAAAGATTCAAGAAGATGGGTGTTTGAAAAACCCTAGCTTTTCTATCTCTCATAGGAAAAGGTGTACTCTCCCAACTATTGTAATTACCTCTATTGTGAAAAAGGCAACAACTCACAACACCGATAATAAGACTCCCCTTATTTATAGATGTGGGCAACCCTCCTTAACAATTAAGGAATTGTGTTTTATTTTATTTAATTAAATTCCTCTAATTAATTAAGCTCCCAATCTTATTAGGAATAATTAAATAAACTCTTTTAATTAATTAGCCTCCTAATTTATTAGGATATATGAGAGTACTTTTATTAATTAATTTCCAAACTCCTTTAGGAATTAAATAATAATAATAGTAATAAGACTCCTCTTATTAATTTATATTTAATATTTCTAAAATATTAAATAATAAATATTAAGCTATTTAATTTATTCTCGTCACCATAGATTAAATTAAATATACTTAACTTATTATTATAATTATGCCATTAACTTCTTAAATATTTATTCTTTCTTTTATGGTGTGACCCTTTAGGTTCTCCATATTAAACCGGTTGTGAATAAATCAATTAGAACAATTCTAATCTTATTTAAATAAATAAATTAAACTATTAATTTATTTAAATAAATAATATTTATTCTACAATAGGGATAAGCCTCCCTAGCGATTAATGACTTTCCAGATAATATAGATTTCAACATTAATCATAAAAGAACTTTTGAGTAAATAGTTAGCGTACAATTCAATCCTTCCACCATACAATGTCCCAATTAAATATAAGACATGGAATTACTGTCAAGTCTTATTTTATTTAATTATATATATTTCGACTCTTAAATGCACAACTCCAAATAATACAAATTAGAAACTCCTTTCTAATTTCATTCTATCTTGGCCAAGGACTACTGGGTTGTTATTTATCGAATCACATAGGACATTTCTCTTCTTTTACTAGAAGCGGTAAATTCTTTATTGATCATAAATTATCTCCATGTATAACTTATTATACCCAAGCATAATCTTTGATATACCCTAAAGGTCTTAAGGAATAAGTCAAAGTATAATTTATTATACACAAGATACTATGATGATCTCAAGTCCAAGGATTACTTGTACTACTATCACTACTGAGAATTCCTATCGATGAATAAGTAAAACTCCATTAGGTATTCCTTAGCGAGCCACGTTCAGTGAACTTATTCTCTAATAAGCACCTACATACTTGCTTTAGCATCTTCACACAAATGATCATGAGATCAATTATCCTCATCCGATGAGCAAGCAACGTATGTACCAATCTATCCGGATTCACTAATCCTCAATTTAGTAATCCAACGATTGGGAACTATTTTAGTTTTAAGCTTTCTAAGAATTTAGATCTCATTAGAATGATCATCATCATTATTCTAAAACCATTGCTTAAAACTATGGGTTTATCACATATTATAAAACAACATCATGTAGATAATTAAAAGCTTTTAATAAATTAATACTTTTTATTAATAAATGAACAAGATTGTTACAAAGTATATGCTTTATCATCAAACATGATTGGCTTGTGTGCATACTACTTTCAATCTCCCACTTGCACTAAAGTCAATAGCCATGGTATCTCATACCCTTCTTCTCTAAGTGACGATTATCCTGTTGTTGGATAAGCTTTAGTTAATGGATATGTAATGTTGTTCTTGAGAGTCCACTATCTCTATAGTGATTTCCCATCTTTCAATGATTCCTATAATCAAATGATAGTGCCACAACACATGTTTAGATCCAAGATGAGACTTAAGAACTATTCCTAGTTCTGTAATGAACTTTTCATCCAAACTATGAGACCCCAAATTTTATGAATAAAGATTTAAATTTATCGAAATATTTTTTTAAAATATTATGGTGTGGATTTGATATAATGTTATAGTTTTGGGTAATATTTATAAATTTTGCAAAGTAAGCAAGTTGTATATAATATTCGATTGGTCGAAGAATATTCGTTTTAACAAGGAATATTCGTACGACGGCACAATCATTGGTGGACCCCACAACGGATGTATTGTTGTAGTAAGAAAACGACAGAATTATCTTTTTATAATGGCGAAAGGGTTACCGTTAAAACTGTTGAACTACCCAGTAGTAAAAGTACAGTAATACACGTGGTTTCATAGTAACGCACGATATTGATTATTGATGCCTACGTAAGAAGTCACTCAGTTATACTCAATTATTGCTACAGTAATTGCTGCATCATATCTCTCATATTATTGATTCAATTATTGTCATGGTATCATCTGTATAATATCTTATATTATTAAATCAATATTTGAGACGACAAAGTTATTCATATTATTATTTGCAATATTTACAATGTCTAGAAGTTTTGTCAAGGAGAGGTTTGGTCACCTAATTGCTCGCCAATAAGGAGAAATCCTGGTTGTTTTTCATATTCATGAAAGCCCCCTCTTTCATGGGAACGACCTGGTTGTTTAATATTGTGCGTTATAATATTAATGATGAATAAGTTCGTGTTTATTAAAGATGAAATTGATAGTTCCATTGTGTTGGAATTATTAGTGTTAGTGGAAATCGACATTTATTTCGATATTAATTGATGTCTGGAAGTTATACTGACCAGTCGGGTAATTAATCGGATAAATGAGTAATTAATTGCTATTAATTCACATGATTATAATGATTTGTTCACATGTGTGTACTATTGATTCACATTCTTGTACTATTAGGGGTGATGGTGCAAGATTGATAATACTTGCATGACTAAATTAAAAATTAATGTATAGATGAAGGTAGTATACTGTAATTAGTTTTTTCAAATGATTATACTATTAAGTCAAATGAATGAACTATTAAATCACATTATTTACTATTAGGGGAGGTGGTGCAAGTTTGATAATACTTACAAGACTAAATTAAAAATGAAGAAAAAGAGGAAGGTATTATACTATAATATTTTGAGCCCCAAAACGTGCAATTATCGAAACGATATTTTTCTATAAATAGAAGCTCATTCTTCCTTCATTTCTCACCAATTCACTAAAGCTATAGAGCAATTGTCGACGTCAGGATTTTTGGATGTCCCTTTCCGTTACTTGTTCTTTGGTGCTCTCATTTTAAGTGAGATTTGTTTGAAAAAACCAGTGAAAAAGATCCGACATGTATAATGTCAACGATGGACTGTTAAGAGTCGCCAGTTGGTTTTTTAAATGGTTGTACCAACACAACCGAGAAAAGGTTTGCACATTAACCCAGTGATGTGACATTGTTATACGGGTGGGTGAAACCGAGATTCGTTTAGGGTCCGGGGACTTGGTTATGCGGGGGGGAGGTGTTAGGCACCCCCCGACATCCGTGTTACCACTACTGACCGCCTCTTTTCAAGAAACTATTATCCGAGTGTGTGTGTGGGGAAATCGATGTGGTATTATATGGAAGTTATGTGAGGCCTCGTTCGAACTATATATACACAGGTTTGAATTTAGATAAAATTCAATTTTTAGCAAGATATGGCGTTGATGTTTTTATAAAAGAGGTTTTTCAAACCCCGATGCTCAATAGAATTGAGACCTTTACACTCCCACTTTATTAAGTGATCGGCTTGATTGATTTTATTTGACTTGGACACGAGACATCCATACGAAAATAATATACAAAATAATGTCGACTTCCTCATGGGTATGGAAACCATCTGAGGAAATTCGCACAATAGAATAATTTACAAGTCACTACAATTAAAAATGTCCATCACAGAACCGAATCTAGATCCAATGGGATGAATCTATGATCACATGATTCCTGTATTTACGTAACGCCAGTGCAATTTGTGTGAAAGCGATGGCGATATATATATATATATATATATATATATATATATATATATATATATATAAAAGTTGTAAATATATATATACATACATGATCACCAACCATGAAGCACCTCCATGGGGGATCAGAAATGTAAATAAAGCCATAAGAGCGTATCAACCGCCACGAAGGAAACTCCAGTGTAATCTAATATATATATATATATATATATATATATATATATATATATAAAGCGAGTAAACACACTGCATCAAGTCTAGGCTCATCGAACAAAGTCCTACTGTAGTTCGTTTATATATATATATATATATATATATATATATATATATATATATATATATATATATATATATAAAAGCGAAGTAAACGCACTGCATCAAGTTCAGGCTCAATCGAGGCATAACTCGATAATGTTTGTTAGTCAATATATATGTATATATATATATATATATATATATATATATATATATATATATATATATATATACTCAAATGAAACCACGAATCAAGTCCTAAAAAGCAAGCAACACGACTCTCAACGTGTAGAAGGGTGTGTGCAAAGATGAAGAGAAAGACTGTAAAGTGTGTGAGAAGGCTTACAGCTGACTGATAAAGAAGACTTCTATATCTTTAGAGTGGGTAAACATTGGCTTTTGTAGGTATAAAAGAGGCTATATATGAGCTCACGGGTGTTTAAAAGGTGAAAATACACTGTATGGGCGAGTACGGAGCGAATTGTGCAGGGTTTCCCCATCTTTTTTCTCTCCAAAATCAGCACCCCAAGCCCTCTATTTATAGGCATATTTGTCATAGGTGTACTGCTGGCCGAGCCGCAGTGTACAGAGGCAACCCGTTTGGCCCGGTTTTTCTGCCCGGGTCGTCTCAAGTATATGCACTCAGTGCACCGTAAATGTCCACTCGAACTTCGTCAAGTACAACTGAGCATCCGCTTTGAGGTATCTGAGACCTATTTTGGACCGCCGTTGTCGAGAGTTTGTACGATGGCATGGGATTAGAGTTTGTACGAAGTCATTGAAGATGGGTCGATGCCCTCCGGTCTTCAAGCTTCAACTTTCATCCGTTACCCCGCACAATAGTCACTCGGGATTGGTTAGCCTTGTGGGACATCATTGAGTAGAGACGTGATGTGGCATCGTGTTTGACGAGATGACTATGTTGCCCCTCACCGGTGTTATCGCCAGATTAATGATAAAGCGACGCGTTGCCTGACTTTCCGAGATTGACTGCTGCAATTGTTGAAGGTCCTCATTGTCATCTTTGAGGTGTGCCTGTCTTCCCGATGTTATTGCCGGGTTGGTAAAGTGCATCTCGTTGTGAGCGCCGAGATTGAAGCTGGTCGCATTTGAAACAAGCATTTCCAGGGTTATCTCCGAAATTTCATTCCTTGGGGTCATCACCAAGGTTGATGGCTATTCCCATGGTCGGGATCGAGATCGGATACCTCGGGGTCATCTCCGAGATTAATCTGGTCTTTCTCCTAAGTGTGAGTTCCTTATTAGATCTGCAGCCCTCGGGGTTATCTCCGAGGTTGATTTGGTTACTCCTGCATCGCGATCCGGGGTTTGATGCTCAACTTCCTGTGTAGTATCCCAGACGGTTTGGATTGTCTTTTAGGGTTCCCTCTTAAAAGACGAATTTGTCCTCCTGCAATGTTAGTAACAGTAGTACAGAAAATTTCGAGTGTCTACAGATGCCCCTCTTTATCATACTCATGCATGGCGATGCATGGGTAGGATAAAGAATCCTAGACACTGAAATGTAACAAGATGAACATGGTACTATAGATAGCAACATGATGCAAATGTATGATGCATGTGTATGGGGTTGTAGCCCAACACGCTGGGGATGATTGCTGATTCCCTGTTGCTTCGACTGGGGATTGGCAATGCTGACCAGATTCGATGTGTAAGCCGAATCTTTTAGGATGTTGATGTTGGAGTTATCACCAAATCCCTATGTTTTTGATTATGACTTGATCCTGAAGATGTACCTCTTATGTGTAAGAGATCTGTGGGGATAAAGCTTGATCTGTTTGAGGATGTGTGTAACATATTCCATCATCTATCCTCTTTGATAACGTTGACCTTTTCTGGTTAGTATCGCCAGAGTATGTCAAGATCTTGTTGGATTTACTGCCAACAACAGATGTTGTCAGGGATACCTAACCTTCGTTGACATGTGAATCAATGGCTGAAACATCCTGTGGGATATACTGTCAAGGATGTTTGACCTTCACTGACATGTGAATCAACGGCTGAGATTCTATGAGTAGATCATCAAGGCTTCTTGACTTTCACTGATGTGTGAATCAGCGGCTGAGGCTTTGTAGATTGTCAAGGTTGCTTTACCTTCGCTGTCGTGTAGATCAACGGAGCATTTCTTTGTGACCCCCGCCGGGGATATGCCGGTTACGAGCAGTCGGGTATGAAAACCTCGGATAGCTCTAGGGTTCTGATAGGTTTAATCACTATCACCTGAAATAACGTCAAGGTTGTTTGACCTCAATTGACATGTGTGTCAATGGCTTGAATGTAAGTAGTAATCCCCTGTTGTGATTTCACGTTGTAACCCCCATCGGGGATCTACTGGGGACTTATGAGTGAGTACGCAATAATCGCACAGCCCTCAATGCTTTGATGGGTTTACTTGCCATCGGCTGAGATAACATCAAGGCTACTTGACCTTCGTTGATAGGTGTGTTAACGGCTGAGCACACGTTATTACTCCCACCGGAGATATACATTGTAACCCCCATTAGGGACATACGTTGTAACTTGCTGGGGACATACGTTAGAACCCGTCGAGATATATGTTCTAACCCCGTCCAGGATAAACGTTTGAAACCCCATCGGGGGATATACGGAGGGGGTAACGACCGAGTCGGCGACATCGGACCTGTATAAGGTATTGCCGTATGTGACTTGTGACAACTGGGATCATTGGTAGGGTATACCTTGTATTTAGGTGACTACCAATGAGTGCTGGACAAATTCAAAATCTCATCTGAGAAGACCAGGATTGTATGCAGTTTTGCTCAATCGCGTGGCATTTTTCCTCTCGATTTGACCTTTCTAATCATTAAGAACTCCATTTTAACTCGAACTGGACCAAGTCGGAGGGGTAGGACCCATGAGTTGACTCTTACTTTGGAGGAGTATGCACGATTGACGATGCTGCCATTGGACAGACCTTGCATGTGTCGAGCTTTGGGAGACATGAGTAGACGATTCATTACTCTCATAGGATTGAGGCCCAGAGTAGTGCAGGACAAGCTGACATCTATCCATATGATCTCCCAGCATTTTCTGTATGACAGATTGGGCTTAGAGGATAGCTATTCACGATATGCCAGGGATTTCACCGCACCGGAGGACCATTGGCGTTTGGCCAGAGTTGATGTACTGCTGTTGTGCGTACTGTCGTATGTCTATATGCCACGACATATGGACGAGATAGACATTGGTGTTATTATGGCTGTGAGATTTCTTAGAGAGGGTCGCACCATTGTACCTATGATCGTAGCAGAGACCCTGCGGTCGGCATCCTATTGTTGCACGTATCCTATATGAGTGTTCATAGGGAGTTCGGTCATGTTGTACGTGTGGTTTATGTCACACTTGAGACTGGTTGGTACCCTTAGACGACATGGGTATTGCTTCTCCCATGATGTGGCCATGTCATACTCTTTTCAGCCATCGGAGTGTACAGATGCTCAGTCCTGGTCCGCATTTTTGGCAGGTATCAGAGATCCATTTAGCATATTGCTGTGCTCGGGGCTTTGCTCACCATACAGCTTCATTACTCATGCTTCGGGCATGGATTTCCTCCCTCTGGCTGGCTTGAGGGGTGTGACTACTTATCACCCACTGGCCGTGATGTCGCATTTCTACCAATTCTAGGATTTTCATCCTTTCGAGGGGGCGATAGGTCAGCGTTCAGCTTCTTAATATCTCTCAGCAGAGGACCGATCCCGTGTGTATGCTTGTTGGGATTAGCGTGAGATGGCTGCTTTTTCTGTTAGTCATCCCGGTTATTCTGCAGAGTATTCCGCATAGATGGAGACAAAGATTTTATCTATCAGAGCGAAGATTCGCAGATCTTGGATAGCGAGTTAGACGATATAGAGCCTACGAAGGGCACTGATACCTACATCGAGGAGGAGCCCGCTGCTGGGTTGCCAGCATTTCTTCCGAATTCTCCTAGTACCAAGATCGTTGTGATTCAAAGACTCAAAGACAAGATTTCTTAGAGCGAAGTCTTCATCCGATGACCTTTGAGAGAGAGACCGATTCGATCTATGATGTCGAATGCTCTTGATGTGAGGGACCCGCCTATTGAGAGAGACAAGGCATTAGATCGCAGAGATGCACTTGTTGTTGAGCGGATGAGGCTATATCAACCGTAGATGCACGATGATAGTTGAGCGGGATATTGCTATATCCGCCCGGATGTAGCCGCCACGTATAGTAATCTTGTTGAGGTCCCTTACCACCGCATGATTGCGAGAGATGAGTGCATATATTGATGATCATATGGTCACCATGCGGATGATCATGCGGATCTTTTGGATTGTGTGGATATTCTCATCACAGGAGACCACGCCTTCCTCTCGGCTCTTCCCGAGAGGGACGCCATGTTGGGCTTGTTAGCTCGCACATATCCCGACTTATAGATGAGCTTGTATTTACATGCACAGACTAGCTTAGCCATTTTGTCATGTACAGTTTACATTATATATATATCAAACAGCATTATATATGACCGGGAAATATATTTTTGGATCACTTCCCTCTTAGATATGCCCTGCTATTTGCTTGATATTTTGCATGCTGCTTCAGGGCTTGTGATCTTGATGTATTCTGAATTCCTCCTGGGTGGATGGACATTGAGTTACCTCTGGATAGCTCAAAATGGATCATCGATCTCTGTGTATCCCTACCATCTTTGGTGTCTTGGGACTTGTTTCTGAATGGAAATGTGTAGAGGAGTGTGGCTTTCCTCTCTGAGATTGACCGCACCACAGATGGTTGTCAGTACTTCTATTTAGGAGAAGCCTAGTTAATTCCATCTCTTATGGATTGGTGTTGCTCTACAAGGTATGACCACAAATTAGATGGTCACCAATCTCCTATTTGGGAGGAGTTCGTAATTCCATCCCTTTAGTCCGAAGCCAAATGAAATGTAGTGGATTGAAGGATGATCCAAGTACCAAATGACAAGGGTTTGTGTTTTGGTAGGGGTGAGACCGCACAATGAATTGTCCGCCACGTACTCTATTGAAGAGGAGATCGGGGTTTTGTGTAGTTCAACTCAGTGTAAGAGGCTCAACGTCAGATATGGCGTAAAATGGTGTAGGAATGTTTTTTGTTGTTTTTGTAAGGGTAGAAATGTTTTTGTTGTTTTTATTTTATTGCGACTGGCCATGTGAAATGGTTGCCTACGTATTCTTATTGAAGAGGAGATCGTCGACGAAGTTACGCCTCGTATGGTAGAAGAAAAGCGTAATCCCATGTGCGGTCGAAAAGTGCGGGGAGGAGAAAGTTTAATCCTAGGTTGAGGATAAACTACAAGTATGAGAAGTTTGATCCCGGATATGGGTAGCTAAATCGCAAACGCATAATAGGTTCAATCCATGGTGGGATGACTCTAAGTCGTAGGAACGCAGAGGAGAAAGCCAGGTTGCTGGCTTGAAATGTATGTTTCCCTGAGGGGCAAAGTGTAGGAAAGTTATAGGTAAATGGTTAAAGAACCTGAATGACTGGTGATCTGATGGTCTGACACCAGGGTGTTTGCGAATTACTTCAGCCATAATACCATTTCACAGTGTCTGAGTTGATGAGTTGTGGAAATTCATCGCCGTCCATTTCTTGAAATCTGAAAGCGCCTCCTGTTAATACTTCCTTGATAATAAACGGGCCTTCCCAGTTAGGAGCGAATTTTCCTTTAGCCTGATCTTGGTTGTCAAGAATCTTCTTCAAAACCAAGTCATGTTGTTTAAACTATCAGTGGCCGGACTTTTTATTGTAGGATTTGGCAATCCTTTTTGATATAATGACCATGGAAGATAGCCGCGGTTACGCTTTTTCGCCTATTATGAGAGACAATTGGTGATACCATCTTGTACCCATTGGTCTTCATCCAAATTGAAGCGTCGATCAACACTCGAGAGATTCCATCTCAACTTCTATGGGGAGCACCGCCCATCCCACAAAGTTAAAGCGTGAGGGGTTGCCTAGTTGAAGTACGCATTGAGGTTCCGTAGGGCTAATTATGAGTCGAGAGGCAATATGTCGTGCCAATCTTTGTGGTTGGCGGACATCTTTTGCATAATCTTCTTGATGTTTTTGTTAGCCGCTTCAACAACATCGTTCATCTTCGGATGATAGATGACAGAGTTGAGATGTTTGATGTGGAATTTACTGCATAATTCCTCCATCATTTTGTTGTTGAGGTTCTTGGCATTATCTCGACACAATCACCTCTCGGTTGTCCATACCGATGCATTTACATTGTTTCGGCGAAAGCAATGATGACTTCTTTAGTAACCCTGGGGAAGGAGGCTGCTTTTACCCACTTGGTAAAGTAGTCGATCATGGTGAAGATAAATCGGTGACCATTACTGGCTTTAGGCTCAATGGGCTCGATAATGACCATTCCCCACATTGAGAAGGGCCAAGGCGAACTCATATTGTGGAGTTCCCGTGGAGGGGTGTGTATAGCATTCCCATGAATCTGGCACTGATAGCATCTTTTGACGTGGTCGTTGATCAGCTTTGAGAGATAGCCAATAATGTCCCATCCTGAGGACTTTCTTGACAAGGAGGGAGCCACTCATGTGGGGGCCACAGACTCCGCCATGGATTTCATCCATAAGCCTTTGGGCTTGATCTTTGTCTAAACATCTGAGGAGACCTAGTCCTACATCTCTTTTGTAGAGCGCATCTCCACTCAGGTAGAATTTCATAGCAAGTCGATGGATCTGCCATTTCTCAGTCGGGCTCGCCTCAGCGGGTGTAGATCCATCTCGCAGATATTCCTTGATATGTTGATACCAAGGATGTTGGATGGGAGGTATCTCATCCGATACTTCTCCAACGTAACTCTAATAGGCTGGGGCCTTGTGCAGGGAAATTGTGATGCTCGACAAATGTTCATTGTCTCATATGCGAATCAGGGAGGCCAAAGTTGCTAATGCATCCGCAAAGTCATTCCTATTACGAGGAACATGTAGGAAAGAGATTTTTTCGAACTCCAAAGCCATCTTCAAAACCTACCGATGGTAAGGCAGCAAATGTAGTTCCTTGGTTTGATAGATTCTGGTGGATTTTCCCAACTCTGAATCTCCAAAGACAGTTAACCGCCTGATGCCCATTGAACGGGCAAGTTTTAGCCCCATAAGGCAGCCTTCATACTCAGCCATATTGTTGGTGCTGACAAACTGTAATTTAACGGCGACGGGATATTGCTCCCCCGTATCAGATACTAGTACTGCTCCAGCTCCAGAACCTTCCATATTAACAGCTCCATCAAAATACATCTTCCATGACTGGCGTGTATCGTACTGATGGTGTTGATGTACTGCCATTACTCCTTCATCAGGGAAATATGTTTCCAAGGGTTTGAAATCCCCTGAAGGTGTGGCGGCTAGTTGATCCGTGATTCCTTGACCTTTGATGGACTTTTGAGTCACATATACGATGTCAAATTGTTGTAGGATCAACTTCCATCTGGACAGCCAGCCATTTAACATAGGTTTGTTGAACACGTACTTGAGAGGATCCACGCGGGATATGAGATGGGTTGTGTGACCATGGAGGTAATGTTGTAACCTCATGGAGGTCCATGCTAAAGCATAACACGTCTTTTCGATCAGAGTGTACTTGTGTTTACTGTTGCTGAACCTTTTGCTGAGGTAATAGATAGCTCATTCTTGGCCTCTATCGTCCTTCTATCCCAGCATGCAGCCCATGGCATTATCACTTATGAACAGGTACATGAAACCGAGATTTGTTTAGGGTCCGGGGACTTGGTTATGCGGGGGGAAGGTGTTAGGCACCCCCCGACATCCGTGTTACCACTTGTGACCGCCTCTTTTCAAGAAACTATTATCTGAGTGTGTGTGGGGAAGTCAATGTCTATTATATGGAAGTTATGTGAGGCCTCGTTCGAACCTATATACACAAGGTTTGAATTTAGATAAAAATTCAATTTTTAGCAAGATATGGCAGTGATGTTTTATAAAAGAGGTTTTTCAAACCCTCATGCTTAATAGGAATTGAGACCTTTTACACTCCCACTTTATTAAGTGATCGGCTTGATTGATTTTATTTGACGGATGCGAGACATCCATACGAAAATAATATACAAAAATAATGTCGATTTCCTCATGGGTATGGAAACCATCTGAGGAAATTCAGACACCGTAGAATAATTTACAAGCTGCTTACAGCTGAAAAATGTCCATCACAGGAACTGAATCTAGATCAAATGGGATGAATCTATGATCACATGATTCCTAGGCGCACAAAATGCTGCAATTTGTATGAAAGCAGTAAGCAGGTATATATATATATATATATATATAATTTGTAAATATATATATATATACATGATCACCAACCATGAAGCACCTCCATGGGGGATAAGAAATGTAAATAAAGCCATAAGAAGCGATCAATGACCACTAAGGAAACTCCAAAAGTAACGATATATATATATATATATATATATATATATATATATATATATAAAAGTGAGTAAACACACCAGCATCAAGTCTAGGCTCATCGAACAAAGTCCGACCAGTAGTTCGCTTATATATATATATATATATATATATATATATATATATATATATATATATATAAAAGCGAGTAAACGCACTTAATCAAGTTCAGGCTCAATCGAGGCATAACTCGATAATGTTAGTCAATATATATGTATATATATATATATATATATATATATATATATATATATATATATACTGATCGAATGAAACCACTGGATCAAGTCCCGCAAAAGCAAGAAACACGACTCTCAACGTGTAGAAGGGTGTGTGCAAAGATGAAGAGAAAGACTGTAAAGTGTGTGAGAAGGCTTACAGCTGACTGATAAAGAAGACTTCTATATCTTTAGAGTGGGTAAACATTGTCTTTTGTAGGTACAAAATAGGCTATATATGAGCTCACGGGTGTTTAAAAGGTGAAAATACACTGTATAGGCGAGTACGAGTTTAATTGTGGGTTTCCGCCTCTTTTTCTCTCTCCAAAATCAGCACCCCAAGCCCTCTATTTATAGGCATATTTGTCGTGTGTGTACCATGGGCCGAGCCGCAGTGTGTGCAGAGGCAACCCGGGTTGGCCCGGGTTTATCGGGTCGGGTCGTCTCGAAGTATATGCACTCAGGCACTGTAATGTCCACTCGAACTTTCAGAAGTGCAATCTGAGCATCCGTTTGAGGTATACAAGACCTATTTCGGACCGCCGTTGTCGAGAGTTTGTACGATGGCATTGGATTAGAGTTTGTACGAAGTCATTGAAGATGGGTCGATGCCCTCCGGTCTTCAAGCTTCAACTTTCATCCGTTACCCCGCACAATAGTCACTCGGGATTGGTTAGCCTTGTGGGACATCATTGCGTAGAGACGTGATGTGGCATCGTGTTTGACGAGATGACTATGTTGCCCCTCACCGGTTTTATCGCCGGATTGGGCTGATAAAGCAGACGTTGCCCAGACTTCGCTAAGATTGGACTGCTGCAATTGTTGAAGGTCCTCATTGTCATCTTTGAGGTGTGCCTGTCTTCCCGATGTTATTGCCGGGTTGGTAAAGTGCATCTCCTTGTGAGCGCCGAGATTGAAGCTGGTCGCATTTGAAACAAGCATTTTCGGGGTTATCTCCAAAATTTCATTCCTTGGGGTCATCACCAAGGTTGATGGCTATTCCCATGGTCGGGACTGAGACTGGATACCTCGGGGTCATCTCCGAGATTAATCGGTCTTCTCCGGTGAGTTCCGTAGATTGTATCTCTGGCAGCCTCGGGGTTATCTCCGGGTTGATTTGGTTACTCCTGCATCGCGATCCGGGTTTGATGTTGAACTTCCCAGTAGTATCCCAGATGGGTTTGATTGTCTTTGGGGTTCCTCTTAAAGACGAATTTGTCCTCCTACTTGATGTTAGTAATAAGAGTACAGAAACTTTTGAGTGTCTCATAGATGCCCTCTTTATCATACTCATGCATGGCGATGTACGGGTAGGATAAAGAATCCTAGACAATCAAAATGTAACAAGATGAACATGGTACTATAGATAGCAACATGATGCAAATGTATGATGCATGTGTATGGGGTTGTAGCCCAACACGGGGGATGATTCTTTGATTCCTGTTGCTTTCGATCGGATTGGCAATGCTGACCAGATTCGATGTGTAAGCCGAATCTTTTAGGATGTTGATGTTGGAGTTATCACCAAATCCCTATGTTTTTGATTATGACTTGATCCTGAAGATGTACCTCTTATGTGTAAGAGATCTGTGGGGATAAAGCTTGATCTGTTTGAGGATGTGTGTAACATATTCCATCATCTATCCTCTTTGATAACGTTGACCTTTTCCGTTAGTATCGCCAGAGTATGTCAAGATCTTGTTGATTTATCGCCAACAATGGATGTTGTCGGGGATACCTAACCTTCGCTGACATGTGAATCAATGGCTGAAACATCCTGTGGGATATACTGTCAAGGATGTTTGACCTTCACTGACATGTGAATCAACGGCTGAGATTCTATGAGTAGATCATCAAGGCTGCTTGACTTTCGCTGATGTGTGAATCACCAATTTGAGGCTTTGTAGATTGTCAAGGTTGCTTTACCTTCATTGTCCGTGTAGATCAACTAGCATTTTTTGTGACCCATGACGGGATATGCCATTGCACGCAGCAATGTATGAAAACCTCGGATAGCTCTAGAGTTCTGATATGTTTAATCACTATCACCTGAAATAACGTCAAGGTTGCTTGACCTCAATTGACATGTGTGTTAATGGCTTGAATGTAAGTTGTAATCCCCTGTTGTGATTTCACGTTGTAACCCCCATCGGGGATCTACTGAGGACTTATGAGTGAGTACGCAATAATCGCACAGCCCTCAATGCTTTGATGGGTTTACTTGCCATCGGCTGAGATAACATCAAGGCTACTTGACCTTCGTTGATAGGTGTGTTAACGGCTGAGCACACGTTATTACTCCCACCGGAGATATACATTGTAACCCCCATCAGGGATATACGTTGTAACTCTGCTAGACATACGTTAACTCCCGTCGAGATATATATTCTAACCCCGTCGTGGATATACGTTAGTAACCCCATCTGGATATATACGAGGGTAACGAATTCCGAGTCGCGACATCGGACCTGTATAAGGTATTGCCGTATGTGACTTGTGACAACTGGGATCATTGGTAGGGTATACCTTGTATTTAGGTGACTACCAATGAGTGCTGGACAAATTCAAAATCTCATCTGAGAAGACCAGGATTGTATGCAGTTTTGCTCAATCGCGTGGCATTTTTCCTCTCGATTTGACCTTTCTAATCATTAAGAACTCCATTTTAACTCGAACTGGACGAAGTCGGAGGGGTAGGACCCATGAGTTGACTCTTACTCTGGAGGAGTATACACGATTGACGATGCTGCCATTGGACAGACCTTGCATGTGTCGAGCTTTGGGAGACATGAGTAGACGATTCATTACTCTCACAGGATTGAGGCCCAGAGTAGTGCAGGACAAGCTGACATCTAGCCATATGATCTCCCAGCATTTTCTGTATGACAGATTGGGCACAAAGGATAGCTATTCACGATATGCCAGGGATTTCACCGCACCGGAGGACCATTGGCGTTTGGCCAGAGTTGATGTAATCATTGCATATGCGTCTTGTCAGATGTCTATATGCCACGACATATGGACGAGATAGACATTGGTGTTATTATGGCTGTGAGATTTCTTAGAGAGGGTCACACCATTGTACCTATGATCGTAGCAGAGACCCTGCGGTCGGCATCCTATTGTTGCACGTATCCTATATGAGTGTTCATAGGGAGTTCGGTCATGTTGTACGTGTGGTTTATGTCACACTTGAGACTGGTTGGTACACTTAGACGACATGGGTATTGCTTCTCCCATGATGTGGCCATGTCATACTCTTTTCAGCCATCGGAGTGTATGAGATGCTCACGATCTGGTTCGCATTTTGGCGTGTATCGAGATCCATTTAGCATATTGTTTGTCAGTGCTTCGGCTTTGCTCACCATATGCCTTCATTACTCATGCTCCGGCATGGATTTCCTCCTCCGGGCCGGATTGAGGGGTGTGACTACTTATCACCCAATCGCCGTGATGTCGCATTTCTACCAATTCCGATTTTCATCCTTCGAGGGGGGGCGATAGGTCAGCCGTCACCTTCTTAATATCTCTCGTGGAGGACCGATCCCGTGTGTATGCTTGTTGGGATTAGCGTGAGATGGCTGCTTTTTCTGTTAGTCATCCCGGTTATTCTGCAGAGTATTCCGCATGGATGGAGACAAAGATTTTATCGGCTGTAGCAGTATTCGCAGTACTGGATAGCGAGTTAGACGATATAGAGCCTACGGAGGGCACTGATACCTACATCGAGGAGGAGCCCGCTGCTGGGTTGCCAGCATTTCTTCCGAATTCTCCTAGTACCAAGATCTTGTTGTGATTCAAAGACTCAAAGACAATGCTTAGAGCAGAGTCTTCATCTGATGACCTTTGAGAGAGACCAAATTCTATCTATGATGTCGAATGCTCTTGATGTGAGGGACGCCGCTCTATTGGAGAGACAAGGCATTAGATCGCAGAGATGCCGCTGTTGTTTAGCGGGATGAGGCTATATCAACCAGAGATGCAGTGATAGTTGAGCGGGATATTGCTATATCTGCCCGGGATGTAGACGTCACAGATAGTACTGCAGTGAGGTCCCTTACCACTGGCATGATTGCAGAGATGAGTGCATATATTGATGATCATATGGTCACCATGCGTATGATCATGATCTTTTGGGTAGTGTGGATATTCTCATACAGGAGACCACAGCCATACTCCGCCTCTTCGAGAGGGGACGCCATGTTGGGCTTGTTAGCTCGCACATATCCCGACTTATAGATGAGCTTGTATTTACATGCACGCACTAAATTTAGCCATTTTGTCATGTACAGCTTTACATTATATATATATCAAAACAAAGATTATATATGACCGAGAAATATATTTTGGATCACTTCCTCTTAGATATGCCTCCGCTATTTGCTTGATATTTTGCCTCTTTGCTTGTGGCTTGTGATCTTGATGTATTCTCGAATTCTCCCGGTGGATGGACATTGAGTTGCCTCTGGATAGCTTTCGAGAATGGATCATCGATCTCCTGTGTATCCCTACCATCTTTGGTGTCTTGGGACTTGTTTCAATGGAAATGTGTAGAGGAGTGTGGCTTTCCTCTCGAGATTGACCGCACTACGATGGTTGCCGATATTTCTATTTAGGAGAAGCCTAGTTAATTCCATCTCTTATGGATTGGTGTTGCTCTTCAAGGTATGACCACAAATTAGATGGTACTCCTATTGAAGAGGAAATCGAGTTTATGAATTTGAACTCGTGTAAGAGGTTCAACGTATATGGCGTAAATGGTGTAGGAATGTTTTTGTTGTTTTTGTAAGGGTAGAAATGTTTTTGTTGTTTTATTTTATTGCGACTGCCATGTGAAATGGTTGCCTACGTTACTCTATTGAAGAGGAGATCGAAGTCAACGAGTTCGCCTCTCGTATGCAGAAGAAAAGCGTAATCCCATGTGCAGGTCAGAGTGCGGGGAGGAGAAAGTTTAATCCTAGGTTGAGGATAAACTACAAGTATGAGAAGTTTGATCCCAGATATGGGTAGCCAAACTGCAAACGCAATAGGTTCAATCCGCGGTGGGATGACCTAAGTCGTAGGAACGCAGAGGAGAAAGCCAGGTTGCTGGCTTAAAATGTATGTTTCCCTGAGGGGCAAAGTGTAGGAAAGTTATAGGTAAAGGGTTAATGTGACGACCCCAAATCCAGGTACTTGAAACCCGAACTCGGTTCCCCATGATACCATTTCTTTAAGCTGAATAATACTAAATAATAATACATTCAAACTTAATTTACATACATCAAATTTTACTTCCCCAGGTACGTGACCTTCAAATACATTCCTTACAATACTTGAATAGATACCAATACAACTATAACCATTAACTCATAATACACATTTATTCAATCAGCTTTCCTTTTTCCTTTGTTCGTGCCTGAGCCTTCAAGTTGCTCATACATAACTGAAAACATTTAATTTAAGCAAGGATGAGCATTTAAGTGCCCAAAGAAGTAATAGCAATTATATATAAGTTTGAAAGAATATAAGTATTCTCTTTACATAACACTTCTACAATGAATTGAAAGTTGTGAAGTAATCAGATTGATAAAAAATTCACATAACAACTCTCTTTCAAATTCTTTAAATTTGGCTCGCTCTCTACCCTTGAATAGGGTTTAAGAAACATACTATGAACATTCTTTTCATTTTCGAAAAGGTTTAGCGGAATTCTATCCTCAAACTCATATAACTTACTTACGACACGGAGGGTGATCACCAGTTGTACCTCTCAGATGATCAATACTACATAACTTGAACGAAATTCATCGCTCACTCTATCCGCCTTTAAGTGAAAAATCTTCCCATATAGGGATGTTCATACATGCCTAGTTCCAAACTCAAGGTTTTAATCTTGCTCAACAATAATATGTAATTCAACGTATATATACGGGTAATTGACAAAGGTGTATCAACATGTGAACAAATGCCATGATTATCCAAGTGGGGACACTTGTATAACCATTTATAGAAATCAATGAATGTAATATATATCCGAGCTAACATGTCGATAATCAAAGAGTACATAATCAGATAGGGATAGAATAATTACAAACTTCTTACTCATGTCCATTGCATAAAGGAAGTGCAAAGGTAGGATACTTGCCGATTCAATGATTACAAATCTCAACTTAGGTTTTATCTCTTTATCACAACCTATCAATAATCGGATCATTCGCCTCGATTAGAACAATATATCTTAACACATAGTACCGTTTTATTACAATTGAAGACATAGTCCAATCACATAATCACAAAGATCATACTTTTAGTTCTATTCTATACTTGAAATATTTTTATACATTTTTCAAATCTCTCATCCATGCTCTTACAATGTCTTTTCTTTCTTTTATATAAGTCCGACATTTGTTTGCATCGATCGACTTTTTATCGGTAAAATAATGAGTCTAAGACTCTTATTCTATACCTCAACATCTCAAATATCGGACATCTTATTTTTAATCATTTTTGCAATATCCGTAAATTGAAAAATTTAAAATAATTCAAATCATCACTAAAGGGCCTATAGTGATATAATCATTTACTATAGGTGTTCTTCAAATTCGAACTTCATAATCGGGTTCTCAAGTCACTAGTTTGGCCATTTATAACTTTCAAATATCGGAATCATAATTAAATGATTTAAACATTAAACAATTCCATCATCATTAATAGTTTAATTAATACTAAACTATTAATGAAACCATCACAAAATATAAAAGTTATTTATAATAACTCAAACTATTTTAAAAACATTTATATTACCTAAATAATTACCATTAATATTTAAATATTAATGTACTATTTATCCAAATATTAAAAGTCATTAATTATAACTTAAAATATTTTAAATCCTTAATATCCTCTTTAAATGGTTTTTAAATAAGTAAAACCATTTTTAAACTATTTATTTAATATTAATCATTAAATAAACTAAATATCATTAATATTATCTTAATATCATTAATATTTAATTATTAATGAAATTATCATTTAAATATTAAAAGTTATATTTTATAACTTAAAATATTTTTAAATACCTTATTTTCATTTAAAATGATTTTTATAATATTAAAATTATTTTTAAACTAAATTATTTAATATAATCATTAAATAACTTTAATATCATTAATAATTATTAATTAATGAAATTCATCACAAAATATTAAAAGTCATCACAAATAACTCATTTACATAATCAATTCCAAGCCAAAATAAACATAGTAAACTAACTAGTTTATTAACAACATTAACTAAACTTCAAAATTCAAACTTTAACTAACAATTAAAAATAATAACATTACAAAAATTAAATAAAAAACATACCCTTAAAATACGAATTCCACAATCTCAATCATGCACTTCCACGCCAAAAATTTAACTAAGGAGATCTTTATAAAAAGTTCTCCCACAACAAAGCCTTTCTCAAAAAATTGGAGGCCTTATTGTTGGTGAATGAAACAAAGGCCAAGCCCTTCTATTTATAGGTTTAGAAAATGGTGAAGTTCTCAATTTAGTCGATGTGGGACTTGGTTTATACTAATTTTTCAATAGCTCACTTTGCAATTTTCTAACGCATTGCTCATAACTCCGATTAATCTGATTTTTTGATATGTTATAGATGGTATGTAAGACTATTTTTAAAAAATACGAATTACCCAATTCGGGTTCATTAGGTAGCCCAAACAGTGTGTCAAAAATGGACGTTCATAACAGTTTTCAATCTCGTTTCAGCTTTACCCTCTTTCGCTAAAACAGTCATAACTCTTTCATTTTAAAACATTTTTGAGCGATTCTTGAGCCCACGCGAAACTAACTTCTGGGGCTACAACTTTTATTCTTTGACCATTTCCAAATTCCGAACACATCAGCCCAGAAATTCCGTTTAAATGGACTGCACCGCACTTGTTGGGAAGTTTTGACACTACTACTTTGAAATGTCATAACTCTCTCCTCCGATATCGGATTTAGTCCGTTTCGGAGTCTATAGAAAGCTTATTTGGTGTACTATAACATACCAAAAGCCCAGAAAGTTTTGGAAACATTAACTGATCGAAATAGTGTCCCGAATAGCACATCTCGCTGCTGACTTTCAATTTTGAGAAATTTGACACATTTCCTTCCAATCACCGTAATTCCCTCATCCGAGGTTGGGATGAGGTCATTCCAAAGCCTATGGCTTCCTAACTCAGTGCACTACAACATATCAAAAGCCCAGACCTTTTAAAGCACAAAAAGTGGACGAGAATGCTCCCATTACAGACTGCCCAAAAACAGTTTATCATGATCGGTCAACCATGTTTGACCATCTATAACTTCTAATCTATACATGATATGGACTTGATTCTTTTTGCAGATTAAAGACCACATATTAGGCTACACATAACAACTTTTGAAGAACAAAACTCATGATCGAGCAAAGAGTTATGGCCTCTACATTTGGTGAACAGAATTTGGTTTTTCCAACTTGCTTAAATCTTCAAATTCGTGCACTTTGATGTTATGGGTCTTTGATTTATCAACTCATATAATCAATTAACATTCTATTACACAACTTTAAACAATCAATTGCATCAAATAACATCGAATCAAAGGATTTCTAGGTTTAGTGTTCTTATACCCTTTTGCCAAAAATTCTTGATTCTTGCTTCGATTTGTTATGGGTGATGGTTGGGCTTTGTTTAAGAGTGTATGGGCAATCTTGTACAAGACAATTAAATGTAATATTTAATCACTAGATTTAATTCTTATAATTTACCAATTAACTTCTATCCTTTGGTAAATTAAAACACTTATACAATAACATCGAAATTAAACCGTAATTAAAATTAGGGTTTCTCAACGTCATCAATTAGGGTTTCTAATTGACCATTAGTGGTTCTTTAATTATCTCGTGTATGTTACTAACACAACAAGTACGGTTTCTAATTTTAACCTAAGTTAGGGTTATAATAATTAGGGTTTGTCCTAATTATCGACGCATAAACAATAATTAGGGTTTCTTCTAATTACCGATATTCTTATTCACGGTAATTTCATATACACAATCACTACTCGTAAATATCCCATAACCGAAGTTTAATAATTAGGGTTTCACAACGACGTAATAATATGCTACCCTAATTGGACCGTCATTGCTCAATATTATCTGTCTTCATTATATACCCAAAGTACATAATTATGGTAATCAGTAAAATCATTATATAAATAATATAATATTATTATTCTCATCTCTTGATCACAATCCCAATCCGAGTTTTCGATCTCATGTCCGACTTATTCTTCATACACAACATCAATAATCAAGTTAAAATAATTAACTTAAATATTCGAACAATTCATATAATAAAATATTTATTATATAAATCTAATTATCACATCATATATTATTTCCAATCATGTTTTCATGGAAAATAATTAATAAAAACATTTCTACTTTATGTAAATTTATTACCATATAATTTGTGGAAATTAATAATTCCAAAATTATTTCTAATTTTTCAAGTAATAAATGTATTCGATTTATCATTCACTTTACTTGACACTTAGTCTCGTCATTAAATAAAAAAAAAAATTATACGCAAAATTTCTTATTTATTTTATATAGAAAATCTCGGGTTATTACAGTTAAAGAACCAGAATGACTGGTGATCTGATGGTCTGACACCAGGGTGTTTGCGAATTACTTCAGCCATAGTACCATTTCACAGTGTCTGAGTTGATGAGTTGTGCAAATTCATCGCCGTCCATTTCTTGCAATCTGAAAGCGCCTCCTGTTAATACTTCCTTGACAATAAACGGGCCTTCCCAGTTAGGAGCGAATTTTCCTTTAGCCTGATCTTGGTTGTCAAGAATCTTCTTCAAAACCAAGTCATGTTGTTTAAACTGCAATAGCCGGACTTTTTTATTATAGGATTTGGCGATCCTTTGCTGATATAACTGACCATGGATGATAGCCGCGGTTCGCCTTTCGTCTATTATGAGAGACAATTGGTGATACCAGTCTTGTACCCATTGGTCTTCATCCAGCTGAGCGTCGATCAACACTCTGAGAGATTCCATCTCAACTTCTATGGGGAGCACTGCTTCCATCCCATAGGTTAAAGCGTAGGGGGTTGCCCTAGTTGAAGTACGCATTGAGGTTCTGTAGGCTAACAGAGTCAGAGGCAATATGTCAGGCCAATCTTTGTGGTTGGCGGACATCTTTTGCATAATCTTCTTGATGTTTTTGTTAGCCGCTTCAACAACATCGTTCATCTTCGGATGATAGATGACAGAGTTGAGATGTTTGATGTGGAATTTACTGCATAATTCCTCCATCATTTTGTTGTTGAGGTTCTTGGCATTATCTGACACAATCACCTCTGGTTGTCCATATCGATAGACGACATTGTTTCTGATGAAAGAAATGATGACTTCTTTAGTAACCCTGGGGAAGGAGGCTGCTTTTACCCACTTGGTAAAGTAGTCGATCATGATGAAGATAAATCAGTGACCATTACTGGCTTTAGGCTCAATGGGCTCGATAATGACCATTCCCCACATTGAGAAGGGCCAAGGCGAACTCATATTGTGGAGTTCCCGTGGAGGGGTGTGTATAGCATTCCCATGAATCTGGCACTGATAGCATCTTTTGATGTGGTCGTTGATCAGCTTTGAGAGATAGCCAATAATGTCCCATCCTGAGGACTTTCTTGAAAAGGAGGGAGCCACTCATGTGGGGGCCACAGACTCCGCCATGGATTTCATCCATAAGCCTTTGGGCTTGATCTTTGTCTAAACATCTGAGGAGACCTAGTCCTACATCTCTTTTGTAGAGCGCATCTCCACTAAGGTAGAATTTCATAGCAAGTCGATGGATCTGCCATTTCTCAGTCAGGATCGCCTCAGCGGGTGTAGATCCATCTCGCAGATATTCCTTGATATGTTGATACCAAGGATGTTGGATGGGAGGTATCTCATCCGATACTTCTCCAACGTAACTCCAATAGGCTGGGGCCTTGTGCAGGGAAATTGTGATGCTCGACAAATGTTCATTGTCTCATATGCGAATCAGGGAGGCCAAAGTTGCTAATGCATCCGCAAAGTCATTCTTATTACGAGGAACATGTAGGAAAGAGATTTTTTCGAACTCCAAAGCCATCTTCAAAACCTGCCGATGGTAAGGCAGCAAATGTAGTTCCTTGGTTTGATAGATTCTGGTGGATTGTCTGATTACCAACTCCGAATCTCCAAAGACGGTTAACCGCCTGATGCCCATTGAACGGGCAAGTTTTAGTCCCATAAGGCAGCCTTCATACTCAGCCATATTGTTGGTGCTGACAAACTATAATTTAACGGCGACGGGATATTGCTCCTCCGTACGATATACTAGTACCGCTTCCGGCTCGTAACCTTCCATATTAATGTACTCCATCAAAATACATCTTCCATGACCATGTATCGTCTCGATGGTGTTGATGTACTTTATTACTCCTTCATCGGGAAATATGTTTCAAGGGTTTGAAATCCCACGAAGGTCGCGGCTAGTTGATCCGTGATTCCTTGACCTCCGGATGGACTTTTGAGTCACATATACGATGTCAAATTGTTGTAGGATCAACTGCCATCTGGACAGCCAGCCATTTAACATAGGTTTGTTGAACACGTACTTGAGAGGATCCACGCGGGATATGAGATGGGTTGTGTGACCATGGAGGTAATGTTGTAACCTCATGGAGGCCCATGCTAAAGCACAACACGTCTTTTCGATCAGAGTGTACTTGTGTTTACTGTTGCTGAACCTTTTGCTGAGGTAATAGATAGCTCATTCTTGGCCTCTATCATCCTTCTCGTCTCAAAGATGCAAAATTTATGGCATTATCACTTATGAATGTACATGAACATGGGAACATCATCCCTGGGTAGTACCAACACAGAGAGCTGAGTAGTCGCTTTTAATTGTAAGGAAGGCATTCTCGCACTCATCATTCCATTTCATGGAGGAGTTCTTCCTTAATAGCTTAAAGATTGGCTCACAGTTGTTTCGTGAGTTGAGATAAACCTCTAATGAAGTTGATTCTTCCCAAAATCCCCATATTTCCTTTTCTGTGTGAGGAATGGGCATTTTCGTGATGGCTTGGATTTTTGCAGGATCCAGCTCAATCCCTTTGTGGCTGACTAGAAATCCTAGCAACTTGCCTGATTTAACACCAAAGGCACACTTAGCTGGATTCAACTTCAAGTTGTACTTACGCAACCTGTTGAACAACTTTTTGAGATGGTCTATATGGTCATCCTCCTTCCGGGACTTGACAATGATGTCATCCACGTAGATCTCTATCTCTTTATGCATTAAGTCGTGGAAAAGAGCCATCATAACTCATTGATAGGTGGCTCCGGCATTGATGAGGCCAAATGACAACCGTCTATAGCAAAAATTTCCCCAAGGAGTGATGAAAGCAATTTCCTCACGATCTTCCTTAGCAACCATAATCTGATGGTACCCCGTAAAGCAATCAACAAAGGAATACATGTCGTATTACGCAGTATTGTCAATGAGAATGTGGATAAATGGCACGGGAAAGCTGTCTTTTAAGCAAGCTTTATTCAAGTCCTGGTAATCCACTCAAACTCACACCTTCCCTCCAGGTTTAGGTCCGGGCACGATGTTGGATATTCACTCAAGATATGTAGACACCATGATGATGCCAGCTTGAAATTGTTTCACAATTTCTTCTTTCACTTTTAAACTCCATTCAGGTTTCAATCACCTGAGTTTCTGCGTGACTGACTTAAATCCCTCTTTAATGGGAAGGCGATGAAGGACAATGTCAGTGGAAAAACCATCCATGTCTTCATGAGACCATGCAAACACATCCTGGAATTGGGTTAATATCGTAACCATGTCATTCCGTTGGTTTGGGGGTAAGGTCTGAACCAATCTGGATTAACTTAGGGCTTTCTAAGGTTCCGAGATTGAAAGAAGTGGTTTGATCAAGGTTGGGTTTAGGTTTGTCTTTGACCCATTCTTGAATTTCTGGAGGAACCTCAATGTCATCCTGTATAACCACCAAGGCTGAATTCATCTCTACATCAAAGGTATAATCCTTGTGTAGGAGAGGCATCGTATCAGCAAGTACAGGCACATCTAAGTTTAGAGTCCTGAAACAAAATATGCTTTCACTTAGTATATATGAAATATGTTGATCATACACAGTGTTAGCATATACTGGCAAAATAAACTGCTAATACTGTACAAAAAAGTAAGCAGTTATTATATCTACAGGGCAGAAAGAGTTCTGCCCATTTTACCCTTGACGACCAATGCAAGGAATACTGTTCCAATTGGTAAGAACAAAGTCCAGGTGGACCACAGTGATGGAGGGATTGTCATCATCCTCCCTGTCCCGAATGATGGCCATTACGTCTGGGCAATCATCGTCTGGGGTGTATTTATTGGTATGCTCGTCATGAACGATGATGCGTATGCCTGACATCATTCGGATGACATCTTGCTTGATTCTTCGTTCCTCTTCTTCCACTGCGGGATTTGGAACAAAGATTTCTTTTCCTTTCACCGATACCGACTTGGGACATAACATAGCCATTACATTGGTTAGCATCTTTATGGGAGGTTGTGCGGACTCAGAGTTTGAAGGCGAAGATAAACGCCACATGGTTGAAGCTGAAGGAATCTGCTGATGTTTATGAGGATTCCCCGTGACTAGAATCGGCGAGAATAGCCTAGCCAAATTGCTCCAAATTTGCTTAGTCAAGAAAATTGGGTACTTGATACCGCAATCTTTTACCCAATCCTTGTCCCGTTTATGACCCAACAACATCATTTCTTGAGTGGGCCGACATTACCTCTACCAAATCTTGGTTCGCAATGGTGCTCCAATAGCATGGTATTGGGTGTTGCTTATTTCAAAGCATGAAAACCGAATCGGTTCTACATCTGCATTGGAATTGATGAACAGCATGTCTCCGTGCTGAGGAATCTCTGGTTCAGCGTTGACTGTGACCAGGCTATTGTTGATAATGTATTTCAACTGTTGGTGAAGAGTGGAGGGACCTTGTACCATATGAATCCATGGTCATCCCAAGAGCAGGTTGTATCCCGAATCTATCTTGAGCACATTGAAAGATACAAAGAATGTGTGAGGACCAATTTCTATTGGCAGCTCAATTACTCCAACCGAGTTACAGCAGGCTCCATCAAAAGCTTTGATGATAGTATGGCTACTCTGAATTCGGTTGAGATTGATGTTCATCTTCACCAAGGTAGCATATGGGAAGATATTCAGAGAGGAACCTCCATCTATTAAGACACCAGCTACCATATATTCGGAGGACAAGACCGTAATGTGCAACAGTTTGCAATGACCAGTTCCTTCGGGCGGTATGTCATCATCAGTGAAGGATATCACATTGTTATTGAAAATGTGATCAACCATATATTGAAACTTTTCCGTATCCACTGATATCGGGAGATAGGCTTCTTCTAGAACCTTTAGCAAGACCTTCTGGTGATTCTCAGAAGTTAGGACCAAGTCCAAAATTGATATTTGTTATGGAGCTTCTTTCAAGCTTAAAACTACCGTGGCTTCATTATGACCCACAGCGCGGAGGAATTTTTCAATCTTCTCCATGGGTATTCTCCCCTTTGATTTGGTGGTAGGCTTCATCACCTGATTGGGGAGATACAGTGGATTTTCCTTCGACACTGCAGCAGTTGTATGTGAGGTGGATCCTTCACCTTCTCCATAATTCCACGGAACCTTGCGCAAGCCAACAATAGGATATTGTGCTCTGTATGACAAGTTGATTGGCTTGAGAGTGGCCACTTTCAAAGGATTGTTTCCTCCCTTGAGTTGAATTATTGGCATTGTGAGTAAGGTATTAATCCCATCACTTTCAGTGGATATGACTGCTACCACACTTTTCCACTTAGTAGGGCCTGCATGCTCACTTGCACGTAACACCGTATCGTTGTCTGCTAGGCGCAGGACACCACTATCGATTAGATTTTGAATAAGGTGGTGGAGTGCCTGGCATTCTTCTGTGCTGTGACCATGAGACTGGGAGTGATATTGACATACTCCATCAGAGTTGTACCGTCCCGAATAGGGGTTGATTGGAGGTAGAAGGGAACTGATCCTTCCTTCATTGATTAACATATAAAGGATTTCCTCCATAGGTTGGCCCGGATAGGTGAATTCCTTTGTTGGCGAAATCTCGACGGGCTTTGGCATTTGCTCTCTTTGTCACTTTGTCTTCCAAAGATTTCATTTTCCTCGAAGTGACAAGGGAATATTCATGACAAGAGGTAGGAGATCGGCATGCTCTGGTGATTAACTCAAGCAGTCACACGACACGACGATAAGTCACTAGTTCCGCCAATTATTCAATTTGTTTGCAGAGAGCTTTCATCTTTCGTTCCATTGTGAACTGGAACTTAGTATAATCCCATCTGTCATCACCGTCTTTGATGGTCTGGGAAGAATCACAACTGAAATTGGAACTTTGTCCATTGCTCCAATTAATCATGTTGACCTCTTCTTCTTTGTGTTGAGGAAGAGGGTTGTCTTGTACGTGAGGTTGATCTGGTTTGGTGACCACGATGTCTCCGTTGTCTATTAGATCCTGGATCTTGTGTTTCAAGGCCCAACAATCCTGGGTATCATGTCCAGGTGCCCCGGCATGATAAGCACATTTCCTAATAGCATTGAAACCCCGTCCATTAGGGCTGGCTGGTGGAAGAAGATGTGTAATTTTCTTCTGTGTTGTCAGAAAATTTAAGATGTTCTCGAGGGTATCCCCTAAGGGTGTAAACACTCGAGGGCGTTTGACTTCTCCACCTTTTGGTACTGGAGGGTTTGCAGACTGTGCTGGAAAGGGAGTGTAGTTTCTCCTTTGAATATGCATGCTTTGATTGCCTTTTTGCCCCTGTAGTATCAGGGAAACATCTTCTTCTTTCTTTTTATGGACCCTTCGGGGGTTTTTCCCATAATTTCCAGATTGGATGTGATCAACAACAACTTTGAGTGTAGCTAGGTCTTGAATCTTTCCTGACTTCAATCCCATCTCAGCCATCTCCCCGTGCTTGACCATTTCAAAAAATGGTTTGCCGATGCCGGCTAAAACTCTCTCATAGTAGGGAGCCTCTTGTATGTCTATGAAAGTCATGACCATTTCTCGATTCTCATCATGGCAGACTAACTTGGGCACCAGCGTCCTCCACCTCTGGGCATACTCTCTGAAAGACTCGTTAGACTGTTTCTTGATCTTGGTAATTTGATACCAATCAGGAGCCATCTGAGTTTGAAAGCTGTATTGAGTGAGGAAAGCATGTGCTAGCTCTTCCTAGCTATGGATTTTGGAGTTGTCTAATCTTGTGTACCACGAACGGGCTTCTCGAGTTAGACTCTTTTGGAACAATTGCATTCTGAGTTTTTCATCCTCTGCATAGGATCCAAGTTCTCCAATAAACACTTTTAAATGTGTGTAAGGATCTCCTAACCCGTCATATTTTTCAAAGTTAGGAGTTTTAAATTTTTCTGGATAATGAATACCAGGAAAAATACACAGATCTGCATATGAAACACTTCCGTGTGTTCCAATTCCTTTGATAGCGCGAAGGGTCTCTTCCATTTGGAGGACTTTCTTTTTGATGTCACCAGTGTCTGGATCTCCAGTGGGATGGGCAGCATCAAGAGGTTTGTTGGTCGTATCCAACTGTGGTTCAGATATGGTAATGACCTGGATTCCTCGTTGTGTGGAGGATTCAATATGTACGGGTATTTTCTGACCCTGTGTAGACTGGTGTGTTATTCTTTGAGTAGAACAGCAAAATCTATAATTTGTTTGCTTAATCCATCGAATTCTTTGCGAGAAATTGGATTAAGTTCAGTCTGGTCGGATGACGACATGATTGACTGTAGGCCTGCCTTTTTGGACTTTGAACGGGTAGTAGGTCCGATTGATTCCCTGTGAAAGACTAGCATAGTTTAGTCTTTAGGAGATGTATATAATAACATGCTATGTGATGTGTCCATTTTAGGAATTTTATCCTGCATAACGGATGTCAGTTGTTTGTAGCATGTATGTGTACACATTTCTTCATATTTCTCATTAAATGGAGATAGATATGGAATGAAATTACAAGTAATTGTGTTTACAAGTAATTTGAAATGAGAGCATGAAGAGACTTTTCTCCATTTTGGGTTTATCAGAGGCTAACCTATCTTAGGTTACTCTCACGGCTTTTTGGCATGAAGGTTACCAAATCATCGCAATCTACTAGATGGGAAGTTAATCCCGTCTTTTAACTGGAGCGAATTTGGGTGGTGCCTTTCCTGAGCCTCGAAGAATTAGTTTTCTCACGAGTTCAGTAATCAAACACCGACGGGATAGCCTCCTGTTGGAGGGACCATACAACATACATTCACATACATCGCGTCTCACCGTATGAAAATGATGACATGTGCGAATCACTAATATCACAAGCAGTTATGGTGCGAAGCACTAGCATCACAAACAGTTATGGTGCGAAGCACTAGCATCACAAGCAGTTATGGTGCGAAGCACTAAGTGCAAATAGGGAAATGTATTCGTACACATACATCAAATGTAAATGCAACATCCACACACAAGCAGATAATAGTTTTGAAAAAGATTGTAATAGCGGCTTAAGTCCTCTTACTAGAGTCCCCAGCAGAGTCGCCACCGTCGACGCCGAAATTTTTGAATGTCCTTTCCACATTTGTTCTTTGGTGTTTCTCATTTTAAGTGAGATTTGTTTGAAAAACAAGTGAAAAAGGTCCGACATGTATAATGTCGACGATGGACTGTTAAGAGTCGCCAGTTGGTTTTTTAAATGGTTGTACCAACACAACCGAGAAAAGGTTTTCACATTGACCTAGTGATGTGACATTGTTATACGGGTCGGTGAAATCGAGATTCGTTTAGGGTCCGGGTGTTAGGCACCCCCCGACATCCATGTTACCACGGTGACTGCCTCTTTTCAAGAAACTATTATCCGAGTGTGTGTGTGTGTGTGCCAATGTCTTTGTTATATGGAAGTTGTGTGAGGCCTCGTTCGAACCTATATACATTGTGGTTTGAATTTAGATAAAATTCAATTTTAGCAAGATATGGCGTTGATGTTTTATAAAAGAGGTTTTCAAACCACGATGCTCAATGGGAATTGAGACCTTTTACACTCCCACTTTATTAAGTGATCGGCTTGACTGATTTTATTTGATTTGGATCACGAGGCATCCGTCATTTAAAATAATATAGAAAAATAATGTCGACTTCTTCATGGGTATGGAAACCATCTGAGGAAATTCAGACATCGCAGAATAATTTACAAAAGCTCGCTTACAAATTTGAAAAAATGTCAATCAAGGGAACCGAATCTAGATCCAATGGGATGAATCTGTGATCACATGATTCCTAGGGGAAACATAATGCTGCAATTTGTATGAAAGTAATAGCAGGTATATATATATATATATATATATATATATATATAAATCAGAAATATATATATACTGAACATGATCACCAACCACGAAGCACCTCCATGGGGATCGAAATGTAAATAAATCCATAAGAGCAATAAACGCACTTCTGATATAAAATCGAGCTCAATCGAATGTAGTTCGACCACAGTTCATATATATAAGTATAAATATATATATATATATAAGCGAGTAAATGCACCGGATATAAAACCCGGTGCTCATCGAATGCAGTCGACCACTAGTATATATATATATATATATATATATATATATATATATAAGTTTAGTAAATGCACTTCTGATATAAAACCCGAGTGCTCATCGAATGTAGTCCCACAGTTCATATATATATATATATATATATATATATATATATATATATATATATATATATATATATATATATATATATATATATATATAAGCGAGTAAATGCACCAGACCGAAGTCTAGGCTCAATCGAGGCATAACTCGATAATGTTAGTCAATATATATGTAAATATATATATATAATATATATATATATACAGACTGAAACCACGGACCGAAGTCCGGGCAAAAACAAGCAACACGACTCTCAACGTGTAGAAGGGTGTGTGCAAAGATGAAGAGAAAGACTCTAAAGTGTATGAGAAGGCTTACAACTGACTGATAAAGAAGGCTTCTATATCTTTAGAGTGGGTAAACACTGGCTTTTGTGGTACAAAAGAGGCTATATATGAGCTCACAGGTGTTTAAAAGGTGAAAATACACTGTATGGGCGAGTGCGGAGTGAATTGTGCAGGGTTTCCCCGTCTTTTCTCTCTCTAAAATCAGCACCCCAAGCCCTCTATTTATAGGCATATTAGCCGCAGGTGTACCTGCGGCTCACCAGAGGCAACCCGTTAGTTAGCCCGGTTTTTTGGCCTCAATCGTCTCAAGACGTGCACTCGTGCAATCAGAATGTCCACTGAACTTTCGTAAGTGCAATCCGCATCCGCTTTGAGGTATACAGGACCTATTTCGGACAGCCGTTGTCGAGAGTTTATACGATGGCATGGGATTAGAGTTTGTACGAAGTCATTGAAGATGGGACGATGCCCTCCGGTCTTCAAGCTTCAACTTTCATCCGTTACCCCGCACAATAGTCACTCGAGAATGGTTAGCCTTGTGGGACATCGTTGCGTAGAGACGTAATGTGGCATCGTGTTTGACGAGATGACGATGTTTCCCCTTACCGTTGTTATCGCTGGATTGGGCTGATAAAGCAGACGTTGCTCAGACTTCGCTGAGATTGGACTGCTGCAATTGTTGAAGGTCCTCATTGTCATCTTTGAGGTGTGCCTGTCTTCCCGATGTTATTGCCGGGTTGGTACAATGCATCTCGTTGTGATCATCGAGATTGAAGTTGGTCGCATTTGAAACAAGCATTTCTGGGGTTATCTCCAATATTACATTCCTTGGGGTCATCACCAAGGTTGGTGGCTATTCCCATGGTCGGGACTGAGACTGGATACCTCGGGGTCATCTCCGAGATTAATCGGTCTTCTCCGTGTGAGTTCCTTATTGTTCTGCGTGCCCTCGGGGTTATCTCCGAGGTTAGATTTGGTTACTCCTGCATCGCGATTCGGGGTTTGATGTTGAACTTCCTAGAGTATCCTATCTGAGTTTGGATTGTCTTTTCAGGTTTCCTCTTAAAAGACGAATTTGTCCTCCCCGCAATGTTAATAATGATGAGTACGTAAAATTTCGAGTGTCTAAAACAATTATTATAGAGAGAAAGAAGAAGAGAAGTTTGCTACCTCACTATTCCAGTATCCAGTCTTCTTCTAAGGTAAGGGGTATTATTCTTTCATATTCATGAAGAGATTTATTTTCTTTCAATACTCGTAAGGGTTGTTATTCCATTCTTTATTATTATGTTGGAATAACTTTTCCATGCTAATACCGCATACATGGTGAATTTCTTCCGTTATTCCATTCTTTATTATTACGTTAGAATAACCTATCTGTCATTTGGCCTATCGCATGCCCGTGAATTCTGCTTTTATTCCATTCTTTATTATTCATTGAATATCATGTATGTAAGCGGATTACGCATGACCAGTTCCATTCTTTATTATTATATTGAATAACTCCGTCTGCATGCGGTCTATCGCATGCCCGTGAATTCTTTTGTTATTCCATTCTTTATTATTTCATTGGAATAACATGTCTCACGTATCGCACATGATGCATGGTGAATTCTTCTGTTATTCCATTCTTTATTATTCTGTTGGAATAACCTGTCTACGCGAACTACCATATGCATGGTGAATGACCCTTCGTATTCATTCTTTATTAAATTGTGAAAATGATCTATCTACGTGGATTACCGTATGGCGGATGAAAATCCATTTGCAGTTTTGTATATTCTATTATACTCGTATGAGATATCATTTCTTTTGTACTCGTCATGGAATATCATTTTCTTTGGTATTTTTCTTTTACGAGTTAATATTCATAGGTTACTATTCACCTGATTACTATTCACTCTAGTATTATTCATTCGGGTATTCGGGGTCTTTTCGCGCCAGAGTACTATTCATGAGTTACTATTGACCAGTTACTATTCACCCGATTACTATTCACTCTAGTATCATTCACTCGGGTATTCGGGACACTTTTCATGTCGGGGTACTATTCACGAGGTACTATTCCCGAAGTACTATTCACGGGGTACTATTTACCCAAAAAATATATTTCTTTTCTGTCCAAATTATTTTTGGTACATGAATATTATTCTTGAATTTTACTCTACAAAGCAGTATCATGTTGACAATTTGGACGTTATTGATTTCTGGATAAATTAAATTATAAATCTTTAAAATTTATCCTTGAACTTGTTTTATTGAATTTTTATGTCATTGTCATCATCCTCATGCTTATATTGTGATGAAAGTCATCTTTGGCTTACGTGCAGAGATGGACTTGGTATGATTATGACCAGGGATTATTCGGTATAATCATTACCATAATGTGACGAATGATGTGGTGAAAGTCCCCATTGGCCTGTAGTTCATTGATGGACAGTTGTTGGTATGATTATGACCAGGGATTATTCAAAGATAATTATAACCATTGATGATTACATGAATATCCTTGGTCGTGGTGCGCGGTGATAATTTGATTTTATTTATTAAAATTTGAGTCTCAAATGATAAAGTTGATGAAAACTTTTTAAATAATAGAAGCTAGTAGATTTTATGCTCTACTTGACTCTTCTAATGGATTGCTTATTCCACTATGAGCTTGTTTATCTAAAACTTGTTGTCTATTATATTCTATCGCTTTTTTATATTGTTGAAGGCTAAGGATAATTAATTTCGCATTATCTTAGTCATAATATTTTCTTATTGGGCTAGTTGAGCTCACCATTTCTTTCTTCATTGTTCTCTCTTGAAATGAGAATATCAACCGGATGAGCTCGGGAATGGAGTGATGGTCCAAGATAAGTGGCTTTAGTAGTCCTCACTATTCTACGGAATAAAGTCATAATAATTGTAATGAGGACTCCATTGAGTGTGGATATTGTCTAGATGACAATATTCTTGTTTAAACTCTCACTATGTTTTGTCGTATTTTACACTTATTCGTTGTATAATTAAGTTGTATTTGAATTTATGCACCATGTATCTGGCGACTCAAGATGGGTGATGTATACCTGTTTTGGGGGCGTCACACAAACAATCAACTTGCTGCTTCATTTACAGCTATATACTTTATCTTTATCACTAAACCAGTAACTCTTTGCTGTTTGAAACCTTTCCAACTCACTGCACCACTATTCAAGGTAACCCTTTACCCTAAAGTGGATTTTTTATCGTCTTGGTATGTCTAAAAAACTTGAGTCTGTTAAGCCCTCTAGTTTTAATTTAGACCCACCATAAATTTTAATCAAATCCTTAGTACTGGTTAAGTACTTTAAGATGTTTTTCACTGTCTTATAGTGATCTTCCCCATAATATGACCGATCAACATCAGGTCTCGTATATTTCATTGTATACATGATAGTTACTCATGCGATCTCTCTTTTATGAGTCTATGGGGACTATTAAGAGAGATACACTCCATGGCTCATCAACATGAGGCAACTCTTGGAGTTTTCCATACTAAATGACTTTAGCATCAAATGAATATGCATTTCTTGGGTTAAGTCGAGCATCCTATTAAATCTATCTATATAGATTTTTATTCCCAATTAAGATACTCTTCCCAAATCATTCATGGAGTTTTGTTTAGACAACTTTATCTTTACTGATTCTAGCATTGGCATGTCACTCCGTATTCGTAGTATATCAACATATAATACTAGGAATGTCACGACGCTCCCACTGACTCTTTTGTACACACTAGGTTCATTCTTGTTTTTTGATAAAAATCAAACTCTTTTGATTGTCTCATCAAAATGAATGTTCCATATTTGAGAAGCTTGCTTCAATCCATTTCTCTTAGTGTCTACAACTCTTACCTCATCGTATGTAACTGGATCATCATCTTCTATGATACGTACCTCATCATCATCATCCATGATGAACCCATACCTCCTAGGTATCTTCGGTACTATTCCAGATTTACGATTCGGTTGTGGTACAATACGTCTATCTACAAGTTCCTCTTATTTGACTTATAGTGTTTTGTGGTTCTTGAACTCTTCAAGATTCTATTATCCTCCCACTAGCCCCTTCAATGATAAATACCTTTATCTTAGAAGGTAGCGTAACAAACACATTTTGCTAAGTAGGATTATAGAACATATATCCTAAACTTACTTTAGGATGTCCCACAAATTTGTACTTGTCAAATCTTGTCCCAAGCTTAACCTTTGAAACCTTTTTCACATAAGTTAGACAACCCCTTATCTTAATATACTTAAGATTAGGAATCCTCCCCGTCCATAACTTTTATGGAGTCTTGGGGCTGAATTTTGAGGTTACCTTTTCCGTAGATATGCAACCATTTATAGGAAATTATCCTAGAAGGATACTGGAATGTCGGTAAAATCATTATAGACCACACTATGTCCAATAAGGTACAATTTTTTCTTTTAGATACATCAATCAATTATTGCGTATCAGGAAGCGTCCATTGTGAGAAAACCATTTGAGATGATCTAGAAACTCATTGCACAAGTATTCCTTCCTTGATCTGATCAAAGAATCCTAATACTTTGCCAATTTGTTTCACTTCTGAATTCTTTGAACCTTTCAAATAATTCACACTTGTATTTTAGCAAATACACACATTCAACTCTTTGAATGATCATCTCCTTTTCTTATACTAGTTTGTTCAATTTACAAAATAATTTTTTACATATAAGTCAAGTATACAAAATTCATTAAGTAATATTTCAGTTCTATACAAAACATTATTATTATAAATAGAACAATAATTATTCTTAAATATAATACCAAAGATTTCATTGTCCAACAACAAAATGGAAATAATATTTCTAACAAGAACTTGAATATAATAACAACTTATTGACTTAATATATTTTCCCGTACGCATTGCTAAACTATAAGTTTCTATGGCTAATGTGGCAACCTTTGCTTCATTTCTCACACATAGGATTACTTATATTTGTTTAGCTTTCTACTTCTTCTTGGTCCCTTCATAAATCTATATTTATGATAACAAAAGTCGGTATCCAATACCCAAGTAGAACCTTGACTTAAAGAAAAATTTACTTTAAATCATGAACAAATTTATATTTGTAACCAAAACTTCACTAAGCTTTTTTTGGTTAGCCTCTGCAAGATGCTTCTCGCAATTTCTTTCCAGTGTCCAGACTTATTGTAGTGGAAACAAACTCCTTTGCTATCCTTATCAGTTTTGTTCTTATTATCCTTTTTTTTGCCTTTCTATATAGCTTCTTTGAATCGTTCTTCTTTTTAGAAGATCCTTTGGCCCCTACTGGTAAGCCTTGGTCTTTCTTGGTTGGAAAGTGACTCTCAACATTTTTCAACATGTTAAGCAAATCAGTGAGGCTGATATCTAGCTTGTTCATATGAAAAATTCACAACAATTGTGAAATGAGTCCGTGAGTGAGTACAAGATCAAATCTTGGCTCAACTCTCCATCCATGACAAAATCAGTTGTCTTAATTGATCAATCAAATTGATTACGTTAAGGACTTTTATCTGTACTGTAGTTTCATCGGTCATTCTAGATCGGAAGAGCTCCTTAGATATCTGATATCTATCAGTCCTACTTTCCTCACCATTAACTACTTAACGTGCAAGAGTAGGAGCATCCATAGTTTCATGCTGACACTGAAGCTCGTTACTCATGGATGTGGGCATGATGCATTGAGCCAACTGTGCATCATCTTGTCACTTTCTAAAAGTAGCAATCTCTTCCTCAAAGACATTGTCTGCAACCATTGGAAAGATAGGCGTATTAAGGACATAAGATAAATTTTCAGCCATGAGAACTATTCTCAAATTCATTAACCAATCCGATTAATTCGGTCTGGTTAAATAACATCTAATATGCTTCGCAGTGATAGTGATTTAGACATTGTAAAATTCTATAAATGAATTTGTAATTAACAACATTTTAGCATACATTCTTTTATTAATTACCAAAATAATTTAGGTCTTGTTTTAAATTGGTATCTCCCACTATTTTCATCAAACTATATTATCCTCAATTTATATAGTTCGGCAATATCTAATTAAAGATATGCTAGTGAGAATAAGGATCTCATTTCAAATGTATGTAGCCTTGTGGTGACACAACAAACTATATATAAATAAATAGGTAGACAACTCTTGTCAATTACATCAACTATGCAACTCCTTGTATTTTGCCTCTTAGATTATTTTGATCAAGTGGTGGCACATCCGAATCAAAATTATCCAAGTTAAGTCCAACCTAGCACTCCATATATTCAAAAAAGAAAAATATTGTCCTTGTGGTGACACAACAAAACAACATTGTTCAATTTTTTTTATAAGCATCAAATGTGATAAAATTAACATCTCAAAGAATTAAGACAAGCCTTGTGGTGACACAACAAACTTATAATAATTATTTGATACTCTATTATTTTATCATGCTTAGAAAGCTTAATGCGTTCGATATTCCAAATATCTTTGAACGCTTAGGACTTAATATAAAAAATTTGAGGGGTTTGCATGTGAAACCCCAAATTTTATGAAATAAAAGTATTCAAATTTTTTTCGATTTTGGTAAATAGCACGATATTGATTATTGATGCTTATGTGATAAGTCACTCAGTTTTGTTTTATTGGTATTATTAATGTAATAAAACAGAAAAGCTTTTTATATAAAACAGAATACTTTTATAAAGTTATTCTATAAATAGAATATATTATATTCTATTGTGCATTGTGTTTTGCATAGTAAAATCTTTTTATATAAAACAGAATACTTTTATAAAGTTATCTATTTTATTAAACAATAATTAGAATATATTATATTTTATTATGCATAGTGTTTGCATAGTGCCTGGATAGTGTTTGCATAGTAAAATCTTTTATAAAGTTATTCGTTTTATTAGATTATAAATATAATATATTATATTTTACTTAAAAGATTTTGCTTTAAATATGGACCGTTAGATTAAAGTTAATCAATACGGACCGCTCATGAGTTAGTTACTATCGCAGTCCATTTTCTATAAATAAAGCTCATTCCTTCATTATTTCTTACTTAATTCAATTGAAACTCTAGAGAGAGAAACTATAGAGAGAGTTCTTCTTCTATAATCTTGAGCGTATTTCTTTAGAGTTTAAGAAAGCTTTGAGCATAGTGCAAGTTTTCTTCATATATTCCTCGCCTCTACCAATAATACTTTTCTTTTTAAGGTAGGGATATAATTGTCGACTCAGAAAGAATATTATAATTCTTTATTATTCCGTTGAATAACTTTGTATATCTGCGACTACCCTATACTTGGTGAAATTCGTATGTTATTCCATTCTTTATTATTATGTTAGAATAACTTTGTTTATCGCAAGTCTTATATACATGGTGAAATTCTTCTAATATTCCGTTCTTTATTATCCCGTCTTAATATCCCATGCATATGCTTATGCTTAATCTAGTTCCATTATTTATTATTCTCATTTAAATATCCCTTGTATATGCGTTCTGTGGACCTCGCTCCATTATTTATTATTCTGTTGGGGAATAACTTTGCTTGGTGCGATCTATTGCACGCATGGTGAATTCTTTTGTTATTCCATTCTTTATTATTCTGTTGGAATAACCTGTCTATTGGATTACCACATGCCTGGTGAATGATCCTTCGTATTCATACGGATAGTATTTTCATTAAAAAGGGGTTTCTGCCAGAGGCAGATTCGTAATTTTTTTGACCATCAAAAATTCTGAAAAAAAAATTGAAATGATAATTTGATGAGTTTTCTAGATTGTGTCCAAAAATGACGATTTTTGGATGTATAGATTAAGAGTTATGGATTTTATGAGAAATGACTATTTTAAAAGTAAACCCTTATAACTCCTTGTGGTTAACTCCAAAATTGGTGAAATTTTTATTGGAAGTACATGTATATAACAGGAGTATACCCTGTGAATTTCATAATTTTTGGACAAAAATACAATTTATGATAAATGTCTAAATATTCAGAAGTTTTAGCCATATGAAAAATAGTAAATGAATTTTAAAAATTCTGAGAAAAATATATGTTCAAGATGGGACTATATTCTGCTAAATCCCAGAAAAGAAATATTTTTGGGACTGATTTGGTATTTTTCATGAAAATGAACTAGTTATGAGAAAATAAATTAAATATGTTATGTGAAGTAATAAAATTGGAAAATTGGATTTTATGGCTTGAGAATCCTATATAGGGTATATGCAGATTTTTGATGAGGGATTTGATCATTGATGATGAAATCTTATGAGTATGGCATTTTTGAATGATTAAATGCATTATTTGATAAAGTGTAAACAATTGAAATAAATTGTTTATAAGTTTAAGAAATGATTAAAATATTGTTATAATATTAATGATATTAGATTATGAGATTATTAAGTGATTGATAACATTTGGTTATTATTGAATGCTGGATAAATTGTATAATAAATGTTTAATATTTATCATTTATCTCATTTGATTGATTGTTATATCATTGTCATCATCCTCATGCTTATATTGTGTTGAAAGTCATCTTTGGCCGTAGTGCATAGATGGACTTGGTATGATTATGACTAGGGATTATTCGGTATAATCATAACCGTAATATTACAAATGATGTGGAAAAAGTCCTCATTGGCCCGTAGTGCATTGATGGACATTTTTTGGTATGATTATGGCTATGGATTCTCTTCGACCAAAGGTGCAAAGATGAATTATTTTATGGCATGATCAGGACCGTTGATGAAAACACGATTATCTTTGGCCCGTAGTGCATAGATAATTCGTGGTCGTTATACTAATGAATATCCTTGGCCTGTAGTGCAGGGATGATTCGATGATGTGGATTAATTATTGAGCTGAGTCTTAACGATGAAATATTAATTTATGGATGGGATAATAATGAATATCTTTGGCCGTAGTGCATGGATAATTCATGGATGTGATACTAACGAATATCCTTGGCCGTATTGCATGGATAATTCGATGATGTGGATTATTTAAGCTGAATCTCGGCGATAAAATATTGGTTATACACTTTTAATTTGTAGAAGATAGTAGACATCGTGCTCTACTTGACTCTTCTAAAATATAGTTGTATGTCTTTGGCTTGTAGTGAAAAGATGAATTGTTAATATCTTTGGCCATAGTTCAAAGATGAATTTATTAGTATTATTATGAACAAGAATTGTGATTTGGTATAACCATGATTTTTGATGTTTCAGGTGAAGATAGGTGATGAAAATTATCTTCGTACTGGGTGCGAAGAGGAATTTAGAATCACAATTATGATTATGAGTTATTCATATGATAGTGGACAGGAATTGTTGATTGATGTTACAGGAATAAAACATTATTGGTGGACTTTTAACATATAGAAGATAATAGATCTAATGGTCTATTTGACTCTTCTAATGGATTGCTCGTTCCGCTGCAACTATGGTTGAAAAGTTTTATCATCTACCATATGTTCTAAATCTCTGATTTATTATTGATGAAAGCTATTGATAATTTAATTATCTTTAGTCATGATATTCCTTCTTGGGTTAGTTGTGCACCCTTCTCTACTTCACAATTTCTTTTTAGGTAATAAGAGTGTTCTTTGTAAGGGTGTTGCCCGGTCGAAAGGGGAATAACAGGGAATAAAATAGTGGTCTCTAGCTGTGGAGGTTCTCCCTAAACAGTATAGAAAAGTGTGTTGTATTCTATACAACATTTAGTAGTTATATTTGGTGAATCAAATAGGGTGAGGTGAACCCAACTTTGGAAGGGTGTTTTGCCACTATCATACAAGATGTCTAATGACATACAACCTCGTGTTATCATAAGACAGGGTTGTGCGGATCCACTTGCTGAGTATATTTACGGGCACTACCTATATGATCTTGGAGTTGATTTAAAATATAATATTCACTTGGAGACAGTGGAGATAGTTATAAATCAAGAGAAGACTCACCATTGGAAAGAAGATGATAGTAATCTTCTCGTTTTTCTTTGGGGTCTATTAAGTCAACCAAGGATAATTCTGTGGCCATATGATATCTATTATAACCTAGACGCATGGCCTCTCATGTACGAAGGTTTCCTTGAGCACTTCCCAAAGATTTTAGTTTCTAAAAATGTCTTTGACTATACTTTTATTTAAAGTACCATTGTAAGGTTGTGGTCGAGGTACCATGAGAGTTATATACATTTGTATTAAAACTCACAGTTAACTGTGGTCGTATTCTATACGACAGCTCAACAGTTGTTTAAATGAAGTTGTATTTAAATTTTGTACCATGTATCTGGCGACTCAGAATGGGTGATGTATATCTAATTTTGGGGGCGTCACATTTGGTATCAAAGCTTAGGGATATGGTCGCTGGCGGAGATAAGAGTCTAGAACTAGAAGGGGAGAAACGAGTTATATACTTCGCTAGTGTGTGACTTACCTAAGCTAAAATTATTTACTTGATAAGTTGATAAATTGTGATATGTCAATTAACCTTTGTTTTGAACATATATTCTAGAATTATATCAGAAATACAAGAGATGAGCAATGGAAAAATCATGATACAGAGGATATAACCAAGAAGGTACAATCCGAAAAGAAAATAAGGTATTCTCATCTCTTCGAATATCAGGTACGTACGTAAATTTCGAGGGAAAAATTTCATAAGGAGGGGTGATTGTGAGACCCCGAATTTTAAGAAATAAAAGTATTCAAATTTTTTTCTATTTTGATAAATAGCACGGTATTGATTATTGATGCTTATGTGATAAGTCATTCAGTTTTGTTTTATTGGTATTATTAATGTAATAAAACAGAAAAGCTTTTTATATAAAACAGAATACTTTTATAAAGTTATTCTATAAATAGAATATATTATATTCTATTGTGCATAATGTTTTGCATAGTAAAATCTTTTTATATAAAACAAAATACTTTTATAAAGTTATCTGTTTTATTAGACAATAATTAGAATATATTATATTTTATTATGCATAGTGTTTGCATAGTAAAATCTTTTATAAAGTTATTCGTTTTATTAGATTATAAATAGAATATATTATATTTTATTTAAAAGAATTTGCTTTAAATATGGACCGTCGATTAAAGTAAATCAATGCGACCGCTCATGAGTTAGTTACTATGCAATCCATTTTCTATAAATAGAAGCTCATTCCTTCATTATTTCTTACTTAATTCACCAAAACTCTAGAGAGAGAAACTATATAGAGTTCTTCTTCTATAATCTTGAGCGTATTTCTTTAGAGTTTAAGAAAGCTTTGAGCGTAGTGCAAGTTTTCTTCAAGTATATTCCCGCCCTACCAGTCGGAATACTTTTCTTTTTAAGGTAGGGGATCTAATTGTCGTACTCGTAAAGAATATTATTATTATTTATTATTCTGTTGGAATAACCTGTATACGTGGACTACCCTATACTTGGTGAAATTCTTCATTATTCCATTCTTTATTATTATGTTGGAATAACTTTGTTTATGCAATCTTGCATACATGGTGAAATTCTTCTAATATTCCGTTTTTATTATCCTATCTAATATCCCTGTCTGTATATAAGCGCTTATGCTTTAATTCTGGTTCCATTATTTATTATCCTCGCCGTATATCACATATGCGTGCGTTTCACGGGACCTAGTTCCATTATTTATTATTCATTTGGGAATAACTCGCTTGCAATCTTATCGCACGCATGGTGAATTCTTTTGTTATTTCATTCTTTATTATTCTGTTGGAATAACCTGTCTATGTGGATTACCACATGCCTGGTGAATGATCCTTCGTATTCATACGAATAGTATTTTCATTAAAAAGGGGTTTCTGCCAGAGGCAGATTCGTAATTTTTCTGACCCTCAAAAATTCCGAAAAAAAATTGAAATGATAAGTTGATGAGTTTTCTAGATTGTGTCCAAAAATGACGATTTTTGGATGTATAGATTAAGAGTTATGGATTTTATGGGAAAAGACTATTTTAAAAGTAAACCCTTATAACTCCTTGTGGTTAACTCCAAAATTGGTAAAATGTTTATTGGAAGTACATGTATATAACATGAGTATACCGCGTAAATTTCAAAATTGTTGGACAAAAATACAATTTATGATAAATGTCTAAATATTTGAAAGTTTTAGCCATATGAAAAATAGTAAATGAATTTTAAAAATTCTGAGAAAAATATTTGTCCAAGATGGGACTATATTCTGCTAAATCCCAGAAAAGAAATATTTTTGGGACTGATTTGGTATTTTTCATGAAAATGAACTAGTTATGAGAAAATGAATTAAATATGTTATGTGAAGTAATAAAATTAAAAAATAGGATTTTATGGCTTGAGAATCCTATATAGGGTATATGCAGATTTTTGATGAGGGATTTGATCATTGATGATGAAATCTTATGAGTATGGCATTTTTGAATGATTAAATGCATTATTTGATAAAGTGTAAACAATTGAAATAAATTATTTATAAGTTTAAGAAATGATTAAAATATTGTTATAATATTAATGATATTAGATTATGAGATTATTAAGTTATTGATAAAATTTGGTTATTATTGAACGCTAGATAAATTGTATTATAAATGTTTAATATTTATCATTTATCTCATTTGATTGATTCTTATATCGTTGTCATCATCCTCATGCTTATATTGTGTTGAAAGTCATCTTTGGCCGTAGTGTATAGATGGACTTGGTATGATTAGTACTAGGGATTATTCGGTATAATCATGACCGTAATATTACAAATGATGTGGAAAAAGTCCTCATTGGCCCGTAGTGCATTGATGGACAGTTTTTGGTATGATTATGGCTATGGATTCTCTTCGTCCAAGGGTGCAAAGATGAATTGTTTTATGGCATGATCAGGACTGTTGATGAAAACACGATTATCTTTGGCCCGTAGTGCATGGATAATTCGTGGTCGTGATACTAATGAATATCCTTGGCCTGTAGTGCAGGGATGATTCGATGATGTGGATTAATTATTGAGCTGAGTCTTAGCGATGAAATATTAATTCATGGATGTGATAATAATGAATATCTTTGGCCGTAGTGCATGGAGAAGTCATGGATGTGATACTAACGAATATCCTTAGCCGTAGTGCATGGATAATTCGATGATGTAGATTATTTAAGTTTAGTCTCAGCGATAAAATATTGGTTATACACTTTTAATTTGTACTAGATAGTAGATATCATGCTCTACTTGACTCTTCTAAAATATAGTTGTATGTCTTTTGCTTGTAGTGCAAAGATGAATTGTTAATATCTTTGGCTGTCGTGCAAAGATGAATTTATTAGTATTATTATGAACAAGAATTGTGATTTGGTATAACCATGATTTTTGATGCTTCAGGTGAAGATAGGTGATGAAAATTATCTTCGTCCTGGGTGCGAAGAGGAATTTAGAATCACAATTATGATTATGAGTTATTCATATGATTGTGGACAGGAATTGTTGATTGATGTTACAGGAATAAAACATTATTGGTTGACTTTTAACATAGAGAAGATAATAGATCTGATGGTCTATTTGACTTTTCTAATGGATTGCTCGTTCCACTGCAACTATGGTTGAAAAGTTTTATCATCTACTATTACATAGGTAATCTACACGTTCACTTTAGTATTCTCTTTATCCTTATAGAATCCTTCGGTCATATCGTCTAGGCTGCATTCATATGGTTCAAGCTAGAATAAGCATAACAAGCTCAACAAGTATAACAATTTCATTTTAAAAGCATGCTTGAAACATAGGAATCGTATATCTTCAATAACTGGATGATAGTTACGAAGTACTATCAATATTTCAAAATAGCTTTCCTTTTTCCTTCAAAATGTTTTTCAATAACAATATTCCATAAATCATCAATTCTAGTTCAAGACGTGAACGTCTTATAGTTTCTTTGAAAAGGACAACCCGGCATGAAGTCCGTAAGTCCGACATAGCTTACGAGTACATCTAGGTGATCAGCCTATAGTACCCTATATTGATCAAGACTACATCCATTAAACGTGTGTACGTTTAAGTTGTGGCAACCTCACGTGCCCATCGAATACTTGATGAAAATACATTTGTTTATACATATTCAGGCTTACCTTGAATCCGTACCAAAGAGTTGGCATAGGATAGCGTTAGCAATTCTATATTGAAAGACTTATAAAGAAATTAGTCAATCTATCAAGATTAGTCTAGCCGAGTTAAAACTGGCTTCGACCCTTTCTTTGAAAGCATACATGCATCTCATAACGTGAATCATTTTGAAAACCTGGCTAACACGAAGGTTAGACAAGCGGTTAAGAAAAAAAGCGTCTGCTACTGTACAATTACGTTTTCTTTGAGCCTTTACAGCTTATAAAACACATAAGCACATAACATACCACATTAGGTCATGAATGAACATACTTAGTTCCTAAATAATCTTACCCTTCTTCTCAATCTAATCCCGTATTAGATTTGTTATTTATTGGTTCTGGCTTTCCGTCGTTCTTTTACATCATTCTTACTAACTTCGTTCTCTTATAGTTAAGTGAAATTATTTCATTAATACAACTCGGTTCGAGTTAATTATCCTTCCTTATGGCTTACTAACGTCCGTAGGTTATTAATCAAAACTCGATCGTCATTGGTGAAGTATTAACATTGAATATCATTTGCGTTCATCTTCAATTGACTTTCTTTTAACCCTAAGTGATCATACTTGGGGTTCAATTATGACTTGATAATGTTTAATTAAGTTCATTAGTTCATTACTCAACAATTTCCCTTCATCTTCTACTTGTAAACATTTCTTTATTGTCTAACTTTTAAGACTGGCATTGAGGCGCCGGTGATCCTTTGTTGTGCTTGCATGCGTATGCGCGCCTATTAGGGCTTGAGACCGGACTTCGGTGTGCCATGCCATGAGTCCTTTGTTAACTATCGTGACTGCGACGAGTTTCTGCGGTGGTCTAAAGCTCACTTTGGTGTCAAGCGGTATGCGGTCATTTAAGCTTGAGTCGCGCCCACAACATGGACTCTGAGCCACGAATAGTTTTGATGATTTTCAACTTTGCGAGATTCCCGGACTCGTAACTTCTTCGTTATAAGTCCGAATTGGCTCATTCAAGATCCTACGGTTCAAAAATTACGTACTCTATGCGTTCATGCAAGAATTTTATCTATTCGACTTCGTTTACTAAAATTTCACCTATTAGTCCCTTTTTAACGAAAACGATAAACGTTCGTGAATGTTCAACGCTCGTTTCTTCGTTCTAAGTCAGAATTCGGCCATTTTTGAGTCCGCAACTCTATAATGACAAATACGACTTGTCTCCATTGAAAACCAATGTTTCCAAGCTCAATATCAAAATTCGACTTCCATTCCGAGAATTTCACGAATTCGACGATTGTCTTCTAATCGTGTGAATTCCGGCGAAACTTCGTTACTTGAGATTTGTAGACCATTTCACTTGGATTCAATCCATCATATTAATATCTTGACATTCATGCTTCATTAACTTATAAACATGATAAGTTATTACTAGTTCATTGTGAATTTGTAACTTATGAAAATATAAACTACTTATATTTCCATTTCTCATAACTTATGACTTCTTTTCTCATGATTTCCTATGGCTTCAATCTTTTAACCACCATCCTTGGTTCTTATTATCATACCATCTTCTTAAGAAGACATATAAAAAGTTCATATAAGTTCCATATGAATTCATAACTTATTCTTGGTTTGGATTTCTTATTCATTACGTATACGGCTTATTAAGACTTAAGCCATTTGATTCGTCATTTCAACCCCTTCTTAGCATGCTTGTTCTACCAATACCCCCTTCTCTATCAATGGAAGAGAGAAAAAAACATGGTTTAAGATCACTTACTTTTGAATAACACTTGGTAAATCTTTAATCTCCTTCTTGATTCTGGAACTTCAAAGATTAACTTGCTAGCTTATTCTCACTTACTCTCTCTAACCAATAAGCTATAAGTTATAGGTGGAAAGGCTAACAAAGAAAGTCGAACTTTATAAGTGCTTATTCTCTCAACCAAATAAGTTGTTTAGCTTGAGAGAAGTTGGATGAATTTTGAACAACCAACAAATGAATGCAAAGCTCTCTATTTATAGGCATCTCAAAGTGAGGGTAGATTAGTCATTAAATCCTCCACCTCCTTACTATTCATTACCTAGCCCTTAAGTAAACTTGGCTACCACAACACTTAGCCTCTAAGTTATCTTGCTCCCCACTTAAAATACTTGGTCATTACAACATATATCCAATACTTGATCACCACATTTACTTAACCCTTAAGTATTCTTGTTAATCACATAACTTAGCCACTAAGTTACTTGCTCATCACTTTGAATCACCTATGGGTTGCTCCATGGTTCTTACCCATTGGATATTTATTTTGGGCCTTAGCTTAATTAACTTACTTAATCATTGGGTTTGCACATTAAATTACCTTGGGCTTGTAATTAAACAAACATTGGGCTTACATTAATAAATTCACATTGGACTTAACCATTCAATACTTGGGCTCACATAATACTTAACAAATCCTACCAATTCGACAAATTCAATACATTGAGCTTAAAGCCTTATAACGTATAATCACGTATTCATCTCGTATTCTCCTCGTATATTTATTCAATATATACGATATACCATCATTCATACGTACTCGTTTAATACCTCGTATCATACTCGTATTCTCTACCTCGTACAATACCTACGTATTATAGAATCATCGCTTAATTCATTAATCGCATTACATTTCCTTCTCGTAAATCATTTTCCTTAAACGTTAGGTTTTAAGTCCACAGGCGAAATATTATTGGATATTCCATCTCACCTCGATATTCTATCGTTACGTATTTCTCGGAAGTTCAAAAATAATTCCCGAGTAGAAATGCGTGAATAGTGTTTTTCAAAAAATTTCTCGAAAAGCTTTTATTTTCGTCTTGAAAATTCAAACACTTTAATTCTACCATGTAGCCAAAATCCTACGATATTCTGACATTTATAGGTCAGAGAACGACGTTTGATTAGCTTGCTCCATAAATAATTACTTAAATTCATTTAATAAAAATAAAAATTTAATTCTCAAAAATCCGATTTTCTCGGGGCGTTACACTCTTCCTTCCTTATAAGGACTCTGTCCCCAGAATCTCGCTAATAATACCTACACCACAGAGGATTTTTTTTCCTTTATTTTAATACCGAGTTCCCACAATGCTTCTTTGACATTGGGGTCCTTTTATTTCACCTTCATCGAAGGTATTATCTTAATTCACATGACTTATCACTTCCTATCAATAATCTGAGTTGGAAGTTAAACACTTATTAACACATTACGCGATCTCTATATTATCTTAGTTTATTCTTTTAACTTATATTTATATGGAACTCAAATTCCTCCCTCAAAATAAGACTATACTTAGTCTTCTACTTATCCTACATCATCTTCTTCATTCGCTTGCATCCCTCGTTACTTAGTTGTACTTACTTAACTCATTCCATTATCGTGGATTGAGTCTACGTTTTGAATAACAATTCTACCCCTTCATTCCGTAATTTAACTTCTAACTCTGATCTTACCATTTCCGTTATTAACTCATTCTGAGTCGTTAGCATCGATAGCTTTTCCTACCCCTCCTACTTAACATGTCGGATAAAACGTTTACCTTCCCTGAATGATATAAGATATCACAGTCCTCTCTCTACTACATGTTCAACTCTTCTGTGTGGAGATATATTTCAGACTCTTAGAGTCCTTCTATATCTCACGCTTCTCTCCGTATAAATACTATCTTCATATTTTAATTTAAAAAAACTACTGCTGCCAATTATAGATAATAAGTAGGATAGACCTCCTCATAACCCTTTAACTGGTGTGATGCATACACAATGACATTGCCATGCTATAAGAGCACGCAATCATAACATTTATGCAAACATCGAGATACACTACAAAACTTCCTCGTATCATCTGATAAAGATAATATAGGTGCCTTAATCAACCTTTCTTTTAAATCTTGTGACGCTAATTGTACCTTCAACCATATCATCCCACAAGGGTAACTATCAAATTGGCCATCGACTTGATTGGCGCCCCTTATGGAAAAACCTACTTCCGTACATTAGTCAACCTAAATGACATAAACAGAAACTTGTCATAACCATAACGAATTCTGAACGTCATCTTAGGTACCTCCTCCTTCTTCCTTACTTCCAACCGACTATACCCCATACATACATCTATCTTTATAAAAATTCTTTGCCCCTCTCAACTGACCAAATAGATCATCGATCCTGGGCCATGGGTATTTATCCTTAACCGCTATCTTACTCCTATTACGATAGTCGATATGCAACCATAACAACTCATCCTCTTCCTTAACACCAACCTAACTCGAGTCATGGTTCGACAATAATAATGTTGCGGTATTTTATTACCGTAAATTACTACCTTAGATTTTCTGAGAAAACTAAAGGTTCACACTTTACTTATAACTATTTGTTATAGCTCTATGGTTAATCAACCCATTCATACCAAGAATTTCCTCAAATTCTCTCAACATGAACAATACTTATCTACTGATACCTACTTACTTCTATTATCTATGAAATAATTTTTACGAATATAATTTAACGAAATTTATTTCCTCCTTCTCTACCTTAATGTTTTAAAGGTATTTATAATCCCTTCCAGATAGACTCCTAGATGAGTCTTTCCACCTGTCTTACACTCTTCGATCTTACGCTTAAGGTCCCTTTGTCCCACTCCAGTATTCCCGTAGTTAAAATTTTTTTTTTTCGTTTTGCCATACTGCCGCTGGCATTCTCTGCCTTGATCCCTCCCTCTCTCTTGCTGTCATTCTTTTCCCTCTTTGTGGTATTGAGTCTACAACTCACTATCACCTTATGATATAATCACCTTTTCCAGAATGATCCCATAAGAAACACTCTAGATCACCAAAATCCCACTATAGAGCTAGGGTTTCAGGCCCTGCTCCAACCTACGAGCCTTCACCTCCTTCGTGTCCACTTGATGTGAAACAAACCTTGCCTGTTCATTGAATTTGGTCGCATACTGGGGAAATGTCATGTCCCCTTGCTTAAGTTCTAAGAACTCAGTGTCTATCCTCCCTCACATATCTTATAGGGAAAATAATTCTCTAAGAAAACCTGCTTGAATTGTTCCCACGTTACTACCTCTGTTCCAGCCCTACCCTGGTGAGCCTCCCACCAAAAGTTGGCTTTACTCTTCCTTAGGTAAGTCACAAAAGAAAACTTTTGCGGCTCACCTACGTTTGTAATAACAAAACGCCTTCTCTATTACTTTTACCCATGTCTGGGACTCTATTAGGTCCGTCGTTCCTTTGAACTTCGGCGGACCTACGCTTTTAAACTATTTATAGGTAATCATTCTAGCTACCCTAGGTTCCGTAGGTATTCTACCCCCAGTTCGGTTAATGCAGCCGTTAATAAATTAACGAACTCTTGTATAGGGTTGTGTTAACCCCATTAATTATCATTATGTGATTCCGCTTCCTGATTACGTTATCTTTTCCTTAGCGGCATTTCCTGATTAAATAAATAAAATTTCATTATTATCTATTTACTTACTTTGTTATTAATCGCCAAATACCAACTCGCACCAGAACAAATCATCTCAATGAAAACTTATTTATATTCATATGCTCTTTCATAGTTTGAAACTATTTACAACTTGTTCTCTATAGCCAAAAGCTAATATATTTTCTATCCCACAATTGAACTCCACAAAAGTTGGGATTTACAAAAAGACTACCCTTTAAAAGAGGGTTCTACGTCACTACACATATACTTAAAATCTTAGATTTCTAATAATGTATAACAGCATCCTCGTGTTTCTCATTCGCAATTGCCACTACAGTATCCGGACTAATAGTATGACGAGTTTGTCCTGACTTATTGGAATAACAAGCAACTTTTAGCTTGAAATCCTTATGAGCACTCTCATGGATGTAAGACATCCAGGCTATCTTCCGATCTTTCTCCCCCAGCTCCCTACGAAGCAGGTCTACCTCCGCCTTAAAATCCCTAGCTGTATTTATCATGAGCACCTTCTCATCATGCTCTGACTCAAAATTTGCTTCTGCCGACTCCTTCGCTACATAAAGAGCACTTATCTCGTCATTCTATTTATGCACAACTGCACTCAATTGCGCATTCCTGTCAAGCGCTTCCAGATACAATGCTTCCATTGCATCTGGAGGCGATGACTCCAGTGTAGGTACCACCGTAGTAAACTGGCGTTACCTCTCTTTACCTCCATCTCATTCATCATACTAAGGTATGACGTTATATCCATCTCTCCCTCGGAGTAGTCTTCCTCATAAAAGTACTCCTCCGCCTTCGACTCTTCTAGAATCACTATTGGTACCTCTGCCACCGGCATAGGTACAAGCTCTACTTGGTTCACAAGCTCTTCGCTCACCGCGTGTATATCTCTATACATCAAGCTATCGATCGACATCCTACAATAACACATATGTTGATTAGTACATAACACAGAATCGTATAAGCACAAATCACATTTAATTTATTTAGGGTTACTTTCCATCTTTTAAATCTTTTGATAATGAGTTTCCTCAATACCTTATTGACTCATTCAACTCAAGTAAAGCTCAAGTTTTTTTTTCTTCCTTTGAACTTCTCTTCCTTAACGAGGTTATGAGCCTAAGGTTCTTCTCCCCCCCCCCCCCCCTTAGAGCATTAACAACAGTTTCTCTAATTAACTCTTTATCCCCAATTTTGAAGAATGCATCAACAAATTATTATCCAACAGCTTCCTTATCCTTATTTGACTCTCTATTTTAATCCCTATATAGGATTTTATTCCCCAAAGTAAGGGAGTCAAAAGATCATTCTCTATATATACAAAATGACATTTCGCACCCTCATTTAAGTGGACAACTTATCAATCATACACATCTTGAAATTTTTTTACTACTTTATTTTCAAATTATAAACTTAATATTGACTTATATTTTAAAAATTAATTTCAAACATATTCAAATTTAAAACTAATATAAATTTATTTAATTTATGTCAATATAATTATAAATATTATAAACGTAATAATAATTATAAAATTTATTATTTTCAAAATTTAAATGAATCATATTAAATTTAAATTTAAAAATATCACAAATTAACTTTTTAAAGTTAATAATAATCTTATGTACATTTGCAACTACAATCCATTCAATACTCACTTCATAAATTACTTAAAATTTAAAATAAAATAAATATTATTTTACAAAGTGAAATATAATTGATAAATTATACTCTCTCTTTTATAAATTATAAGATTATTATTAATTTGATATCTTGACTATTGAAAATTTTAACTTTTAACTTTTAATTTTTAAATTTTATTAATTAAGGAATCAATATAAGGAACTTGTTAGGTACATAGTGAAAAAATTGAATCTCTATTTTGCAATGACCCAATAACACTGCAGAGTAGGGATAAAGATAAAGAAACTGCTATGAATGCTCTTAAGTTTTATAACCTAATGCTTTGATACCAACCTGTGGCGCCCCAAAATCCGGGTCTCTTTCAACCCGACATATGGTGCTCCACGGTGCTACAGTTCACACAATCATTCAATTGACATGCCTCAAAAGAACGAATATGTCTTATATATATTCCAAAATAATACTTCTATTTCCCAGGTTCGTTATAACCGTTACATTTGTTCATGTCATAATATCAAATATTATCATTACAAACCTATACTATTACATAGGTAATCTACACATTCACTTTAGCCTTCTCTTTATCCTTGTAAAATCCTTCGGTCATATCGTCTAGGTTGAATTCATATGGTTCAAGCAAGAATGAGCATAACAAGCTCAGCAAGTATAACAATTACATTTTAAAAGCATGCTTGAAACATAAGAATCATATATCTTCAATAACTGGATGATAGTTACGAAGTACTATCAATTATTCAAAATATCTTTCCTTTTTCCTTCAAAACGTTTTTCAATAACAATATTCCATGAATCATCAATTCTAGTTCAAGACGTGAACGTCTTATAGTTTCTTTGAAAAGGACAACCCGACACGAAGTCCGTAAGTCCGGCATAGCTTACGAGTACATCTAGGTGATCAGCCTATAGTACCCTATATTGATCAACACTACATCCATTAAACGTGTGTACGTTTAAGTTGTGGCAACCTCACGTGCCCATCGAATACTCGATGAAAATACATTTGTTTATACATATTCAGGCTTACCTTGAATCCGTACCAAAGAGTTGGCATATGATAGCGTTAGCAATTCTATATTGAAATACTTATAAAGAAATTAGTCAATCTATCAAGATTAGTCTAGCCGAGTTAAAACTGGCTTCGACCCTTTCTTTGAAAGCATACATGCATCTCATAACGTGAATCATTTTGAAAACCTGGCTAACACGAAGGTTAGACAAGCGTTTAAGAAAAACTTGCCTTCAGCGTCTGCTAAAGTACAATTATGTTTCCTTTGAGCCTTTACAGTTTCTACAACACATAAGCACATAACATACCACATTAGGTCATGAATGAACATACTTAGTTCCTAAATAATCTTACCCTTCTTCTCAATCTAATCCCGTATTAGATTTTTTATTTATTGGTTCCGGCTTTCCGTCATTCTTTTACATCATTCTTACTAACTTCGTTCTCTTATACTTAAGTGAAATTATTTCATTAATACAACTCGGTTCGAGTTAATTATCCTTTCTCACGGCTTACTAACGTCCAAGACATTATTAATCTAAACTCGATCGTCATTGGTGAAGTATTAACATTGAATATCATTTGCTCATCTTCAATTGACTTTCTTTTAACCCTAAGTGATCATACTTGGGGTTCAATTATGACTTGATAATGTTTAATTAAGTTCATTAGTTCGTTACTCAACAATTTTCCTTCATCTTCTACTTGTAAACATTTCTTTATTGTCTAGCTTTTAAGATCGGGCGTCATGCAAGACTGGTGATCCTTTGTTGTGCGCAAGATCATGGCGTCGTCCATTAGGGCTTGAGACTGGACTCAGTCTTGACACGAGTTTGCAGTCTAAAGCTCACTTTAGCCATGGGCGCCGGGTCATTTAGGCTTGGAGTGGAGTCATGCAGCGGGACTCTGAGCCATGATAGTTTTGATGATTTTCAACTTCATGAGATTCTCGGACTCGTAACTTCTTCAAGTTATAAGTCCGAATTGGCTCATTCAAGAGCCTATAGTTCACAAATTACGTACTCTATGTGTTCATGCAAGAATTTTATCTATTCGACTTTGTTTGCTAAAATTTCACCTATTAGCCCCTTTTTAATGAAAATAATAAACGTTCGTGAACGTTCAACACTCGTTTCTTCGTTATAGGTCGGAATCCGGCCATTTTTGAGTCCGCGACTCTATAATGACAGATTTGACTTGTCTCCATGGAAAACCAATGTTTCCAAGCTCAATATCAAAATTCGACTTCCATTCCGAGAATTTCATGAATTCGACGATTGTCGTCTAATCGTGTGAATTTCGGCGAAACTTTGTTACTTGAGATTTGTAGACCATTTCACTTGGATTCAATCCATCATATTAATATCTTGACATTCATGCTTCATTAACTTATAAACATGATAAGTTATTACTAGTTCATTGTGAATTTGTAACTTATGAAAATATAAACTACTTATATTTCCATTTCTCATAACTTATGACTTCTTTTCTCATGATTTCCTCTGGCTTCAATCTTTTAACCACCATCCTTGCTTCTTATTATCATACCATCTTCGTAAGAAAACATATAAAAAGTTCATATAAGTTCCTTATGAATTCATAACTTATTCTTGTTTTGGATTTCTTATTCATTACGTATACAGCTTATTAAGACTTAAGCCATTTGATTCGTCATTTCAACCCCTTCTTAGCATACTTGTTGTACCAATACCCCCTTCTCTATCAATGGAAGAGAGAAAGAAACATGGTTTAAGATCACTTACTTTTGAATAACACTTGGTAAATCTTTAATCTCCTTCTTGATTCTTGAATTTCAAAGATTAACTTGCTAGCTTATTCTCACTTACTCTCTCTAACCAATAAGCTATAAGTTATAGGTGGAAAGGCTAACAAAGAAAGTCTAACTTTATAAGTGCTTATTCTCTCAACCAAATAAGTTGTTTAGCTTGAGATAAGTTGGATGAATTTTGAACAACCAACAAATGAATGCAAAGCTCTCTATTTATAGGCATCTCAAAGTGAGGGTAGATTAGTCATTAAATCCTCCACCTCCTTACTATTCATTACCTAGCCCTTAAGTAAACTTGGCTACCACAACACTTAGCCTCTAAGTTATCTTGTTCCCCACTTAAAATACTTGGTCATTACAACATATATCCAATACTTGATCACCACATTTACTTAACCCTTAAGTATTCTTGTTAATCACATAACTTAGCCACTAAGTTACTTGTTCATCACTTTGAATCACCCATGGGTTGCTCCATGGTTCTTACCTATTGGATATTTTCTTTGGGCCTTAGCTTGATTAACTTACTTAATCATTGGGCTTGCACATTAAATTACCTTGGGCTTGTAATTAAACAAACATTGGGCTTATATTAATAAATTCACATTGGACTTAACCATTCAATACTTGGGCTCACATAATACTTAACAAATCCTACCAATTCTACAAATTCAATACATTGAGCTTAAAGCCTTATAACGTATAATCATGTATTCCCCTCATATATCTATTCAATATATACGATATACCATCATTCATACGTACTCGTATAATACCTCGTATCATACTCGTATTCTCTACCTCGTACAATACCTACGTATTATACAATCATCGCTTAATTCATTAATCGCATTACATTTCCTTCTCGTAAATCATTTTCCTTAAACGTTAGGTTTTAAGTCCACAGGCGAAATATTACGTTTTCCATAATTGAAATATTATTATATATTCCATCTCACCTCGATATTCTATCGTTACGTATTTCTCGGAAGTTCAAAAATAATTTCCGAGCAGAAATGCGTGAATAGTGTTTTTCAAAAAAATTCTCGGAAAGCTTTTATTTTCGTCTTGAAAATTCAAACACTTTAATTCTACCATGTTGCCAAAATCCTACGACATTCTGACATTTATAGGTCAGAGAACGACGTTCTATTAGCTTGCTCCATAAATAATTAATTAAATTCATTTAATAAAAATAAAAATTTAATTCTCGAAAATCCGATTTTCTTGGGGCGTTACACTCACCCTTTCTGATTTGGTATTTTTCATGAAAATGAACTAGTTATGAGAAAATGAATTAAATATGTTATGTGAAGTAATAAAATTAGAAAATAGGATTTTATGGATTGAGAATCCTATATAGGGTATATGCAGATTTTTGATGAGGGATTTGATCATTGATGATGAAATCTTATGAGTATGGCATTTTTTAATGATTAAATGCATTATTTGATAAAATGTAAACAATAAAAATAAATGGTTTATAAGTTTAAGAAATGATTAAAATATTTTTATAATTTTAATGATATTAGATTATGAGATTATTAAGTGATTGATAACATTTGGTTATTATTGAACGCTGGATAAATTGAATTATAAATGTTTAATATTTATCATTTATCTCATTTGATTGATTCTTATATCATTGTCATCATCCTCATGCTTATATTGTGTTGAAAGTCATCTTTGGCCGTAGTGCATAGATGGACTTGGTATGATTATGACTAGGGATTATTCGGTATAATCATGACCGTAATATTACAAATGATGTGGAAAAAGTCCTCATTGGCTCGTAGTGCATTGATGGACAGTTTTTTGTATGATTATGGCTATGGATTCTCTTCGACCAAGGGTGCAAAGATGAATTGTTTTATGGCATGATCAGGACCGTTGATGAAAACACGATTATCTTTGGCCCGTAGTGCATGGATAATTCGTGGTCGTGATACTAATGAATATCCTTGGCCTGTAGTGCAGGGATGATTCGATGATGTGGATTAATTATTGAGCTGAGTCTCAGCGATGAAATATTAATTCATGGATGTGATAATAATGAATATCTTTGGCCGTAGTGCGTGGATAATTCATGGATGTGATACTAACGAATATCCTTGGCCGTAGTGCATGGATAATTCGATGATGTGGATTATTTAAGCTGAGTCTCAGCGATAAAATATTGGTTATATAGTTTTAATTTATAGAAGATAGTAGATATCGTGCTCTACTAGACTGTTCTAAAATATAGTTGTATGTCTTTGACTTGTAGTGCAAAGATGAATTGTTAATATCTTTCGCCATAGTGCAAAGATGAATTTATTAGTATTATTATGAACAAGAATTATGATTTGGTATAACCATGATTTTTGAAATTTCAGGTGAAGATAGGTGATGAAAATTATCTTCGTCCTAGGTGCGAAGTGGAATTTAGAATCACAATTATGATTATGAGTTATTCATATGATTGTGGACAGGAATTGTTGATTGATGTTATAGGAATAAAACATTATTGCTGGACTTTTAACATAGAGAAGATAATAGATCTGATGGTCTATTTGACTCTTCTAATGGATTGCTCGTTCCGCTGCAACTATGGTTGAAAAGTTTTATCATCTACCATATGTTCTAAATCTCTGATTTATTATTGATGAAAGCTATTGATAATTTAATTATCTTTAGTCATGATATTCCTTACTGGGATAGTTGTGCTCACCATTTCTACTTCACAATTCCTTTCAGGTAATAAGAGTGTTGCCGTAAGAGTGTTGCAAGCCTTGAACGGGAATAACAGGGGAATAGAACGATGGTCTCTAGTCATGGGAGGTTCTCCCTAAACAATATAGAAAAGTGTGTTGTATTCTATACAACATTTAGTAGTTATATTTGGTGAATCAAATAGGGTGAAGTGAACCCAACTTTGGAAGGGTGTTTTTCCACTATCATACAAGATGTCTAATGACATACAACCTCGTGTTATCATAAGATGTACAATGCGCATCCACTTCTTTGAGTATATTTACTAGCACTACCTATATGATCTTGGAGTTGATTTAAAATATAATATTCACTTGGAGATAATGGAGATAGTTATAAATCAAGAGAAGACTCACCATTGGAAAGAAGATGATAGTAATCTTCTCGTTTTTCTTTGGGATCTATTGGGTCAACCAAGGATAATTATGTGGCCACATGATATCTATTATAACGTAGACGCATGGCCTCCAATGTACGAAGGTTTCCTTGAGCACTTCCCAAAGATTTTAGTTTCTAAAACAGTCTTTGACTATACTTTTATTTAAAGTACCATTGTAAGGTTGTGGTCGAGGCACCATGAGAGTTACATACATTTGTATTAAAACTCACAGTTAACTGTGGTCGTATTCTATACGACAGCTCAACTATTGTATAAATGAAGTTGTATTTAAATTTTGTACCATGTATCCGGCATGACTCGAATGGGTGATGTATACCTAATTTTGGGGCGTCACATTGCATGTAATTAATTTGTCTCATCTTGTTTAGCCACATGCACACACACACACACACACACACACACACACATATATATATATATATATATATATATATATATATATATATATATATAAAATACACGTCATATTAATTAACATGTGAAACATGTTTGCATAATAATATATATATATATATATATATATATATATATATATATATATATATAAGCATTCATATATAGAATACTATATTCTACCTGGATTGATTATGGACTTTTATTCTAGTTTGGTTCACTAGAGCCACCAAGTGAACCAAAAGGTCAAACCTTAGGGGTGAAAGAATTAATATTTAAATATAATTATTACATTAAAAAACCCGGGCTCCATTACAAACGGGTCTTCAAGCACTCTTTACTCCTTGATCTCCAATTCTTCAAAATTAATTCTAACTATTCCTATTACAAAACTATTTAAAACAAATAGAAACCTTGATCAGCAGTCAAGGGGAAGTACATAGGAGGGAGATATAATTTACATTAAAAAAATTAGAGAAGACGAGATACGCAGACCCCATTTAATAAAACTCATACATTCATGCATCCAACTAAAATAAAATCCAATCACATTGATCAATAGTCCATAATCAATCTCATTTATTATCATACACATCTACATATGCATCAATAAATAACATTCATCTCATGAATAATAAACATTCAATATATATATTGATATCATTTAATGGGCAAATTTAGTTAGTATAAAATCTAATTTTGAATCAAAATAAACTCCTTTATTTTAATCCAAATTTAAATCAAAATAAACATCCTTTAATTTTAATTTATCCAATTTTGAATAAAATAAACTATTTTATTTTAATCAAAATCTTTAATCAAAATAAACTCCTTTATTTTAATTAATTATGGAATCCAATTCCAAGTAAAAAAAACTCTTTATTTAAAGGAAACACGAATTCTCTTTCCTATTCACAAATAAACTCCTTTATTTTGAATAATATGAAATTTTATTTCATATCTAAATCAACTCCTTTTTTTAAGAAAACATGGAATCATTTTTTAATTCTAATTAGTTATCATGGAATCCAATTCCAATTCTAATTAGTTAGCATGAAATCACAATTTTAAAATTAAAATATACTTTTTATTTTAATTATAAAATTATTAAGATATTATATTATATATATAATATAACCGTATTTGCAGTTGAACACGTGACAAATAAAACCAATACTGAAGCACGTCATTATCATATATATAATATAATCTGGATGATGATCGTGCTCATAAGTATCATATAACACACACACATATATATATATATATATATATATATATATTATTCATCCATAAGCGTTTGCCATGGACAACTCTTCGACAAACAAGTTGATTCTGAATTGATGCAGACATGGAAGGTGAGATTGGTCAATTTTCTCCATGCACGCTCTGACATGGCGGCGGTCCACTTCCTTTTTGTAATTTAGGCTATTACATTCTTACCTAACTTAGAATACATGCTGTAGCTACAGTACATGGCGGCGATGTGAAGTCCCACTCGTATGGCTATATAAAGATAAGTTTACATTTATGTATACATAATGTAAAAATAAAAGATAATGATACATAATATAAAATAAAAGATAATGATAAGATAAGTGCGAATAAAAGATAAACTTATTTTTATAAATACATAATGTAAAAATAAGATAAGTTTGAATAAAAGATAAATTTATCTTTTATAATAAAATAAATTTATCTTTTATTATAAAAACAATTTTTCTTTTATAATAAAATAAATTTATCTTTTATATTTATAACGTTATAAATTTATGAAAATTTATTATAAAAGATAAATTTATTTTATTATAAAAAGAAAAATTATTTTTAATAATAAAAGATAAATTTATTTTATTATAAAAGATAAATTTATCTTTTATTCAAACTTATCTTATTTTTACATAATACGGACTTTTGGGGCGTGAGTGTGGATATTGTCTATATGAAAATATTCTTATTAAAAACCTCTTAGATTAAATATTTTTTGTCATTTTAAACGACTAAAAATCCAGCTCTATAATTAAGTTGTATTTGAATTTTTTTTACCATGTTATTCATGTACTAATACGGGTGATGTATACCATGTTTTATAAAATATTAGGGGGAGTCACAGCTGTTGGAAATATCAAAGCTTTAGGGATAAGGTATCCCCAGTTAATGAGATGTGAGACTAGAATTAGGAGGAGAGTAGACGGGTAATTTTCTTCTCAGATAATATACCCAAGTTTATTTGCATATTTTTAAATATTGCAGTTAGAATATTAATGAAATTGGAAATTTTTAGTACTTGTTAGTGTTAGTGGAAATACGATTAGCATTGATAATAATTGATGTCTAAGAGGTTATATTGACAGATGGCCTATTTCCGGGAATTGTACGAGTATGTGGAGCGACATATGTGATATGTCAATTAACCCTTGTTTTGGTGATGCTGTTTGAGAATGGCATCCGAAAACTGTTGAGATCAAAGAATGAAGCACACGAGACCGCTGAGTCACCAACGATTAATACCTAGGATAATGTGCAAACATAAAGACAATAATCCTCGTGCAATCTTGTAACAACACCCCGATCAGATGATGAATAATGGGATGATCGTGAGGTTTTAAGCAATTCATGCAACATCAGCGAGAGAGACTGCTCAGATGAAGCTAGGGAAACAATGGCAACCTAAATGGTCGGAAGTCACCGCTAAATGCGATACTTCTTTAGGAGCCGGGATTAACTCAGGTAAAGAGTTTTTGGAAAGCCACAACCATTTTTAAGGTGGAGATGCGGGTTAATAGCAGATCACCGATATTTGAAAGTCTTATCTTTGTTCAATATTAAATAGGAGATAATCTCCAAGGAGTAAAGGTTCCTTCGCCACCTTTATGTCAAATTAGGTATTACACTTGAAGAGGCGACATCGGTGGGAATCAGAAACGACTCCAACCTCGACGACTCAAGATGTCTCATGGGAGAAGTTCCAAGAGTACTTAAACGACAAGTTCTTTCCGATACGATTCGGCTCACATATTCATTGATGAGAGTAAATGCTTGGCTTACGTGCGTAGAGGACTTGAGAGTTTTATCAAGTTGGAGCAAAACAATATGACCGTGATGATTACGAATATCCTTGGTAATACGAGGCTAAATTTGTGGAGTTATCCTCGATTTGTTGTTATCCCATTTGGTCGATAAAGAGGAGCGAATGGTCCACGTTAATGTTTCTAAGAGCTTTGAAACCCGATATATGTCAATACCTTATTTTCTCACAAACTTTGTTTATATTTAGATGTCAAGTTGAATCAGGGCTCGAATGATGGTATTATTAGAAGAGATATTGAGCGATAATGAGTCAAATTTCTTATTTGTCTCAGACAACCAAAAGGTATTTAATTGCAACAATTAAGGGATAATAGGATGATGAATGATGGGATGATCGAGGCTTTAAGCAATTCATGCAACATCGGTGAGCGAGAGACTCCTTGCTCAAAATCGGTGGAAACAATGGCAACCCATGGTGATCCATCGCTAAGCGGTTCAAGGAGCTGGGGGGCTCATGGGAGTTTTTGGGAAAGCCATAACCACTTAAGGTGGAGACGTGGTTAAAGCAGATCACCAAGATATTTGATGTCTTGGGATGCTCCAAGGAGTAAAAGGTTCCCTTCGCCACCTTTATGTTGCGTGAAGAGGCGGATTCTTTGGAATGGGAATCGTAAAGCGTACCCGACGGCCGACTCAAGATGTCTTGGGAGAAGTTCCAAGAGCTGTTAAATGACAAGTTCTTTCCCGAACGTATTCGTCACATGAAGGAGGTGGAGTTTATCAAGTTGGAGCAAAACAATATGACCGTATCGCAATACGAGGCTAAATTTGTGGAGTTATCCTGATTTGCATCCCATTTGGTCGATAAAGAGGAGCGAATGACGCGAATGTTTCTAAGAGCTTTGAAACCCGATATATGTCAATACCTTATTTCTCACAAACTTTGTTTATATTTAGATGTTGTGAATAGGGCTCAGTTATTAGAGCGCGATAATGAGTCAGCACAACCAAAAGGTAACGAGCAACAACACGATAATAATCATACCGGTGGAAACGACCATCGTTACAATGATAACCATCGTGGGGGAAATTATCATGCCAAGAATGGTAACCACTTCGGTGGTAATCATGGCCAAGATAATAGGAGTGGAAATTTCAAGAAGAGAATGTTCAACAATGATGGAAAGATAGTAGCACCAACACCCGTTTTCAAGGAAGAAGAATGACCACCAATTGTATGCTTCAAATGAGGAGGGGAGGGACATATCAGTCCAAGCTGCACCATGCAGTCCAAAGCATGTTACAATTGTGGAAAAGAAGGTCACCTAGCCTGATTTTGTCATGCACCAAAGTCAAGTCCAGCTGGGACGGTGACACCAAAGGCAGATACGGACAAAACAAAGTCGGTGGTTTCAAGGAGAGCGTTTTTCTCAAAAGCGAAGCGACCCAACGAAGTTAGTACCAAGTTAGTTAATTATAAATTCTTGTGAAGTCTATACCTTATTAGATACTGATTCTACCCATTTTTTATCTTTCTTGCTTGTGCTCAACGTTTAAATTTGACTCCGGAGAAATTAGACTTTAACTTATCGGTTGAAACTCCATTAGGAGAAACCTTCATTACATATTTTATCAAAGTCTTGGATGAGAGTCACAGTTTTGAATGATATTTCTATTGTTAATAAATTTCCTGACGTATTCCTAAAGACTTCCTAGCCTACCCCTATAGCGTGAAATCAAATTTTGTATTGACCCCAGTACAAAACCCATTTCTCAAACCCTCAAATATTTCTTCACCTAGAACGAACATAACATGCGCCAAGGACGTTGGCTCGAGCTGTTGAAGATTACGACTATACCATTCAATATCATCGTCGAAGATCGAACGTGGTAGTTGACGCGTTGAGTAGAAGATCGTATGCGTTTACGAGTGCGATGTTGTTAACACAAAAACTTATTTTGTATAACTTACAAATGATGAAGATAGAGTTAAAGACTCTAGGGACCCACGTGAAGATAGCGAATATACGATTTGAACCGACTTTAAATCGATAAAGATAAAGTCTCTCAAGCTACACACCCGGAGCTGATGAATACGAGGAAGAAGGTTCAAGAGGGCGTTATTCTAGAAGCAAGACTCGATCTCAACCCTCAATTTAGTTGGCCAATTTGAAATCCTTGATCAAGTAGGAACTGTGGCCTATAGACTCGCCTTATCGCTAAGTATGTCTCATGTTCATAATGTTTTTTTTTCGTATCGATATTACGTAAATATATGGACGACCCAAACCACATTATTGAATTAGAACTAGATGAGATAGCAGAAGATTTAACGTATGATGAGATACATGTTAAAATATTGGATAAGAAGGATCATATTCGACACTCAAAGGTTATACCTCAAGAGTTAGAATTTGTCGAGGTATCCTCACCTTTTTGGCATACCAGGTACGTACGTAAATTTCGAGGGCGAAATTTCATAAGGAGGGGAGATTGTAAGATCCCATATTTTATGAAATGAAAATATTCAATTTTCTTATAATTATTATTTTATTTCGTAAATGATTAAATTGATAAAAGGTTAAAGTTAAGGGTGATATGTGAAATTTTTTGCAAAGTAAGCAAGTTGTTATAAAATATTCATTTGATCGGGGAATATTCTTTTTGTCGGAAATATCCGTACGACGACACAATCATTGGTGGACCCCACAATGAAAGTATTGTCGTAATTAGAAAACGACAGAATTATCTTTTTATAAATATAACTATGAAAGTGTTCTTTATTAAAACTGCTGAACTACCCGTAGTAAAAGTACAATAATACGGCGTGGGTTGCGTAGTAGCACACAAGATTGATTATTGATGCTTACGTAAGAAGTCACTCAGTTATACTCAATTATTGCTACAATAATTACTGCATCATATCTCTCATATTATTGATTCAATTATTGTCACATTATAAATATTTTATATTATTAAATCAATAATTGAGGCGACAAAGTTATTCATATTATTATTTGCAATATTGACAATGTCTAGAAGTTCTGTCAAGGAGAGGTTTGGTCACCTAATTGCGCGCCAATAATGAGAAATCTTTATCGGAAAGCCCCCTCTTCCCTAGGAACGACATGGTTGTTAAATATTATGAGTTATAATATTAATGATGAATAAGTTCGTGTTAATTAAAGATGAAATTGATAGTTCCATTGTGTTGGGATTATTAGTGTTAGTGGAAATCGACATTTATTTGGAATATTATTTATGTTCAAGGGATGTTATTTTTGTTTAATATTCGCTTGAAATAATATTTTCTTCCATACTCTGTAGTATGTAAGTAATACTATTTCGTTTCAGATTTTGTATTCTATACTCATTTTGTTGAAGTTTTGGCTTCCCTACTCCATGAAATTCGTAGAATATCCTTGATATTTGTTCTTCATCCAGTATCTTTTTATGGAAATATTATTCTGAGCTTTGTTGATAATTATTGATCTTTTCATGACGGAATACTATTCATGAGTTACTATTCACCCGGTTACTATTCACTCAAATATTATTTACTCAGGTGTTCGGGGCACTTTTCATACCGGAGTACTATTCACGAGTTACTATTCACCCAATTACTATTCACCCAAATATTATTCACTCGGGTATTTGGGGTACTTTTCATGTCAAGGTACTACTCACGAGGTACTATTCCCAAAATACTATTCACGGGGTACTATTTACCTGAAAAATAATTTATTTTATGTCCAAATTATTTGTGGTACAAGAATATTATTCTTGAATTTTACACCACAAAGCAGTATCATGTTGACAATTTGAACGTTATTGAATTCTAAATAAATTAAATTATAAATCTTTAAAATTTATCCTTGAACTTGTTTTTATTAATTGTTATGTCATGGTCAACATCCTCATGCTTATATTGTGATGAAAGTCATCTTTGGCTTACGTGCATAGATGGACTTGGTATGATTATGACCATGGATTATTCGGTATAATCATGACCGTAATGTAACAAATGATGTGGTAAAAGTCCTCATTGGCCTGTAGTTCATTGATGGACAGTTGTTGGTATGATTATTGTAACGCCTCAAAATCCGGTCTATTTTCACATCCAGATTCCGTACGTCACTATCCCATCTTCTTCCAAACATACATCATTATATAGCTAACTATAACGACATACATCCTCAAATCCCAGGTTCTATAACCATAAAACCTCTTTCATATCAAATAATGATAATTACATTATTCTTTACATCTTGTACAAGTGACTTTTATCCGCCACCAAGGATACATATTCGTACATTAAACTATTCTATAGTTTAATTCTATCATTCTATATTACAAGTATTCGCTTGATCTTCACGCTCATTCATATAATGAATGGCACATCGTCTGGATACCGATCAGCTTGATCTTTAAGGGATCCTTAAGTTCTTCTAACATCGTTTGCTGAAAATGTTTTTCATTTAAAGCAAGTGTGAGCATTCAATTGCCCAGCAAGTCATAACAGTTGAACAAACAACTTCAAGAATTTAAACCTTCTTTTCAGACTTCAATAACCGAACAAAGATTACGAAGCAGCTTGAATAATAGGAATAGTCTTGATTCCTATCATCTTAAAACATTAGTTACATGCACTTTGAAATACTTTCATTCTCTACTCTTTTTCACACATTACATCTAAGCTAGAATCAATAGCAGCAGGCCGAACAATAACGGCTTCATATATAAACAGAACATTCTTTTATTGAACAGTTCAATCATAGAACAGTTCATCTCACAGAAACACCGAAATGTTCAAATTGTGGCACAAGGCCTCATACATTCTACCACCTTGTACAAATATCACACATTCGTACATAGACAGAACTTCTCAAGTTCAACATCTGAGAAGTTTAAGAAACTAGCATCCATTTAAAATATGAATGAAGTTAGGAAACTTGCCTTTATGCATGAATCGACTTATCTTTGAATCGCCATTCAAATCCCTATATAACACATAAGGAAATAACATGTACACCAATTAGTCATATACTTAACTTACACATTGGTTTACTTAACTTTACTTCTTAGGGTTCGCGTTCTTGCAATATAAGTTTACGCGACTAACTATCATTTTCAGTTTACGGCTTCATGACATATGGAGATGTCTTACTCAAAACATTCATCATCTTTGATGATTTACATTCTTATCCTCTTCTTATAACTTTTCTAGGACTCAGCACACATCGCGTCTCTGCTAGTAGTCCATATGGTACACTGAGTGGTTTCCCACAAACAACCAACAAATAAGTTCCCATCTTATCTACACTGCTCACACAGTGAGTTAGATCGGTTGCCAGTTTTGTATATACCTTCGCTCTCTGAAGGAATTATTTAGCCCAGCTCCCATATATCAACCATTAAAGGTTACGATTGTACTACAACCTAACTTATCCGAACTATTAAACTATAATATTCGTTAAGTCAAATTCACATTCCTTATGGCTTTCTGGCAACTAAATGCCATACCTCAGGATTCATTCATCGTCGTCTAAGTCATACAATCTTTTGTATACTTAGAACGATCATTTCGCATTCATTCTATGCATTAATAGCGTCAACTATTTTACATAACCTTATTCTTATCTTTGGTTCAGCTTCTTAATCTATCACAGATTTAATCATTGGTCTCCATTACCTTACGGTCAAACCATACACGGGGTGTAGGTTTTACCCGTTTAATATTTGCGTACACTCAACCTTCACGTTGGTTAAAGTGTTCAGCGCTTACATTTATTCTAGCATTCTCATCCGACTCACAATCGTCTTTCACTAATCTTCTCACCGTTCGCTACGGCTTTCTTGATAATTCATATTTTACTTACTACCTTCGTCAACATCTAAGTCATACAACCAGGGTATACTTAGAACGTTCGTCCAATGTGAATACGATTCACGAGGATCATTTACGTATTCAACGTTCACGTTGCTTGTCTCTTAATCTCCCATTCAACCTTTACTCAAGGTTTTAATCGCTTTTGATCATTATCCATCCCATGAACCCCATGTTCATTATAATTCCTTAATGTCAAAGCCATACGGTTCGCCGTATGCTAAGACCGATCATTCATCGCAACAACGTTGCGTTCACAGCGTCTAAACGCTTTACATTCATCTCTCAATGCCATGTCATAACATCAAAATGTTATACATCATCATCGTCAACCAATGTCTAAGGAATCACAACCATAGCAATCCCTCACGTTTTTTTATCGTGACTATGGTTCCCGGATATCAGTTCCATAACCCACATCTACATTCTTTGTCTTTTAAATCTCGTTTAATCTTTTCATTCAACCTATATTAAAGGTTTAAAACACTTGACTAAGTGTTACATTAGTTGAACATTATGTTCATATTTCTTTCTTGCACATCCCCCGAGAAATTGAGCAGTTAAAATCCCATTTCTGGGCATTGCCCTGCATTGGCGCTGCGGCACCGTGCCCTTCCTTTCCTGTCGTCTTTGCTTGGTAGCGACCTCTTCTCTCTCCTCTCTTCCGTAATTTTGGTCTTTGCGGTTGCCAAGTCCTTTGTTATCTCTCGCGCTGCGGCGCCACTCTCTAGAAGATTATGGCCGAGCTCGCGCTGTGGCACCGCTTCTAATTGTCTATCCGGCACTGCGGCACCTAGATAAAACCCTAGAAAAATTTCTAAGTCTTGCATTAAGTTTGAGACGCGTACTTTACGATCTCATAACTTCTTCGTTATAACTCGGAACGAGGTCGTTCTAAAGCCATTCTCTTCCTTATCTTACGTACTTCAATACCCCTTGGACAGAACTTCGTTCTGAATCAGTTAATATGCCATTCGATTGGCTTGATCTTCATTCTTTGTTCATTTTTACGCTTTTAACGTTCTTCGCTCGTTCGTCCGTAATTCGGTCATCCAAACTCAGAACTCGTTTGTTCTTGAGTCTACGACTCACGTTTTCTACGTTCTCTTACTTTCTTATGAAACCCTACACTCTCGGGTTCATTTACTAACTTTCTGATTCTCGCTTGTCTTTTACAAAAATTTCGTCATAACTTCGTTATAGCTCAATTTTAATCAATTCTTCATGAACATTTCTAACATTCCTAACCAAGAAATAAGCAACTAACTTATACACGATGGTTTTAAACTTGTCCATCAACAACAATTATACTACGATGGTTTTAAATTTGTCCATCAACAACGTTCTTCGTGTTCTTCGCGTGTTCTTCGTGTTCTTCGTTCGTTCTTCATTTTAATCAATATTTTGGATTATGATTCTATTTTTTTTCTTGGAATTTGATGTTACAGAACATCATTCCTTACTTATTACACCTACTCGTTCATAAGATTCATTCGGATCGCTCAAAATCCTTACGAATCTTGTACTTCCTTAAGAAATTTATAAACTAAATTCCTAATTCTTATTCCTTCATTTTCTTATGATTTCAACCATATGAAATCATTCTTAACTTCCTCTACTACTTATCTTCACTAAGTTATGTTTTTGAACATATTAAACTTAAAGAAATTTAGAAGAAACTAGGGTTCGGATTACCGTTCTTCATTAATCTTCTTCCGTCGGACAAAGCGTGCAATCAAGCTAGATTTTCCTCTTCCTTCTCTTCTCCAATCTGAAGTCTCTCTCTCTCTCTCTCAAAGTTGGTTGAGATTTTCTAACCAAACAAATGAGCTTAAGGCTTGTTTATATAAAAAACCAAAGCTAAGGGCAAATTAGTTATTTCACCCCCACCTCCTTACTATTCATTGCTTAGCCAGCAAGTTTACTTGCTGGCCAAGTGGCTCCCCACCTCCTTAGCTAGCTTCCCTTGGAAGCTTTGTGCTTCCGAAATTTGGAATTCGTCCGACAATTCGAAAACTGAAATTCTCGGAATCCAAATATTTTTTGATATTTCGTCTTTCCTTTACTGATTAAATTTTACGAAATCTTCGAATCTCCGAAAAACTGAAAAACACTTTTCCACGTTAAGCATTTTCCTTCACGTTTTCCCCTAACATAGCTAAACGAGTGAAAGTACTGCCAGTGATTTTTTTAAATCATTTTTATTTAAATCTAATTTTTGCGCGTTTTTGAGAAAAACTTATCGGCTTAATTAACTTTTCACGATATATTATCATCAAATCTTTCGATTTTAATGTCATTTCGACATCTACCAACTCTCGGAAAAGCTTAGGTTATTCAAACCCAACCCTTAGGTATCGTCCGAATTGAATAGTGCCTATTTCATCTTTTTCCCGGAAATATTTTGTTCTGGAAAAATTTTCTTTTAAATCTTGAAAATTCTTACTCATTCGGTCTAGCTCGTGGCGAGAATCCTCCCAGATTAATAATCATTCTAGGTTATAGAATGATTAATAAACACATAGCACATAATAGTATTAATAAAAATTCATTTTATTAATAACTAATTCTTTAAACTTAAATTCTGGACAATCCGATTTTTTGGGTTGTCACAATTATGACCAGGGATTATTCGGTATAAACATGACCATTGATGATTACATGAATATCCTTGGCCGTGATGCTTTTGAGGATGATTCGATTTTATTTATTAAAAAATTTGAGTCTCAAATGATAAAGTTGATGAAAAACTTTTTATATCATAGAAGATAGTAGATTTTATGCTCTACTTGACTCTTCTAATGGATTACTTATTCCGTTGCAGTTGTTGATCTAAAACTGGTTGTCTATTATATTCTATCAGTTGTTATACTGTTGAAAGCTAAGGATAATTTATCTGCATTATCTTAGTCATAATATTTCTTACTGGGCTAGTTGAGCTCACCCTTTATTTCATTGTTTTCTTCAGGAAAAGAGAATATAGCTGGGACGAGTCGGGGAATGGATTGACGGTCCAGATGGTTGTTTTAGTAGTCGTCACTATTCTATAAAATAGTGTGACAATAAATATAATGAGGACTCCATTGAGTGTGGATATTGTCTAGATGACAATATTCTTATTAAAAACTCTTAGATTATGTTTTGTCGTATTTTACACGACTGTTGTATAATTAAGTTGTATTTGAATTTTGTACCATGTATTTGGCGACTCAAGATGGGTGATGTATACCTATTTTGGGGGCGTCACACACACACACTATATATATATATATATATATTTATATATATATATCCTCCCGATTCCTAATTCCTAAACATGCTTCAGTAAGTAATCATATATCATATATATAGTAACGTTGTCTGATTCATGTATGAGGAGAGGATATACGTGAATCACATTTTTTTATAAAATTTTATACAACAAAATTATGACCAATTAAATTGTTCTAAACACATATCAATATATGTATCAAATTAAAATAATTAATAATTTGCATAAAGGTTTGGCTCTGATACCACTGTTAGGTTTGTAATATTCATGAATGTAATCAAATTACACAAAATAAGCGGAAGCGTGAAAAAATAGAGTTTAAAAATTTTACAAACAATATACCCAGATCATCCTTTATGCACAATTATTAATTAAACGAATAGATAAAGAACAAGAATCATACCCTTGAAGATTCGAGCTTCCTCAGATACAAGTTCACCTCCAATCTTTTTCGCGTTCAAATTGAATCCCCCGGGTTTGGTTCATTCCTTTGATCAATGTTAGCCACCCAAGCATTTGGCCTCTAGAGGTGATCCACCAAGGAAGAAGAAAGATTCAAGAAGATGGGTGTTTGGCAAAACCCTAGCTTTTCTATCTCCCATAGAAATAGGTGTACTCTCCCAACTATTATAATTACGTCTGTTGTGAAAAAGTCAACAACTCACAACACCCATAATAAGACTCCTCTTATTTATAGATGTGGGCAACCCTCCTTAACAATTAAGGAATTGTGTTTTATTTTAATTAATTAAATTCTTCTAATTAATTAGGCTCCCAATCTTATTAGGAATAATTAAATAAACTCTTTTAATTAATTAGCCTCCTAATCTTATTAGGATATATGAGAGTACTTTTATTAATTAATTCCCAAACTCCTTTAGGAATTAAATAATAATAATAGTAATAATAATACTAAGACTCCTCTTATTAATTTATATTTAATATTTCCAAAATATTAAATAATAAATATTAAGCTATTTAATTTATTTTATCACCATAGATTAAATTAAATATACTTAACTTATTATTACGATTATGCCATTAACTTCTTAAATAATTATTCTTCCTTTTATGTTGTGACCCTTTAGGTTCTCCATATTAAACCGGTTGTGAATAAATCAATTAGAATAATTCTAATCTTATTTAAATAAATAAATTAAACTATTAATTTATTTTAATAAATAATATTTATTCTACAATAGGGATAAGCATCCCTAGCGATTAACGACTTTCCAGATAATATAGATTTCAACATTAATCATAAAAGAATCTTTGAGTAAATAGTTATCATACAATTCAATCATTCCACCATACAATGTCTCAATTAAATAATATAAGACATGGAATTACTGTCAAGTCTTATTTTATTTAATTATATGTATTTCGACTCTTAAATGCACAACTCCAAATAATACAAATTAGAAACTCCTTTCTAATTTCATTCTGCCTTGGTCAAGGACTACTGGGTTGTCATTTATCGAATCACGTATGGCATTTCTCTTCTTTTACTAGAAGCGGTAGATTCTTTATTGATCATACATTATATCTATGTATAACTTATTATACACAAGAATACCCTTTGATATACCCTAAGGGTCTTAAGGAATAAGTAAAAGTATAATTTATTATACACAAGATACTATGATGATCTCAAGTCCAAGGATCACTTGTACTACTATCACTACAGGAATTCCTATTGACATGTAAGTAAAACTCCATTAGGTATTCCTTAACGAGCCATGTTAAGTGAACTTATTCTCTAATAAGCACCTATATACTTGCTTTAGTGTCTTCACACAAATGATCATGAGATTAATTATCCTCATCCGATGAGCAAACAACGTATTTACCAATCTATCCGAATTCACTAATCCCCAATTTAGTAATCCAACGATTGGGAACTATTTTAGTTTTAAGCTTTCTAAGAATTTAGATCTCATTAGAATGATCATCATCATTATTCTAAAAGAATTGCTTGAAACTATGGGTTTATCACATATTATAAAACAACATCATGTAGATAATTAAAAGCCTTTAGTAAATTAATACTTTTTATTAATAAATGAATAAGATTGTTACGAAGTATATGCATTATCATCAAACATGATTGGCTTGTGTGCATACTACTTTCAAGTCAGACCAGTAATGAACTGTTAACAACATAGTTTAGAGAATGTTAACTTAACATATTTTAATGATTATTGAAGGACCTGAAACATGTTATAAAACATAATAACATATGGTAATCACAACGTTGAAACTAAAAGTTACGAATTAATAAGTTGTGAGAGTTTGAAATGTGATGTCATTAGAATTTGAGTTGTTTTGCAATCACCATGTTGTGTACTATAATACAATTGAGAGTTAGATTCATGGTAGATGAATGGCTAAGATAATCAGATCTTAAGATAAAAAATTATAGACTTGACTAAAATGAATAGTAAACTAATGAAGTTAGTTTTAATATAACTAATGGGTATTGTGATCTTAATGATATATGTAGGGTATTTGGTGAACGTTTGTATTAATTGTGTAGCTTACACATGAGGCAAGATTCCTAACTTCATTCTCTTTATAATGAATGCAAGTTTCCTAGACCTTATGTAAGACCCCGAATTTTATGAAATAAAAGTATTCAATTTTCTTATAATTGCTATTCTATTTAATAAATGGTTAAATTGATAAAGGGTTAAAATTAAGGGTGATATGTGAAAATTTTGCAAAGTAAGCAAGTTGGTATAAAATATTCGTTGAGTCGGGGAATATTCGTTTGGTTGGGGAATATTCTTTTTGTCATGGAATATTCGTACGACGACACCATCATTGGTGAACTCCACAACGGAATAACTGTCGTAGTTAGAAAACGACAAAATTATCTTTTTATAAAAATAACGGCAAAAGTTTTACCGTTAAACTGTTGAAATACCCGGTGGTAATAGAACAGTAATACGATGTCTGGCGTGGTTTCATAGTAGCACACTGTATTGATTATTGATGCTTACGTAAGAAGCCACTCAGTTTATTCAAATTATTGCTATAGTAGTTGCTGCATAATATCTCTCATATTATTGATTCAATTATTGTCACAATATCATTTGCATAATATTTATTATTAGTAAATCAATAATTGAGACGACAAAGTTATTCATATTATTATTTGCAATATTGACGATGTCTAGAAAGTTCTGTCGAGGAGAGGTTTGGTCACCTAATTGCGCGCCAATAGGGAGAAATCCTTATCGGAAAGCCCCCTCTTTCCTGGGAATGATCTGGTCGTTAAATATTGTGAGTTATAATATTAATGATGAATAATTGTTATTAGATTAAATATGTGTTTTATTAAAGATAAGTGATTTGTGGTAAATATTTATTCAATTTTTGATATAAATAGAGAGGTTTGTTATGAGGTGTTTGTTATAAGTTTGGCTTATTATTCCATAAGGAGATGTGCTAATTTTTTAGACCGTTGGTTGAATTTATAATAGTAAATCAATATGGATCGTTGGTTGAAGATATAATAGTAAATCAATATGGAATGCTGGTGCAAAGTTATAATAGTAAATCAATATGGATCGCTGGTTTAAAGTTTTAATAGTAAATCAGTATAGACCGTTACTTTATGTATTAATAGAAAATCAATATGTCTTCATCCGTTTAAAAAGTAAATTAATGCAGGGCCGTTCATGAATTAGTTACTATTAGGTCTTTTTCCTATAAATAAAGCTCATTCCTTCATTATTTCTTACGAATTCACTGAAACTCTAGAGAGAGTAACCATAGAGAGCAAGAAGAAGATTATTTTGCTACTACCCTACTTCAGTATTCAATCTTCTATTAAGGTAACGGGTGTTATTTATTTCATATTCACTTAGGATATTATTTTTCGTATTCGTAAGGAATATTATCTTCATTCAATATTCGTAAGGGATATTAATTATTGTATTCATGAAGAGAGTTATTTTCTTTCAATACTCGTAAGGGTTATTAATTCTTTCATATTCATGAAGAGAGTTATTTTCTTTCAATACTCGTAAGGGGTGTTATTTATTTCATAATCGCTTACGATATTATTTTTCATATTCGTAAGGAATATTATCTTCGTTCAATATTCGTAAGGGATATTATTTGTTGTATTAAATAAGGGTATTATTTATTTATTTATTCATAAAGAGTTATTTTCTTTCAATACTAAGTAATGGTTGTTATTCCATTCTTTATTATTACATTGGAATAACCTATCTACGCGGACTACCGCATGCATGGTGAAATCTTTTGTTATTACATTCTTTATTATTCTGTTGGAATAACCTGTCTACGCGGACTAGCGCATGCATGGTGAAATCTTTTTTTATTTCATTCTTTATTATTCTGTGGGAATAACTTGTCTACATGGACTACCGCATACCTGGTGAATAACCCTTCGTATTCAATTGTTATTAAATTATGGAAATGATATGTCCACGCGGACTACCGCATGACAGGTAAAAATCCATTTGCAGTTTCGTACATTATTTCTATTCATATTTTTAAATCTAAACTTACTATGGAAAGTATTCCTTCTATAATTCCTAAAATTAGTGGAATATCCTTGAGTTTTGCGCTTCATCTAGTATCTTTTCATTGGAATATTGATCTGAACTTTCTTATTGAATATCAATATTTTCACCCGGGGTATTATTCACGGGTTACTATTCACTTGAATATTATTCACCCGAGGATTTAGGGTACTTTTCATATCAAGTTACTATTCACAGGTTACTATTCACTCAAGTACTATTCACTCGGGTATTAATCACTCGGGTATTCGGGGCATTTTTCATGCCGGGGTACTATTCACGGGGTACTATTCCCAAAGTACAATTCACGACAAAAATTGATTTCTTTTCTATCCAAGATTATTTTTGATACATGAATATTATTCTTGAATTTTACTCCACAAAGCAGTATCATGTTGATAATTTGGATATTTTTAAACTCTGGATAAATTTAAAGTCTACAATAGTTATCCTTGATCTCGTTTGATTGAATTCTTATATAATTGTCATCATCCTCATGCTTATATTGTGATAAAAGTCATTTGTGGCTTACATGTGTAGATGTAATATTGAATGGTATGATTATGACCAGGGATTATTCAGTATAATCATGACCGTAATGTTACAAATGATGTGATAAAAGTCCTCATTGGCTCGTAGTGCATTGATGGACAGTTGTTGGTATGATCATGACCATTGATGATTACATGAATATCCTTGGCCCGCATCTTGCGAGGATGATTCGATGATGTGGTTTATTTATTAAGCTGAGTCTCATCGATAAAGTTGATGAAAAACTTTTAAATTATAGAAGATAGTAGATATCATGCTCTATGACTCTTCTAATGGTTTGCTTGTTCATGTAGAGTTAAACTTGATGTTTATTATATTTTATCGGTTTAACAACTTTGAAGGCTAACGATAATTTATTATGCATTATCTTAGTCATAATATTTCTTCTTTGGGCTAGTTGAGCTCACCCTTTTGCTTTCATTGTTCTCTTTAGGAAATGAGAACGTGGCGGGACTAGTCGGGGAGCAGGTGTGACGGTCGAGATGGTGGCTATAGTAGTCCTCACTATTTTATGAAATAGTGTGATAATAAATGTAACGAGGACTTCATTTGAGTTTGAATCATCTATGAGACAATATTCATGTAAAAACTCTAAACTTCTACCACATTGTCATATTGTATAAAGGAAGTTTGTATTTGATTTATGTACCATGTATTTGGCGACTTATAATAGGTGATGTATACCTATTTTGGGGGCGTCACAGTTGGTATCAAAGCTTAGGTATATGACCCCTGACTAAGATGTGAGACTAGAACTAGTAGGGGGAGACGAGAAATTTCTTCGCTAGTATGACCTACCTAAGTTTATTTGGTATTTATTTGGTCTATCAAAGTATAGGGATAATATGTGTCATGTCAATTAACCCTTTTTTGTGGCAGTATTTGAAAATGGCATCCGAAAATGTTGAGATAAGCAATGAAGCACATGAGACCATTGAGTTACCAACGATCAATACCCAGGATAATGTTTGTCAGGATGGCAATAATCCTCAGGAAAATAACAACACCGACCAAATGATGAACGATGAGATGTTCAGAGGCTTTATGCAATTCATGTAACATCATGCGAGAAAGACTCTTGTTCAAATTGCAGGTGGAAACACTGGAAACTCTAGGATGGTCACCGCTAAACAGTTCAAGGAGCTGGGACCACCGGAGTTTTTGGGAAAGCCAGAACCACTTAAGACGAAGACGTGGATAAATCAGATCACCAAGATATTTGATGTCTTGGGATGCTCCGAGGAGCAAAAGGTTCCCTTTGCTACCTTTATGTTGCGTGAAGAAGGAGATTATTTGTGGGAATCCGTAAAATGTACCCAGCTTGCCGCACTGAAAATGTCTTGGGATAAGTTCCAAGAATTGTTCAATGACAAGTACTTTCTCGAAAGTATTCTTCACATGAAGGAGGTTGAATTCATCAAGCTAGAGCAAAACAATATGACTGTGTCACAGTACGAAGCTAAGTTTGCCGAGTTATCCCGGTTTGCATCCCACTTGGTTGATAATGAGGAGAGAATGACGCAGATGTTTCTAAGAGGTTTGAAACCTAAGATACGTCAATACCTACTTTCTCACAAACTGTGTTTGTATTCAGATGTTGTAAATAGGGCTCAGTTATTGGAGTGCGATAATGAGTCAACCCAACCAAGAGAGAGCAGCCAACAAATCGATAATACTAGTGGTAGTAGTCATCGAAGCGGTGACAACAAACGTGGAGGGAATCAACATGCCAGAAATGGTAACCACGTCGGTGGTAATCATGGCCAAGATAATAGAAGTGGAAATTTCAAGAAGAGGAAATTCAATAATGATGGAAAGACGTCAGCACCAACACCTGTTGTTAAGGAAGGAGAATGACCGTCAGTCGTATGTTACAAATGCAGAGGGGAGGGACACATCAGTCCAAACTGTATGCAGCAGTCCAAAACATGTTACAATTGTGGAAGAGAAGGTCACCTTGCCCGATTTTGTCATGCAGTAAAGTCAAGTCCAGCTGGGATGGAGGCACCAAAGGCCGTCCCAGAGAAGTCAAAGCCGGTAGTTCAAGGGAGAACATTTTTCGTGACTTCTCAAAAAGCGAGTAACCCGAACGAAGTTAGCATGGGTTAGTTAATTATAAATTCTAGCGAAGTATATACCTTACTAGATACCGATTCTACCTATTCTTTTATTTCTCTTACCTGCGCTCAATGTTTAAATTTGACTCCAGAGAAATTAGACTTTGACTTATCTGTTGAAACTCCGTTGGGAGAAACCTTCATTACATCAACTGTTTATAAGTCTTGTTTGATTCAAATCGGTACCCTCACATTAACTATCGATCTTATTTCCTTAAAAATACATGCATTCAATGTGATTTTAGGGATTGATTGGTTAACTACTCATCATGCTAAAATTGATTGTTTTCGTAAGGTTGTTAGCTTTCATATTCCTAACCAACCTATTATGTGAATTCAAGCAACCAAACCACTAAAGTCAATCACTGTCATATCAAGCCATAAAGCTATTCATTTATTGAAAAACGGATGTCAAGCTTTCTTAGCCTATGTCACAGATTTAAACAAAAATACGTCAGATTTGAATGATATTTCTATTGTTAATAAATTTCTTGATGTATTTCCCGAAGAACTTCCTAGCCTACCCCCAGAGCGTGAAATCAAATTTTGTATCAACCTTGAACTCGGTACAAAACCCTCAAATATTTCTTCAACTAAAACGAACGTAACATGTGCCAAGGACGTTGGCTCAAGCTATTGAAGATTAAGATAATACCATTCAATATCATCCTAGAAAAGCGAACGTGGTAGCTGATGCATTGAGTGGAAGATCATATGCATTTACGAGTGCGATATTGTTAAAACCAAGACCCATTTCGTATGATTTACAAAAGATGGAGATAGAGTTAAAGACTCCAACAACCAACATGAAGATAATGAATATACGATTAGAATCGACTTTAATCAATAAAGTTAAAGCCGCTCAAGCTACAAACTCCGAGCTGATGAATGTGAAGAAGAAGGTCAAGAAGGCATTATTCTAGAATCAATTGTCAATGAAGTGAGGAAAGCTCAAACCCTCGATTTATTGGTCCATTTAAAATCCTCGATTGAGTAGGAACTGTGGCCTATTGATTCGCTTTACCGCCAAGTATGTCGCGTGTTCATAACGTTTTTAACATATCGATGTTACGTAAATATGTTGATGACCCGGGCCACATCATTAAATTAGAACCGAGCGAGATAGCAGAAGATTTATACGAATGAGGAGGTACCTGTCAAGATCTTGGATAAGAAGGAGCATATTCTACGATCAAAGGTTACACCTCAAGTCAAAGTTTTGTGGAGAAACCACGATGTTGAGAAAATGACATGGGAGTTAGAATCTGAAATGAAATTAAGGTATCCTCACCTCTTTGACATACTAGGTACGTACTTAAATTTCAAGGGCAAAATTTCATAAGGATGGGAGATTGTAAGACCCCGAATTTTATGAAATGAAAGTATTCAATTTTCTTATAATTATTATTCTATTTAATAAATGGTAAAATTGATAAAGGGTTAAAGTTAAGGGTGATATGTGAAAATTTTGCAAAGTAAGCAAATTGATATAAAATATTCGTTGTGTCGGGGAATATTCATTTGGTCAGGGAATATTCTTTTTGTCAGGGAATATCTGTACGATGACACCATCATTGGGGAACCCCACAACGGAATAACTGTCGTAACTGTCGGAGTTAGAAAATGACATAATTATCTTTTTAGAAAAATAACGGCAAAAGTTTTACCGTGAAACTGTTGAAATTGTGACACCCCTAAATCCAGGTACTTCATTCCCATAGGATTTAGTGCTCACTATCAAAATAATTACATCTAACTACCCATAATAAAGGATAAAAACATCAATTAATTTTAAACAATAATCCTCCCCATTAAATGGTTACATCATCTCATAAACAATCCCGGGTAATCTAACCTTAACTTATTACATAAGTTTGCAAAAAAATATCATAAAAGAGAATAAGTCTTATAACATAATGTATTTAAATAAATTTAAATTATTCTTCAACACTTGGACATCTTGCCCTTTCCTTTGCTAGTAGATGGCTCATCAGCTCTTTCAACTTTAGCTGCAGTGTTAATTGCAAGAGTGAGCAAACAATTGCTCATTAATATAAAGAGTAATAATAATAACAACATGAGAATGAACAATAATGAACTTGTTCTACGAATCAAAAATAGAAAATAAGTTCGAACTTTAATATATGAGGTTCTTAAGACCACGAACTATGTCTCCGGTGATAAGGTATTACTACCCCAGCCTTAACAGTCATTTAGACTATACCTACCCTGCTTAACGTACTCAGGGGGATCAACCCTTTGTACCATATATTGTGCACAAACATCTAAATGTTACACGTACAAAATCCCCTATGTTAGGGTTGTTCGTCTCAATTTAAATTTAGAATTTCCGAACTAAAAAAAGTTTAGCTAGGAACTACCTTATCAGTGGTTCTAGAATTTTAGAACACTATTCATAATAGACTAGTTCAATCAATAAGAGTTTTCTTACTACTTGGAGGTTTAATACAACAATATAGAATTGAACAAGGTTATTAAGGTTAAAGATATAATAACAACAATATATAATTCAGTAAACACAATATACATGCAAAGTGCTATATTCAAAAGAGTTAGAATAATCTCCTTTGAATCGATGTATTAGAACAATATATGCTTCAAATAATATTAAGAAAAGTGAACTTGCTCGATGTAATAAATTAGGTTACAAGAGCTTGTACAATCATACACAAGATAGAATCAATAGGCTTGCTCAACTGTAATATAGGATTTGTATAATGAGACTTTAGAACTAGAAAGCTTGCTTGATAATAACCAAATAACAAAATTATGGAACTTGCATTCATTATAAAGAGAATGAAGTTAGAGAACTTTCCTTGTATGTAAGCTACACAAGTATAATAATATTCGCCAATTACCCTACATATATCATTGAAATTGCAACAATAATTAGTTACATTAACATCCATTTCATTAGTTTAATTTTCATTTTAATCAAGTCTATAATCCTTAACTTAGGACTTGATTATCCTACTTACTCACGTAACACGAAACTGAATTCTCAATTATATCATAGTATACGACATGGTGATTGTAAAACAACTCCAATTCACATGACATCCCATTACAAACTTTCACAACTTACTAATTCATAATCTATAGTTTTGGCATTGTGATTACAATACATTACTACGTCTTGTAACATGTTTTAGGTCCTTTACAAATCGCTAAAATATGTTAAGTTAACAATTTCCAAGATATATTGTTAACAACTCATCACTAGGTCTAACTGACTACTGGCGCGGCCGTGCCATGGTTAGCTTAGAGTCCGGCGCTCCCGCGCTCGGCACCAGAAATTGTTTTGCAGAGACTCGAACACAGTATCTGTTTAAGGCCAAAAATCCCAATTCCACAAAAATTAATGAAACCTAACCACTAAACTTTGTAATAACATCACTAAACATGCTATTCACCATTCTATATAAAAAAACATTACATATACACAATTTTGAAGAATCAAAACCATAATTTTCCAAATTTCTTTATTTTTTACCCTTTTAGCGAATTTGATCGCCACGAATTCGTTACTTACCCGATTAACACGATTTAAACTACGCCGCTTTCATTTCTTAACATAATAACACAATCCAATATCAGATTGCAGATTATAGCAAGTATTGATCATAAAATTTTGTACTTTCTAAGCCATATCATGCAAACTTATCACTATTATTTTACTTTTCCTACAAACCAATTCTCACGAATTTGACAAACAAGTAACAATCATATCTGATGATTAACAGAGATTTTGCAAAACTATATGCACATAATATACCACAATTCACGTGATTCCAAATCATAATATATATATATACTACCAAAACTAAAAGTTACAATAGGAATAGTTTATACCTTATTCCCTTGATTGTATGATGAAAAAGATGGTGACCCTTTCCTTCCTCTTGACATAATCACAGAGATTGACTCTCTTCCTCACCAAGCTCTCCCTCTTTTTAAACTCTCTGTGTTTATTCTTCTCACCCAACTCTCTGCTCTTAAGCCTTAGGAGAAATAAGAAGCGAAGTAAGAAATAACCCAATTGATAATCATGGTCATCAGTTAAAAAACCCAATGGACGTCCGTTAGAATAAGCCAAAGGCCAGAAGGCCTAGTTTGGGGACCACCTATTCCCCCAAACTAGATTATTTTTATATTATTTATATTATATGATTTCATGTGTCACACCTTTAAATTAATTTAATTAACTCACACTTATAATTATAATTCCTATTGTAATATACTTAATAAATCCATACATATCTAATGTCGACGTCGAGATTTTTAGTTGTCCCTTTCCGTTACTTGTTCTTTGGTGTTCTCATTTCAGGTGAGATTTGTTTGAAAAAACAAGTGAAAAAGGTCCGACATGTATAATATCGACGATGAATGGACTGAAGAGTCGCCATTTGGTTTTTTAAATGGTTATACCAACACAACCGAGAAAAGGTTTGCACATTGACCTAGTGATGTGACACTGCTAAACGGATCGGTGAAACCGAGATTCATTAGGGTCCGGGGACTTGGTTATGCGGAGGGAAGGTGTTAGGCACCCCCCGACATCCGTGTTACCACGGTGACCGCCTCTTTTCAAGAAACTATTATCTGAATGTGTGTGTGTGAGTCAATGTGCTATTATTTGGAAGTAGTGCGAGGCCTCGTTCGCACCTATATACACATGGCTTGAATTTATTTGAAAATTCAGTTTTAACAAGATATAGCAATGATGTTTTCTAAAAAGGATTTTCAAACCCTGATGCTCAATAGTAATTGAGACCTTTTATACTTCCATTTTAATAAGTGTTCGGCTTGATTGATTTTATTTTACGGATGTGAGGCATCCGTACGAAAATAATATATAAAAAAATGCCGACTTCCTCGTTGATATGGAAACCATCTGAGGAGATTCAGACACCGCAGAATAATTTACAAGTTGCTTACAGCTGAAAATGTCCATCACGAGAACCGAATCTAGATCCAATAGGCTGAATTTGTGATCACATGATTCCTAGGCGCACATGATACCGCAATTTGTATGAAAGCAGTAAGCAGGTATATATATACAAACATGATCACCAACCACGAAGCACCTCCATGGGGGATCAGAAATGTAAATAAAGCTATAAAAGCTATCAACCGCCATGGAGGAAACTCTAGGCGGGATAAAATGTAAATAAAGCTGTAAAGCTATCAACCACCACGGAGGAAACTCCAGGCGGGAAAAAAATGTAAATAAAGCTATACAAAATAATCAACTGTCACGAAGTGAACTCTAGGCAGGACGAAAAGTAAAGAAATCTGCAAAAGCGATCAACCACCACGAAGTAACTCCATGTGGGATGAAATATATATATATAGATATATATAAAAGCGAATAAACGCACCGGATGTAAAATCCAGGCTCATCGAATGAGTTCAAAAAGCATTCATATATATATAAGTTCATATATATATATATATATATATATATATATATATATATATATATATATAAAAAGCAAATAAACGCTACTGGATGTAAAATCCAGAGCTCATCGAACAAAAGTCCTACACATAGTTAATGTATATATATATATATATATATATATATATATATATATATATATATATATATATATATATATATATATATATATTAAAGCAGTAAACTCTCCAGACCGAAGTCTAAGCTCATCGAACAAAGTTCGACACACAGTTAATATGTATAAATGTAGATATATATATATAAGCAAATAAACGCTCTAGACCGAAGTCTAGGCTCAATCGAGGCATAACTCGATAATGTTAGTCCATATATATATATATAAATATACAAACTGAAATGAAACCACGGACCGAATTCCGGGCAAACACATGCAACACGACTCTCAACGTGAAGAAGGGTGTGTGCAAAGATGAAGAGAAAGGCTTTAAACTGTGTGAGAAGGCTTACAGTTGACTGCCAAAGAAGACTTCTATATCTTTAAAGTGGGTAAACACTGGCTTTTGTAGGTGCAAAAGTAGCTATATATAAGCTCACATGTGTTTAAAATGAGAAATCACTCAGTATGGGGTGAGTACAGAGCAAATTGGGCAGGGCTTCCTCGTCGTTTTCTCTTTCAAAATGGCCACCCCAAGCCCTCTATTTATCCTGCGGCAGGGTCACAGGTGTACCAGAGGCTACCCGGGTTGCCCCGGGTTTCTTGGGTTGGGTCGTCTCGTAGTACGTGCACTCGGGCATTGTAATGTCCGCTCAAACTTTCAGAAGTGCAATCGGGGCATCCGATTGAGGTATACAGGACCTATTTCAGACCGCCATTGTCGAGAGTTGTACAATGGCATGGGATTAGAGTTTGTACGAAGTCATTGAAGATGAGACGATGCCCTCCGGTCTTCAAGCTTCAAATTCTATCCGTTACCCCGCACAATAGTCACTCGGGATTGGTTTTCCTTGATTCTTGTGGGATATTATTGTGTAGAGATGTGTATGAAATGTTGAGACGACATGACGTGGCATCGTGTTGGCGAGACGACGATGTTGTCCCTCATCGGTGTTATCGTCGGTTTGGGCTGATAAAGTAAACGTTTCTCAGGGCTTCATTGAGATTGGACTCCTGCCATTGTTGAAGGTCCTCAGTGTCATCTTTGAGGTGTGCCTGTGGCGACCCCAAATCCAGGTACTTGAAACCCGAACTCGGTTCTCCACGATACCATTTCTTTAAGCTGAATAATACTAAATAATAATACATTCGAACTTAATTTACATACATCAAAGTTTAGTTCCCCAAGGTACGTGACCTTCAAATACATTCCTTACAATATCTGACAATAGATTCCATTGTCTTACTAACTATAACCATTAACTCATACTAAATCTCATTCAATAGCTTTTCTTTTCCTTGTTCGTGCTCTGAGCCTTCAGTCGATCGTCACGAATCGAAAAAACATTTAGTTTAAGCAAGGATGAGCATTTGAGTGCCCAGAAAGTAATAACAATTATATATATAAGCTGAAAGAATATAAGTATTCTCTTTACATAACACTTCTACAACGAATCAAAAGTTGTGAAGTAATCTATACTGATAAAAGATTCACATAACAACTCTCTTTCAATTTCTTGAAATTAGGCTCCACCCATGAATAGGGTTTAAGAAACATACTATGAACATTGTTTTTCATTTTCGAAAAGGTTTAGCGAAAATTCATCCGCAAAACCTTCATAACTTACGAGACGCGGAGGGTGATCACCCGATTGTACCTGTATTTGATCAATACTACATAACTTGAACGAAATTCATCGCTCACCACCCTTTCCGCCAAAAGCGCAAAAAATTTTCCCATTATCGGGATGTTCATACATGCCCAGTTCCAAACCCAAGATTTTTAATCTTGCTCAACAATAATATGTAATTCAACATATATGTATACGGGTAATTGACAAAGGTATATCAACATGTGAATAAATGCCATGATTATCCAAGTGGGGACACTTGTATAACCATTTAGAAATCAATGAATGTAATATATATCCGAGCTAACATGTTGATAATCAAAGCGTATATAATCTGTCACAGAATAGAAAAGAATTCAAACTTCTTACTCATGTTCATTGCATAAAGGAAATGCAAAGGTAGGATACTTTTTGATTTCTTTGATTACAAATCTCAACTTAGGTTTTATCTCTTTATCACAACCTATCAATAATTAGATCATTCGCTCGATTAGAACAATATATCATAACACATAGTAATCGCTCTATTACAATCAAGACATAGTCTAATCACGTCATCACATAATCGCAGTGATCATACTTTCTATTCTATACTTTTATACATTTTTCAAATATCTCACCCATGCTCTTACTGTAAGTCTTTTCTTTCTATTATAGGGTTTGACATATTGTTTACGTCATGCATACGACTTTTTCGAGTAAATAAATCTTGAGTCTAAGACTCTTATTCTATACCTCAACATCTCAAATATCGGACATTTTACTTTTAATCATTTTCAAATTTTTCGAAATTGAAAAATTTAAAATAATTCAAATCATCACTCAAGGGCTTATAGTGATATAACCTATTACTATGGGTGCTCTTCATCAAATCGTGGACTTCATAATCTGTTCTCAAGTCACTAGTTTGGCCACTTATAACTTTCAAACATCTAATCATAATTAAATGATTTAAACATCAAACAATTCTATTATCATTAATAATTAATTAATATTAAATTATTAATGAAACCATTGCCAAAATATAAAAGTTATTTATAATAACTCAAACTATTTTTAAACATTTATATTACCCTTAAATGATTTTTAAAACAATTAAAATCATTTTTAAATAATCACCATTAATATATAAATATTAATGTACTATTCATCCAAATATTAAAAGTCATTAATTATAACTTAAAATATTTTTAAATCCTTAATATCCTCTTTAAATGATTTTTAAATAAATAAAACCATTTTTAAACTATTTATTTAATATAAATATTAAATAAACTTAATATCACAAATCATTAACTAAATATCATTAATATATAATTATTAATGAAATTATCTTCTAAATATTAAAAGTTATATTTTATAACTCAAAATATCTATAAATACTTTATTTTCATTTAAAATGATTTTTAAAATATTAAAATCATTTTAAAACTAATTATTTAATATAATCAATAAATAACTTTAATATCATTAATATATAATTAATTAATGAAATTCATCACAAAATATTAAAAGTCATCACAAATAACTTAAAATATTTTCTTATACCATAATATAATTTTTCATGATTTTTCATGAATTAAAACTATTTTTAAATCATTTATTTAATATTATAATTAAATAAATAAATACCTTTATATTTCAAAAATATTAAATATTTATGAAATATACTCAAAATAATTAAAAACTATTTTTCGGACTTTAAAATAATTTTTCATAATTTATTTGGTATTTTTAATAATTAAAAGCTAATTTTTCTAATTTTTAAATTAATTTCCTAAAAATCGAAATTAAAATAATTAAAATCTATCATAAAGGCCCCTATAGTGACGTAACTGTCGCTATAGGTGTTCTTGAGCCTACCCAGAGATCTTCATAAGGCGTAACCGAGGTGGGCTACTTTGACCGTGAATAACTCTCTCATCTTAACGAATTTGGACAATCTATAAATTGGGTCTTGTAGAGGAAATACAAGACTACAAGATCCAATAATCATAACCTCTAAACAAACATCGATCTGGATAAATCACCATCAAAGTAGCTACAAAAGTCGTTTTCTTCACGAAGAAAATGCTCGAGGTGCCTACTTTGGACCTCTATAACTTGATGATCGTAAACGTTTGTGATCTATCAATTCCAATTGTAGAGAAATATGTAGGAATACAACTCTAACACTTAACATCATCATAAAAACAAGAAATCAAGCATCTAAAGTATGGTCAAACCTTGTCATAAAAATTAACACTTAGAAAATTCGGGTCGCCTGAATTTTTACAGTCAATCAATGCCACGAACCCACTTTGACCTTAAATAACTCTTAATCCGTAATATATATGGACCTGATTATTTTTGAGGTTAAATACCACATAACAAGCTACACATATCAACCTTTAGAACACAAAACGCATTAAAGATGACCGAGATATAAGGCTCGACATTTGCCAAAAAATATTTACGGACACTTAGAATATTTTCTGGGTTTGAAAAAAATGGGTCAATGCTTGGTCAACCCACTTTGACCGCTTATAAATCCCGATCTACAATAGATATAGACCTGATTCCTTTTGGAGTTTAAAGACCACATAACAAGATACACCTAACAACTTTTAAACAACAAAAAAAGTAAATAATCACAGAGATATAAGTCTTGACATTTGCCCAAAAATCACGTAATTTGGTTTTTCCAACTTGCTCAAATCTTCAAATTGTGCACTTTGATGTTATGGGTTCATGATTTTACAACCCGAACATTAATAGACTCCTATTACACTACTTTAAACAATCAATTGCACCAATTAACATCGAATCGAAGGATTTCTAATTTTTGGGATTTCATACCTTTTCTTACTTTGATTTCTTGATTTCTTACTTTGATCTTGTGTTTTTGATGCTTGTGATCGTGGGGCTGTATTTAGGAGTGTATGGGCAAGTGTTTTTGGGAGCTAAGAGGTTGAGAGAGCATAGCTAGAAGAGTTGGGCAATTTTAGTGTACAAATGAGCTTAATCCTCACTTAATCTCTATTTATAGAATAATTCAAATGCCTTGGATGCTTATATGGCTGGTATAATTGAGGTGTAATGGTATAGTAGCATGAGGGAATTCTAGAAGGTGGTGGTTGGCTAGCTTTTGCAAAGATTCTAGCAACAATGCTACTAATAATACACTAAAATGGACAAAAAGGGTAAAATGGTCATTTCCCCTTTCTTTAATCTATATAAAAATATATTAGATACATTGGATGCAACAATTGGATGATTCAACTTGAATGATTGAGCATTGGATGCTAGATGGGTAGGGTTGGAGTGTTGGCTAGCAATAATCTACCAATAATTCAACTAATAATACACTAATAAACCAAAAGGGCATTTTGGTAATTTCGCATAAAATTTTAAGGGCATTTTTGTACATAGCAATTAAATGTAATATTTAACCATTAGATTATAATTCTTACCATTTACCAATTAATTTCTATCCATTGGTAAATTAAAATATTTATACTGATAACATCGTAATTAAACCCTATAATTTAAATTAGGGTTTTATAGAAAAAATTAGGGTTCTATAATTAGGGTTTCTTAATACCATCAATTAGGGTTTCTAATTGACCATTAGGATTCTCTAATTATCTCGTATGTTTTCTAACACGGTCATTACGATCTCTAACTTCAATCGATTAGGGTTATAATAATTGTGGTTTGTCCTAATTATCGACATACAATGATAGTAATTAGGTTTTCTTCTAATTACATCTTATCTTATACTACAAAACTTCATATACACAAATACTTCTACTCGTCATATCTCAGAATCGAAGTTTAATAATTAGGGTTTCACAAACACGGTAATATGCTTTATGACCTAATTAATCGTCTATCGCTTCAATATTATCTGTCACAGCATACACGATACATAATTATTGTATTGTAAAATCATTATAACAATAATATAATATTATTATTCTCATCTCTTGATCACAATCCCAATTCGTGGTTTGGATCTCATATCCGACTTCTTTTCGCATATCAAGTTAAAATACTTGATTTAAATATTCTCGAACAATTCATATAATAAAATATTTATTATATAATTCTAATTATCACTTCATATATTATTTCCAATCATGTTATCATGGAAAATAATTAATAAAAACATTTCTGCTTACAGAAATTAATTACCATAAAATATAATTTGTAGTAATTAATTATTCCAAAATTATTTCTAATTTTTTAAGTAATAAATATATTCATATTTATCGTTCACATTACTAGACACTTATTCTCGTCATTAAATAAAAAAAATTTATACGCAAATTTCTTATTTATTTTATTTAGGAAATCTCGGGTTATTACAGTGCCTGTCCTCTCGGTGTTATCTTCGGGTTAGTACTGAGTATCTCGTTGTGAGTGTCGAGATTGAAGTTGGTTGCATTTGAAACAAGCATTTCTGGGGTTATCGCCGAAACTGCATTCCTTGGGGTGATCACCAAGGTTGGTGGCTATTCCCATGATTGGGACTGAGACTGGATATCTCAGGGTTATCTCCGAGATTAATCGGTCTACTCTGGTGTGTGTTCCGGTATTGGATCTGGATGCCTCGGGGTTATATCCGAGGTTGGAATTGTTACTCCCAGTGTGTGTTCTGGGGTTGATGCTGAACTTTCGATAGTATCCGGAACAGATATGAACTGTCTTCTAGGGTTCCCTCTTAAAAGACGAATATGTCCTCCTACAATGTTAGGGACAGGTGTACAAAAAATTTTGAGTGTCTACAGATGCCCACTTTATCATACTCATGCATGACGATGCATGGGTAGGATAAAGAATCCTAGACACTTGAAATACGACAAGACAAACATGGTACTATATGTAGCAACATGATGCAAAATGTATGATACATGTGTACGGGGTTGTAGCCTAACATTCTGGGGATGATTGCTGGCTCCCTGTTGCTTCAACTGGGGATTGACAATGATGACCAGATTTGATGTGTAATCTGAATCTGTTAGGATGTTGATGTTATGGTTATCACCAAATTCCCGGGTCTTTGGTAACGACTTGATCCTGAAGATGTACCTCTTATGTGTAAGAGGTCTGTGGGGATAAAGCTTGGTCTATTTGAGGATGTGTATAACATATTCCATCATCGATCCTCCTTGATAACATTGACCTTTCTAGGTTGTTATCGCCAGGACATGTCAAGATACTGTTGGATTTACTACCAACAACAAATGCTGTCAGGGATGCCTGACCTTCGTTGACGTGTACTTCACCGACATGTTAATCAACGGATGAAAACCCTGTGGGATAGACTGTCAAGGTTGGTTGACCTTCGCTGACGTGTGAATCAACGGTTGATACTCTGTGGGTAGATTGTCAAGGTTGCTTGACCTTCGCTGACGTATAAATCAATGGACATTGCATTGTGACCCCCGCCGGGGATCCGCTGCGGAATATGAGGAATCGAGCATGAAATCCTCGAATTGCTCTAGAGCTCTGATAGGTTTAATTGCCATCGGCTGAGATAACGTAAGGTTGCTTGACCTTCGTTGTTATGTGTGTCAATGGCTGAATGTACATTTTAATCCCCTGCTGGGGCTTCACATTGTAACCCCCATCGGGGATCTACGTTGTAAACCCCGTCGGGGACTACGTTGATCTTTTAGGGTAATGACTCGGAGTTGGCGGTATTGGACCTGTACAAGGTATTGCCGGATGTGATTTATAACAAAGGAGACCATTGGCAGGGTATACCTCGTGTTCGGATGACTACCAATGAGTGATGTACAGACTCAAAGTTTCATCTGAGAAGACCAGGATTGTATGCTGTTTTGCTCAATCGCGTGGCGTTTTTATTCCCGATTTGACCTTTCTTGTCCACAAGAACTCCTTTGCAACTCTAACTGGACCGAGCCGGAGGGGTGAGGCCCACATAGGGGTGTCGTAGGTATTTGTTGGGTGTATGTAACCTATTTCCCTGTATTTGTAGCTGTACAGAGATGATGTATTAGATAATGATATACTTAGGAATGTATGCATAGTTTTTCATTCCCTGTATCATATTGCCATCCATTATCTGCTATGCATGTATCATGTTATGCATATATATGTATGTCCAGAGATATTCAAAGATTGACCCTAGATGGTCTTATGACACGACCCGCATGAGATGTCTTCTTGACGCTTAGTATTGATCATACCCACTATCATTGGTGGCATCGGTGTCATGCGATCGTGGTATGATAGCATGTCACCATCAGACAGGGTGACTGTAGATCATTTGTTGCAGCATACCATGACCTTATTGATGTTTCAGGTTCCCGCAGGGTTTGTGGATGGCATGCCAGAGCATTGGGTATTGGATAGACAGGTTTTCCGATCCCAAGAGTTGACTCCTACTCTAGAGGAGTATGCACGGTTGATGATGTTGCCGCTGGACAGACCTTGCGTGCATATGGCTTTGGGAGACATGAGTCGACAATTCATGACTCTCACTGGATTGCGGCGTAGAGTGGTGCAGGATGAGATTACATCGAGCCACGTTATATCCCAGCATTTTTTGTTCGACAGATTTGGCTTTGAGGATAGTTATTCATGACATTCTGGGGATTTCACCACACCGAAGGATCATTGGTGTTTAGCCAGGGTTAATGTACTGATGTTATGCGTACTGTCGTATGTCTATATGCCACGATACACGGATGAACATTGGTGTCATCATGGCAGTGATAGCTCTCAGGGAGGGTCGTACCATTATACCGATGATCATAGTAGAGACCCTGCGGTCAACATCTTACTACTGTACTTATCTGATAGGAGTGTCCACAGGTAGTTCGGTCATGCTATATGTGTGGTTTATGTAACATTTGAGACCGATTGGCACTCTTAGACGACATGGGTATTGGTTCACCCACGATATAGCCATGTCATACTCCTTTCAGCCATTGGAGTGTACAAATGCTATGTCTTGGTCCATATTTTTGGGGAATATCAGAGATCCATTCGTCATATTGCCGTGTTCGGGGCTCAGCTCACCCTACAGCTTTATTACTCATGCTTCGGGCATGGACTACCTCCCTCTGAGTGGTTTGAGGGGCATGACTACTTACCACCCACTGGTCGTGATGTTGCAGTTTTACCAATTTCAAGACTTTCATCCTTTCGAGGGGGCGATAGGTCAGCGTTCAGCTTCTCGCTATCTTTCAGCAGAGGACCGATCCCGGGTGTATGCATGGTGGGATCAGCGTGAGATAACTAATTTTTCTGTGAGCCATCCGGGCTGTTCAGCAGAGTATTCCGCATGGTTGGAGACAGAGATTACATCGGCTGCGGCAATATCCACCGTACCAGATAGTGAGAGAGATGAGGGAGAGCCCATGGAGGACATTGATTCCCATATCGAGGAGGAGCCAGGTGTTGGGTTGCCAGCATCTCTTTTAGATTCTCCCAAAGGTGCGATCTTTGTTGTGATTCAAAGATTCGACAAAGACAATACTTTTGAGCAGAGTCTTCATCTGATGACTTTGAGAGAGACCAGGCTCAATCTATGATGTTGACTGCCCTTGATGGGAGAGACGCAGCTCTGTTAGAGAGAGACGAGGCATTAGCTCGCAGATATGTCGCTATTGTTGAGCGGGATGAGGCTATATCAGCTAGAAACGCAGTGATAGTTGAGCGGGATAGTGTCATATCTGCCTGGGATGTAGTCGCTACAGATAGTACTGCAGTGAGGTCCCTTACCATTGGCATGATCGCAGAGATGAGCGCTTACATTGATGAGCATATGGTCACCATGTAGATGGCTACAGATCTGTTGGGTCGTGTGGATATACTCTAATACACGAGACCACAACTTCGCCTCCTTCTTCTGAGAGGGACGCCATGTTGGGCTTGTTAGCTCGCATATACCCTGACTTGTAAATGAGCTTGTATTTTCCTGCACAGACTAGCTTAGCCATTTCGTCATGTATAGTTTACATTGTATATATCAAACAACATTATATATATAGCAGGGAAATATATTTTTGATCACTTCCCTTTTAGATATGCTTTGCCACTTGCATTATATTTTGCCTGCTACTTCAGGGCTTGTGATCCTGATGTATTCTAAATCCCTACTGGGTGGATGGACATTGAGTTATCTCTGGATATTTCAGAATGGATCATCGATCTGTATGTATCCCTGCCATCTTTGGTGTCTTGGGACTTGTTTCTGAATGGAAATATAGAGAGGAGTGTGGCTTTCCTCTCTGAGATTGAACGCACCACAGATGGTCGCCAGTACTTCTATTTAGGAGAAGCCTAGTTAATTCCATCTCTTATGGATTGGTGTTTCTCTTTGAGGTATGACCGCAACTTAGATGGTCGCCGAATATCCTATTTGGGAGGAGTTCAGGTAATTCCATCCCTTTGGTCTGAAGCCGAATGAAATTTAGTGGATTGAAGGATGATCCCAGTACCAATTGACAAGGGTTTATGTTTTGGTAGGGGGTGAGACCGCACCATGAATGGCTGCCTACGTACTCCTATTGAAGAGGAGATCAGGTCTGCGTAGTTCGAACCTGGTGTAAGAGGTTCAACGATGTATGTGGCAGAAATGGTGTAGGAATTTGTTTTTGTTTTTGTAAGGAGAAGAGGGTAGAAATGTTTTTGTTTTATTGCGACCGGGCCATATGAAATGGTTGCATACGTACTCCTATTGAAGAGGAGATCAGGTTGATGTAGTTAGCCCCTCGTAGGCGGTAAAAAAGCGTAATCCTATGTGCGTCAGTCGAAAAGGGAGGAGAAAGTTTAATCCTAGGTTGAGGATAAACTGCAGGTATGAAAAGTTTGATCCCATGTATGGGTAGCCAAACTGCAAACGCGAGAGGTTCAATCCGTAGTGGGATGACCTAAGTTAGAGAAACCAGGCTACTGGCTTGAAAAGTGTGTTTCCCTGAGGGGAAAAGTGTGGAAGAGTTGTATGTGGTAAAGGGTTAAAAAACCAGAATGACTGGTGATCTGATGATCCAACACCAGGATGTTTGCTTGATGGCAACTTTAGACATAGTACCGTTTCACGATGTCTTAGTTGATGTGTTATGGAAATTCATCGCCGTCCATTTCTTGTAATCTGAGAGTACCTCCTGTTAATACTTCTTTGACAACAAACGGGCCTTCCCAGTTAGGAGCGAATTTTCCTTTAGATTGATCTTTGTTGTCAATGATCTTCTTCAAAACCAAGTCATGCTGTTTAAACTACCATAGCCGGACTTTTTTGTTGTAGGATCTGGCGATCCTTTGCTGATATAACTGACCATGGAAGATAGTCGCGGTTCGCCTTTCGTCTATTAGAGACAATTGGTGATACCTATCTTGTACCCATTGGTCTTCATCCAGCTGAGCGTCTATCAACACTCTGAGGGATTCTATTTCAACTTCTATGGGGAGCACGTCTTCCATCCCATAGGTTAATGCATAGGGGGTTGCCCCAGTTGAAGTGCACATTGAGGTTCTGTAGGCTAATAGAGTAAGAGGCAATAGGTCAGGCCAATCTTTGTGGTTGGCGGACATCTTTTGCATAATCTTCTTGATGTTTTTGTTAGTCGCTTCAACAGCACCATTCATCTTCGGACGATAGATAACAGAGTTAAGATGTTTGTTGTGGAATTTACTACATAATTCCTCTATCATTTTGTTGTTGAGGGTCTTAGCATTGTCTGACACAATCACTGCTGGTTGTCCATATCGACAAATGACATTGTTTCTGATGAAAACAATGATGACTTCTTTGGTAACCCTGGGGAAGGAGGCTGCTTCTACCCACTTGGTGAAGTAGTCAATCATGGTGAAGATAAATCGATGTCAATTACTGGCTTTAGGCTCAATGGGCCCGATAACGTCCATTCCCCACATTGTGAAGGGCCAAGGCAAACTCATGTTGTGGAGTTCCCTTGGAGAGGAGTGTATAGCATTCCCATGAATTTGGCATTGATAGCATCTCCTGACGTGGTCTTGCAATCAGCTTTGAGAGGTAGCCAGTAATGTCCTGTCATGAGGACCATCTTGACAAGGAGGGGGGCACTCATGTGGGGGCCACAGACTCCACCATGGATTTCATCCATAAGCCTTTGAGCTTGATCTTTGTCTAAACATCTGAGGAGACCTAGTCCTGCATCTCTTTTATAGAGTGCATCTCCATTCAGGTAGAATTTTATAGCAAGTCGATGGATCGGCCTTTTCTCAGTCGGGCTCGCTTCCGCGGGTGTAGATCCATCTCGTAGATATTCCTTGATATGCTGATACCAAGGATGTTGGATGGGAGATAGCTCATCCGATACTTCTCCAACGTAATTCCCATAGGTTGGGGCCTTGTGCAGGGAAATTGTGACGATTGGCAAGTGTTCCTTGTCTGATATGCGAATCAAGGAGGTCAAAGTTGTTAATGCGTCTGTAAAGTCATTCCTATTACGAGGAACGTGTAGAAAGGAGATTTCTTCGAACTCCACAACCTTCTGTAAAACTTGCCGATGGTAGGGCAGCAAATGTAGTTCCTTAGTTTGATAGATTCTGGTGGATTGTTTGATTACCAACTCTGAATCTCCAAAAATAGTTAACCGCCTGATGCCCATTGATCAGGCAAGTTTTAGCCCAATGAGACAGCCTTCATACTCAGCTGTGTTGTTAGTGCTGACAAACTGCAATTTGACGGCGACAGGATACTCCTCCCCCGTACCAGATACTAGAACTGCTCCAGCTCCAGAACCTTCCATATTAACAGCCACATCAAAATACATCTTCCATGATTGACGCGTACCGTACTGATGGTGTTACTGAACTGTCATTATTCCCTCATCGGGGAAATATGTCTCCAAAGGTTTGAAATCCCCTGAAGGTACTGCGGTCAGTTGATCCGCAATTCCTTGACCTTTGATGGACTTTTGAGTCACATGTACGATGTCAAATTGTTGTAGGATCAACTGCCATCTGGACAGCTGGCAATTTAACATGGGTTTGTTGAACACGTATTTGAGAGGATCCACGCTGGATATGAGATGGGTTGTGTGACCATGGAGGTAATGTTGTAACCTCATGGAAGCCCATGCTAAAGCACAACACGTCTTTTCGATCAGAGTGTACTTGTATTCACCTTCTTTGAATCTTTTCTTTGAGATAATAGATAGCTCGTTCTTGGCCTCTATCGTCTTTTTGTCCCAGCATAGAGCCCATGGCATTGTCACTTATGGATAAGTACATGAACATGTGAACATCATCCTTGGGTGGTACCAACACGGGAGCTTTGACTAGCTATTTCTTGATTGTGAGGAAGGCATTCTGGCACTCATCATTCCATTTCATGGAGGAGTTCTTCCTTAACAGCTTGAAAATTGGCTCACAGGTTGCTGCGAGCTGAGAGATAAACCTTCTAATGAAGTTGATTCTTCCCAAAAATCCCCATATTTTTTTTTACATGCGAGGAATGGGCATTTCCGTGATGGCCTCGGATTTTGGCGGGGATCCACTCAATCCTTTGTGGCTGACTAGAAATCCTAGCAACTTGCCTGATTTAACGCCAAAGGCACACTTAGTTTGATTCAACTTCAAGTTGTACTTACACAACCTGTTGAATAGCTTTCTGAGATGGTCTATATGGTCATCCTCCTTTCGGGACTTGACAATGATGTCATCCACGTAGATCTCGATCTCTTTATGCATTAAGTCATGGAAAAGAGCCATCATAGCTCGTTGATAGGTGGCTCCGGCATTGATGAGGCCGAATGACAACCGTCTATAGCAAAAGGTTCCCCAAGGCGTGATGAAAGCAGTTTTCTCACGATCTTCCTTAGCAACCATGATCTGATAATACCCCGCAAAGCAATCAGCAAAGGAGTACATTTCATATTGAGCAGTATTGTCAATGAGAATGTGGATAAATGGCACGGGAAAGCTATCTTTTAAGCAAGCTTTGTTCAAGTCCCGGTAATCCTTGCAAACTCGCACCTTCCCTCCGGGTTTAGGCACGTGCACAATGTTGGATATCCACTCAGGATATGTAGACACCATGATGATGCCAGCTTGAAATTGTTTCACAATTTCTTCTTTCACCTTTAAACTCCACTCAGGTTTCAATCACCGAGAGCTTTTGTCGACCGGCTTAAATCCTCTTTAATTGGAAGGCGATGAAGGACAATGTCAGTGGACAAACCCACCATGTCTTCATGAGACTATGCAAACACATCCTGGAATTGGGTTAGTAGCGTAACCATGTCATTCCTTTGGTTTGGGGTAAGGTCTGAACCCATCTGGATTAACTTAGGGCTTTCTATGGTTCCGAGATTGAAGGAAGTGGTTTGATCAAGGTTGGGTTTAGGTTTGTCTTTGACCCATTCCTGAATTTTTGGAGGCACCTCAATGTCATCCTGTATATCCATCAAGGCTGAATTCATCTCTACATCGAAGGTACAATCCTTGTGGACAAGAGGCACCGTATCAGCAAGTACAGGCACATCAAAATTAAGGGTCCTGAAATAAAATATGCTTTCACTTAGTATATATGAAACTTTTGATCATACACGTTGTTAGCATGTCTCGACAAAATAAACCGCTAATACTGCATGTAAAAAATGTAAGCGCTATTGTATCTATAGGGCAGAAAGAGTTTTTGCCCGTTTTACCCTTGTCGACCAATACAAGGAGTGCTGCTCCAATTGGCAAGGGTAAAGTCCAGGTGGACCGCAGTGATGGAGGGATTGTCATCATCCTCCCTGTCCCGAATGATGGCCATTACGTCTGAGCAATCATCGTCTGGGGTGTATCTGTTTGTATGTTCGTCATGAACGATGATGCGTATGCCCGACATCATTCGGATGACGTCTTGTTTAATTCTTTGTTTCTCCTCTTCCACTGCGGGATCTACAACAAAGACTTCGTTCTCCTTCACCGGTACCGGCTTGGGAAAAAACATATGTAAAACCCCAACTTTTTGAATAAAGATGAATTTTCTATAAATATTATTTTTGAATATTATGGAGTGAAATTGATATAATGTTATAGTTGTGGGTAATATTTATAAATTTTGCAAAGTACGCAAGTTGTTATATAATATTCGATTGGTCGGGGAATATTTGTTTTAACAGGGAATATTCGTACAACGGCACAATCATTGGTGGACCCCACAACGGAATTATTGTCAGATTGAGAAAACGACAAAAATACTTATGAAAATAATAGCGGAAGTTTTACCGTTAACTGTTGAAACACCCGGTGTTAAAAAATGCTGATATCGCTGCGTGGTTGCATAGTAACACCTGCGGTATTAATTATTGATGCTTACGTGATAAGTCACTCAGTTTTGTTGGTATTATTAATGTAATAATACTGAAAAATCTTTTATATATAAAGCGTAATACTTTTATAAAGTTATTCTATAAATAAAATATATTATATTCTATTATGCATAGTGTTGCATAGTATCTCAGATAGTGTTTTTCATAGTAAAGTCTTTTATATAAAATGTAATACTTTTATAAAGTTATCTATTTTATTAGACAATAATTAGAATATATTATATTTTATTATGCATAGTGTTTGCATAGTGCCTGCATAGTGTTTGCATAGTAAAATCTTTTATAAAGTTATTCGTTTTATTAGATTATAAATAGAATATATTATATTTTATTTAAAAGATTTTTCTTTAAATATGGACCGTTCATGAGTTAGTTACTATGCAGTCCATTTTTCTATAAATAGAAACTCATTCCTTCATTATTTTCTTACGAATTCACTGAAACTCTAGAGAGATAAACTATAGAGAGAAAGAGAAAGTATTCTGCTACTTCACTACTTATATATCCAGTACTCTTTTTCTTAAGGTAGGGAATATTATTTGTTGTACTCGTAAGGGGCATTATTCTTTTGTATTCATGAAGAGAACTTTTGTTATTCTATTCTTTATTATTCTTTTGGAATAACCTATTTACGCGGGCTACCATATACTTGGTGACATTCTTCTATTATTTCGTCTTTATTATTCTATTGGAATATCACATTCATGCGCTTTTTTCTGTAGGACTGATTCCGCTCTTTTTATTCTATTGGAATATCTTGTTGCATGCGTTTACTGTGGGACACGGTTCCGCCTTTATTATTATTCTATTGGAATATCCTCATGCATGCATTTTATGCCCGACAATTCGATTCCGTCCTTATTAGTATTCTATTGGAATAACTTTGTCTATCGAAGTACCGCATGCATGGTGATTTCATTGTTATTCCATTCTTTATTATTACATTTGGAACATCTTGTCGGTCATGCAATTTTGCACTCGACTTCGTTCCGTTATTTGTATTATGTTGAATAACTCGTCTATGCTGGCACCGCATGCATGGTGATTTCATTGTTATTCCATTCTTTATTATTCTCATTAGAACTTCCCGCTTGATTTAATTTCACGACTGTTCCGTTATTTAGTATTCTGTTGAATAACTGCTACTATCATGGGTACCGCATGCATGGTGATTTCTTTTGTTATTCCATTCTTTATTATACTCGGTTGGTTAAAGTTTTGACTTCTATACTCCATAAAATTAGTGGAATATCCTTGATAATTGCGCTTCATCCAGTATCTTTTCATGGAAATATTCTTCTAAGCATTCTTGAATTTTACTCTACAAAGTAGTATCATGTTGACAATTTGGACGTTAGTGTATAGCATTCCCATGAATTTGGCATTGATAGCATCTCCTGACGTGGTCTTGCAATCAACTTTGAGAGGTAGCGAATGTCCCGTCATGAGGACCATCTTGACAAGGAGGGGGCACTCATGTGGGGGCCACAGACTCCACCATGGATTTCATCCATAAGCCTTTGAGCTTGATCTTTGTCTAAACATCTGAGGAGACCTAGTCCTGCATCTCTTTTATAGAGTGCATCTCCATTCAGGTAGAATTTTATAGCAAGTCGATGGATCGGCCTTTTCTCGGTCGGGCTTCGCTTGGCGGTGTAGATCCATCTCGTAGATATTCCTTGATATCTTGATACCAAGGATGTTGGATGGGAGATAGCTCATCCGATACTTCTCAACGTAATTCCCATAGGTTGGGGCCTTGTCTTGAGGAAATTGTGACGATTGGCAAGTGTTCCTTATGCGATGTCTGCGAATCAAGGAGGTCAAAGTTGTTAATGCGTCAGTAAAGTCATTCCTATTACGAGGAACGGTAGAAAGGAGATTTCTTGAACTCCACAACCTTCTCGTAAAACTTGCCGATGGTAGGCGAAGAAATGTAGTTCCTTAGTTTGATAGATTACGGTGGATTGTTTGATTACCAACTCTGAATCTCCAAAAATAGTTAACCGCCTGATGCCCATTGATCAGGCAAGTTTTAGCCCAATGAGACAGCCTTCATACTCAATTTGTGTTGTTAGTCTTTGACGACAAATCGCAATTTGACTACGACAGGATACTCCTCCCGTGCATTTCGATACTTAGAACCGCTCCGGCTCGTAACCTTCCATATTAATGACCACATCAAAATACATCTTCCATGATTGACGCGCATCTGCATCTTGATGGTGTTATTGAATCATCATTATTCCCTCATCGGGGAAATATGTCTCCAAAGGTTTGAAATCCCCTGAAGGTACTGCGGTCAGTTGATCCGCAATTCCTTGACCTTTGATGGACTTTTGAGTCACATGTACGATGTCAAATTGTTGTAGGATCAACTGCCATCTGGACAGCTGGCAATTTAACATGGGTTTGTTGAACACGTATTTGAGAGGATCCACGCTGGATATGAGATGGGTTGTGTGACCATGGAGGTAATGTTGTAACCTCATGGAAGCCCATGCTAAAGCACAACACGTCTTTTCGATCAGAGTGTACTTGTATTCACTGCTGCTGAATCTTTTGCTGAGATAATAGATAGCTCGTTCTTGGCCTCTATCGTCTTTTTGTCCCAGCATAGAGCCCATGGCATTGTCACTTATGGATAAGTACATGAACATGTGAACATCATCCTTGGGTGGTACCAACACGGGAGCTTTAACTAGCTATTTCTTGATTGTGAGGAAGGCATTCTGGCACTCATCATTCCATTTCATGGAGGAGTTCTTCCTTAACAGCTTGAAAATTGGCTCACAGGTTGCTGCGAGCTGAGAGATAAACCTTCTAATGAAGTTGATTCTTCCCAAAAATCCCCATATTTTTTTTCTGTCTGAGGAATGGGCATTTTCGTGATGGCCTGGATTTTGGCAGGATCCAGCTCAATCCCTTTGTGGCTTACTAGAAATCCTAGCAACTTGCCTGATTTAACGCCAAAGGCACACTTAGTTTGATTCAACTTCAAGTTGTACTTACACAACCTGTTGAATAGCTTTCTGAGATGGTCTATATGGTCATCCTCCTTTCGGGACTTGACAATGATGTCATCCACGTAGATCTCGATCTCTTTATGCATTAAGTCATGGAAAAGAGCCATCATAGCTCGTTGATAGGTGGCTCCGGCATTGATGAGGCCGAATGACAACCGTCTATAGCAAAAAGGTTCCCCAAGGCGTGATGAAAGCAGTTTTCTCACGATCTTCCTTAGCAACCATGATCCGATAATACCCATAAAGCAATCAAAGAAAGGAGTACATTTCATATTGAGCGATATTGTCAATGAGAATGTGGATAAATGGCACGGAAAGCTATCTTTTAAGCAAGCTTTGTTCAAGTCCCTAATCCTTGCAACTCGCACCTTCCCTCCCAAGTTTAGGCACGTGCACAATGTTGGATATCCACTCAGGATATGTAGACACCATGATGATGCCAGCTTGAAATTGTTTCACAATTTCTTCTTTCACCTTTAAACTCCACTCAGGTTTCAATCACCTGAGCTTTTGCTTGACTGGCTTAAATCCCTCTTTAATTGGAAGGCGATGAAGGACAATGTCAGTGGACAAACCCACCATGTCTTCATGAGACTATGCAAACACATCCTGGAATTGGGTTAGTAGCGTAACCATGTCATTCCTTTGGTTTGGGGTAAGGTCTGAACCCATCTGGATTAACTTAGGGCTTTCTATGGTTCCGAGATTGAAGGAAGTGGTTTGATCAAGGTTGGGTTTAGGTTTGTCTTTGACCCATTCCTGAATTTTTGGAGGCACCTCAATGTCATCCTGTATATCCATCAAGGCTGAATTCATCTCTACATCGAAGGTACAATCCTTGTGGACAAGAGGCACCGTATCAGCAAGTACAGGCACATCAAAATTAAGGGTCCTGAAATAAAATATGCTTTCACTTAGTATATATGAAACTTTTTGATCATACATAGTGTTAGCATGTACTGACAAAATAAACTGCTAATACTGTACAGAAAAGTAAGCAGTTATTGTATCTATATAGCGTAAAGAGTTTACTGCTTTTACCTAATCGACCAATACAAGGAGGCCGCTCAATTGGCAAGGTAAAGTCCAGTGGACCGCAGATGATGGAGGGATTGTCATCATCCTCCCCGTCCCGAATGATGGCCATTACGTCCGAGCAATCATCGCCCTGGGTGTATCTGTTTTGTATGTTCGCTGCTGAACGATGATGCGATGCCTCGACATCATTCGGATGACGTCTTGTTTAATTCTTTGTTTCTCCTCTTCCACTGCGGGATCTACAACAAAGACTTCGTTCTCCTTCACCGGTACCGGCTTGGGAAAAAACATATGTAAAACCCCAACTTTTTGAATAAAGATGAATTTTCTATAAATATTATTTTTGAATATTATGGAGTGAAATTGATATAATGTTATAGTTGTGGGTAATATTTATAAATTTTGCAAAGTCATGCAAGTTGTTATATAATATTCGATTGGTGGGGAATATTTGTTTTAACAGGGAATATTAAATGCAACGGCACAATCATTGGTGGACCCCCTACAACGGAATTATTGTCGATTGAGAAAACGACAAAAATACTTATGAAAATAATAGCGGAAGTTTTACTGATTAACTGTTGAAACACCTTGGTGTTAAAAGTAAATGTCTGCTGGCGTGTTTGCATAGTAACACACCAGTATTAATTATTGATGCTTACGTGATAAGTCACTCAGGTTTTGTTGGTATTATTAATGTAATAATACGAAAAATCTTTTATATAAAATGAATACTTTTATAAAGTTATTCTATAAATAAAATATATTATATTCTATTATGCATAGTGTTGCATAGTATGCATATAGTGTTTTTATAGTAAAGTCTTTTTATATAAAATGTAATACTTTTATAAAGTTATCTATTTTATTAGACAATAATTAGAATATATTATATTTTATTATGCATAGTGTTTGCATAGTGCCTGCATAGTGTTTGCATAGTAAAATCTTTTATAAAGTTATTCGTTTTATTAGATTATAAATAGAATATATTATATTTTATTTAAAAGATTTTTCTTTAAATATGGACCGTTCATGAGTTAGTTACTATGCACTCCATTTTTCTATAAATAGAAACTCATTCCTTCATTATTTTCTTACGAATTCAATTTGAAACTCTAGAGATAAACTATAGAGAAAAGAGAAAGTATTCGCTACTTCACTACTTATATATCCAATTACTCTTCTTCTTAAGGTAGGGAATATTATTTGTTGTACTTTAGTAAGGGGCATTATTCTTTTGTATTCATGAAGAGAACTTTTGTTATTCTATTCTTTATTATTCTTTTGGAATAACCTATATCTGCTTGCTACCATATACTTGGTGACATTCTTCATTATTTCGCCTTTATTATTCTATTGGAATATCCATGTATGCGTTTTTACTGTAGGACTGATTCGATTCTTTTTTTATTCTATTGGAATATCTTGTGCATGCGTTTTACGGGACTGGTTCCGCCTTTATTATTATTCTATTGGAATATCCTGTCTGTGCATTTTATGCCCGACGATTCCGCCCTTATTAGTATTCTATTGAATAACTCATCTATCTGGCACCGCATGCATGGTGATTTCTGTTGTTATTCCATTCTTTATTATTACATTGGAACATCTTGTCGGTGCAATTTCACTTTGACTGTTCCGTTATTTGTATTATGTTGGAATAACCTGTCTATGCGAAGTACCGCATGCATGGTGATTTCAGTTGTTATTCCATTCTTTATTATTCATTAGAACTTCCCAGCGCATGCAATTTACTTTGACCGGTTCCGTTATTTAGTATTCTGTTGGAATAACTCGCCTATGTCTGAAATACCGCATGCATGGTGAATTCTTTTGTTATTCCATTCTTTATTATACTCAGTTGGTTAAAGTTTTGACTTCTATACTCCATAAAATTAGTGGAATATCCTTGATAATTGCGCTTCATCCAGTATCTTTTCATGGAAATATTCTTCTAAGCATTCTTGAATTTTACTCTACAAAGCAGTATCATGTTGACAATTTGGACGTTATTGTTTCTTAGACAAATTAATTCTTGAACTTGTTTAATTGAATTCTTATATCATTGTCATCATCCTCATATTTATATTTTTTTTAAAGTCATCTGTGGCTTGTAGTGCATAGATGAACTTGGTATGATTATGACCAGGGATTATGCGGTGTAATCATGACCGTAATGTTACAAATGATGTGGTAAAAGTCCTCATTGGCCCGTAGTGCATTGATGGACAATTGTTGGCATGATCATGACCATTAATGAATACACAAATATTCTTGGCCCGTAGTGCATAGATAATTGTGGTCGTGATACTAAAGAATATCCTTGGTCGAAAAGGTGGGGGGGTGATTCGATGATGTGGATTATTTATTAAAATCGAGTCTCATGATAAAAGTGATGAAAAACCTTTTAAATCATAAAAGATAGTAGATTTTATTCTCTACTTGACTCTTTTAATGGATTGCTTATTCCGCTGCAATTAAACTTGATGTTTGTTATATTGTATCAGTTTAACACTATTTAAGGCTAATGATAATTTATTTTGCATTATCTTAGTCATAATATTTCTTACTGGGCTAGTTGAGCTCACCCTTTCTTTCACCTTTTTTTTCTTGAAAATGAGAATATAAATTTGGAACTAGTCGGGGAGCGGAGTGATGGTCCCACTGAGGTGCATTAGTAGTCCTCCTATTACGTGAAATAGTGTGATAATAATTGTAATGAGGACTCCTTTTGAGTTTGTATACTCTCTAGTAGACAATATTTGTATTCAAACTCACGGTTTATGTTTTGTCATGTTGTACACGCATTTGTATTATTAAGTTGTATTTGAATTACATGCCATGTATCTCGGCGACTCAAGATAGGTGATGTATACCTAATTTTGGGGGCGTCACAGTTGGTATCAAAGCTTAGGGATATGATCCCTGGCTAAGATGTGAGACTAGAACTAGGAGGGGAGAGACGAGTAATTCCTTCGCTAGTATGACCTACTTAAATTTATTTTTTATTTAAATTAGTTGGTCAGAGTTTAAAGATAATATGTTACATGTCAACTAACCCTTGTTTTGTGGCAGTACCTGAAAATGACATCCGAGAATATTGAGAATAGCAATGGAGCACAAGAGACCGTTGAGTCTCCACATATCAATAATCAGGATAACGTGCATCAGGAAGGCGACAATCCTCATACAAACAACAACACGGACCAAATGATGAATGATGGATTATTCAGAGGCTTTATGCAATTCATGCAACATCAGGCGAGAGCGGCTCCTGTCCGAAATGTAGGTGGAAACACTGGAAACTCTCGGACGGTCACCGTTAAATAGTTCAAGGAGCTGGTACCACCAGAGTTTATTGGAGAGCCAAAACCACTTAAGGCGGAAGCATGGATAAAGCAGATCACCAAGATATTTGATGTCTTGGGATGCTCCGAGGAGCAAAAGGTTCCCTTCGCACCTTCCTGTTGCGTGAAGAGGCAGATTACTGGTGGGAATCTGTAAAACATACCCAGCCTGATGAACTCAAGATGTCTTGGGAGAAGTTCCAAGAGCTATTCAACGACAAGTGCTTTATCGAGAGTATTCGTCACATAAAAGAAGTGGAGTTTATCAAATTGGAACAAAACAATATGACCGTGTCGCAATACGAGGCTAAATTTGCGGAGTTATCCTGGTTTGCATCCCATTTGGTCGATAATGAGGAGCGAATGACATGAATGTTTTTAAGAGGTTTAAAACCGGAGATACGTCAATATCTTATTTCTCATAAACTGTGTTTGTACTCAGATGTTGTAAATAGGGCTCAGTTATTGGAGCACGGTAACGAGTCAACGCAAGCAAGAGAAAACAGCCGGCAGCATGAAAATACCAGTGGTATGAGTCATCGAAATGGTGACAACAAACGTGGAGGGAATCAACATGCCAGAAATGGTAACCACTTCGGTGGTAATCATGGCCAAGACAGTAAAAATGGACATTTCAAGAAAAGGAGATTCAACAATGATGGAAGGACGTCAGCACCAGCACCCGTTGTTAAGTAAGGAGAACAACCACCTATCATATGCTTCAAATGCGGAGGGAGGACACATCGGTCAAAGCTGGCGATGTCATCCAAAGCATGTTATAATTGTGGAAGAGAAGGTCATTTAGCCCGATTTTGTCGTTCACCGAAGACAAGTTCAGCCAGGATGGAGGCACCAAAGGTCGTCCCAGAAAAGTCAAAGCCGGTAGTGCAAGGGAGAGCGTTTGGAGTGACCTCCCAAAAAGCAAGGAACCCGAATGAGGTCATCACGGGTAAGCTTATCATAAACTCTAGCGAAGTCTATACCTTATTTGATACCGGTTCTACCCATTCTTTTATTTCTCCTACTTGCTTTCAACGTTTAAATTTGACTCCGTAGAAATTAGACTTTGACTTATCTGTTGAAACTCCGTTGGGAGAAACCTTCATTACATCCACGGTTTATAAGTCTTGTTTGGTTCAAGTTGGTACCCACACATTACCTGTCAATCTTATTTCATTGAAAATACTTGCATTTGATGTAATTCTAGGGATTGATTGGTTAACTACTCATCATGCAAAAATTGATTACTTTTGTAAGGTTGTTAGCTTTCATATTCCCAATCAACCTATTATGCGAATTCAAGCAACCAAACCATTAAAATCAATCACTGTCATCTCAAGCCATAAAGCTATTCATTTATTAAAAAATGGATGTCAAGCTTTCTTAGCTCATGTCACGGATCTAAACAAAAATACGTCAGCTTTGAATGATATTTCTATTGTTAATGAATTTCCTGATGTATTCCCTGAAGAACTTCCTGGCCTACCCCCAGAGTGTGAAATTGAATTTTGTATCGACTTTGAACCTTGTACAAAACCTATTTCCAAAGCCCCATATCGAATGGCTCCTATTGAACTTCAGGAGTTAAAGACCCAACTACAGGAATTGTTAGACATCGGTTTCATTCATCCTAGTACTTCTCCTTGGGGTGCTCTTGTTCTATTCGTGAAGAAGAAAGATGGGAGTATGCGACTTTGTATTGATTATCGGGAGTTGAATCATGTAACCATCAAAAATAAGTACCCATTGCCATATATTGATGACCTATTTGACCAATTGCAAAGAGCCAAATTCTTTTCAAAGATTGATCTTCGTTCCAGATATCACCAATTGAAGATCAGAACCGATGACATTCCAAAGACGGCTTTCAGAACTCGGTACGGGCATTATGAATTCCTAGTCATGTCCTTTTGATTGACTAATGCTCCTGCTGCCTTTATGGATATGATGAACCGAGTATTCAAGGAATATTTGGATCACTTTGTGGTCCTCTTTATTGATGACATCCTTATTTATTCCAAAAGCCGTGAAGATCATGAGCAACACTTGAGGCTGATACTCCAAAAGCTTCATGAATATAAGCTTTATGCCAAGTTGAAGAAATACGAGTTCTGACTTGAGGAAGTAGCATTCCTTGGGCACATGGTATCAAGTCATGGAATATCTGTTGACCCAACAAAGATTGAAGCTATTCAAAGCTGGGTGCAACCTAAATTAGTGACCGAAGTACATAGCTATCTCGGCTTAGCTGGTTATTATCGGAGATTCGTAGAAGGGTTTTCTCGAATCGCTACTCCACTAACTCAGCTTATTCAGAAAGATATAAAGTTCAGTTGGAGCGAGGAATGTGAGAAGAGTTTTCAAGAACTCAAGGGGAGACTCATTTCAGCACCTGTTCTGACAATACCATCTGGTTCGGAGGGATTTGTCATCTACAGTGATGCTTTGGGCAAAGGGTTAGGATGTGTTCTCATGCAACATGGGAAAGTCATAGCCTATGCCTCACAAAAACTCAAAGAATATGAGAGGAATTATCCTACTCATGATCTAGAGTTGGCAGCTGTTGTCTTCGCACTAAAGATTTGGAGGCATTACTTGTATTGGGTGAAAGTGGAGATCTTTACGGATCATAAAAGCCTCAAATATTTCTTCACTCAAAAGGAACTCAACATGCGACAATGACGTTGGCTTAAACTGTTGAAAGATTATGATCATACCATCCAATACCATCCTGGAAAAGCGAACGTGGTAGCTGACGCATTGAGTAGAAGATCATATGCAAGTGCAAATGCGATATTGTCAACGCAAAGGCCCATTTTGTGTGACTTGCAAAGGATGGAGATAGAGTTAAAGACTCCATGGATCTATGTGATGATGGCGAATATACTAGTAGAACCGACTTTAATTGATAAAGTTAAAGCTGCTCAAGCTACAGACCTGGAGCTGATGCGTATAAGGAAGAAAGTGCAAGAAGGTGCTATGCCGGAAGCAAGAATCGATGAAGAAGGAATACTTCGAGTCAACTCCAGACTTTGTGTTCCTAACGACCCTGATTTAAAGTATAAAATCATGATGGAGGCGCATAACACACCGTTTGCAATCCATCCTGGGAGTACCAAAATGTATCATGATATTCGTCATACATTTTGGTGGAGCAATATGAAGAGAGAGATAGCGTTGTTTATCTCAAGGTGTCTAACGTGTCAACGAGTCAAGGCAGAGCATCAAGTACCAAAAGGTCCATTGCAACCACTTGAAATTCCAGAATGGAAGTGGGACCACATTAACATGGATTTCATTATCGGTCTTCCCAAAGTTTCTCAAGGCATAGATGTGATTTGGGTCATTGTTGATAGATTGACCAAGTCTGCTCATTTCTTACCGATATGAGAAACTTATACACTTGAACGTCTTGCTCGTATGTACATAAACGAGGTTGTAAGATTGCATGGTATGCCAGTATCCATAGTTTCTGATCGAGACCCAAAATTCACTTCAAGATTTTGGGTTAGTTTGCAATTTAGCTCGGCATATCATCCTCAGACGGACGGGCAGTCAGAGAGGACGATTCAAACTCTTGAAGATCTATTAAGACACTGTGTCCTTGACTTCAAGGGAAGTTGGGACAAGTTCTTACCATTGGTAGAGTTTTCCTACAACAACAGTTATCAAGCAAGTATTGGCATGGCTCCATTCGAAGCGTTATATGTAAGAAAGTGTCGTTCTCGATTATCTTTGGGATGAGGTGGGTGAAGCAACGTTGTTGGGACCGAGTTGAATACGTATGACTACGGAAAAGATTCAAACGATCCGACAACGTATAAAAACCTCACAAGATCGACAAAAGAGTTATGCTGATCTTCATCAAAAGGACGTGGAATTCGATATAGGAGATTATGTGTTGTTACGTGTTGCTCCATAGAAAGGAGTTACGAGATTTGGAAAGAGAGGAAAGCTCAATCCTCGATTCATCGGCCCATTTTTAATCCTTGATCGAGTAGGAACTGTGGCCTATAGACTCGCTTTACCGCCAACTATGTCTCGTGTTCATAACATTTTTCACATATCCATGTTACGTAAATATGTGGAAGACCCGAACCACATTATTGAGTTAGAACCGGACAAAATAGCGGAAGATTTGACGTATGAAGAGGTTCTTGTTCAAATCTTGGATAAGAAGGAACATATTCTACGCTCCAAGGTTATACCTCAAGTCAAAGTTTTGTGGAGAAACCACGATGTTGAGAAAATGACTTGGGAGTTAGAATCTGAAATGAAATCAAGGTATCCTTACCTCTTCAATATACCAGGTACGTACCCTAATTTCGAGGGCGAAATTTCATAAGAAGGGGAGATTGTAAAACCCCAACTTTTTGAATAAAGATGAATTTTCTATAAATATTATTTTTGAATATTATGGAGTGAAATTGATATAATGTTATAGTTCTGGGAAATATTTATAAATTTTGCAAAGTATGCAAGTTGTTATATAATATTCGATTGGTCGGGGAATATTCGTTTTAACAGGGAATATTCGTACAACGGCACAATCATTGGTGGACCCCACAACGGAATTATTATCGGATTGAGAAAATGACAAAAATACTTTATAAAAATAACGGTGGAAGTTTTACCGTTAACTGTTGAAACACCCTGTTTAAAAATACGAAGAATACGCGTGGTTTCATAAGTAGTAACACACAATTATTAATTATTGATGCTTACGTGATAAGTCACTCGGTTTTGTTGGTATTATTAATGTAATAATACGAAATTTTTTTATATAAAATGTAATACTTTTATAAAGTTATTCTATAAATAGAATATATTATATTCTATTATGCATAGTGTTGCATAGTGTCTCGCATAGTGTTTTGTATAGTAAAATCTTTTATATATAAAAAACATAATACTTTTATAAAATTATCTGCTTTATTAGACAATAATTAGAATATATTATATTTTATTATGCATAGTGTTTGCATAATTAATATAGATAGTATTTGCATAGTAAAATCTTTTATAAAATTATTCGCTTTTATTAGATTATAAATAGAATATATTATATTTTATTTAAAAGATTTTGGTTTAAATATGGTCTGTCAGATTAAAGTAAATCAATTTGGACCGTTCATGAGTTAGTTACTATGCAGTCCATTTTTCTATAAATAGAAGCTCATTCCATCATTATTTTCTTACGAATTCACTGAAACTCTAGAGAGATAAACTATAGAGAGAAAGAAGAAAGTATTCTGCTATTTTACTACTTATATATCCAGTACTCTTCTTCTTAAGTTGGGAAATATTATTTGTTGTACTCGTAAAGGGTGTTATTCTTTTGTATTCATGAAGAGAACTTTTGTTATTCCATTTTTTATTATTCTGTTGGAATAACCTGTATACGCGGGTTACCCTATATTTGATGACATTCTTCTATTATTCCGTCTTTATTATTCTATTGGAATATCACATGCATGCGTGCGTTTCTGGCCGGACTGATTCCGCCTTTATAATCTGCTGGAATATCCTTGCTCATGCGTTTCTGTTTACAGTTAAAATCTTTATTATTATTACATTGGAATATCACATGCATGCATTTCTGCCGGACCTAATTCCGTCCTTATTAGTATTACTCGTTGAATAACTCATCTCATGCAATCCGCATGCATGGTGATTTCATTGTTATTCCATTCTTTATTATTCATTTGGAACATCTTGTCGGTGCAATTTATTCTTTGACGACTGGTTTCGTTATTAGTATTATGTTGGAATAACCTGTCTATGCGAAGTACCGCATGCATGGTGATTTCTTTTGTTATTCCATTCTTTATTATTCTATTGGAACATCCCAGCTTGATGCAATTTACTTTAACTTTGGTTCCGTTATTTAGTATTCTGTTGGAATAACTCATTACATCTGCAAGTACCGCATGCATGGTGATTTCTTTTGTTATTCCATTCTTTATTATACTTAGTTGATTAAAGTTTTGACTTCTATACTCCATGAAATTAGTGGAATATCCTTGATAATTGCGCTTCATCCAGTATCTTTTCATGGAAATATTCTTCTAAGCATTCTTGAATTTTACTCTACAAAGCAATATCATGTTGACAATTTGGACGTTATTGGTTCTTAGACAAATTAATTCTTGAACTTGTTTTATTGAATTCTTATATCATTGTCATCATCCTCATATTTATATTTTTTTTAAAGTCATCTGTGGCTTGTAGTGCATAGATGGACTTGGTATGATTTTGACCAGGGATTATTCGGTGTAATCATGACCGTAATGTTACAAATGATGTGGTAAAAGTCCTCATTGGCCCGTAGTGCATTGATGGATAGTTGTTGGCATGATCATGACCATTAATGAATACACAAATATTCTTGGCCCGTAGTGCATGGATAATTGTGGTCGTGATACTAAAGAATATCCTTGGCCGTAGTGCAGGAGTGATTCGATGATGTGGATTATTTATTAAGATGAGTCCCAACGATAAAAGTGATGAAAAACCTTTTAAATCATAAAAGATAGTAGATTTTATTCTATACTTAACTCTTTTAATGGATTGCTTGTTCCGCTGCAGTTAAACTTAATGTTTCTTATATTGTATCAGTTTAACACTATTTAAGGCTAATGTAATTTATTCTGTATTATCTTAGTCATAATATTTCTTACTGGGCTAGTTGAGCTCACCCTTTCTTTCACTGTTCTCTTCAGGAAATGAGAATATAGTTGGAACGAGTTAGGGAACGGAGTGATGGTCCTAGATGGTGCATTAGTAGTCCTCATTATTCTGTGAAATAGTGTGATAATAATTGTAATGAGGACTCCTTTTGAGTTTGTATACTCTCTAGTAGACAATATTTGTATTCAAACTCACAGTTTATGTTTTGTCGTGTTGTACACGACAGTTGTATTATTAAGTTGTATTTGAATTCTGTACCATGTATCTGGCGACTCAAGATGGGTGATGTATACCTAATTTTGGGGGAATCACAACATAGACATCACGTTGGCTGGCACCTTTATAGGAGGTTGTGCGGACTCAGCAGTTGCAATTATAGATGAACATCATGTAACTGAAGCTGAAGGAATCTGAGGATGTTTATGGGGATTCCTGTTACTAGAACTGGCAGAGTAGCCTAGCCCAAATTTATGCAGGTTGATGATAATTTGGATGGTGTATTTGATACCCTGATGATTGTTACCCAGCCCTTGTCCTGGCTGATGACCCAAGGATATCATTTCTTGAGTAGCTGCCATCACTTCATCAAAAATCTTGGGTGTGAAAGGTGGCGTTCTAATAGCATGGTATTGGGTATTGCTTACTTCCAAGGCATGAAAACTGACTGGTTCAACATCTGTATTAGCGTTGATGAATGGCATATCCCCGTGTTGAGGACATCCTAGTTCAGCGTTGACCGTGACCAGGCTATTGTTGATAATATATTTCAACTGCTGATGAAGGGTGGAGGGGACTGCCCCTGCCATATGAATCCAAGGTCGTCCCAAGAGCAGGTTGTATCCCGAATCTATCTTGAGTACGTGGAACGATACACAGAATGTGTGGGGACCAATTTCAATTGGCAGTTCAATTACTCCGATCGAATTCCGGTGGGCTCCATCAAAAGCTTTGATGACGGTATGGCTACTCCAGAGTCGGTTGAGATTGATATTCATCTTCACCAAGGTAGCGTATGGACAGATATTTAGAGATGAACCTCCATCTATCAAGACTCCAGCTAGCATGTATCCGAAAGACAAGATCGCAATGTGCAAAGGTTTGAAATGACCGGTCCCTTCAGGCGGTATGTCATCATCAGTGAAGGATATCACATTGTTGTTGAAAATGTGATCAACCAAGTGTTGAAATTTTTCCGTATCAACTGATGTTGGTAGATAGGCTCCTTCTAAAACCTTCAACAGGATCTTTCGGTGATCCTCGGAAGTTAGGACCAAGTCCAAAATTGACATTTGATGTGGAGCTTCTCTTAAGCTTAAAATCACATTGGCTTCGTGATGACCCATAGTGCGGAGGAATTTTTCAATCTTCTCCATGGGTATTTTCCCCTTTGATTTAGTGGTAGACTTCATCACCCGTTGGGGAAGATACATTGGATTTTCCTTCGACACTGTAGCAGTGGTATGTGAGGTGGATCCTTCACCTTCTCCATAATTCCATGGAACCTTGCGCAAGCTAACAATAGGATATTGTGCTCTGTACGACAAGTTGATTGGCTCGGGAGCGGCCACTTTCAAAGGATTGTTGATTCCTCTGAGTTGAATTGTTGGCATTATGAGTGATTGGTTAATCCCATCAGTCTTAGGGGATATGACTGCTACCAAACTCTTCTACTTAGTAGGACATATATTCTCACTTGCACTTAACACAGTATCATCGTCCGCTAGGTGCAAGACACCACTGTCAATTAGATTTTGGATGAGGTGGCGGAGTGCCCAGCATTCTTCTGTGTTGTGACCGCGAGAATGGGAGTGATATTGACATACTCAATCAAAATTGTACCGTCCTGAACGGGGGTTGATTGGAGGTAGAAGGGAACTGATCCTTCCTTCATTGATTAACATCTGAAGGATTTCCTCCATAGGTTGGCCTAAATAGGTGAATTCCCTTTTGTTGGCAAAATTATGACAGGCTTTGGCATTTGCTCTGTTTGTCACTTTGTCTACCAGCATTTCATTTTCTGAAAGTGACGAGGGAATATTCGTGACAAGAGGTAGGAGACTGGCATGCTCCTGGCTGATTAATTGACGAGTCACTTGGTGCTGATAAGTCACCAATTCTGTCAATTGCTCAATTTACTTGCATAGAGCTTTCATCTTTCATTCCATTGTGAACTAGAACTTGGCATAATCCCATTTTTCAACACCGTCTTTGAGGGTCTGGGAGGATTCACAGTTAAAATTGGAGTTCTGTCCATTGCTCCAATTGATCATGTTGACATCTTTTTCTTTGTGTTGAGGAAGAGGGTTGTCTTGAACGTGAGGTTGATCTGGTTTGGTGACCACGATCTCACCATTGTCTATCTGGTCTTGGATCTTGTGTTTCAAGGCCCAACAATCCTGAGTATCATATCCAGGTGCCCCGACATGATAAGCACATTTCTGAGCAGCATTGAAACCCTGTCCATTAGGGCTGCCTGGTGGAAGAAGATGTGTAATTTTCTTCTGTGTTGTCAGAAGATTGAGAATGTTCTCGAGGGTGTCCCCTAAGGATGTGAACACTCGAGGGCGTTTGACTTCTCCACCTTTTGGTATTGGAGGGTTCATAAACTGTGCTTGAAAGGGAGTTTAGTTTCTCTTTTGAATAGGCATGTTCTGATTGCCTTTTTGACCATGTAGTATCAGGGAAACATCTTCCTCTTTCTTTTTATGGACCCTCCGTGGGTTGTTTCCATAATTTTCAGATAGGATGTGATCAGCAACAGCTTTAAGGGTAGCTAGGTCTTGAATTTTTTTGGACTTCAATCCAATCTCAGCCATCTCCCCATGTTTGACCATTTCAGAAAATGGTTTGTCGATGCCGGGTAAAACTCTTTCATAGAACGGAGCTTCTTGTATGTCTATGAAAGTCATGACCATCTCTGATTCTATCATGGAAGGACTAACTTGGGAAGCCAGGCGTCTCCACCTTTGAGCATACTCTCTGAACGACTCGTTAGACTATTTCTTGATCTTGGTAATTTGATACCGATAAGGAGCCATCTGAGATTGAAAGTTGTATTGTGTGAGGAAAGCATGTGCTAGCTCTTCCCAGCTATGGATCTTTGAGTTGTCTAATCTTGTGTACCACGAACAGGCTTCTCCAGTTAGACTTTTTTGGAACAGTTGCATTCTGAGTTTTTCGTCCTCTGTATAAGATCCAAGTTCTCCAATAAATACCTTTAAATGTGTGTAAGGTTCTCCTAACCCGTCATATTTTTCAAAGTCAGGAGTTTTAAACTTTTTTGGACAATGAACACAAGGGAAAATGCAAAGATCAACATATGAAACACTGCCGTATGCTCCAATTCCTTTGATAGCACGAAGGGTCTCTTCCATTTGGAGGACTTTCTTTTTGATGTCACCAGTGTCTGGATCTCTAGTGGGATGGGCAACATCATGAGTTTTGTTGGTCGTATCCAACTGCAGTTCAGGTATTGTAATGACCTGGGTTCCCCCTTGTGTGGAGGATTCAACATGTACGGGTATTTTTGGACCCTGAGTAGACTGGTGTAGTTCTTTGATTATAACAGCCAAATCTGTAATTTGTTTGCTTAATCCGTCGAATTCTTTGCGAGAAACTGGATTAAGTTCCGTCTAGTCAGATGACTACATTATTGACTGTAGGCTTGTAGCTTTTTTGGATTTTGACCGACTAGTAGGTCCGATTGGTTCCCTGCAAAAGACTTGTATAGTTTAGTCTTTAGAGAATGTGTATAATAACATGCTATGTGATGTGCCCATTTTAGGAATTTTATCCTGTAAAAACGGATGTCAGCTGTTTGTAGCATGTTAATTAAAATATGAATGTGTACAAATTTCTTCATATTTCTCATTACATGGAGATATATATGGATTGTAATTACAAGTAATTGAAATGAGAAAGCATGAAGAGACTTTCCTCCGTTTTGGGTTTATCAGAGGCTGACCTATCTAAGGTTACTCTCGCGACTTTTTGGTATGAAGGTTCCTAAATCATCGCAATTTACTCAACGGGAAATTAATCCGGTCTTTCAACTGGAGCGAATTTGGGTGGTTGCTTTCCTGAGCCTCGGGGAATCAGTCTTCCCACGAGTCCAGTAATCAAACACCGACGGGATAGCCTCCTGATGGAGGGACCACACAACATACATTCACATACATCGCGTCTCACCGTATAATAATGATGACATGTGCGAAGCACTAATATCACAAGCAGATATGGTGCGAAGCACTAATATCACAAGCAGCTATGGTACGAAGCACTAAGTGCAATCAGGAAATGCATTCGTACACATTCATCAAATGTAAATGCAAAATCCACACACAAGCAGATAACAATTTTGAAAAGATTGTAATAGCGGCTTAAGTCCTCTTACTGGTGTCCCCAGCAGAGTAGCCACCTGTCGACGTCGGGATTTTTAGTTGTCCCTTTCCGTTACTTGTTCTTTGGTGTTCTCATTTTAGGTGAGATTTGTTTGAAAAAACAAGTGAAAAAGGTCCAACATGTATAATGTCGACGATGGACTGTTAAGAGTCGTCAGTTGGTTTTTTAAATTGTTGTACCAACACAACCGAGAAAAGGTTTTCACATTAACCCAGTGATGTGACACTGCTAAATGGGTCGGTGAAACCGAGATTCATTAGGGTCCGGGGACTTGGTTCTGTAGAGGGAAGATGTTAGGCACCCCCCGACATCCGTGTTACCACGGTGACCGCCTCTTTTCAAGAAACTATTATCTGAATATGTGTGTGTGTGAGTCAATGTGCTATTATTTGGAAGTAGTGTGAGGCCTCATTCGCACTTATATACACAGGGCTTGAATTTATTTGAAAATTCAGTTTTAACAAGATATAACAATGATGTTTTATAAAAATGTTTTTCAAACCCTGATGCTCAATAGTAATTGAGACCTTTTACACTTCCATTTTAATAAGTGTTCGGCTTGATTGATTTTGTTTTACGGATGCGAGGCATCTGTACGAAAATAATATATAAAATAATGTCGACTTCCTTGTGGGTATGGAAACCATCTGAGGAGATTCAGACACCGCAAAATAATTTACAAGCTGCTTACAGCTGAAAATGTCCATCACGGGAACCGAATTTAGATCCAATAAGTTGAATCTGTGATCGTATGATTCCTAGGCGCACATGATACCGTAATTTGTATGAAAGCAGTAAGCAGGTATATATATAAAAGCTGTAAATATATATATATATACAGACATGATCACCAACCACGAAACACCTCCATGGGGATCGAAATTTAAATCAAGTCGTAAAAAGCTATCAGCCGCCACGGAGGAAACTCCAAAGTGGACAAAACGTAAATAAAGTCAGTAAAGCTATCAACCACCACAAAGGAAACTCCAAAGGAAAAAATGTAAATAAAGCTGTACAAAAGCAATCAACTGCCATGAAGTGAACTCTAGGCGGAATTAAAAGTAAAGAAAGTCATAAAAGCGATCAACCACCACGAAGTAACTCCGGTGGGACGAAATATCTATATCTATATATATATATATATATATATATATATATATATATATATATAAAAGCGATAAACGCATAGGATGTAAAACTGTGCTCATCGAATGAGTTCGACAATATTCATATATATATATAAGAAAGTAAACGCTCTCGGATGTAAAATCAAGCTCATCGAACAAAGTCCGACACACACGTTAATGTATATATATATATATATATATATATATATATATATATATATATATATATATATATATATATATATATATTAAAGCGAAGAACGCTCGAATCAAGTTTAGGCTCATCGAACAAAGTTCGACACACAATTATATATAAAAAATATATTCATAACTCTTAATCTATACATCCAAAAATCACCATTTTGGACACAATCAATAAAAACTCATCAACATATCATTTCAAATTTTTCCGAAATTTTACGAAGGTCAAAAAATTACTGGCCTGAAAAACATAATAACCCTTAAAATCCTTTACTATCCCTTACCTCAAAAGAGTAGCACTTCATTTGGATATATCGGATATTACTGTTGAAGGAAACTTGCAGCGATGAATATCAACTCACCAAGTATCTAAATACTCACAAAATACACTCAATAATCTAGAGAGAGAAAGAAAAAGCTTATGTTTACGTGTGATTTTCAATTCTAACTTAGCCCTCTATTTATAGGAAAATTTTAGCGAGACTTGACTTTGCAACCCGATGGCTTTACTCTACTATTCCCACCCACCACATTTGAAATAAAATTCAGCACATTTCTTCACCAACCACAAGTGGGGCCCACTCAATTCTAGAATTTTCCACCAAAATGCTAAATTTGGATACTTGAACAATTTCTAAACAATTCACCTCTTAAAATTCATAACAAATCATACATTAATTTTTAACGGTTCTCAAAAAGCGTGGACATATACTCAACTTATATATGTATAACATATCCAAAATTACAATGATCCAAGCTAATTTGATTAAAAATTATAACTCACGCAATATATCTCAAAAACAATTGGTTTAATTTTTAATACCTTCATTCCGACAAAAATACTGATAAAATACCTCAACATTAATTCCTTCATTTATAACCACATAAATAAATCCATCATTTATATCCACATCAAATAAATATTTCCTTATCATATAAATCAATAATTAATTATTCACAAATAATATTACAGAATCACAATTATGACAACCAGGCCCTTCCCAGGAAAGAGGGGGCTTTCCAATAAGAATTTCTCCTTATTGACGCGCAATTATGTGACCAAACCTCTTCTTGACAGAACTTTCTAGACATTGCCGATAATGTTATCTAATAATATTATTCAAATAATATAAATTATTGATCTGATAATGAGAAATATTGTGCAATGATAATTATTGAAACAACAATAATATAAAATATCAACGCAGTAATTATTGAATCAATAAAATAAAATATTGAACAGTAATTACTGTAAAAATTATTGAGTAGTGCCTTCTTACGTAAGAATCAATAATTCAAAAATATTGTGTAATACCGTGTGCTACTGTGCAACAACGCGTATTACTTTATTTTACCAACCGGGTATTCCAACAGTGTTAATGGTAACGATTACGCCGTTATTTATAAAAACTTAATTTTGTCATTTTCTTCATCCCATGCTTATTACATTATGGGGCCCTGAAATGGTCGCACTGGCCTGCATTTAATATTCTCCTACGTAAAGAATATTCCACGACCAAACGAATATTCCCAAACAACAATGAATATTTTATAACCACTTGTGTATTTTGAAAAAAATTCATATATCACCCTTAACTTTAACTTTTATCAATTTAACAATTTACTGAATAGTAATTATAAGAAAAATTAAATACTTTTATTTCATAAATTTCAGGGTCTTATAATCTCCCCTCCTTATGAAATTTCGTCCCGAAATTTACGTACCTGGTATTTCGAAAAGTTGAGAATACTTTGCTTCCATTTCAGATTCTATCTCCCCGGTCATCATGATTTCTCCATCTCCCGTGATAACTTCATTTGGGTCCCTCATTTGTTGGGAAGTCATGACAACCGCCATCCCTCGAACTACCTGGTTTTGACTTGTCTGGGGCAGCATTTGGCGTTATCACTACCGTTGGAATATATTTTTCTATAGGACATATTCCTCCCTCAACTGCCTCGTCGTACTCCTGTTTCATGATCTGAATCATCAATCTTTGATCCATATCGAGAACTCAGGTTGACCGCTATGTATGAGGTAATTCAAAACTCGATGTTGGGTTCTCCCAATTGCTTTCCAAAAAGAGAAATTCATGTCATCTATTTTAGCCTTCTTAGATCGGACATCTCTTTCCACAATATCCACGTGTCGTGTGGCTTTTACCCATGCATCACTCATTCTTACTCGTTCAGTTTTTTCTTTTTTCAGCTCAGATTCCATATTTATCATCTTATACTCTGCCAAAGAATGCTTCTGTTCAAGCATCACATATCGGGTAACACAAGCTTGAATTGTTGCATCCTTTTATTCCACGACCGCCTGTCGTTCTTCAGCCTACTCTTCTAACTCATGAATATGATTTTGAAATTCTATATATTGATCATATAATACCTCTAATAAACTCTCCTCAGGTACCTCTTCTTCCTCTTCTTCCTCACTCTCAGCTGTTACCACTGTGACTATCTCGGGTGCAACTATCAATTCTTCACTCACCACATGGATATCTCTAATTCCTTCTTCGTCTGACATCACATTAGCATGGTTAGTGATTAGAGGTATCCCCACGGTCTCATTCACTCCATTGTTAACATTCTTAACAGCCATTCTCAAATACTGCCATAAAACAATGGTTAATTAAACAAATTAACATATCACATAATATCCTGATATTATGACTGACCAACAAATAAGCTTAGGTAGGACACACTAGCGAAGGATTTACTCATTTCTCCCCTCCTAGTTATATTCCCTGATCTCCGCCAGAGATCATATCCCTAAGCTCTGATACCAAATGTGACAAATGTCCCATCAGTGGACAGCACCTCACATTGGTACCTATCAGTTTGCTACCGCAGAACGGAGTCCCCTACGGAGAGTCTGGCTTCGGTGCATCCCTCGTCAACAGGAAGTCACCAGTGAGAGGCTCGGGGCTCTTTACTTATAGCTCTGATACCAAATGTGATAACCCCAAAATAGGTCCATTCCATCCAACCCATTCGGAGTCGCCAAATACATGGTACAGAAAACAACTATAACTTTATTACAACAATTGTCGTGCAAAATACAACAACACATATACTGTGAGTTTGGATATAAATATATACCAAATGTGACACATGTCCCAACCGTGGATAGCACCTCACAGTGACACCTTACATAAAAGTATAGTCAAAAACTGTTTTAGAAACTAAAATCTTTGGGAAGTACTCAAGGAAACCTTCGTACATGGGAGGCCATGCTTCTAGGTTATGATAGATATCATATGGCCACAAAATTATCCTTGGTTGACCCAATAGACACCAAAGAAAAACGAGAAGATTACTATCATATTCTTCTCAATGGTGAGTCTTCTCTTGATTTATCATTATCTCCACTGTCTCAAATTGAGAATTATACTTCAAACAAATACCAGGATTATATAGGTAGTGCTCGTAAATATACTCAGCAAGTGGATTAGCACAACCCTGTCTTATGATGACACGAGGTTGTATGTCATTAGACATCTTGTATGATAGTGGCAAAACACCTTTCCAATGTTGGGTTCGCCTCTCCCTATATGATTCACCAAATATAACTACTAAAAGATGTATACAACACACTTGTCTATACTGTTTAGGGAGAACTCCAAATCTAGAGACCACCGTTTTATTCCCTTGTTACCCCCGCTCGACCCAGCTACACTTTTATTACTTAAAAGGAATTGTGAAGCAAAAGGGTGAGCACAACTAGCTCAGTAAAGAATATCATGACTAAAGATAATTAAATTATCAATAGCCTTCATCAATAACAAATCAGAGATTTAGAACATATATGGTAGATGATAAAAATTTCAACCATAGTTGCGGTGGAACGAGCAATCCATTAGAAGAGTCAAATAGACAATACGATTCATTATCTTCTCCATGTTAAAAGTCCACCAACAATGTTTTATCCGGTAACATCAATCAATAGGTTCCTTTCCCACAATTATATGAATATCTCATAATCATAATTGTAATTCTAAATTCCTCTTCGTACCCGTGATTAATAATATAATTTTCATCACATGTCTTTACAGAAACATCAAAGATCATGGTTATACCAAATCACAGCCTCGCTCATAATCATACTAATAAATTCATCTTTTCACTACGGCCAAAGATATTCATCCACAGTTTATCTTCGCACCATTGGCCAAAGATATTCAACAACAGGTCATCTTTGCACTACGGGCCAAAGATATTCATTAACAGTTCATCTTTGCACTACATGCCAAAGATATTCCTCAACAGATTCATATTTGCACTACGAGCCAAATATATTAATATCTCAAAGAAATATATAATCATTTCAGAATTTATATAAACAATAATTATAACCATGTTGATCAATTCACCTTTGCACTTAAGCTAAAGATATTCAATTATAAATTCAATGGTCATGATCATACCGATCACAATTCAACTTTTCACTATTATTGCCAAAGAGAACCCTAGTCATGATCATACCAATAATCTACCCATCTTTATACTCAAGTGAAAGAGAATTTCAACATCAGGGTTATAAAAATGTTATATATGATAATAAAATCAATAAAATCAATATATAGTTTTAATCTCCAGAGTAATATTCATAAATCAACTATAATTTGGTTAGAAAAAGAAACCAATTTTGTAGTGAATAGTACCCGTGAATAGTAACTCGTGAATAGTAACTCATGAATAGTAACCAAAACCCTCATCAAAAATCTGCATATACCACATATATGATTCTCAAGCCATAAAATCATATTTTCCAATTTTCTTCCGTCAAATAACATATTTAACTCATTTATTCATAACTAGTCCATTTTCATGAAAAATACCAAATCAATTCCAAAAATATTTCTATTCTGGGATTTAGCAGAATATAGTACCATATTGAACATATATTTTTCTTAGAATTTTTAAAATTCATTTACTATTTTTCATATGGCCAAAACCGTCGAATATTTAGACATTTATCATAAATTGTACTTTTATCCAAAAATTCTTAAATTCACATAGTACACTAATATTATATAGATGTACTCCCAATAAAAATTTCATCAATTTTGGAGTTAACAATAAGGAGTTATAAGCGGTTACTTTTAAAATAGTCTTTTCTCATAAAATTCATAACTCTTAATCTATACATCCAAAAATCACCATTTTTGGACACAATCAATAAAACTCATCAACATATCATTTCAAATTTTTCCAGAATTTTCTGAAGGTCAGAAAAATTACGCGATTGAAAAACATAATAACCATTAAAATCCCTTACTATCCCTTACCTCAAAAGAGCAGCACTTCTGACTGGATATCGGATATTACGCTGAAAGAAACTTGTACTGATGAATATCAACTCACCAAGTATCTAAATACTCACAAAATACACTCAATAATCTAGAGAGAGAAAGAGAGAAAGCTTATGTTTCTGGTGTGATTTTCAATTCTAACTTAGCCCTCTATTTATAGGAAAATTTTAGAAGACTTGACTTCTAACTCCGATGGCTTTACTCTACTATTCCCACCCACCGCATTTGAAATAAAATTCAGCACATTTCTTCACCAACCACAAGTGGGGCCCCACTCATTTCTAAATTTTCCACCAAAATGCTAAATTCGGATACTTCAACGATTTACGAACCATTCACCTCTTAAAATTCATAACAAATCATACGTTCATTTTTAACGCTTCACAATTTGTGGACATATACTCAACTTATATATGTATAACATATCCCAAAATTACAATGATCCAACGGTCGGATTAAAAATTATAACTCACGCAATATATCTCAAAAACACTGGTTTAATTTTTAATACCTTCATTCCGATAAAAATACTTATAAAATACCTCAACATTAATTCCTTCATTTATAACCACATAAATAAATCCATCATTTATATCCACATCAAATAAATATTTCCTTAACATATAAATCAATAATTAATTATTCACAAATAATATTACAGAATCACAATTATGACAACCAGGCCCTTCCCAGGAAAGAGGGGGCTTTCCAATAAGAATTTCTCCTTACTGGCGCGCAATTAGGTGACCAAACCTCTCCATGACAGAACTTTCTAGACATTGCCAATAATGCTATCTAATAATATTATTCAAATAATATGAATTATTGATCTGATAATGAGAAATATTGTGCAGTGATAATTATTGAAACAACAATAATATAAAATTTCAACGCAGCAATTGTTGAATTAATAAAATAAAATATTGAACAGTAATTACTGTAACAATTATTGAGTAGTGCCTTCTTACGTAAGAATCAATAATTCAAAAATACTGTGTAATACCTTGTGCTACTATGCAACAACGCGTATTACTTTATTTTACCAACCGGGTATTCCAACAGTGTTAACGGTAACGATTACGCCGTTATTTATAAAAACTTAATTTTGTCATTTTCTTCATCCGAGCGCTTATTACGTTATGGGGCCCATAAATGGTTGCGTAAATCGCAATACGAATATTCCCAAGCGAGAAAGAATATTCCACGACCAAACGAATATTCCCAACAACAATGAATATTTTATAACCACTTGTGTATTTTGAAAAAAATTCATATATCATCCTTAACTTTAACTTTTATCAATTTAACCATTTCTTGAATAGTAATTATAAGAAAAATTGAATACTTTTATTTCATAAATTTCGGGGTCTTACAGAGACGACGTGATGTGGCATCGTGTTGGCGAGATGACGATGTTGCCCCTCACCGGTGTTATCGTCGATTTGGGGTACGATAAAGCGAGAGCGTTGCTCGAGGCTTCACTGAGATTGAATTTCTTGCCATTGTTGAAGGTCCTCGATGTCATCTACGAGGTGTGCACATCTCTCGGTGTTATCTCCGGGTTGGTCTTGAGTATCTCGTTGTTAGTCTTGAGATTGAAGTGATTGCATTTGAAACAAGCATTTAAAGGTTATCATTGGCTTGCATTCCTTGGGGGTGATCACCAAGGTTGGTGGCTATTCCCATGATTGGGACTGAGACTGGATATCTCGGGGTTATCTCCAAAAATTAATAGGTCTACTCCGGTGTGTGTTCCAGTATTGGATCTGCATGCCTTGGGGTTATATCTGAGGTTCTAATTGTTACTCCCAGTGTGTGTTCTAGGGTTGATGCTGAACTTCCGATAGTATCCAGAACGGATATGAACTGTCTTTTAGGGTTCCCTCTTGAAAGACGAATCTGTCCTCCTGCAATGTTAGTGACAGGTGTACAGAAAATTTCTAGTGTCTACATCTAATTTAATTAATAAATTAGATCAAAACAACATTTTATTTAATTTAATTATTTTCTTAAATATTAAGCAATTGATTTAATTTAATTATCTCCTTAAATTAAATCCTTCAAATAAAAATCACCATTATTCAATTTAATTAACATTAATAAATTTAGTTACTAAATTCTTGCACCATAATTCATCAATTATTTATTTTTCTCAATAAATAAATTATTTAAAATATTTATTTAATTCAATAATTTTTTACATTAAATTACAAATTTCTTGATCGTTACATCCTTCCCTCCTTAAAAGGATTCTCTCCGGCCAGAATCACAACTCGATAAATTCATTCGTCACATTCTTCCCTCCTTAACAGGATTCTGTCCCCAGAATCATTATACAAGATCAAACAAATAATTGAGGATAATTCTTCATCATAACATCTTCAAGTTCCCACATAGCTTCTTCAGCATTGTGGTTCCTCCAGATTACCTTAACAGAAGGTATCACTTTATTACTTAGTACTTGCTCTTTCCTATCAATAATTTGAACAGGGACTTCTTCATAGGACCAATCTTTCTCAAATTGTAAGGGCTCATATTCTATAACATGTTTATAGTCATGATTATATGGTCTCAACACCGAGACATGGAAAATATTATGGATATGCACCAATTGTGGTGGTAAAGCTACCTCGTACGCCACTTCACCCACGCGTCGAAGCACTTCAAAAGGTCCTAAAAACCTAGGGCTTAATTTCCATTTCTTGCCAAAACAAATTTTTCCCTTCCAGGGAGATACTTTAAAGAACACATAACTACCAACATCGAATTCCAAATTTTGTCGATGCTGATCGGCATATTTCTTCTATCTATCCTGTGCAACTATCAATCTTGCTCGAATGACCTTGACGATTTCGACGGTTTGTTGTACCAACTCTGGACCCAATAGTTGACGTTCACCTACCTCATCCCAGCATAACGGAGTTCTGCATTTCCTGCCGTATAACGCTTCATAAGGCGGCATGCCAATACTAGCGTGATAACTATTATTATAGGAAAATTCAACCAACGGTAAATGATCATCCCAATTTCTCTTGAAATCCATAATACATGCTCTGAGCATATCTTCTAGTGTCTGGATTGTTCTCTCACTCTGTCCGCCTGTTTGAGGATGGTACGCTGTGCTCATTCTCAACTGAGTTCCCAAACATTCTTGTAATAGTTTCCAGAAATTAGATGTGAAATGCGGATCTCTGTCTGATACAATGGACACAGGTACACCGTGTCTTAAAGTATAGTTTTGCAAACCAATCCAGGTTAAATCTAATCTTGATTGGTAAGAAGTTTGCCAACTTCGTCAATCGATCAACAATCACCCAAACGACGTCATATCCTTGCCGAGTCGTTGGAAGACCTACCATAAAATCCATTGTGATATGCTCCCATTTCCATTCTGGTATCTCCAACGGTTTCAATAATTCGCTTGGCCTTTGGTGTTCAGCTTTAACTTTCTGACACATTAAACATTTCACCACACACTCAGCCACATCCTTTTTCATATTCGACCACCAAAAGTGATGTCTAAGATCCTGGTACTTTTTTGTACTTCCAGGATGAATCGAATATCTTGAGTTGTGAGCTTCACTCAGAATCTCCTCTTTAACTTTTGGTACTAGCGGAACCCAAATTCTCCATTCGAATCGAAGTAACCCTTTTGAATCGATTTTGAATTTGTTTTCCTCACCTTCAGATACTTTCTATTTTATCTTTTCACAATCTTCATCCTGAAGTAGTGTATTCTTCACTTTATCTACCAACGTTGAACAGTTTCCTATCTGGAACAAATTTTCATCGGATTCTGCCGGATATTTAATTTCCAATTCCATCTTAGCCATTTCCGACACTAACTTCTCTTGAGCTGTCAACATCATTAACTTCTCCCGTCCCATTTTACTTAAAGCATCAACAACAACATTCGCCTTTTCGGGATGATAGAAAATCTCGCAGTCATAGTCTTTGATCAGCTCCAACCATCTTCTCTGCCTCATATTCAAGTCTTTTCGTGTAAAGATATACTTTAGACTTTTATGGTCAGTATATATCTCACACCTCTCTCCATAAAGATAGTGTCTCCAAATCTTCAGGGCGAACACCACCGCAGCCAACTCTAAGTCATGAGTCGGATATCCTTTATCGTAATCTTTTAATTGACGTGATGCATACGCAATAACTCTGTCATTTTGCATAAGCACACAACCTATTCCTTTATGCGATGTGTCACTATACACCACAAAATTCCATGTATCATCAGGTAATGATAACACAGGTGATGTACTCAACCTCTTCTTTAATTCGTGAAAACTTTCCTCACACTTCTCCGTCCCAATAAACTTAACCGCCTTCCTGGTTAAATTTGTCAACGGGGTCGCGATCTTGGAAAAATCTTGAATAAAACGCCTATAGTAACATGCCAACCCTAAGAAACTCCTAATCTCTGACGGTGTCTTCGACTGATCCTAGTTTATTACAGCTTCAACCTTAGATGGATCTACCGAAATTCTGTCTTTATTAATAACGTGTCCGAGAAACTGTACACGTTCCAACCAAAATTCACATTTTGAAAATTTTGCGTACAACTTCTCTTTTCTCAATGTCTCCAACATTACTCTTAAGTGTTCAACATGTTCCTCCTTGGTCTTAGAATACACCAGGATATCATCAATAAACACCACCACAAATTTATCTAAGAATGGTTTAAACACCATGTTCATCAAATCCATGAATGCTGCAGGTGCATTGGTTAAACCAAATGACATAACCAGAAACTCGTAATGACCATACCGAAGTTACGAATCTTTTCTTGATGCGTCTTACGCCTCACCTTCAGCTGATGATAACCACTCCTCAAGTCTATCTTTGAGAAATACCTCGCACCCTTCAGTTGATCGAGTAGATCATCGATTCTCGGTAACGGATATTTATTTTTAATCGTGACCTTATTCAATTCTTGATAGTCAATGTAGAGTCGCATCGACCCATCCTTCTTCTTAACAAATAACACTGGCGCTCCCCATGGCGATACTCTCGTCTGGATATACTTCTTGTCGAGCAATTCTTGCAATTGCACCATCAACTCTTTCATCTCTACCGGGGCCATTCTGTATGGTGCCTTAGATATCAGGCCCGTTCCTAGTACTAAATCAATCACGAACTCGATTTGTAGATCTAGCGGAAGACCTGAAAAATTGTCTAGAAATACGTCTGTAAAATCTCTTATGATCGGTATCTCTTCTAACTTCGCACTCTTCTTCTGTGTATCAACTATGTAGGCTAAGTATCCTACACATCCTTGTTTTAACAACTTCTTGGCTTGCATCACCGTCAGATAACTTGCTTGTCGAGGTGACTTGCTGCCATAAAATACAACCTTTGATGGAGTCAAAAGGTTAACACATTTTCTTTGGCAATCAATTACTGCTCCGTGATTGAATAACTAATCCATTCCCAGGATAAAATCAAACTCACCCAGTCTAATTGGTATTAAGTCTACCATCATCTCTTGTCCTTTAATAACCACTCTACAATTCTTATATATGAATCTAACAGGAATCACTTCCCCATTTGCAATCTCTATGCTCAAAGGATAATCTAATTCTTCCTAAGGCAAATCTAAATTCTAGGCAAATTCATAGGACATAAATGAACAAGTAGCACCCGAATCAAACAGTACATAAGCATTAATACCATTAATCAGAATGATACCTGACACCACATCCTTAAACTGAACAGCATCCTGCACGGTCATATTAAAAGTTCTCGCAGTAGGTCGGCTTAACTGTGCTGGTCCAGTGATAGTCAATGCACCACCATAGTTGTTGTTTCCCTTTCCTCCACTTACACTCCCTGCTGGCTTTTTAGGGCAATCCCGAGCCAGGTGATCCTTCGAACCACAGGTAAAGCATGCTTCATTCTTTGGGCTAAAACAGTTCGGTGCAATGTGTCCCTCATGACCACAGTTGAAACACACCAGCTTTCCTTTCAAACATACCCCAGTATGGTTCTTTCCACAAGTAGCACAAGCTTCAAACTTTTTCTTCTGCTGACTTCCTTGATGTCCTCCCGTAGTCGAATTCTCGCTCCACTTCCTCTTCTGATTTTTACTTCCAACGTTACTTCCACCAGCCTTATTTTCATTCTCATTCTTCCTCTTCTTCTCTTCTTGATTATACTTGGTCAAGGCATCGCTTCCACCTTCTACGACAATTGCCTTCTCTAGTACAACCGCAAATGCATTTAACTGGAACATTGAAACCTTGCTATACAGCCAGGGTTTCAATCCTTGTTCGAACCTTCTCGCCTTACGCTCATCCGTATTGACTTGATAAGTGGCAAACCTTGCCAACTCGTTAAACTTCACAGAATATTCTGGCACCATCATCGTTCCGTGTTTCAGCTCCAGAAATTGCACCTCCAACTGATTCCGAGAACTCGCTGGAAAGTACATTTTGAAAAACATCTTCTTAAATATATCCCACGTTATCACTCCTTGTCCCCTATGAACCTTATTTGCTTGCCACAAGTAACTAGCTTCGGACTTCAGCATGAACATCGCAAACGCAGTCTTTTGATCTTCGTTAACTCTAGCAACATCGAACGCCTTCTCCATTTCCATGATCCAGGTTTGGGCTTCCACTGGATTCATAGACCCTTGAAAACTCTGGCGGTCCAACCGCTTTGAATTCCTTGAAGGTCGTAACTTGAACTTGCGGTTGATTCGCAAGTGCTCCCGTCAACAAAGTCACCAACTGCTGATTGGGTTAGCGTTGCCCTCGTTGTTATTGTTAGTAGACCCCTCAGGAGGTGGTTGTTGACGTGGTTGTCTTCTTCTAGGAGGCATTTTTTGTTAAAATATACGCTTATTAGTTCATTTATTCAATTCATTGAATATTTTAATGTAAGACCCTAACTTTTATAAATAAAGAATAATTTTTATGAATTATATTTTTGAATATTATGTTATTGATTTGATATAATGTTATAGTTGTGGGTAATATTTATAAATTTTGCAAAGTACGAAAGTTGTTATATAATATTCGATTGGTCGGGAATATTTGTTTTAACGGGGAATATTAAGTATAACAAGACAATCATTGGTAGACCCTACAACGAAATTATTGTCGGATTGAGAAAATGACAAAAATACTTTATGAAAAATAACGGCGGAGGTGTTACCAATTAAAAGCTGTTGAACTACCCGGTAGTAAAAGTACAAGAATAATACGTGGTTGCACGATAGCACACCGGTATTGATTATTGTGCTTACGTGAGAAGTCACTCAGCTATACTCAATTATTGCTACAGTAATTGCTGCATCATATTTCTCATATTATTGATTCAATTATTGTTACAATATCATCTACATTATATGATATATTATTAAATCAATAATTGAGGCGGCAAAGTTATTCATATTATTATTTGCAATATTAACAATGTCTAGAAGTTACATCGAGGAGAGGTTTGGTCACCTAATTGCGGCGCCAATAAGGAGAAATCCTTATCGGAAAGCCCCCTCTTTCCTGGGAACGACCTGGTTGTTAAATATTGTGAATTATAATATTAATGATGAATAAGTTCGTGTTGATTAAAGATGAATTTTATAGTTCCATTGTGTTGGACTTATTTGTGTTAGTATAATTGATGTCTGGAGGATATATTGTTCAATTGGGTATTCGGGACACTTTTCGTGTCGAAGTACTATTTATGAGTTACTATTCACAAGTTACTACTCATGAGTTACTATTCAAGAGTTACTATTCATGAGTTACTATTCACGAGTTATTATTCACTCAGTTACTATTCACTCTAGTATTATGTATTCGGGTATTTGGGTACAATATTATTCCATTAGGAGATGTGCTAATTTTTCAGACCGTTGGTTGAAGATATAATAGTAACTCAATATGGACCGCTGTTGGAGTTATAATAGTAAATCAATATGGATCGCTGGTTTAAAGTTTTAATAGTAATCAGTATGGACCGTTGTTTTAAGTTTTAATAGTAAACCAATATGGACCGTCCGTTTAATAGTAAATAAATCTGGACCGTTCATGAATTAGTTACTATTCATTCCATTTTCCTATAAATAGAAGCTCATTCTTTCATTATTTCTTACGAATACACTGAAACTCTAGAGAGAGAATTATAAGAGAACCTATAGAAAAGTATTCTGCTACTTCCCTACTCTTATATTCAGTTTCTTTTACGGTAAGGGGTATTATTTCTTTTGTATTCATGAAGAGAACTTCTGTTATTCCATTTTTTATTATTTTGTTGGAATAACTTTTGTATCACGGCGGGCTACCCTATACATGGTGACATTCTTCTAATATTCCGTTCTTTATTATTACATTAGAATATCACATACGTGCGTTTTTACGCATACACAGTTCCATCATTTATTATTCTATCGAAATATCACGTACTGTGCGTTTACGGGGGACTGGTTCCATTATTTATTATTACATTTGGAATATCACATGCGTGCGTTCGCCGGGACTGGGTTCCATTATTTATTATTACGTCGGCAATATATCACATACGTGCGTTTACGTCGGACTGGTTCCATCCTTTATTATTACATTTGGAATAACTCACTGTTTAATGCGGTCTATCGCATGCATGGTGATTTCTTTTGTTATTCCATTCTTTATTATACTCAGTTGGTTAAAACTTTGACTTCTATACTCCATGAAATTAGTGGAATATCCTTGATATTTGCGCTTCATCCAGTATCTTTTCATGGAAATATTCTTCTAAGCATTCTTGAATTTTACTCTACAAAGCGGTATCATGTTGACAATTTGTATGCGTTATCGGTTCTGGATAAATTAATTCTTGAACTTGTTTTATTGAATTCTTATATCATTGTCATCATCCTCATGTTTATATTTTGTTGAAAGTCATATGTGGCCTGTAGTGCATAGATGGACTTGGTATAATTATGACCAGGGATTATTCGGTATAATCATAACCGTAATGTTACAAATGATGTAGAAAAAGTCCTCATTGGCCCGTAGTGCATTGATGGACAGTTTTTGGTATGATTATGGCTATGGATTCTCTTTGGCCGTAGTGCAAAGATGAATTGTTTTATGGCATGATTAAGACCGTTCATGAAAACATGATTATCTTAAGCCGTGGTGCATGGATAATTCGTGGCCGTGATACTAAAGAATATCCTTGTCCATAGTGCAGGGGTGATTCGGTGATGTTGATTATTTATTAAGATGAGTCCCAGCGATAAAAGTGATGAAAAACCTTTTAAATCATAAAAGATAGTAGATTTTATTCCCTACTTGACTCTTCTAATGGATTGCTTGTTCCGCTGCAGTTAAACTTGATAGTTATTATATTTTATCGGTTTAACACTGTTGAAGGCTAACGATAAATTATTATGCATTATCTTAGTCATAATATTTCTTACTGGGCTAGTTGAGCTCACCCTTTCTTTCACTGTTCTCTTCAAGAAATGAGAACGTAGCTGGGACTAGTCGAGAGCGGTGATGGTCCTAGATGGTGCATTAGTAGTCCTCACTATTACGTGAAATAGTGTGATAATAATTGTAATGAGGACTCGTTTTGAGTTTGTATAATCTCTATTAGACAATATTTGTATTCAAACTCACAGAGTTTATGTTTTGTCGTATTATTGTACGGCAGTTGTATTATTAAGTTGTATTTGAATTACGTACCATGTATCTGGCGACTCAAGATGGGTGATGTATACCTAATTTTGGGGGTGTCACGGTTGGTATCAAAGCTTAGGGATATGATCCTGCTAGGATGTGAGAATAGAACTTCGGAGGGGAGGCAGGGAATTCCTTCGCTAGTATGACCTACCTAAGTTTATTTGGTATTTAATTGGTGGGTTAGAATATAGGGATAATATGTTACATGTCAATTAACCTTTGTTTTGTGGCGATGTCGAAAATGACATCCGAGAATGTTGAGAATAGCAATGGAGCACGGAGGCCAGTTAATTCTCCACGGATCAATAATCGGGACAATGTGCAACAGGGATGGTGATAATCCTCCACAAAAACAACAACACCGATCAATTGACGAATGACGATGCGTTTAGGAGTTTTTAGAATTCATGCAACATCGGTAGAAGGTGACTCCTGTTCATAATGCGAGGAGGAAACAATGGCAACCACTATTGGTCACCATTAAGCAATTCAAGGAGTTGGGACCACAGGAGTTTTTGGCAAAGCCGAGAACCACTTAAGGTGAGACGCGTGGTTAAAGCAGATTACCAAGATATTTGATGTCTTGGGATGCTCAGAGGAGCAAAGGTTCCTTTGCCACCTTTATGTTGCGTAAAGAGCGAGATCAACGGTGGTAATCTCGTAAAATGTACCCGACTAACGCTTTTCAAGATGTCTTGGGAGAAGTTCAAAAGAGTCATTCAATGACAAGTACTTTCCGAAAGCATTCGTCACATGAAGGAGGTGGAATTTATCAAGTTAGAGCAAAACAACATGGCCAGTGTCGCGATCACGAAGCCAAGTTTGCCGAGTTGTCCCAATTTGCGTCCCACTTGGTTGATAATGAAGAGAAATGGCGGATGTTTTAAGAGGTTTGAAGCGGGAGATACGTCAATTTCTTATTTCTCATAAAGCGTGTTTATATTAGGATGTTGTAAATAGGGCTCGATTAGTGGAAGCGCGATAACGAGTCAACGTAACCAAAAGAAGCGGTAGAAAAAATGATAATACCGTTGATACTTGGACATCAAAGCGGTGACAATAAGCATGGAGGAATCAACATGCGAAAATAGTAACCACTTGATTGGTAATCATGGTCAAAACAATAAGAATGGACATTTCAAGAAGAAAAGATTCAATAATGATGGAAAGACGTCAGCACCAGCACCCGTTGTTAAGGAAGGAGAACGACCACCTATCATATGCTTGAAATGCGGAGGGGAGGGACACATCAGTTCAAACTGCACGATGCCGTCCAAAGCATGTTATAATTGTGGAAGAGAAGGTCACTTAGCCCGATTTTATCATTCACCGAAGACAAGTTCAGCTAGGATGGAGGCACCAAATGATGTCCAAGACAAGTCAAAGCCAGTAGTTTAAGAGAGAGCGTTTTTTTTTGTGACAAGGAACCTGAATAAAATTATCACGGGTATGTTAGTCATAAACTCTTGTGAAGTCTATACCGTATTAGATATCGGTTCTACTCACTCTTTTATTGCACCTAGTTGTGTTCAATGTTTGAAGTTAACTCCGAAGAAGTTAGACTTTGATATATCTGTTTAAACTCAGTTGGGAGAAACCTTCGTTACCTTCACTATTTATAAATCTTTTTCAAATCAACACTTTCACGTTACCTGTCGATCTTATCTCTTTGAAAATACTTGCCGTTGATGTGATTTTTGGAAACGATTGGTTAACTACTCATCATGCTTTTTTTAAGGTTGTTAGCTTTCATACTCCTAACCAACCTGTTATGCGAATTCAAAGTAACCAAACCACTAAAGTCAATCATTGTTATATCAAGCTATAAATAAAGAGCCCCGATCCTTTCGTTGTTGACTTTCTTGTGTGGAATGCACCGAAGCCAGACTTTCTGTAGGCAACGTCGTCAATGACGGTGACAAGTTGATAGGCATCAATGTGACATGCTATCCAAGTCTTGGATGAGAGTCACAGTTTTTAGTGATATTTCTATTGTTAATAAATCTCCTGACATATTCTTGAAGACTTCTTAGCCTACCCCTAGAGTGTGAAATCGAATTTTGTATTCACCCTAGTACAAAACCCATTTCTAAAACCCTCAAATATTTTCTTCACCTAAAACGAACGTGTAATGTCCCAAAGACGTTGGCTCGAGCTGTTGAAGATTACGATCGTACCATTCAATATCATCGTGGGAAAAATGAACGTGGTAGCTGACGCATTGAGTAGAAGATCATATGCAAGTACGAGTGCGATATTATCAACGTAAAGGCCCATTTTGTGTGACTTGCAAAGGATGGAGATAGAGTCAAAGTCAACAGTTGACTTTTTATGGAGAAAAGTCAAAATTAGTGTGAGAAGTGAATTATGTTATATGGATAATGGTATAATATTTAATATTATACCAAATGATGTAAAGTAAAAAAATATGAGAGGAGATCCAATATGCAAATATGTATATTGGTATTAAGGAAGTTAGTAAATTAAATTCATATTTGAATAAATGATTGAATATATTAAATTTATATATTTAATATATAAATAAATTGTTTGAAAACAATTTATGGAGAGGAGGAGGAAATTAAATCTAATTATACAATATAAATTGTATAACTTAAATAAGTTATTTAAATTAAGTATGAGAATTAAATGACCTAAAGGGTTATTTTATTTAGTTAGGGTCCTAGTATTTAAATATATACTAGTGTCCTAATCTAAGAGAATTGTGGAGCATGTCACAATTTATTTAATGATTATGTGAGTAAGTGAATATGAATTTTATGTGATGGTTTATATTTGTTTATTATATAAACAAATAAAAGAAACTAGTGTGATCCTAATTATATATTAGGAATGAAGAATTGAATAACTTAAGGGTTATGAGATGAGGGAATACTAGTATTTATAATATATACTAGTTCTAAGAGATTTATTTTATATATCTCAATTAATTAATTTTATAACCTAATTAAGGTAAGTCTAATTGGGTTAAGGAAATAAATGTGCATGAGTAAGGATTTAAGTTATAATTGAGGAAATGAAAACCCTAATTAAATAATTAAGGAATGGTAATATTAAGAGTGTTGGACTATATAAATTTTATATGGCCCAAACATGTTAAGTAGAAAGCCCAAAAGAATTAAATGAGTGGCTCAACTTTTAGCCCAAGAGTTGGCCTAATCAATAATTTAAAGACCCCAAAATTTAATCCAAGTAAAGGGGGACATCTTTGGAAAAGAAAAGGCAAAGGAGGGACATTTTTGGACAAAGAAAATTAAACCAAACTTGGAAGAATTTGGGCCACATGGCCGGATACAAGAAGGAGAGAAAATGAGACATGCTTGTCTTTATTTAAGCCACATTTGCAAAAGATAATTATCAAATCAAGTTAGGTGGCATTCATTTTAAGGAGCCACTTTTCACACTAAGATTCCACATATCTATGTAATGATGATTAAGGAAAGAGATAAGGATAGTAGAGATATTGGAATATATAGATTAGATATACAAGATATATCTATAGATTTTTTACAAGCAAATAAATCCATTTTCTCTTTCATCTCTTATTTCTTTCCAAAAAAAAGGAAAACTAAAGAGAGAGGGAGAAGGGAGGAGCGGCACGTAGAGAGAGAAAAGGAAAGAGAGGGCTGCCATTAATGGAAGGAAGAAGAGAGAGGAGGAGATAGAAGGATCCTCCATGGAAAGAGGAAGAAGAAGAAGAAGGAAGGAAGATTTTGAGAAAAAAGGTAAATCCTAAAACTAGTTTATGTAATTGATTTTAGTTTTTCCAAATCAAAGCTTGGATTTATGTTTATAAACTCAAAAATCATGGGTATCCATGTTGATGAGTGTTTTTATATTTAGATCTACCCATATTGGGTGTTGATTTGGTTGGAATCAAAAGGATTAGAAAAATAGAATTTTTCCGGAAAACTTAAACTTGAAAGTGTGATCTAGCTTTTGATTTTTGAAATCTATGATGGATATTTGTGATTTATTATCTTGGGATGCTAGATCTATGTATTAAAGATAAAACCCCTTTGGAATCACTCAATTAGGTTGAAAAATGAGCAAGTTATGGAATTTATCCCAAACAACTCAAAGCTAAGAAAAACTGTTAGAACCACTGTTTTGACCAGCCACTTCTGGGATAATTTCTGGGAGCTTAACATGTCCAAATATGGACTGTGATAGATGAAAATTGTATATCGGAAAGATAAGAATCCAACAAAATTGACGGATCGTTAATTGGAGTTATAGATCTCATTTTATTTAAGTTTTACCAAAGGACTCCAAAACTGTAAAACGCCAAATAGCTACTGTGAAGAATTTTCCAGGGGCTGTTTTGGCAAATTAATTTGTGAGAAAAATTTCGGCATTTTGGGATATGAAAATATATGGTATAAAGTACCTCCTGTCCAAAAATGAGCTCATTCCGACTTAAAATGACGAAGTTATGACCATTTTAATTTTTGTGATTTTCGGACGAAAACGGCTATAACCGGAGTTCTATAACTCCGATGGCCACGAAATTTAAACTGGAGTGTCACGTTAACACGTATAAGATTATGCCAAGAGATGGAAATTTTTGGAGTTGAGCATGATGGGGCTAAATTCTTAAGCCACACACTAAAAATGGTTTTTGAAAAATACTAAAGGAAGTTGGAAAATTATGGAAAAATACTTTTTGTGTATGAAATATATGTATATATGTTTGGAAAAAAGATAGAAAAATAATAAGCTGATTTGGTATTTTCGTAAAAAGGATATGAAATCCACTTCTTTGATTTTGATGAATTCGACTTATTTAGGATTGAAAAAAGCTTCTTTGGATTGAAAATTTATGAATCCGAACTTCTTTGGATTGAAGGATTATGAATCCACTTATTTGGATTGAAGTATTGATGAATCCGGGCTTGCTAGATTGAAATCATTGAATCCGAGTTCTTTGGATTTGGAATCCGATTAATTTGGATTGCGTTTGGGTTGTTGGATTAAGAACCCAGGTGGCTGGATTAGTATTTGACTTATTAGATGTTAAATAATAACTTATGAAATAAAAATGAGAGTGTTAAATCATAATGGATATGATATAGTGATTAAAGAATTATCAAAGGATGATAATAATGCTAATGTTGTAATGTGTTATCTAATATTTGATTAAGTGTTAGATAACCTATGGATAAAGTAATAGCATTATGAGCTAACATGTATATTTTGCTAATTGAAAGATTAATCTGATAATTGATAGGTCTTTCATAAGAGATTACAGTATATTGCTTAGCGGTAATAGCGGTACAGGCAAGTTTCCTTAACTCAAACTCGAGTTATATTTCAAAGTATGTTAGTGAATGATTATTGATGATTATTCATGTCTAAACTGATTATTGATTCGCACTTAGTGCATGTTGCATATGTTTATCAGGTATGAAAGGCTGATCACCTTCATTACCATAAGGTTCAGTTAAATTGTTTATGGTCATTGTTTACCTTCAAACATTATTGATTCAGTCATGAAATTATTGAAACTTGATTCATGTTATTTCACAATTATTATATTGTTGAAAACTTGAAAGCTTATTCATTCTTTTCAATCATGATATAACTTCATTATATTTAAAACTTGCTGGGCAAATTTGTTGCTCACCCTTGCTATATCATGATAAAATTTTCAGATTTAGAGGAAAGCTCGAGTAAAGACAAAAGTAAAGGCAAAGTGCAAGATTAAATTATGGCGCAGTTAGATTTATTAAATCTTCTGACGTAAATAGTATTGTAAACATTTAAGATATTGAATGTATGTAATAAGTTAAGGTTGTAGACCTTGGGAATGATGTGTAAAGTTTAATGTATAAATAATTTATGTTTATATCTTCCGCAATAAGTATAGAATTAGTATACCAGATTCGTGGTAAAAAGTACCCGGATTTGGGGATGCTACATTAACTATTGAAACACCTGGTGTTAAAAGTACAGTAATATGCGTGGTTGCATAGTAGCACACGGTATTGATTATTGATGCTTACGTGAGAAGTCACTCAGTTTTGTTCAATTATTACTATAGTAATTGTTGTAAATTTTGATTTTTATTTTGGATTCCCATTTACCCATTTTTCAAAATAATCGGTAGAAAGTTATTCAGTAATGGTTGGGGCCATAAGTGGGTCAGGTGGGGCCCACATGTTGGTGGAATAATGGGTTGGTTCTAGAGATTTTGTGTTACAGATAATGGAAGGATTAAATATGTATGTATTATATATATATATATATATATATATATATATATATATATGTATGTTTGAAAAGTGTGTCATGGTGGAGAAAGAAAAAAAGAGTCACGTGGGATGATATAAGTTATATATATATATAGTACGTTTAGTTTTTGGTTTTACTTGGAATTTCATTCAACTGTGACTTGGTATAAGTATTTGTGAAGAAGAAAAAAACAAAAGCATTGTAAATGCTGTGAAAAAAATTATTGCATCTACTCTGCACATCTGTTCTTTTGCGATTCCCTTCAATTCTTCTATAAATAGAAGCCTATTCCTTCATTATTTCTTACGAATTCACTAAAACTCTAGAGAGAGAAATTATAGAGAAACTATAGAAAAGTATTCTTCTACTTCCCTACTCTTATATCCAGTTTCTTTTACGGTAAGGGGTATTATTTCTTTTATATTCATGAAAAAAACTTTTGTTATTCCATTCTTTATTATTCTGCTGGAATAACCAGTATACGTGGACTACCCTATACTTGGTGACATTCTTCTATTATTCCGTCTTTATTATTATTCTGTTGGAATATCCTGTTTATGCGTTCTACGCCGAACCTGATTCCGTCTTTATTATTACATTTGGAATATCACATCTGTGCATTTTACCTTGGACTCGATTCCATTAATTATTATTACATTTGGAATAACTTTTGCTTTTGTCTTGGTCTATCGGATGCTTTCGGTGATTTCTTTTGTTATTCCATTCCTTATTATAATGCAGCTTGGTTAAAGTTTTGACTTCTATACTCCATGAAATTAGTGGAATATTCTTGATATTTGCGCTTCATCCATTATCTTTTCATGAAAATATTCTTACGAGCATTCTTGAATTTTATTGCACAAAAGAAGTATCATGTTGACAATTTGGACGTTAAAAATTCTGGATAAAATAATTCTTGAACTTGTTTTATTGAATTCTTATATCATTGTCATCATCCTCATGTTTATATTTTGTTGAAAGTCATCTGGGCACTCGTGGTGCATAGATGGACTTGGTATGATTATGATCGGGATTATTTGGTGTAATCATGACCGTAATGTTACAAATGATGTGGTAAAAGTCCTCGTTGGCCCGTAGTGCATTGATGGACAGTTGTTGGCATGATCATGACCATTGATGAATACACAAATATTCTTGGTCGTAGTGCATAGATAATTGTGGTCGTGATACAAAAGAATATCCTTGGCCGTAATGTAGGGGTGATTCGATGATGTGGGTTATTTATTAAGCTGAGTCTCAGCGATAACAGTGATGAAAAACTTTTTAAATCATAAAAGATAGTAGATTTTATTTTCTACTTGACTCTTTTAATGGATTTCTTGTTAATTCTGCGCTTAAACTTGATGTCTATTATATTTTATCAGTTTAACATTGTTGAAGACTAATGATAATTTATTCTGCATTATCTTAGTCATAATATTTCTTACTGGGCTAGTTGAGCTCACCCTTTCTTTCATTGTTCTCTTCAGGAAATGAGAATATAGCTGGGACGAGTCGGGGAACGGAGTGATGGTCCAGAGGATAGCATTAGTAGTCCTCACTATTCTATAAAATAGTGTGTTAATAAATGTATTGAGGACTTATTTTGAGTTTTAATACTGTCTAGAAGACAATGTTTATATTGAAACTCACAGCTTATGTTGTATATTTAAAGATTGTATTTGTATTCTGTACCATGTATTTGGCGACTCAGAATAAATGATGTATACCTATTTTGGGGGCGTCACAAATACACTATTCTACCTGGATTGATTATGGACTTTTATTCTAGTTTGGTTCACTAGAGCCACCAAGTGAACCAAAAGGTCAAACCCTAGGGGTGCAAGAATTAATATTTAAATATAACAATTACATTTAAACCCGGGCTCCATTACAAAGGGGTCTTCAAGCGCTCCTTGCTCCTTGCTCCTTGCTCCTTGATCTTCAATTCTTCAAAATTAATTATAACTATTCCTATTACAAAACTATTTAAAATAAATAGAAACATTGATCAGCAGTCAAGGGGAAGTACATAGGAGGGAGTTAGAATTTACATTAAGAAAAAATTAGAGAAGACGAGGTACGCATACCCCATTTAATAAAACACATACATTCATGCATCCAACTAAAATAAAACCTAATCACATTGGTCAATAGTTCATGATCAGTCTCATTTATTATCATATATATCACCGTATGCATCAATAAATAACATTCATATCATGAATAATTAATATTCAATATATATATATATTGATATCATTTAATGGGCAAATTTAGTTAGTATAAAATTTAATTTTGAATCAAAATAAACTCCTTTATTTTAATCTAAATTTAAATCAAAATAAACCTCTTTTATTTTAATTTATCCAATCTTGAATAAAATAAACTATTTTATTTTAATCAAAATCTTTAATCAAAATAAACTCATTTATTTTAATTAATTATGGAATCTAATTCCAAGTCAAAATAAACTCCTTTATTTTGGATAATATGAAATCTTATTCCATATCTAAATAAACTCATTTATTTAAAGAAACACAAATTTTCTTTCCTATTCACAAATACACTCTTTTATTTTGAATAATATGAAATCTTATTCCATATCTAAATAAACTCTTTTATTTAAGAAAATACGGATTCTCTTTCTTATTCACAAATAAACTCCTTTATTTTGAATAATATGAAATCTTATTTCATATCTAAATAAACTCCTTTATTTAAGGAACCATAGAATTCAATTTCAACTCCAATTAGTTATCATGGAATCCAATTCCAACTCTAATTAGTTAGCATGAAATCTAATTTTAAAATTAAAATAAACACTTTATTTTAATATTAAAATAAACTTTTTATTTTAAAATTAAAATAAAACTTTTATTTTAATTATAAAATAATTAAGAATAATATATATATATATATATATATATATTATTATGAGGTTGCCTCATGAATAAAGCTGTACTTTATGATTATATATATATATATATATATATATATAATATAATATAATATAATATAATATAATGGGATGCCCATCACGTGAATTGGTGATCTCTTTATCACACGAATCATAACTTTTATAATATATATATATATATATATATATATATATATATATATATATATATATATATATATATATATATATATATATTAGTAATCATATGTTACCAAAATCATGAATCTCTGTAACTTTGAATAACCACCGATTTAGCGAAAAAAGGGAATTCGCGAATTTAGGGCTATTGGCTTTTTTTTTTCTTTTTTTTAAAAATAAATTTTATACAAGAAACTATGTCCAATTAAATTGTTCTAAACACATATAAATATACATATCAAATCTGAACAATTAATAATTCGCATAAAAGTTTGGCTCTGATACCACTGTTAGGTTTGTAATATTCTTGAACACAATCAAATTGCACAAAATAAGCGGAAATGTTGAAAATCAGAGTTTAAAATTTTTACAAACCATATACTCAGATCATCCTTTGTCGACGTCGGGATTTTTGGATGTCCCTTTCCGTTACTTGTTCTTTGGTGTTCTCATTTTAGGTGAGATTTGTTTGAAAAAAAAAATAAGTGAAAAAAGGTCCGGCGTACGATAATGTCGTACGATGGTACCGTTAAGAATCGCCATTTTATTTTTAAAATGGTTGTACCAACACAACCGAAAAGGTTTGCACATTGACCTAGTGATGTGACACACCGATATCTGAGTCGGGAACCGAGATTCATTAGGGTCCGGGACTTGGTTGTTACGGAGGGAAGGTGTTAGCACTTCACATCCGTGTTACCACTGTGACCGCTTCTTTTCAAGAAACTATTATCTGAATGTGTGTGTGTGGGTCAATGTGCTGTTATTTGGAAGTAGTGTGAGGCCTCGTTCACACCTATATACACATGGTTTGAATTTATGTAAAAATTCAATTTTTAGCAAGATATGATAGTGATGTTTTATAAAAGAGGTTTTTCAAATCCTGATGCTCAATAGTAATTGAGACCTTTTACACTCCCATTTATTAAGTGCTCGGCTTGATTGATTTTATTTTACAGATGCGAGGCATCCGTACGAAAATAATATACAAAATAATGCTAACTTCCTCGTGGGTATGGAAACCATATGAGGAAATTCAGGCAACGCAAAATAATTTTCAAGCTACTTACAACTAAAAATGTCCATCACAGGAACCGAATCTAGATCCAATGGGATGAATCTGTGATCACATGATTCCTAGGTGCACATGATACCGCAATTTGTATGAAAGCAGTAAGCAGGTATATATATAAAAGCTGTAAATATATATATACATACATGATCACCAACCACGAAGCACCTCCATGGGGGATCAGAAATATAAATAAAGTTGTAAAAGCTATCAACCGCCAGGGAGGAAACTCCAGGTGGGACCGAATGTAAAGAAAGCTGTACAAAGCGATCAACTGGCACGAGGTGAACTCCAGCGGAGATTTAAACGTAAAAGCTAGTAAAAGCGATCAACCACCACGAAGTAAACTCCAGTTGGGATTTAATATATATATATATATATATATATATATATATATATATATATATATATAAGCGATAAATGCACCGTATGTAAAATTCGTGCTCATCGAATGAGAGTTTAACAACAATTCATATATATATAGTGTATATATATAAAAGCAAATAAACGCACTGGATATAAAATCTGGGCTCATCGTAATGTAGTTCGACACACAGCTTATATATATATATATATATATATATATATATATATATATATATATATTAAAATGAGTAAACACACTTGGATGTAAAATTCGTGCTCATCGAATGTAGTCCCATACACATTAATATATATAAGTATATATATATATATATATATATATATATATATATATATATATATATATATATATATATATATATATTAAAGCGAAGAACGCATACTGCATCAAGTTCAGGCTCATCGAACAAAGTCCCACACACGGCTTAATATATATTTAAGTAGTATATATATATATATATATATATATATATATATATATATATATATATATATATATATTAAAGCAAGATAACGAATGGGATGTAAAATCCAGGGCTCATCGAATGCAGTCCTACACACACGTATTAATATATATAAGTATATATATATATATATATATATATATATATATATATTAAAGCGAAACGCATTGCAGACCAAAGTTCTAGGCTCATCGAACAAAGTCCACACACATTTAATATATATTTAAGTATATATATATATATATATATATATATATATATATATATATATATATATATATATATATATATATATTAAGCAAGAAACGCATATAGGATGTAAAATCCGTGGTTCATCGTAATGCAGTCCCACACAGCTTAATATATATAAGTATATATATATATATTAAAGCAAGAAACGCATTGCACCAAAATCTAGGCTCATCGAACAAAGTTCGACACACGATTCATATATATAAATATATATATAGAAAAGCAAGTAAATGCACCGGATCGAAGTCTAGGCTCATCGAACAAAGTTCTACACACAATTCATATATATAAATATATATATATATATATATATATATATATATATATATATATATATATATATATATATATATAGAAAAAGCAAGTAAACGCACTGAATCAAAATGCAGGCTCAATCGAGGCATAACTCGATAATGTTAGTCAATATATATATATATATATATATATATATATATATATATATATATATATATATATATACAAAATTTGAAAAAAACCACGGACCAAAGTCCTAAGCAAATGCTGCAATACCACGACTCTCAACGTGAAGAAGGGTGTGTGCAGAGATGAAGAGAAAGACTCTAAAGTGTGTGAGAAGGCTTACAATTGACCGCCAAAGAAGACTTCTATATCTTTAGAGTGGGTAAACACTGGCTTTTATAGGTACAAAAGGGCTATATATGAGCTCACAGGTGTTTAAAATGAGAAAGTACACTGCATGGGGTGAGTGCAGAGCAAATTAAGCGTGGCTTCCTCGCTATTTTTTTTTTGCAAAATGGGCAAATTTAAGCCCTCTATTTATAGACGATTTAGCCGCAGGTGTACTTGAGGCTGAGCCGCAGGTGTACCAGAGACAACCTGGGTGGGCCCGAGTTTTTCAGGTCGGGTCGTCTCGAAGTATGTGCACTCGGGCACTGTAATATCCACTCAAACTTTAAGAAGTACAATCCGAGCATCCGTTTGAGGTATACAGGACCTATTTTGGACCGCCGTTGTCGAGAGTTGTACGATGGCATGAGATTAGAGTTTGTACGAAGTCATTGAAGATGGGACGATGCCCTGTGGTCTTCAAGCTTCAACTTTCATCCGTTACCCAGCACAATAGTCACTCGAGATTGATTATTCTTATGGGACATCGTTGGAGAGATGACGATGTTTTCCCACTAAGGTGTATCGCCGAATTAGGGCCGATAAAGCGTGACGCGTTGCTCGAGCTTCGCGAGATTGACCGCCGCAATTTGTTGAAGGTCCTCATTGTTATCTTTGAAGTGTGCCTGCTTCCCGATGTTATCGCCAGTTTGGTACAAATGTATCTCGTTGTGAGCGCCTTTAGATTGAAGTCGGTTGCATTTGAAACAAGCATTTTCGGTTATCGCTAAAATCGCATTTTTTGGGTTATCACCAAGGTTGGTGGCTATTCCTATAGTTGGGACTGAGGATCGGATACCTCGGGTTATCTCCAGATTAATCGATCTTCTCCGGTGTGTGTTCTGGTATTGGATCTCGTATGCCTCGGGGTTATATCCGAGGTTGAAATTGTTACTCCCAGTGTGTGCTCTGGGGTTGATCTCGAACTTTCGGTAGTATCCTAGGTATGGATTGTCTTTTCGTGGTTCCTCTTAAAAGACTTAATCATCCTCCTACAATGTTAGTGATGATGAGTACGTAAAATTTCGAGTGTTCAGATGCCCCTCTTTATCATACTCATGCATGGCGATGCATGGGTAGGATAAAGAATCCTAGACGCTTGAAACGCAACAAGACAAACATGGTACTATGGGTAGCAACATGGTGTAACTTTATGACGCATGTGTACGGGGTTGTAGCCCAACATGCTTGGGATGATTGTTGGCTCCCTGTTGCCTCAACTGGGGATAGGCAATGCTGACTAGATTTGATGTGTAATCCGAATCTGTTAGGATGTTGATGTTGGTGTTATCACCAAATCCTCGTGGTCTTCGATTATGACTTGATCACGAAAGATGTACCTCTTTATGTGTAAGAGATCCGGGGATAAAGCTTGGTCTCATTTGAGGATGTGTATAACATATTCCATCATCTATCCTCTTTGATGACGTGGACCTTCCCTGGTTGGTATCACCAGAATATGTCAAGATTCTATTGGATTTACTGCCAACAGCAAATGCTGTCAGGGATGCCTGACTTTCGTTGATGTGTATTTTACTGACAAACAAATCAACGGTTGAAAAAAATCCTGTGGGATATACCGTAAAGGCTGATTGACCTTCGCTGATTTATGAATCAATGGCTGAGATTCTGTGGGTAAATTGTCAAGGTTGTTTGACCTTCACTGACGTGTGAATCAACGGAACACTGCAATATGACCCCCGTGGGGGATCTGCTGGGGAATATGAGCAATCTAGCGTGAAACCCTAGAATAGCTCTAGAGCTCTGATAGGTTTAATCGCTATTGGCTGAAATAACGTCAAGGTTGCTTGACCTTCGCTGATTTGTGTGTCAACGGATAAGCACGGGTTGGAACCCCCGCCGGGGATTCACGTTGTAACCATCGCTGATGTGTGTAGCAGCGGTTGGTCATCGGATGGCTTCTGATGCTTTGTTGGGTTCGCTTCCAACGGTTATCATGATGTCAAGGCTGCTTGATCTTTGCTGATTTGTGTGTCAATGGATAAGTACGCGTTGTAACCCCCGCCGGGGACTCACGGTGTAACCCCCGTCGGGGATCTACGTTGTAACCCCCGTCGGGGACTCACATTGTAACCCCCGTCGGGGATCTACGTTGTAACCCCCGTCGGGGATCTACGTTGATCCTTTAGGGTGATGACCCGGAGTTGGCGGCATCGGACCTGTACAAGGTATGGCCGGATGTGGTTTGTAACAAATGAGATCATTGGCAGAGTATACCTCGTGTTCGGGTGACTACCAATGAGCGATGTACAGACTCAAAGTTTCATCTGAGAAGACTAGGATTATATGTTGTTTTGCTCAATCGCGTGGCGTCTTTATTCTTGATTTGACCTTTCTAGTCCGCAAGAACTCCTTTGCAACTCGAACTGGACTGAGCCAGAGGGGTGGGACCCACATAGGGGTGCCGTAGGTGCACCTGCTGTAGCCGCAGATGAGCCTGCAGCCAATCGCGGATGATAAATCCCAGCAGGTTGGCAACACAAGTCATTTTCAGCTTGTCGCGCGAAGGGAAATCCGTGAGCCTCTTTCAGATCTGCTCAGTTCGGGCTATTTTCTACAAATTCTGTCACCGTACAAGTGTTCTACACTATCCTGGTAACGTATACATGTATTTTTTCCAGTTTTTATCTGTTGGATCATGAGTTATCGCATGAAATGCATCTAAACACATAGTAGTGATTATGTATGCACAAATGACTTGATAAAAAATATTCAACATAATAAATGTTAGTATTAAACCATGCTGAACATAATGATGTGAAAAAATTTAACTTTTGAGACAGTCAAATTGGCACCTTTTTCTGCTATTTTTGTCCTATTTGAGGTCCAATGAGCAAAAGGTAGAAAGGCAAAGTACTCCTAGTATTGAGGTTGACCTTTTGCATAATGATTTTGATTTTTAATGCATATATTATGTGTATGACTTTGGGGCAGGTGTGATACTGAATGGCCACCTAGACATGCCTATGTGCATGTGGATAGTCCTATTTTCAAAGGGGACTATGGCAACAAAATTTCAAATATAGGCATTGGGTAGTCATGCATTTTAACTCTATTGTATGTTAAAGTAAATGCATCCATGCATATAGTCATAAATGCATTTTAGAAAGCTTCAGGTAAGGAAATACCACACCCTTTTTGAGGTGATTTGGAGACTTGTTGTCTAGATATTTATGGATCCGGATCAGCCGAAAGCGGGCCCCATAAGACCACTTCAGGCATTCTGGTGGAGGCTTCAAGTGCCTCATCCCTGTTTCGTGTTAGACAACCTCGTCGGTTGGTGGAGGCCATGATTAAATCTGTCGGGTAGATGTGCCAGATGTTGAGGACGAGGAGGCGAATATTTTGATTGAGGATCCCGCTCCTGCTGTACATGTCCCTCGTAAGGAGCTCCCGAGTATTCAGGTGGCAAACCCAGAGCTGCTTGGTGATTTGAACAGACATCCATCGATGTATTTGCATGCTAACGAGGTATGGCGTTAGACTTTGATCTTCCTTCTTTCCTATTGATGAGGAGTAAAGGGTTTTTGATGTTGATCTGCATTTCATGCAGGTTCCTGGTTTTACACAGCCTCGAGGGAACTGGTTCAGCATACACTCCATGTATCAGGCTCTTCATCCTGATTACCAAGCTGTAGTACATGGTTGGGGATTTGGGGAATTCTTCTCCATCCTTCCCCGTCGTTGTCCCTGGGGTTACCTCAGGGCATTGTCTGAGCGATGGTTTCATCAGACTCAATCACTCCATCTACTGGATTGCGAGGTGATGATGACGCCTATGGATTGGCAATTTATCACAGGTATGGAGTTTAGAGGGGAGCCAGTGCCTTGCATGGAGAATATTACCCCTACTGCCGTCAGATCCTTGTTAGGAGTTTCGGCGGAGGCGCTCAAAGGCAGGACTGTCCGTTCAGGTCCTTTGAGTGTAGATGCTATGAGCGGGCTTTTGAGTGAGGCCATGCCTGATGATGTCAGAATCAGGGATCGCGTTCTACGGCGATTGTTCCTGATGATCATTCGAGGCTGCTTCATAGCAGATAATTCTTCTACCGTTTCTTTAGCATTGATCAGCGCAACGCGTGATGTGGACCGTATTGGAGAGTATGATTGGGGTTCCTACACCTTTGCCTATTTCCTCTGGGGCATGCGTATGCGCTCACAGCGTAAGACCCCAACTTTTATGAATAAAGAATAATTTTCTCGATTTATATTTTTGAATATTATGGTGTTGATTTGATATAATGTTATAGTTGTGGGTAATATTTACAAATTTTGCAAAGTAAGCAAGTGGTTATATAATATTCGATTGGTGGGGAATATTAAGTTATAACAGGAATATTCGTATGCAATGACATATCATTGGTGGACCCAACAACGGAAGTATTATACGTAGTTAGAAAACGACAAAATACTTTATGAAAATAACGGTGGAAGTTTTACTAAATTAACTGTTGAAACACCCGGTGTTAAAAGTACAAATTGATAAGCGTGAAGTTGCATAGTAGCATACAAGTATTGATTATTAAAATTCAAATACAACAAATTATACAAATTTAATTATACATGTAAAATATGACAAAACATATCTTTGTGAGTTTTAATACAAATATTGTCATCTAGAGAATATCCACACTCAATGGAGTCCTCATTACATTTATTATCACACTATTTCACGAGAATAGTGAGGACTACTAATGCACCATCTAGGACCATCACTCTGTTTCCCAGACTAGTCCCGACTATATTCTCATTTCACGAAGAAAAGCGGTGAAAGAAAGGGTGAGCTCAACTAGCCCGATGAAATATTATGACTAAGATAATGCGAATAAATTATCATTAGCCTTAAATGATGTTAAAGCGATATAAATATAACAAACATCAAGTTTAACTACTGCGGTGAACAAAGCAATCCATTAAAAGAGTCAAGTAGAGAATAAAATCTACTATCTTTTATGATTTAAAAGGTTTTCATCACTTTTATCGTTTGAGACTCGACAATAAATAATCCACATCATCAAATCATCCACTTTTCTGAGGCGAGGATATTCTTTAGTATCACGACCACGAATTATCCATGCACTACGGGCCAAAGATAATCATGTTTTCATCAATGGTCTGATCATGCCATAAAACAATTCATCTTTGCACCCTTGGCGAAGAAGAGAATCCATAGCCATAATCATACCAAAAGCGTCCATCAATGCACTACGGGCCAATGAGGACTTTTTCACATCATTTGTAACATTACGGTCATGATTATCTTAGAATAATCCACAGTCATAATCATACCAAGTCCATCTATGCACTCTCTGAGGCCACAGATGACTTTCAACATAATATAAACATGAGGATGATGACAATGATATAATAATTCAATAAAACAAGTTCAAAATTAATTTATCCGAGGAACTAATAACGTCCAAATTGTCGACATGATCTTTCTTTGTAGAGTAAAATTCAAGAATGCTCGAAAGAATATTTCCATGAAAAGATCTTTGGATGAAGCGCAAATATCGAGGATATTCCACTAATTTCATGGAGTATAGAAATCAAAACTTTAACCAATGAGTATAATAAAGAATGGAATAACAAAAGAAATCACCATGCATGCGGTACTTAGCATGAGACGAGTTATTCAATAGAATAATAATTAACGGAACCGGTCGGGCGTAAAATTCACAAGCGGGATGTTCAACGAGAATAATAAAGAATGGAATAACAACGAAATCACCATGCATGCGGTACTTAGCATAGATAGGTTATTCAAGATATTCGAGAATATTCAACGAATAAAAGGCGGAACCCGGAACCGGTCCGTAAAATGCATAAAGAGCGGGAGGATATTCCAACGAGAATAATAAAAAATGGAAAACCGAAAGTTTCACCAGTGTATGTAAAATACATGAGACGAGGATATTCAACGAAAATAATAAAGAATGGAATAATAGAAGAATTTCACCAAGTATAGGGTATCCAGCGTATCTGAGTTATTCAACAGAATAATAAAGAATGGAATAACGAAGTTCTCTTCATGAATAAGAAAGAATAATACCCTTACGAGTACAACAAATAATATTCCTACCTTAAGAAGAAAAGTCTTTGGATATAAGAGTAGTGAAGTAGCGAGAATACTTTTCTTCTTTCTCTCTATAGTTTATCTCTCTAGAGTTTGATTGAATTAAATAAGAAATAATGAAGGAATGAGCTTATTTATAGAAAAATGGTATTTGCATAGTAACTAACTCATGAGCGGTCCAGATTGATTTACTTTAATCGACGGTCCATATTTAAAAGCAAAATCTTTTAAATAAAATATAATATATTCTATTTATAATCTAATAAAATGAATAACTTTATAAAAGATTTTACTATGCAAACACTATCTGAGCCCTTATGCAAACACTATGCATAATAAAATATAATATATTCTAATTATTGTCTAATAAAATAGATAACTTTATAAAAGTATTACATTTTATATAAAAAATTTTACTATGCAAAACACTATACATCACATATGCAACCTTATATATAATAAAATATAATATATTACATTTATAGAATAACTTTATAAAAGTATTATATTTTATATAAAAATTTTTACTACTATACAAAACACTATCTAATAACACTATGCGACACTATAGATAATAGAATATAATATATTACATTTATAGAATAACTTTATAAAAGTATTATTTTTTTATTACATTAATAATACCAATAAAACAAAAGCTGGTGACTTATCACGTAAGCATCAATAATCAATCTGGTAATGTTACTATGCAACCACGCGTATTCTTGTACTTTTAACTCTTAGGAGTAGTTCAACAGTTATTAACGGTAAAACTTCCGTAGTTATTTTCATAAAATATTTTTTGTCGTTTTCTCGATCAAATGATAATTCCGTTGTGGGGTCCACCAATGATTGTCTTGTCGTACGAATATTCCACGATAAAAAAAAATATTCCCAGACAATCGAATATTATATAACAACTTGCATACTTTTGCAAAATTTATAAATACTACCCACAACTATAACATTATATCAAATCCACACCATAATATTAAAAAAATATTTGAGAAAATTAAATCTTTATTCATAAAATCAGGGTCTCACAATCTCCCCTCCTTATGAAATTTAAGCCTCGAAATTTACGTGCGTGCACAGTATCTTAGAAGAGGTGAGGATACCTTGACTTCATTTCAAATTCTAACTCTTGAGGTATAACCTTTGAGTGTTGAATATGATTCTTCTTATCGAAGATTTTTAACACGTATCTCCTCATCGTTAAATCTTCCGCTATCTCGTCGGTTCTAAATTAATAATGTGGTTGGGTAGTCCACATATTTACGTAACATCGATCGTTAAAAAGCGTTATGAACCACATGACATACTTGGCGGTAAAAGCGAGTCTATAAGCCCACGGTTCTACTTTCGATCGAGGATTTCAAATGGGCGATTAAATCGGGGTTGAGATTTCCTCTCTTAAATCGATTCTTGCTTCTAGAATAACGCCCTCTTGAACCTTCTTCTTCACATTCATCGACTCAAGTATGTGTAGCTTGGCGGCTTTAACTTTATCGATTAAAGTCGATTCTACTCGTATATTCGTTATCTTCACGTGGGTTCCTAGAGTCTTTAACTCTATCTTCATCATTTGTAAGTTATCTGAAATGGGTCTTTGTGTTAACAACATCGCGCTTTTAATAAGCATATCGATCTTACTTCAACGCGTCGGCTACCACGTTCGCTTTTCCGATGATATTGAATAGTACGATCGTAATCTTCAACGACTCGAGTCAACGTCTTTGGCGCATTATTCGTTCATTTTAGTTGAAGAAATATTTGAGGGTTTAGAAATGGGTTTTGTCTTTGGGGTCGATACAAAATTCGATTTCACGCTCTAGGGTAGGCTAAGAAGTCTTCAAGAATCGTCGGAAAATTTATTAACAATAGAAATATCATTCAAAGCTGTGACTCTCATCCAAGACTTGGATAACACGTCACATTGATACCTATCAACTTGCCATCGTCATTCACGGCGTCCCTACGAAAAGTTTAAAGCTTGGTGCATTCCACACAAGAAAGTCGACAACGAAAGGATCGGGGCTCTTTACTTATGGCTTGATATGACAATGATTGACTTTAGTGGTTTGGTTACTTTGAATTAGCATAACGAGGTTGGTTAGGAATATGAAAGCTAACAACCTTACAAAAAGCATGATGAGTAGTTAACGATCGATTCCTAAAATCACATCAAAAGGCAAGTATTTTCAAAGAGATAAGATCGACGAGTAGCATGAAAGTGTTGATTTGAACAAGATTTATAAATAGTGGAGAGTAACGAAGTTTTCTCCCAAGCGAGTTTAAACGAGATATATCAAAGTCTAACTTCTCGGAGTTAACTTCAAACATTGAACACAACTAGGTGAAATAAAAGAGTGAGTAGAACCGGTATCTAACACGGTATAGACTTACGAGAGTTTATGACTAACATACGTGTGATAATTTTATTGGGTTCCTCGTCACGAAAAAAAAATGCTCTCTCTTAAACTACCGGCTTTGGCTTGTCAGGACATCCTTTGGCATCACTATCCCGGTGGACTTGACTTCACCATATGACAAAATCGAGCTAGGTGACCTTCTCTTTCCATAATTAAAACACGTTTTGGATTCTTTGCGTCTGATTTGGATGGATGTGTCCCTCTGTGTCGCATTTGAAACATCTGATGGGTGGTCGTTCTTCTTCCTTTGAAACGGGTCTTTGGTCTTGCCGTCTTTCGTCATTGTTGAACCTTCTCTTCTTGAAATGTCCATTCTTATTGTTTTGGCCATGATTACCACAAAGTGGTTACCATTTACGACATGTTGATTCCTCCATGCTTATTATCACCGCTTTGATGGTATTATCATCATGGTATTATCATTTTGTTTTTTTGCTCTCTCTTTTGGTTTGGTTGACTCATTATCGCGCTCCAATAAGCGAGCCCTATTAACAACATCTGAATACAAACACGGTTTATGAGAGATAAGATATTGGCGTATCTCGGGTTTCAAACCTCTTAAAACATTAGCGTCATTCTCTCTTCATTATCAACCAAATGGGATGCAAATCGGGACAACTCGGCAAACTTGGCTTCGTCTTTGCGACACGGTCATGTTGTTTTGCTCGACTTGATAAATTCCACCTCCTTCATGTGACGAATGCTTTCGGAAAGTACTTGTCATTGAACGACTCTTGGAACTTCTCCCAAGACATCTTGAGTCGTCGAGTTTGGGTGCGTTTCTGATTCCCACGGTGTGATCGCCTCTTCACGCAACATAAAAGGTGGCAAAGGAACCTTTTCTCCTCGGAGCATCCCAAGACATCAAATATCTTGGTGATCTGCTTTAACCACGTCTCGCCTTAAGTGGTTACGGCTTTCCCAAAAACTCTGGTGGTCCCGCTCCTTGAATTGCTTAGCGGTGACCAGCCGTGGGTTGCCATTGTTTCCTCTGCATTATGAGCAGGAGCCGTCTTACTTTGATGTTGCATGAATTCTAAAAAAGCTCTTAAGCGTCTGCCGTCGTTAAATCGATTGATCGGTGTTGTTGTTTACGGGAGGATTATCGCCATCTGTTGCACATTGTCACGATTATTGATCATGGGAGACTCAGCGGTCTCTCTTGTGCTCCATTGCTTATCTCAACATTTTGGATGCCATTTTTCAAATCTTGCCACAAAACAAGGGTTAATTAACATATCACATATTATCTCTATACTACGTGAGACCAATTAAATACCAAATAAACTTAGGTAGGTCATACTAGCGAAGAATTCCCCGTCTCTCCCCTCTAGTTCTATTCTCACATCTTAGCCGGGGATCATATCCTAAGCTTTGATACCAAGCTGTGGCGCCCCCAAAATAGGTATACATCACCCATCTTGAGTCACCAAATACATGATACAAAATTCAAATACAACTTAATAATACAACGTTCGTGTAAAATCGACAAAACATATCTTTGTGAGTTTTAATACAAATATTGTCATCTAGAGCAATATCCACTCTCAAAAGAGTCCTCATTACATTTTATTATCACACTATTTCACGAATAGTGAGGACTACTAATGCACCATCTAGGACCATCACTCTCATTCCCAGAGCTAGTCCCGGCTTACGTTCTCATTTCACGAAGAAAACGGTGAAAAGAAAGGGTGAGCTCAACTAGCCCGATAAAAAATATTATGACTAAGATAATGCGAGAATAAATTATCATTAGCCTTAAACAATGTTAAAGCGATAAAATATAACAAACATCAAGTTTAAGCTGCGGTGGAACAAACGATCCATTAAAAGAGTCAAGTAGAGAATAAAATCTACTATCTTTTATGATTTAAAAGTTTTCATCACTTTTATCGGCGAGACTCGACAATAAATAATCCACATCATCAAATCATCCACGCTTTACTGAGGCGAGGATATTCTTTAGTATCACGACCACGAATTATCCATGCACTACGGGCCAAAAGATAATCATGTTTTTTCATCAATGGTCTGATCATGCCATAAAACAATTCATCTTTGCACCCTTGGCGAAGAGAGAATCCATAGCCATAATCATACCAAAAAGCGTCCATCAATGCACTACGGGCCAATGAGGACTTTTTCCACATCATTTGTAACATTACGGTCATGATTATACTGAATAATCCACAGTCATAATCATACCAAGTCCATCTATACACTACTGAATACGAGATGACTTTCAACATAATATAAACATGAGGATGATGACAATGATATAATAATTCAATAAAACAAGTTCAAAATTAATTTATCCGAGGAACTAATAACGTCCAAATTGTCGACATGATACTTTGCTTTGTGGAGTAAAATTCAAGAATGCTCGAGAAGAATATTTCCATGAAAGATCTTTGGATGAAGCGCAAATATCAAGGATATTCCACTAATTTCATGGAGTATAGAAGTCAAAACTTTAACCAATAAAGATATAATAAAAAAGAATGGAATAACAAAAGAAATCACCGTGCATGCGATAGAATAATAATGAGCGAGTTATTCAACGAGAATAATAATAAAGAATGGAACGGGTCGAAATCAATTATCATGCGGTGCAAGCGGGATGTTCCAACGAGAATAATAAAAAATGGAATAACGGAACCGACCATGCATGCGGTACTTAAAAGTGAAAGGCGAGTTATTCAATAGAATAATAATAAAAGGCGGAACCGGTCCGTCGTAAAATAAAATGCCTTGCAGACGGGATATTCCAACGAGAATAATAATAAAAATATTAACCGATTTCAGGCGTAAAAGCGCTTATGATACATGATATTTCAACGAAATAATAATAAAGATGGAATAATAGAAGAATTTCACCAAGTATAGGTAGCTTCATGGCGTATCTGAGTTATTCAACGAGAATAATAAAGAATGGAATAACATAAGTTCTCTTCATGAATAAAAAAGAAAATAATACCCCTTACGAGTACAACAAATAATATTCCCTACCTTAAGAAGAAAAAATATCTTTGGATATATAAGTAGTGAAGTAGCGAATACTTTTCTTCTTTCTCTCTATAGTTTATCTCTCTAGAGTTTAATTGAATTAAGTAAAAATAATGAAGGAATGAGCTTATTTATAGAAAAATGGATTGCATAGTAACTAACTCATGAGCGGTCCAGATTGATTTACTTTAATCGGACGGTCCATATTTAAAAGCAAAATCTTTTAAATAAAATATAATATATTCTATTTATAATCTAATAAAATGAATAACTTTATAAAAGATTTTACTATACAAACACTATCTCAGCACTATGCAAACACTATGCATAATAAAATATAATATATTCTAATTATTGTCTAATAAAACAGATAACTTTATAAAAGTATTACATTTTTTATATAAAAAGATTTTATTTTAAAAACACTATGCAAAACACTTTATGCAACACTATGAATAATAAAATATAATATATTTTATTTATAGAATAACTTTATAAAAGTATTACATTTTATATAAAAAGATTTTACTATACAAAACACTATGCAAACACTATGCGACACTATATAATAGAATATAATATATTCTATTTATAGAATAACTTTATAAAAGTATTACATTTTATTACATTAATAATACCAATAAAACAAAATTGAGTGACTTATCACGTAAGCATCAATAATCAATCTGGTGTGTGCTCTTGTCAACCACACGTATTCTTGTACTTTTACTTACAGAGTAGTTTCAACGATTATTAACGGTAAAACTTCCTATGTTATTTTCATAAAAAATTTTTTTTGTCGTTTTCTCGATCAAATGATATATTAATTCCGTTGTAGGGTCCACCAATGATTGTCTTGGTAAATACGGATATTCCCGACAAAAAAAATATTCCCGACCAATCGAATATTATATAACAACTTGCATACTTTTGCAAAATTTATAAATACTACCCACAACTATAACATTATATCAAATCCACACCATAATATTAAAAAAAATATTTTTGAGAAAATTAAATCTTTATTCATAAAATCTCATATATGGGAAATCTAGAATATCCTCGTATCATGCGTGTCTACGGGACCGGTTCCATTATTTATTATTCTCGCCGGAATATCACGTCTGCAAATGCTTCTGCCGGACACATTTCCATTATTTATTATTACGCTTTAATATCCTCGTGCGGTGCGTTTTATAATTTAGGACTGGTTCCATTCTTTATTATTCATTGGAATATCACATACCTCATGTGTTTTACGTCGGACACGGTTCCGTTTATTTATTATTACATTGGAATAACTTTTGCATGCGGTCTATCGCATGCATGGTGATTTCTTTTGTTATTCCATTCTTTATTATACTCAGCTGGTTAAAACTTTAACTTCTATACTCCATGAAATTACGTTTCATCCAGTATCTTTTCATGGAAATATTCTTCTGATCATTCTTGAATTTTACTCTACAAAACAGTATCATGTTGACAATTTGGACGTTATTAGTTCTTGGATAAATTAATTCTTGAAGTTGTTTTATTGAATTTTTATATCATTGTCATCATCCTCATGTTTATATTTTGTTGAAAGTCATCTGTGGCCTGTAGTGCATAGATGGACTTGGTATGATTATGACCAGGGATTATTCGGTGTAATCATGATCGTAATGTTACAAATGATGTGGAAAAAGTCCTCATTGGCCCTAGTGCGTTGATGGACAGTTGTTGGAATGATCATGATCATGACCATTAATGAATACACGAATGTCCTTGGCCCATAGTGCATGGATAATTTGTGGTCGTGATACTAAAGAATATCCTTGGCCGTAGTGCAGGGGTGATTCGATGATGTGGATTATTTATTAAGCTGAGTCCCAGCGATAAAAGTGATGAAAAACCTTTTAAATCATAGAAGATAGTAGATTTTATTCCTTACTTGACTGTTCTAATGGATTGCTTGTTCCGTTGCAGTTAAACTTGATGTTAGTATATTTTATTAGTTTAACACTGTTGAAGGCTAACGATAAATTATTCTATATTATCTTAGTCATAATATTTCTTACAGGGCTAGTTGAGCTCACCCTTTCTTTCACTATTCTCTTCAGGAAATGAGAACGTAGCTGGGACTAGTCGGGGAACAGAGTGATGGTCCTAGATGATGCATTAGTAGTCCTCACTATTCTGTGAAATAGTGTGATAATAATTGTAATGAGGACTCCTTTTGAGTTTGTATACTCTCTAGTAGACAATATTTGTATTCAAACTCAAAGTTTATGTTTTGTCGTATTGTACACTGACGGCAGTTGTATTATTAAGTTGTATTTGAATTACATACCATGTGTCTGGCGACGACTCAAGATGGGTGATGTATACCTAATTTTGGGGCGTCATGGTTGGTATCAAAGCTTAGGGATATGATCCACGGCTAAGATGTGAGAATAGAACTAGGAGGGAGAGACGGGAATTCCTTTTGCAAGTATGACCTACCTAAGTTTTTTGGTATTTAATTGGTGGTGTAATATAGGGATAATATATTACATGTCAATTAACCTTTTATTTTGTGGCAGTATCTGAAAATGACATCCGAGAATGTTGAGAATAGCAATGGATGACAGGCGACCGTTAATTCACCACATATCAATAATCAGGATAATGTGCATCAGGAAGGCGACAATCCTCATGCAAACAACAACACTGACCAAATGATGAATGATGGAATGTTCAGAGGCTTTATGCAATTCATGCAACAGCAGGCGAGAGCGGCTCTTGTCCAAAATATAGGTGAAAACACTGGAAACTCTCGGACGGTCATCGCTAAATAGTTAAAGGAGCTGGGACCACCAGAGTTTATTGGAGAGCCAAAACCATTTAAGGCGGAAGCATGGATAAAGCAGATCACCAAGATATTTGATGTCTTGGGATGCTCTGAGGAGCAAAAGGTTTCCTTTGCCGCCTTTATGTTGCGAGGAGAGGCAGATTACTTGTGGAAATCGGTAAAGCGTTATCAACTTCGCCGCACTAAAGATGTCTTGGAAAGTATTCGTCATATAAAAGAGGTAGAATTCATCAAGTTGGAGCAAAATAATATGACCGTAATGCGAAAGACGAAGCCAAGTTTTAGAGTTGTCCCGGTTTGCGTCCCACTTGGTGGATAATGAAGAGAGAAATGCGAGATGTTTTTAAGAGGTTTGAAGCGGAGATACGTCAACATCTTATTTCTCATAAACCGTGTTTGTATTCGATGTTGTAAATAGGGCTCGATTAGTGGAGCGCGATAACGAGTCAACGCAACCAAAAGAGAGCGGTAAACAAAATGATAACACCAAAGGAGAGAGCGATCATCAAACTAAGCATAAACAAGCGTGGAGGGAATCAACGAGGCCGAAATGGTAACCACTTCGGTGGTAATCAGGGCCAAAACAATAAGAATGGACATTTCAAGAAGATGATATTTAACAATGATGGAAAGACATCAGCACCAGCACCCATTGTTAAGGAAGGAGAACGACACCTATCATATGCTTCAAATGCGGAGGGGAGGGACACATCAGTCCAAACTGCGTGATGCCATCCAAAGCATGTTATAATTGTGGAAGAGAAGGTCACTTAGCTCAATTTTGTCGTTCACCGAAGACAAGTTCAGCTAGGATGGAGGCACCAAAGACCGTCCCAAAAAAGTCAAAGCCGGTAGTCCAAGGAAGAGCGTTTGTTGTGACCTCCCAGAAAGCAAGGAACCCGAATGAGGTCATCACGGGTAAGCTTATCATAAACTCTAGCGAAGTCTATACTTTATTTGATACCAGTTCTACCCATTCTTTTATTTCTCTTACTTGCGCTCAACGATTAAATTTGATTCTAGAGAAATTAGACTTTGACTTATCTGTGGAAACTCCGTTGGGAGAAACCTTCATTATATCCACTGTTTATAAGTCTTGTTTGGTTTAAATCGGTAACCGTACATTACCTGTCGATCTTATTTCTTTAAAAATACTTGCGTTTGACGTAATTCTAGGGATAGATTGGTTAACTACTCATCATGCAAAAATTGATTGTTTTCGTAAGTTTGTTAGTTTTCATATTCCTAATCAACCTATTATGCGAATTCAAGCAACCAAACCATTAAAATCAATCACGGTCATTTTAAGCCATAAAGTTATTCATTTATTGAAAAATGGATGTCAAGCTTTCTTAGCTCATGTCACAGATTTAAACAAAAATACGTCAGTTTTGAACTATATTTCTATTGTTAATAAATTTCCTGACGTATTCCCTGAAGAACTTCCTGGCCTACCCAAAGAGCGTGAAATTAAATTTGGTATCAACCTTGAACCTGGTACAAAACCCATTTCCAAAGCCCCATATCGAATGGCTCCTATTGAACTTCAGGAGTTAAAGACCCAATTGCAGGAATTTTTAGACATTGGTTTCATTCGTCCTAGTACGTCTCCTTGGGGTGCTCCTATTCTATTCGTGAAGAAGAAAGATGGGAGTATGCGACTTTGTATTGATTATCGGGAGTTGAATCATGTCACCATCAAAAATAGGTACCCATTGCCACGTATTGATGACATGTTTGACCAATTGCAAGGAGCCAAATTCTTTTGAAAGATTGATCTTCGTTCCAGATATCACCAATTGAAGATTAGAACCGATGACATTCCAAAGACAGCTTTTTGAACTCGGTACGGGCATTATGAATTCCTAGTCATGTCATTTGGATTGACTAATGCTCCTGCTGCCTTCATGGATATGATGAACCGAGTATTCAAGGAATATTTGGATCACTTTGTGGTCGTCTTTATTGATGACATCCTTATTTATTCCAAAAGCCGTGAAGATCATGAGCAACACTTGAGGCTGACACTCCAAAATATTCGTGAATAAAAGCTTTATGCCAAGTTGAAGAAATGCGAGTTCTGGCTTGAAGAAGTAGCATTCCTTGGGCACGTAGTATCAAGTCATGGAATATCTATTGACCCGGCAAAGATTGAAGCTATTCAAAGCTGGGAGCAACCTAAATCAGTGACCGAAGTACGTAGCTTTCTCGGTTTAGCTGGTTATTATTGGAGATTCGTGGAAGGATTTTCTCGAATCGCTACTCCATTAACTCAGCTGACTCAGAAAGATACAAAGTTCGGTTGGAGTGAAGAATGTGAGAAGAGTTTTCAAGAACTCAAGAGGAGACTCATTTCAAAGACTGCTCGAAAAATACCATCCAGCTCGGAGGGATTTCTCATCTACAGTGATGCTTCGGGCAAAGGGTTAGGATGTGTTCCCATGCAACATGGGAAAGTCATAGCCTATGCCTCAAGACAACTCAAATAATATGAGAGGAATTATCCTACTCATAATCTAGAGTTGGCAGCTGTTGTCTTCGCACTTAAAATTTGGAGGCATTACCTATATGGAGAGAAGGTGGAGATCTATACGGATCATAAAAGCCTCAAATATTTCTTCACTCAAAAGGAACTCAACATGCGACAATGACGTTGGCTTGATCTATTGAAAGATTATGATCATACCATCCTGGAAAAGCAAACGTGGTAGATGACGCATTGAGTAGAAGATCATATGTATGTACGAGTGTTATATTGTCAACGCAAAGGCCCATTTTGTGTGACTTGCAAAGGATGGAGATAGAGTTAAAGACTCCAGGGACCCATGTGATGATGACGAATATACGAGTATAACCGACTTTAATTGATAAAGCTAAAGCTGCTCAAGCTATAAACCTGGAGCTGATGCGTATGAGGAAGAAAGTTCAAGAAGGTGCTATGCCGGAAGCAAGAATCGATGAAGAAGGAATACTTCGAGTCAACTCCAGACTTTGTGTTCCTAACGACCCTGATTTAAAGTATAAAATCATGATGGAGACACACAACACACCATTTGCAATCCATCACAGGAGTACCAAATGTATCATGATCTTGACATACATTTTGGTGGAGCAATATGAAGAGAGAGATAGCGGAGTTTATCTCAAGGTGTTTAACTTGTCAACGAGTCAAGGCGGAGCATCAAGTATCAAAAGGTCCATTGCAACCACTTGAAATTCCAGAATGGAAGTGGGAGCACATTACCATGGATTTCGTTACTGGTCTTCCCAAGGTTTCTCAAGGCATACATGCAATTTGGGTCATTGTTGATAGATTGACCAAGTCTGCTCACTTCTTACCTATACGAGAAACTTATACACTTGAACGTCTTGCTCGTATGTACATAAATGAGATTGTAAGACTTCATGGTATGCCAGTATCCATAGTTTTTGATCGAGACCCAAGATTCACTTCACGAATTTGGGTTAGTTTGAAGAAAGCTATGGGCACGGATTTATGATTTAGCTCGGCATATCATCCTCAATCGGACGGGCAGTCGGAGAGGACTATTCAAACTCTTGAAGATCTATTAAGACTCTATGTCCTTGATTTTAAGGGAAGTTGGGACAAGTTCTGACCATTGGTGGAGTTTTCCTACAACAACAGTTATCAAGCAAGTATTGGCATGGCTCAATTTGAGGCGTTGTATGGGAGAAAGTGTCATTCTCCAGTATGCTGGGATGAGGTGGGTGAAGCAACGTTGTTGGGATCGGAGTTGGTATGTATAACTACAGAAAAGATTCAAATGATCCGACAACGTATAAAAACTTTACAAGATCGACAAAAGAGTTATGTTGATCTTCATCGAAAGGACGTAGAATTCGATATTGGAGATCATGTGTTGTTACGTGTTGCTCCATGGAAAGGAGTTACGAGATTTGAAAAGAGAGGAAAGCTCAATCCTCGATTCATTGGCCCATTTTTAATTCTCGAGCGAGTGGGAATTGTGGCCTATAGACTCGCCTTACTGCCAAGTATGTCTCATGTGCATGATGTTTTTCACATATCTATATTACGTAAATATGTGAAAGACCCAAACCACATTATTGAGTTAGAACCAGACGAGATAGAGGAAGATTTAACGTATGAAGAGTTACCTGTTAAAATCTTGGATAAGAAGGATCATGTTCTACGCTCCAAGGTTATACCTCAAGTCAAAGTTTTGTGGAGAAACCACGATGTGGAGGAAATGACTTGGGAGTTAGAATCTAAGATGAAGTCAAGGTATCCTCATCTCTTCGACATACCAGGTATGTACCCTAATTTTGAGGACAAAATTTCATAAGAAGGGGAGGTTGTAAGACCCCAACTTTTATGAATAAAGAATAATTTTCTCGATTTATATTTTTGAATATTATGGTGTTGATTTGATATAATGTTATAGTTGTGGGTAATATTTACAAATTTTGCAAAGTAAGCAAGTGGTTATATAATATTCGATTGGTCGGGGAATATTCGTACGACAGCACAATCATTGGTGGACCCCACAACAGAAATATTGTCGTAGTTAGAAAACGACAAAAATACTTTATGAAAATAACGGCTAAAGTTTTACCGTTAACTGTTGAAACACCCAGTGTTAAAAGTACAGTAATATGCGTAGATTTTATTTTCAACTTGACTCTTTTAATGGATTATTTGTTCCGCTGCAGTTAAACTTGATGTCAATTATATTTTAACAGTTTAACATTGTTGGAGACTAATGATAATTTATTCTGCATTATCTTAGTCATAATATTTCTTACTGGGCTAGTTGAGCTCACCCTTTCTTTAATTGTTCTCTTCAGGAAATGAGAATATAAATTTGAGACGAGTCGGGGAGCGGTGATGGTCCAAAGGATAGCATTAGTAGTCCTCACTATTCTGTGAAATAGTGTGATAATAATTTTAATGAGGACTCCTTTTGAGTTTGTACAATCTCTAGTAGATAATATTTGTATTCAAACTCACAGTTTATGTTTTGTCATATTGTACACGACAGTTGTATTAGTAAGTTATATTTGAATTCTGTACCATGTATCTGACGACCCAAGATGGGTGATGTATACCTAATTTTGGGGGCGTCACAGTTGGTATCAAAGCTTAGGGATATGATCCATGGCTAAGATGTGAGACTAGAACTAGGAGGGGAGAGACGGGGAATTCCTTCGCTAGTATGACCTACTTAAATTTATTTTGTATTTAAATTGGTTGGTCATAGTTTAGAGATATTATGTTACATGTCAATTAACCTTTGTTCTGTGGCAGTATCTGAAAATGACATCCAAAAATGTTGAGAATAACAATGGAGCACAAGAGACCGTTGACTCTCCACATATCAATAATCAGGAGAATGTGCATCAAGAAGGGGACAATCCTCATGCAAACAACAACAACACGATCAAATCTTTGAATGATGGATTGTTCGAGGCTTTATACAATTCATGCAACAATGAAGCGAGAGCGGCTCTGTCCAAAATGTAGGTGGAAATATCGAAACTCTCGGTGCCACACCGCTAAACATGATTCAAGGAGTTGGGACCACCGGAGTTTAAGGGAGAGCCAAAACCACTTATGGCGGCATGGGATAAAGCGAGATCACCAAGATATTTGATGTCTTGGGATGCTCCGAGGAGCAAAGGTTCCCTTCTTGCCTTTATGTTGCGGCGAGAGGCGATTCATGGTGGGGAATCGGTAAAAAGCGTACTCAACTTTGCCGTGCTAAAGATGTCTTGGGAGAAGTTCCAAGAGCTGTTCAACGACAAATACTTTCCCGAAAGTATTCGTCACATAAAGGAGGTGGATTTTATCAAATTGGAGCAAAACAATATGACCGTGTCATAATACGAGGCAAAATTTGCGGAGTTATCCCGGTTTAATCCCACTTGGTGGATAATGAAGAGAGATCGCGCGAATGTTTTTAAGAGGTTTGAAGTCGGAAATACGCCAACTCTTATTTCTCATAAACGTGTTTGTATTTAGATGTTGTAAATAGGGCTCATTGGTGGAGCGCGATAACGAGTCAACGCATGACGAAAGAGAAGCGGTAAGCAAAATGATAATACCGGTGAGAGCGATCATCAAGTGGTGACAACAAGCGTGGAGGAATCAACAAAGCCGAAATGGTAACCACTTTGGTGGTAATCGTACAAAACAATAAGAATGTACATTTCAAGAAAAGGAGATTCAAAATGATGGAAAGACGTCAATACCAAAGACTGTTGCGTTGTTAAGGAAGGAGAAAGACCACCTATCATATGCTTCAAATGCGGAGGGAGGGACACATCGGTCCAAATTAGCGATGCCAGTCCAAAGCATGTTATAATTGTGGAAGAGAAGGTCACTTAGCCCGATTTTGTCGTTCACCAAAGACAAATTCAGCTAGGATAGAGGCACCAAAGGCTGTCCCAGAAAAGTCAAAGCCGGTAGTGCAAGGGAGAGCGTTTGTTGTGACCTCCTAGAGAGAAAGGAACCGAATGAGGTCATCACGAGTAAGCTTATCATAAACTCTAGCGAAGTCTACACTTTATTTGATACCGGTTCTACCCATTCTTTTATTTCTCCTACTTGCGCTGAACGATTAAATTTTACTCCGGAGAAATTAGACTTTGACTTATCTGTGGAAACTCCGTTGGGAGAACCTTCATTACATCCACGGTTTATAAGTCTTGTTTGGTTCAAGTTGGTACCCACACATTACCTGTCGATCTTATTGCATTAAAAATACTTGCATTTGATGTAATTCTAGGGATTGATTGGTTAACTACTCATCATGCAAAAATTGATTGTTTTCGTAAGGTTGTTAGCTTTCATATTCCTAATCGACCTATTAGGTGAATTCAAGCAACCAAACCATTAAAATCAATCACTGTCATCTCAAGCCATAAAGCTATTCATTTATTGAAAAACGGATGTCAAGCTTTCTTAGCTCATGTCATAGATCTAAACAAAAATACGTCAGTTTTGAATAATATTTCTATTGTTAATGAATTTCCTGACGTATTCCCTGAAGAACTTCCTGGCCTACCCCCAGAGCGTGAAATTGAATTTTGTATCAACCTTGAACCCGATATAAAACCCATTTCCAAAGCCCCATATCGAATGGCTCCTATTGAACTTCAGGAGTTAAAGACTCAACTGCAGGAATTGTTAGACATTGGCTTTATTTGTCCTAGTACGTATCCTTGGGGTGCTCCTGTTCTATTCGTGAAGAAGAAAGATGGGAGTATGCGACTTTGTATTGATTATCGGGAGTTGAATCATGTCACCATCAAAAATAGGTACCCATTGCCACGTATTGATGACATGTTTGACCAATTGCAAGGAGCCAAATTCTTTTCAAAGATTGATCTTCGTTCCGGATATCACCAATTGAAAATTAGAACTGATGATATTCCAAAGACGGCTTTCAGAACTCGGTACGGGCATTATAAATTCTTAGTCATGTCCTTTGGATTGACTAATGCTCCTGCTGCCTTCATGGATATAATGAACCGAGTATTCAAGGAATATTTGGATCATTTTGTGGTCGTCTTTATTGATGACATCCTCATATATTCCAAAAGCCGTTAAGATCATGAGGAACACTTGAGGCTGATACTCCAAAAGCTTCGTGAATACAAGCTTTATGCCAAGTTAAAGAAATGCGAGTTCTGGCTTGAGGAAGTAGCATTCCTTGGGCACGTGGTATCAAGACATGGAATATCTATTGACCCAGCAAAGATTGAAGCTATTCAAAGCTGGGAGCAACCTAAATCAGTGATTGGTTATTATCGGCTTAGCTGGTTATTATCGGAGATTCGTAGACGGGTTTTCTCGAATCGCTACTCCACTAACTCAGCTGACTCGAAAAGATACAAAGTTCGGTTGGAGCGAGGAATGTGAGAAGAGTTTTCAAGAACTCAAGAGGAGACTCATTTCAAAGACTGCTACGACAATACCATCCGTTCGGTTGAAGGATTTGTCATCTACAAAGGATGCTTGAGCAAAAGAGTTGGGATGTGTTCTCATGCAACATGGGAAAGTCATAGCCTATGCCTCACGATAACTCAAAGAATATGAGAGGAATTATCCTACTCATGACCTAGAGTTAGCAGCTGTTGTCTTCGCACTTAAAATTTGGAGGCATTACTTGTATGGGGAGAAAGTGGAGATCTTTACGGATCATAAAAGCCTCAAATATTTCTTCACTCAAAAGGAACTCAACATGCGACAACGACGTTGGCTTGAACTGTTGAAAGATTATGATCATACCATCCAATACCATCTTGGAAAAAGCGAACGTGGTAGCTGACGCATTGAGTAGAAGATCATATGCGGGTACGAGTGCAATATTGTCAACGCAAAGGCCCATTTTATATGACTTGCAAAGGATGGAGATAGAGATAAAGACTCCAGGGACCCACGTGATGATGGCAAATATACAAGTAGAACCGACTTTAATTGATAAAATTAAAGTTGCTCAAATTACAGATCCGGAGCTAATGCCTATGATGAAGAAAGTGCAAGAAGGTGCGATGCCAGAAGAAAGAATCGATGAAGAAGGAATACTTCGAGTCAACTCCAGACTTTGTGTTCCTAACGACCCTAATTTAAAGTATAAAATCATGATGGAGGCGCACAACACACCGTTTGCAATCCATCCTGGGAGTACCAAAATGTATCATGATCTTCGACATAAATTTTGGTGGGGCAATATGAAGAGAGAGATAGCGCTGTTTATCTCAAGGTGTCTAACGTGTCAACGAGTCAAGGCGGAGCATCAAGTACCAAAAGGTCCATTGCAACCACTTGAAATTCTAGAATGGAAGTGGGAGCACATTACCATGGATTTCATTCTTCGGTCTTCCCAAGGTTTCTCAAGGCATAGATGCGATTTAGGTCATTGTTGATAGATTGACCAAGTCTGCGCTCATTTCTTCTGAAATCGAGAGACTTATATACTTGAACGTCTTGCTCGTATATACATAAACAAGATTGTAAGACTGCATGGTATGCGAGTATCCATAGTTTCTGATCGAGACCCAAGATTCACTTCACGATTTTGGGTTAGTTTGCAGAAAAGCTATGGGCACAGATTCTGATTTAGCTTCGGCATATCATCCTCGAGACGGAAGGACGATTCGGAAGGACTATTCAAACTCTTGATGATCTATTAAGACTCTATGTCCTTGATTTCAAGGGAAGTTGGGACAAGTTCTTACCATTGGTGGAGTTTTCCTACAACAACAGCTTATCAAGCAAAGTATTGGCATGGCTCCATTCGAGCGTTGTATGGAAGAAAGTGTCGTTCTCGGTATCTTTGGGATGAGGTGCATGAAGCAACGTTGTTGGGACCGGGAGTTGGTACGTATGACTACGAAAAAGATTCAAATGATCCAAAGAACGTATAAAACCCTCACAAGATCGACAAAGAGTTATCTTGATCTTCATCGAAAGGACGTGGAATTCGATATAGGAGATCATGTGTTGTTACGCCTTGCTCCATGGAAAGGGGTTACGAGATTTGGAAAGAGAGGAAAGCTCAATCCTCGATTTATCGGCCCATTTTAATCCTTGATCGAGTAGGAACGTGGCTATAGACTCGCTTTACCGCCAAGTATGTCTCGTGTTCATAACGTTTTTTACATATCCATGTTACGTAAATATGTGGAAGACCCAAACCACATTATTGAGTTGGAACCGGACGAAATAGCGGAAGATTTGACGTATGAAGAGGTTCCTGTTCAAATCTTGGATAAGAAGGAACATATTCTACGCTCCAAGGTTATACCTCAAGTCAAAGTTTTGTGGAGAAAAAACGATGTTGAGGAAATAACTTGGGAGTTAGAATCTGAAATGAAATCAAGGTATCCTTACCTCTTCGACATACCAGGTACGTACCCTAATTTCGATGGCGAAATTTCATAAGAAGGGGAGATTGTAAAACACCAACTTTTTGAATAAAGATGAATTTTCTATAAATATTATTTTTGAATATTATGGAGTGAAATTGATATAATAGTTGTGGGTAATATTTATAAATTTTGCAAAGTACGCAAGTTGTTATATAATATTCGATTGGTCGGAGAATATTCGTTTTAACAGGGAATATTAGTACAACGGCACAATCATTGGTGGACCCTGGCGGAATTATTATTTCGAATTGAGAAAACGACAAAAATACTTTATGAAAATAACGGCGGAAGTTTTATCGTTAACTGTTGAAACACCCGGTGTTAAAAGTACAGTAATACGCGTGGTTGTATAGTAGCACACGGTATTAATTATTGATGCTTAAGTGATAAGTCACTCAATTTTGTTGGTATTATTAATGTAATAATACATAAAATCTTTTTATATAAAACAGAATACTTTTATAAAGTTATTCTATAAATAGAATATTTTATATTCTATTATGCATAGTGTTGCATAATTATCCGCATAGTGTTTTGCATAGTAAAATCATTTTATATAAAATGTAATACTTTTATAAAGTTATCTGCATTTTATTAGACAATAATTAGAATATATTATATTTTATTATGCATAGTGTTTGCATAGTGCTGCATCTTTGTTTGCATAGTAAAATCTTTTATAAAGTTATTCGTTTTATTAGATTATAAATAGAATATATTATATTTTATTTAAAAGATTTTGCTTTAAATATGGACCGTCAGATTAAAGTAAATCAATCTCGACCGTTCATGAGTTAGTTACTATGCATTCCATTTTCCTACAAATAGAAGTTCATTCCGTCATTATTTTCTTACGAATTCACTGAACTCTAGAGAGAGAAACTATAGAGAGAGACTATAGAGAGATAGAAGAAAAGTTTTCTGCTACTTCACTACTCTTATATCAAGTATTATTTTACGGTAAGAGATATTATTCTTTTGTATTCAAGAAGAGAACTTCTGTTATTCCGTTTCTTTATTGTTCTATTGGAATAACCTGTATACGCGGGCTACCCTATACTTGGTGACATTCTTCTATTATTCTGTCGAAATATCCTGTATGTGCTATACGCCAGACTTGGTTCCATCATTTATTATTCCGCATTTATTATTCTGTTGGAACATCTTGTCGGTGTGAATTTCACCTGACCTGGTTCCGTTATTTAGTATTCTGTTGGAATAACCTGTCTATGCAAAGTACCGCATGCATGGTGACTTCAGTTGTTATTCCATTCTTTACTATTATGTTTGAACATCCTGTCTTGTGTGCAATTTCGCTTTGACCTAGTTCCGTTATTATTATTACATTGGAATAACTTTGTCAATCTGCAAGTACCGCATGCATGGTGATTTCTTTTGTTATTCCATTCTTTATTATACTCAGTTTGTTAAAGTTTTGACTTCTATACTCCATAAAATTAGTGGAATATCCTTGATATTTGCGCTTCATCCAGTATCTTTTCATGAAAATATTCTTCTGAGCATTCTTGAATTTTACTCTACAAAGTAGTATCATGTTGACATTTTGGACATTAACAGTTCCTACATAAATTAATTCTTGAACTTGTTTTATTAAATTCTAATATCATTGTCATCATCCTCATGTTTATATTTTGTTGAAAGTCATTTGTGGCCTGTAGTGCATAGATGGACTTGGTATGATTATGACTGAGGATTATTCGATGTAATCATGGTAGTAATGTTACAAATGATGTGGTAAAAGTTCTCATTGGCCCGTAGTGCATTGATGGACAGTTGTTGGCATGATCATGACCATTAATGAATACACAAATATTCTTGGCCCGTAGTGCATGGATAATTGTGGTCGTGATACTAAAGAATATCCTTGGCCGTAGTACAGGTGTGATTCGATGATGTGGAATATTTATTAAGTTGAGTCTCAGCGATAACAGTTATGAAAAACCTTTTTAATCATAAAAGATAGTAGATTTTATTTTCTACTTGACTCTTTTAATGGATTGCTTGTTCCGCTGCAGTTAAACTTGATGTCTATTATATTTAATCAGTTTAATATTGTTGGAGACTAATGATAAGTTATTCTGCATTATCTTAGTCATAATATTTCTTACTGGGCTAGTTGAGCTCACCCTTTCTTTCATTGTTCTCTTTAGGAAATGAGAATATAGCTGGGACGAGTCGGGGAACGGAGTGATGGTCCAAAGGATAACATTAGTAGTCCTCACTATTCTGTGAAATAGTGTGATAATAATTGTAATGAGGACTCCTTTTGAGTTTGTATAATCTCTAGTAGATAATATTTGTATTAAAACTCACAGTTTATGTTTTGTCATATTGTACACGACAATTGTATTAGTAAATTATATTTGAATTCTGTACCATGTATCTGACGACCCAAGATGGGTGATGTATACCTAATTTTGGGTGCGTCACAATTAGACCATGCACACACATCCTGGAATTGGGTTAATAGTGTAACCATGTCATTCCGTTGGTTTGGGGTAAGTTCTTAACCAATCTTGAATTAACTTAGGGCTTTCTAAGGTTCCAAGATTGAAGGAAGTGGTTTGATCAAGGTTGGGTTTAGGTTTGTCTTTGACCCATTCTTGAATTTCTGGAGGCACCTCAATGTCATCCTATATGTCCATCAAGGCTGAATTCATCTCTACATCAAAGGTACAATCCTTGTGGAGAAGAGGCAATCGATGTCGAAAGCAAGTCTGAGCACATCTAAATTCGAGTCCTGAAACAAAATATGCTTTCACTTAGTATATATGAAATGTGTTGATCATACACAATTGTTAGCAATATCGGCAAAATAAACTGCTAGTACTGTACAAAAAAGTAAGCAGTTATTATATCTACAGGGCAGAGAGAGTTCTGCTCGTTTTACCCTTGTCGACCAATGCAAGGAATACTGCTCCAAATGGCAAGGGTAAAGTCCGAGTGGACCGCATCGATGGAGGGATTGTCCTCGTCCTCCCTATCCCGAATGATAACCATTACGTCTGGGAAATCATCGTCTGGGGTATATCTGTTGGTATGTTCATCATGAATGATGATGCGTATGCTTGACATCATTCGGATGACGTCTTGCTTGATTCTTCGTTCCTCTTCTTCCACTGCGGGATTTGGAACAAAGACTTCTTTCTCCTTCACCGCATGCAAGCAGAAATAACATAGCCATTACATTGGCTGGCACCTTTACAGGAGGTTGTGCGGACTCAGAGCTTGAAGGCAAAAATAAACGTCGCATGGTTGAAGCTAAAGGAATCTGCTGATGCTTATGAGGATTCCTGTGACTAGAACTGGCAGGATAGCCTAGTCCAGCTGTTCCAGTTTGCTTGGTTAATTGAATGGGGTACTTGATACCCTGGGAATATTTACCCAACCCTTGTCCCGGCTTATGACCCAATGACATCATTTCTTGAGTAGCCGACATTACCTTGGCAGAAATCTTGGGTTCAGGAAATGGCATTCCAATAGCATGGTATTGGGTATTGCTTACTTCCAAGGCATGAAAACTGACCGGTTCAACGTCTGTATTGTCATTGATGAACGGCATGCCCTTGTTGAGGATACTCGTTCGGTTAATTGGCCGCGTGACCAGTATTGTTGATAATGTATTTCAATTGTTGGTGAAGAGTGGAGGGGACTGCCCCAGCCATATGAATCCATGGGCGTCCCAAGAGCAGGTTGTATCCCGAATCTATCTTGAGCACATGGAAAGATATGCAGAATGTATGAGGACCAATTTCGATTGGCAGCTCAATTACTCCAACCGAATTTCGGCGGGCTCCATCAAAAGATTTGATGATAGTATGACTACTTCGAATTTGGTTGAGATTGATATTCATCTTCACCAAGGTAGCGTATGGATAGATATTTAGAGATGAACCTCCATCTATTAAGACTCCAGCTAGCATGTATCCGGAGGACAAGACCGCAATGTGTAACGGCTTGCAATGACCGGTCCCGTCGGGCGGTATGTCATCATCAGTGAATGATATCACATTATTGTTGAAAATATAATCAACCATATGTTGAAATTTTTCTATATCAACTGATGTCGGCAGATAGGCTTCTTCTAAAACCTTCAACAAGACCCTCCGGTGATTTTCGGAAGTTAATACCAAGTTCAGAATTAATATTTATTGTGGAGCTTCTTTCAAACTTAAAACCACCGTGGCTTCGTTATGACCCATAGTGCGGAGGAATTTTTCAATTTTCTCCATGCGTATTTTCCCCTTTGATTTGATGGTAGGCTTCATCACCCGTTGGGGGAAGATACAGTGGATTTTCCTTCGACACTGTAGCAATTGTATGTGAGGTGGATCCTTAACCTTCACCATAATTCCACGGAATTGTGCGTATGCTAACAATAGGATATTATGCTCTGCACGGCAAGTTGATTGGCTTGGGAGCGGCCACTTTCAAAGGATTATTGCTTCCCTTGAGTTAAATTGTTAGCATTGTGAGTGATTTGTTAACCCCATCATTTTTAGCGGATATGACTGCTACCACACTCTTCCACTTAGTAGGGACTGAATCTTCACTTGCATGTAACACAATGTCGTTGTTTGCCAGGCGCAGTACACCACTGTCAATTAGATTTTGGATAAGGTGGCGGAGTGCCCAGTATTCTTCTGTGCTGTGACCGCGAGACTAGGAGTGATATTGACACACTCCATCAGAGTTGTACCATCCTGAACGGGGGTTGATTGGAGGTAGAAGGGAACTGGTCCTTCCTTCATTGATTAACATATGAAGGATTTCCTCCATAGGTTAGCCCAAATAGGTAAATTCCCTTTTGTTGGAAAAATCCCGTCGGGCCTTGACATTTGCTCTCTTTGTCACTTTGTCTTCCAGCATTTCATTTTCTGAAAGTGATGAGGGAATATTCATGACAAGAGGTAGGAGACTGGCATGCTCCTGGCTGATTAATTGACTTGTCACTTGATGCTGATAAGTCACCAGTTCTGCCAATTGTTCAATTTGCTTGCATAGAGCTTTCATCTTTCGTTCCATTGTGAATTAGAACTTGGTATAATCCCATTTGTCATCACCGTCTTTGAGGGTTTGGGAAGATTCACAGCTAAAATTGGAACTCTGTCCATTGCTCCAATTGATCATATTGACCTCTTCTTCTTTGTGCTGAGGAAGAGGGTTGTCTTGAACTTAAGGTTGATCTGGTTTGGTAACCACGATCTCCCCATTGTCTATCAGGTCCTGGATCTTGTGTTTCAAGGCCCAGCAATCCTGAGTATCATGTCCAGGTGCCCCGGCATGATAAGTACATTTCTGAGAAGCATTGAAACCCCGTCCATTAAGGTTGACTAGTGGAAGAAGATGTGTAATTTTCTTCTGTGTTGTAAGAAGAGTGAGAATGTTCTCGAGGGTATCCCCTAAGGGTGTAAACACTCGAGGGCGTTTGACTTCTCCACCTTTTGGTATTGGAGGGTTTGAAGACTATGCTTGAAAGGGAGCGTAGTTTCTCCTTTGAATAGGCATGTTCTGATTGCCTTTTTGCCCCTGTAGTATCAGGGAAACATCTTCCTCTTTCTTTTTATGGACCCTACGGGGGTTTTTTCCATAATTTCAGGATTGGATGTGATCAGCAATAGCTTTGAGTGCAGCTAGGTCTTGAATCTTTCCGGACTTCAATCCCATCTCAGCCATCTCCCCATGTTTGACCATTTCAGAAAATGGTTTGCGATCTTGGCTAAAACTCTCTCATAGAACGAAGCTTCTTGTATGTACATGAAAGTCATGACCATCTCTCGATTACGCTCATGGAAGGACTAACTTGGGCAAGGCGTCTCCACCTTTGAGCATACTCTCCGAAAAGACTCGTTAGATCGCTTTCTTGATCTTGGTAATTTGATATCGATCGGAGCCATCTCGAGTTTGAAAGTCAGATTGAGTGAGGAAAACATGTGCTAGCTCTTCCCAGCTATGGATTTTGGAGTTGTCTAATCTTGTGTACCACGAACGGGCTTCTCCAGTTAGACTCTTTTGGAACAATTGTATTCTGAGCTTTTCGTCCTCTGCATAAGATCCAAGTTCTCCAATAAACACCTTTAAATGTGTATAAGGATCTCCTAACCCGTCATATTTTTTGAAGTCAGGAGTCTTAAATTTTTCTGGATAATGAACACCAGGAAAAATACACAGATCAGCATATAAAACACTTTCGTGTGTTCCAATTCCTTTGATAGCGCGAAGGGTCTCTTACATTTGGAGGACTTTCTTTTTTATGTCACCAGTGTCTGGATCTCCAGTGGGATGGGCAGCATAATGAGTTTTGTTGGTCGGATCCAACTGCAGTTCAGGTATTGTAATGACCTGGGTTCCTCCTTGTGAGGAGGATTCAGTATGTACGGGTATTTTTGGACCCTGATTAGACTGGTGTAATTCTTTGAGTAGAACAGCCAAATCTATAATTTATTTGCTTAATCCGTCGAATTCTTTGTGAAAAACTGGATTAAGTTCAGTCTGGTCGGATGACGACATGATTGACTGTAGGCCTGTCGCCTTTTTGGACTTTAAACGGGTAGTAGGTCCGATTGGTTCCCTGCGAAAGACTTGCATAGTTTAGTCTTTAGGGAGTGTATAATAACATGCTATGTGATGTGTCTATTTAGGAATTTTATCCTGCAAAACGGATGTTAGCTGTTTGTAGCATGTTTAAAGTATGTATGTGTACACATTTCTTCATATTTCTCATTACATGGAGATAGATATGGAATGAAATTACAAGTAATTGTGTTTACAAGTAATTGAAATGAGAGAGCATGAAGAGACTTTCCTTAGTTTTGGGTTTATTAGAGGCTGACCTATCTTAGGTTACTCTCGTGGCTTTTTGGCATGAAGGTTCCCAAATCATCGCAATATACTTGATGGGAAGTTAATCCGGTCTTTCAACTGGAGCAAATTTGGGTGGTGCCTTTCCTGAGCCTCAGAGAATTAGTCTTCTCACGAGTCCAGTAATCAAACACCGACGGGATAGCCTCTTGGTGGAGGGACCACACAACATACATTCACATACATCGCGTCTCACCGTATGAAAATGATGACATGTGCGAAGCACTAATATCACAAGCAGATATGATGTGAAGCACTAATATCACAAGCAGTTTATGGTGCAAAGCTCTAATATCACAAGCAGTTATGGTGCGAAGCACTAAATGCAATAAAGAAATGCATTCGTACACATTTATCAAAAAATGTAAATGCAACATCCACGCATAAGCAGATAACAGTTTTGAAAAGATTGTAATAGCGGCTTAAGTCCTCTTACTGGAGTCCCCAGCAGAGTCGCCACCTATCGACGTCGGGATTTTTGGATGTCCCTTTCCGTTACTTGTTCTTTGGTGTTCTCATTTTAGGTGAGATTTGTTTGAAAAAAATAAGTGAAAAAGGTCCGACATGTATAATGTCGACGATGGGACTGTTAAGAGTCGCCAGTTGGTTTTTTAAATGGTTGTACCAACACAACCAAGAAAAGGTTTGCACATTGACCCAGTGATGTGACACTGATATACGGGTCGGTGAAACCGAGATTCATTAGGGTCCGGGGACTTGGTTATGCGGAGGGAAGGTGTTAGGCACCCCCCGACATCCGTGTTACCACGGTGACCGCCTCTTTTCAAGAACTGTTATCTGAATATGTGTGTGTGTGGGTCAATGTGATGTTATTTGAAAGTAGTGCGAGGCCTCGTTCGCACCTATATACACAGGGTTTGAATTTATGTAAAAATTCAATTTTTAGCAAGATATGGCAGTGATGTTTTATAAAAGAGGCTTTTCAAACCCTGATGCTCAATAGTAATTGAGACCTTTTACACTCCCATTTTATTAAGTGCTCGGCTTGATTGATTTTATTTTATAGATGCGAGGCATCCATACGAAAATAATGTACAAAATAATTCTGACTTCCTCGTGGGTATGGAAACCATCTGAGGAAATTCAGGCAACGCAGAATAATTTACAAGCTGCTTACAGCTAAAAATGTCCATCACGGGAACCGAATCTAGATCCAATGAGATGAATCTGTGATCACATGATTCCTAGGCGCACATGATACCGCAATTTGTATGAAAGCGATAAGGTGTCTATATATAAAGATGTAAATATATATATATATATATATATATATATATATATATATATATATATATATATATATATATATATGAACATGATCACCAACCACGAAGGACCTCCATGGGGATCGAAATGTAAATAAAGTCAGAAAAGCTATCAACCACCACGGAGGAAACTCCAAAGTGAACAAAATGTAAAGAAAGTTGTACAAAGCGCTCAATCGCCATTTAATTGAACTCAGTGCGGGAGGAAACGTAAAAGCGGTAAAAGCGATCAACCACAACGCAAGTAAACTCCGTGGGACGAATATATATATATATATATATATATATATATATATATATATATAAGCGATAAAGCATATCAATGTAAAATCTGGGCTTATCGAATGAGTTCGACAACAGCTCATATATATATAAGTGTGTATATATATAAGCGAATAAACGCATCAATATAAAATCTAGGCTCATCGAATGTAGTCGACACATACGCTTAATATATATAAGTATATATATATTAAAACGAGTAAACACATCGGATGTAAAATCCGTGCTCATCGAATGAGAGTTCAACACACATACGCTTAATATATATATATATATATATATATATATATATATATATATATTAAAGCAAGAAACGCATGCGCATCAAGTCTAGGCTCAAATGAAAAAAGAGAAAAAAAATGCGCGGGTCACTCACAAAAGAGCCGGGTAAAAAACCCAATTTCTTCCCTCTCTCCTAAAATTGCCGAATTCTCGGAACCAAATTTCTTCCCTCTCTCACACTTCCAATTGCCGAATTCTCAAAACAGCTCTGTAAATCTTTAAATTTCTTTGTCTTCCATATTCTCTTTCTCCGATTCTCTCTCCCTCACTCACAAAGAGCCAGGTCAAAAACACTGCTCCATATATATATATATATTTAGGTTCTTATTCGGTGTTCAATTTTGAATAAAAAGTTCAAGAAGTGAGATCTTCAATTAGGTTATGCTCGGATTAAGGTGAGAATCATGGGTTTCTTCTTACATTTAAGTTTAATTATGTTGGAGAGAGGAAATTTCCTAACTTGAACCATCGATTTTTACGGTGCGGTTTATGTATTTTTTTTCTTCTAAATTTTTATTTTATAAAAAGATTCAGATTTAGAAAGTTAGCCATTAGTTTTATTTTGTAATGGAATTTAATATAATTTGTTCTTGAGATGACACTAGAGTGATTTGTTTTGTTGGAAACTATGTTTACTAGGATAAAAATTTGGTGAATTTGGATGCAATTTAACTTCTTCTTGTTTTCTTTCTGGGGAATAATTAAACCTTTTTAAGATAGGAATAATAATTGTTATTTTTGTTTTGGGTAATGATTGTACTCTAAACTAAAGGAGAAATTTTTAGTTGAGAAATATATATATATAAAGTTCAATTTTTGTTAAAACAATTTTGTAGATTTTGAGATGGTCTGAGGCTATGTTTCTATAAAAATTTTGCTATCGAAAATAATGTTGAGAATGACATTCAGCAGAATGGCAGGTGATTATGCTCATTATGAAATCACCATAGAAGATATAAATAAACTACTTCCTGAGATTGCAGAGCTTCTTGCTCATAATTTATTAAATGATGATGTACAAGCTTCTTTTCAGATCACTAAACCGGTGCAACCTGATCAAGATGGTAATATGATGGCTTTAATACCAATAGATGAAAGATGGAAAATTATAAGGGCTTTGTTGTGGGGACACATGTCCGGTTTTCTCAAGCATCACCTGAATTCATCATCTTCGATGATTGAAAATAATTATGCGAATTGCCCTCCAAGTGGACTTTCTTCCTTTGTATCCGATTTTACTAGGGTTGAACTTGATAATAACAATATGAAGACGCAGTTGGGCTTGTTTTTGCGCTTTGACAAAGTTAATAAAGATCACCTGTGCACATATTTCTTCTCATTGTTAGAGGCAGTTTGCTTGCTTCATCCCTGCTCCAAAAAAATAGGGAATGGATGTAGTGCACCTACTCTTAAATGGTTAGAAGAATTTAGTCAGTTTCATCTCCGACGTGTAGATCTTTATAATGAGATGAAGAACCTTGGGTGCATCCCCGACGTGTACACATATAATGCGCGCCAAAGTCGAGGTATCTGATTGTTCCCTACCGCTCAGAAGCTCAAGGTGGTTCCAAGATTTGAGATGCTCAATCTCTTCGAGATAGGACTATGAATTGCAATCTCAGTTTTTTACCATTTGAATCATGTTTAGTTGTGCAGAAAGCCAGAAACTAGTAAAATTAATTAAGGAATTTCAACCTCCTGAACATTGATCCAATTGCATACATAAGATTGTCAAAAATACTTGACCAACATCATGTCTTGCATATGAGTAACAACTTTTCTCCTAGATCTTAAACATGAAGGACCTTTATTTACAAGGGATATTTTTCCCATCCAAACAAAGCAGGAGGCAAGGAGTAACTAGCAAATAAATCAGTAAATATTGCTTGAGTAACTAGTAAATAAATCATGACATTAAATATTGCTTAATAGTCTCATGACATTAATAGTTTCTTTCACAAATTCTCCATTACAACTTCCAACAAAAGACAACTAGTATTTCATAATAACAAACAATCAGAGAATAAGTATTACAAAAACTAATCTCTTCAATAATTTCATTTCTTTTCTCATTTCAATTATAGACTGATCATGCATAATGAAATTATTTGGTAGCTGTGTTTCAATAGTTGTTGATGATTTATCTTCATTTATAGCTTTGCACCATCCCAAGAAACCGCATTTTCCATTCGGGCACGCATAGTAGATTCGACTATGACATTGTTCGCTTTGAATCCTTCAAATTTGTTACTCTCTACCATGCTTCCTGGTGCCATGTTTTCTTTCTACGAAAATGACAAATAAACAAAATACAAAATACATCACGATTTCTTTCTAAACTTTTCTTTAAAGCATGGAAACAAAACTTGAAAAGAACAAAGTAGATATGTAGATAAAAAAAATTCTAATATGTTTAAACCCCACATGCATCAGATATGTTGAGAATTTAGGCAAATGCCTTAGAGGTCAATTCCATGTTTATCAGAAAGAGATTAGAGATGGAGGAATAACCATCTTTGCCAGCTAATTGCAAAATGACAAAACTAACATAAATGTAGTCTCTTAAACAAACTAACTTCTGGCATACATTCTAATATCATAAGTCATCATATAATTTGAAGAACATCTTAATCTCTGATGCATGAAACTGATTTGATCACATTAAACTACCCCCACAACTTCGACCATGTGAAAGGTACAAGTGCATAGGTATATAAAATTAGTCAATAATCTGCCAACCATCCAAAATCACACTAATCTATAAAAGAGTAAGTCAGTTGCAAACCAAGACAAAAAAAAAAAAGTTACAGACATGCTCCTAAAACAAACTCACACAAGTTCAAAAGCGTCAAAGTAAGATCAAATTTGGAGAAAAAAATCTATCATTCTCCTAAAAGAAACAACTATCTCTCCTATCATTTCCCCAAAACCAAGCACTGTAGGATTACATCCCGTCTCCTCCTCCTCTTCCACCATAGGAGTAGCTCACACAAAAGACAGAGCCAAAACATTACTTGTTACAGAGCCATAACCAAGCACTATTGTAATATCAAACACCAAAAACATTCCTATTTACAAAATGATAATTCATTTGTTACAGAGCCATTTGTTAGTTATAGTACAAATCTTTCTATTACCCCTAATCCCAATAAAACTTAAAACAAGCAGAGTAAAATACAATCTATTTGTGGTTGTTATTTACTTGTTTTCTAGAAACAACTTCAATCTAACTAAAGCAACAATTTAATTTTAGGAAGTAAAATACAACTTGTGAAGGTTGCTTAACTAATTTAAATTCTCAAATAATAGCAACCCCAAAGAAAAACCAAGTTTTTACAAGAAATCTAGGAGGTTAATAATGATGAATGTTCCACTTAGGTGGGAGCAAATATTTTTTTTAGCAGTCAAATAAATATGATATTTATCTTCTTCTTTTTTCCCCACAAAATTAAGACCAACTTCAAAAAGTCAGATATATAATCCCTAAAAATTATGTTTAACACCAAATAATTTTTACTTTGCCCAAAATATTATGAGTGACTCAGAAGAAATCAAGAAAATCATAAATCAAACCACAAATTGAAAGATTTTCAACCGACTGTAACAATGGCAGTGAGATCGGTCTCATGAATTCCATAGGATTACATCTCGTCTCCTCCTACTCTTTCATCAAAAGAAATGGAATGCAGCGTTGATGGATCCGGCCTTCCGGTGTTTGCTTCACACTCGTTTTGACAGAGAAGGAATTGGTGGAAAAAATGCTCTGATTATCTGAATTTGGGGAGAGAGAATCGGGGGGAGAGAGAGGGATTTTGTGGAAATTATCTGATTCATTTACCCCAAAGTTGTTTCCCCCCCCCCTTTTTTTTTGTGACCCGCATCATTTTTAACCCTTTTTGTGACCCGCGTTCCTTTGGTCCGTTCTTAGTCCGTCACATAGGTCCGCCCAAGATCATGCCTCTCTCTCTCTCTCTCTCTCTCTCTCTATATATATATATATATATATATATATTAAAGCAGTAAACGCACCGGATGTAAAATTCAGGCTCATCGAACAGAGTCCTAAACACGCTTAATATATATATATATATATATATATATATATATATTAAAGCAAGAACGCACTGCATCAAGTCTAGTTTCATCGAACAAAGTTCGACACATAGTTCATATATATAATATATATATATATATATATATATAAAAAAGCAAGTAAACGCACTGCACTTAAAGTTCAGGCTTAATCGAGGCATAACTCGATAATGTTAGTCAATATATATAAATATATATAATATATATATATATATATATATATATATCTAAGCTGAAACAAAACCACGGACCAAAGTCTAGGCAAATGCGCGCAACACGACTCTCAACGTGAAGAAGGGTGTGTGCAGAGATGAAGAGAAAGACTCTAAAGTGTGTGAGAAGGCTTATAGTTGACTGCCAAAGAAGACTTATATATCTTTAGAGTGGGTAAACACTGGCTTTTGTAGGTACAAAAGGGCTATATATGAGCTCACAGGTGTTTAAAATGAGAAAGTACATCGCATGGGGTGAGTGCAGAGCAAATTAGGCGGTGGCTTCCTCATTGCTTTCTCTTGCAAAATGGGCAGCCCAAGCCCTCTATTTATAGATTTATATAGCCAAGCAGTGTACTCGCTATGAAATGCAAGTGTACCAGAGGCAACTCGGGTGGGCCCGGGTTTTTCGGGTCAGGTCGTCTCGAAGTACGTGCACTCGGGGATTGTAATGTCCACTCAAACTTTAAGAAGTGCAATCCGGGCATCCTTTTGAGGTATACAGGACCTTTTTCGGACCGCCGTTATTGAGATTTGTACGATGGTATGGGATTAGAGTTTGTACGAAGTCATTGAAGATGGGACGATGCCCTCCGGTCTTCAAGTTCAACTTTCATCTGGTACCCCGCACAATAGTCACTCGGGATTGATTTGTCTTGTGGAACATCGTTGCGTAGAGATGTTGAGACGACGTGGCGTGACATTGCGTTGGCAAGATGACGATGTTGCCCTCACCGGTTTATCACCGAATCAATGATAAAGCGTGACGTTGCTTCGAAGCTTCACCGAGATTGACCGCCGCAATTTGTTGAAGGTCCTCATTGTCATCTTTGAGGTGTGCATGTCTTCCCGATGTTATCGCCTGGTTGGTACAGTGTATCTCGTTGTGAGCGCCGATATTGAAGCTGGTCGCATTTGAAACAAGTATTTCTGGGGTTATCGTTGAAACTGCATTCCTTGGGGTTATCACCAAGGTTGGTGGCTATTCCCATAGTTGGGACTGAGACTGGATACCTTGGGGTCATCTCCGAGATTAATCGGTCTTCTCCGGTGTGTGTTCCGGTATTGGATCTGCATGCCTCGGGGTTATATCCGAGGTTGGAATTGTTACTCCCAGTGTGTGCTCTGGGGTTGATGTTGAACTTTCGGTAGTATTCGGTATGGATTGTCTTTCAGGGTTCCCTCTTAAAAGATGAATCTGTCCTCCTGCAATATTAGTGACAGTAGTACAGAAAATTACGAGTGTCTACATCCTTTATGCGCAATTATTAATTAAACGAAAAGATAAAGAATGAGAATCATACCCTTGAAGATTCGAGCTTCCTCAGGTACATGTTCACCTCTAAATTCTTTTTCGTGTTCAACTTGAATCCACCGGGTTGGGTTCCTTCCTTTGATCAACGTTAGCCACCCAAGTGTTTGGTGATCCACCAAGGAAGAAGAAATATTCAAGAAGAATGGTGGTTGGATAAACCCTAGTTTTCTATCTCTATAGAAAAAGAACGTACTCACCAACTATTGGAATTGCGTATCTTGATATCTGATATAAGACTCACCTTATAAAGATATCAGGTAACCCTATTTAATTAAAAATAAGGTATTATTTATTTAATTAAACTCTTTTAATTAAATGGGCTCCCTAATCTTATTAGGGATAATTAATTAAACTCATTTAACTAATTTCCCCTCCTAATCCTATTAGGAATAAATGAGAGTACTTATATTAAATTAATTCCTAAACTCTTTTAGAAATTAAAATAATAATAATTTGTAATAATATTAATAAGACTCCTTTATTAATTTATATTTAATATTTCTAAAATATTAAATAATAATATTAAGCTATTTAATTTATTCTATCACCATAGATTAAATTAAATATACTTAACATATTATAACGATTATGCCATTAACTTCTTAAATAATTATTCTTTCTTTTAAGGTGTGACCCTTTAGGTTCTCCATATTAAACCGGTTGTGAATAAATCAATTAGAACAATTCTAATCTTATTTAAATAAATAAATTAAACAAATAATTTATTTAAATAAATAATATTTATTCTATAATAGGGATAAGACTCCCTAGCGATCAACGACTTTCCAGATAATATAGATTTCAACATTAATCATAAAAGAACCGTTGAGTAAATAGTTACCGTACAATTCAATCCTTCCACCATACAATGTCCCAATTAAATATAAGACATAGAATTACTGTCAAGTCTTATTTTATTTAATTATATGTATTTCGACTCTTAAATGCACAACACCAAATAATACAAATTAGAAACTCCTTTCTAATTTCGTTCTGCCTTGGCCAAGGAGTACTGGGTTGTCATTTATCGAATCACATAGGACATTTCTCTTCTTTTACAAGAAGTGGTAGATTTTTTATTTATCGTACATTATCTCCATCTACGACTTATTATACCCAAGCATACCCTTTGATATACCCTAAGGGTCTTAAGGAATAAGCCAAAGTATAATTCATCTTACGCAAGATACTATGCTGATCTCAAGTCCAAGGATCACTTGTACTACTATCACTACAGGAATTCCTATCGACAAAAGTAAAAACTCCATTAGGTATTCCTTAGCGAGCCAATGCTCAAAGGAACTTATTCTCTAATAAGCACCTACATACTTGCTTTAGTGTTCCACAATAAATGATCATGAGATCAATCATCCTCATCCAATGAGCAAGCAACGATGTATCAATCTATCCGGATTCACTAATCCCCAATTTAGTAATCAAACGATTGGGAACTATTTTAGTTTTAAGCTTTCTAAGAATTTAGATCTAATTAGAATGATCATCATCATTATTCTAAAAGCATTTCTTAAAACTATGGGTTTATCACATATTATAAAACAGCATCATGTAGATAATTAAAAGCCTTTAATAAATTAATACTTTTTATTAATAAATGAATAAGATTGTTACAAAGTATATGCTTTATCATTAAACATGATTGGCTTGTGTGCATACTACTTTCAGATAGGTGGCTATAGTAGTCCTCACTATTATGTGAAATAGTGTGATAATAATTGTAATGAGGACTTTATTTGAGTTTGGATACTCACTACGAGACATTATCCGTGTTGAAACTCTCAACTACATTTTGTCGTACTGTATCAAAGAAGTTTATATTTAAATTTTGTACCATATATTTGGCGACTCAAGATGGGTGATGTATGCCTATTTTGGGGGCGTCATAGTTGGTATCAAAGCTTAGGGATATGGTCCCTGACTGAGAGGTGAGACTAGAAATAGGAGGGGAGAGACGAGTAATTCCTTCGCTAGTATGACCTACCTAAGTTTAATTGTTATTTAATTGGTCGGTCAGAATATAGGGATAATATGTGGCATGTCAATTAACCCTTGTTTTGTGGCAGTGTTTGAAAATGACATCCGAGAATGTTGAGATTAGCAATGGAGAACAGGAGACCATTGAGTCACCACAGATCAATACCCGGGATAATGTTTATCAGGAAGGCAATAATCATCAGGTAAACAACAACACCGACCAAATGATGAACGACAGAATGTTCAGAGGCTTTCTGCAATTCATGCAACATCAGGTGAGAGAGACTCATGTCCAAAATGCATGTGGAAACACTGGCAACTCACGGATGGTCACCGCTAAGCAGTTCAAGGAACTGGGACCACCAAAGTTTTTGGGAGAGCCAAAACCACTTAAGGCGGAGGCGTGGATAAAGCAGATCACCAAGATATTTGATGTCTTGGGATGCTCCGAGGAGCAAAAGGTTCCCTTTGCCACCTTCATGTTACTGGGAATCCATAAAACGTACCCAACCTGTCGCACTGAAGATGTCTTGGGAGAAGTTCCAAGAATTGTTCAACGACAAGTACTTTCTCGAAAGTATTCGTCACATGAAGGAGGTGGAGTTTATAAAGCTAGAGCAAAACAATATGATCGTGTCACAGTACGAAGCTAAGTTTTCCGAGTTATCCCAGTTTGCGTCCCACTTGGTTGATAGAGAGAATGACGCGGATGTTTCTAAGAGGTTTGAAACTTGAGATATGTCAATACCTAATTTCTCACAAACTGTGTTTGTATTCAGATGTTGTAAATAGGGCTCAGTTATTGAAGCGCGATAATGAGTTAATCCAACCAAGAGAAAGCTGCCGGCAAATAAATAATACCAGTGGTAGCAGTCATCAAAATGGTGACAACAAACGTAGAGGGAATCATCATGCCAGAAATGGTAACCACTTCGGTGGTAATCATAGCCAAGATAATAGAAGTGGAAATTTCAAGAAGAGGAAATTCAATAATGATGGAAAGACATCAGCACCAGCACCTGTTGTTAAGGAAGGAGAACGATAGACCGTATGTTACAAATGCGGAGGGGAGGGACACATCAGTCCAAACTGTACGTAGCAGTCCAAAGCATGTTACAATTATGGAAGAGAAGGTCACCTAGCCCGATTTTGTCATACACCAAAGTCAAGCACAACTGGGATGGAGGCATCAAAGGTCGTCCCACACAAGATAAAACTGGTAGTTCAAGGGAGAGCGTTTGTCGTAACCTCCCAAAAAGTGAGGAATCCAAACGAGGTGATCACGGGTAAGCTAATCTTAAACTCTAGCGAAGTCTATACCTTTTTTTGTTGGGAGAGTGCATATTTTGATTTGATGTTTAAATATAAATGCTCATGATTATATGTAAAGTCCTTCAAGGAATATATGTACAAGGACTTAGTGATAGATCAAAGTTGTTAGGTTGATCTAAACTCTTAATGTGTATCATTTTGTAAATGAATGTATAGATAAAGAGATCAAAGGTGTTAGGTTGATCTTGAGATGTAATAGATAGGCTTCTAAGAGATCGTAGTGCATTAAGCTGATCAAGATTGCAGAAACCAAGGCAAAAATGTAGAGCATCAAGGATCGTAGTGTGCCTGCCTTGAAGGGCCTATTCAGAAATCGTAGAGTGGACCTAACGTTTGCCGAGCAAACTCAACGATCGAAGTGTGCTCTCAAAAACGTAGAGCTTGCAAAGCAAGCAATTGAAGATCGTAGTGTGCAAGTCTTTAAGAGAAATTGTAGTGCTCTTGTTTGACAGAATCAGACCACTCACCAAGGTAACAAGACACCACGATCTGGATCGTAGAGTATCATCTCCCGTGTGTCAGAAGCATCGAGCCCTACCTTTTTGTTTGGAGATATATCTCCAACAAATCTGGAATGGGTTTTAAACGTTGAAGTACTCACCAGTCCTAAAGGCATAAAAAATATCCTTAGTATGCAACAAAGAAGCGTATTGAAGAAACTAAGGAAAGTACCATTGGTAAGAGGAAAACACCTTTTCAGGTGTTAGGCGGGAAAGCAGTCTGTTGTGTCAGTGGGCCAGAATGCAACTCAGAAGATGTCTCCATCATAGTACAGAAATGTCAAACGCATTTAATGCTTCAACGGATGGATCCAACGGATAGATTTAAAGATCTCATATATGCAAAACATATGCAGACACAAGAAGCAAGCAAGCATTGAACAAGAACAAAAAAGAACTCTCAACGCTCAACTCTACGATCTGAGAAAAAGAGAAAGCTTGCTCAGCTACTCAGTTCTTTCAACAAGTGCTTAACAAAGAATCGAGTAGCAAGCAACCATCAAGAACTCAACAACTACCAATCAATCAAGTAAGTGTTCCAAGTCGGAAGGACTTGAAGAGTTCTAAGTGAATCAGAAAGTGCCAAGTCTCATCGGACTTGAAGAGTTCAAGAGTGAACTAAGAAGTTCCTAGATCACCGTCTGTAAGGAACTGCGTGATTTAGAAAGTGTAAAAGACATCCTTAGTGGATTTCCTACTCGAAGAGTAAAAGAGTGGACTAAGAGCTTTAAGTTCTCAAAACCACTTAAAACGACTGTGTCTATTACATTCTTGTCATATCTGCCATAACTGCTATAACTGCCTCACTCTCATTAACTCACTAACTTAAGGGAGATTAAAACAAATATTAATTCCGCTAAGTTTTAATCTTTATCAACTAACAAGTTAAAACGAAAAGATTTTTAAATATCTATTCAACCCCCCCCCCCCCCTTCTAGATAACTATTGTGCCTCTGGGAACTAACAATTAGTATCAAAGCAGGTTTTATACAGCCTATAAAGCTTAAGTAGATTCAATGGAACACTTACCAAGTGAATCAAGGACTGGAGGAGACAGCAAGCCACCAATGTGCAACAAAGATAAATTTGCAAACTGGAAAGTTAGGATGCAAGCATACATGGACTCAATAGATGAAGATCTATTTGAGACTGTTCAGAATGGGCCCTATGTTCCAACAAAGCTTGTACTAACTACAGACGATCCAAACAGAATACAAATCAAAGTCAAAGAGGAGTGGACAGACAACGAGAAGAGATCTATTCAACTCGACAAGAAGGCTAAGAACATTTTGTTTCAATCATTAGAAGATGATCTATTCAAAAATGTGGTCAATAGCAAAATAACAAAGGAGGTTTGGGAAGCACTACTCATCATGCATGAAGGAACTGAAGAAGTAAGAGAAAATAAACAATCTCTCCTAACACAGCAATATGAAATATTCGCACACGTTCAAGGATAGAACGTCACTGCCACCTACGAGAGATTCAACGTTATACTCAACTCTCTACGAGCATATGGAAAGATCTATCCAAACAAAGATCTAATCATAAAGTTCATGAGAGCCTTACCAAGAAGATGGGATGCCAAAACCACTGCTATCAGAGAGTCAAAGAATCTCCATGAGATGAATGTTCAACAGTTATATGGCAACCTTATTACATACGAATTGGAGCTGACTCAATGAGCAGATACTCTATCAGAAGGAAGAAAGAAGGATAAGGGTGTTGCTCTCAAAGCAACTGAATGTACCTCAAAGGTCAACACTGAAATTGACTCTGAATATGATAAAGACGATGATGAGGACTTTGCAATGCTGGTAAAAAGACAAAGAAGCAACTACAGCAGCCAGGAGCAAATGAATGATGTATGCTACAACTGTAAGAAGCCTGGCCATTTCATTGCCAACTGCAACAAACCTCTCAGAGAAGAACTAAAGAAGAAATCACATGCAAAGAAGGAATACAAAGGCAACAAAAGGCCTTAAAAGGGAGACAAAGGCCTTGTAGCTGGAGGATCGTGGAGTGATTCAGACAATGACTCAACTCCCGAATCTGGAGATGATGAAGATCCTCAGATGGCTAATTTGTGCCTAATAGCCAAACATATAAAGGATAAACTGAACTCCAACATATATAATGTAAGTATCGATGAGGTAGACACTAATGATTTGAGAACTACACTACATAGTATAACAACTGATCTGCATCAATACATGAAGTGGTTCAGAGTTCTGTCAAAGGATTATTCACTTCTTTAAGAGGAGAAAAAGAAAGTTCAAGAAGAGCTAAAAATAGCTCTTCTAAGTACTAACTTTCTCTCCAAGCTTGAGGCTGAGAATGAGATCTTAAAACAGACCAATGAGCTCAATGCACAAAGAGAATCCAATCTAACCTCTAAAATTGAAGAACTAGAAAAGACTATCTCTACATGGAACAAATCCTCCTCATCCATGGACTCCCTACTCTCTAGTCAAAGAAGTGCATTTGACAGAACAGGCTTAGGCTTTGAGGAATCCACCTCAGAGCCATGTGTGGAAAAATTAAAGGAAACTAGCACTAGTAATGCTTTAAGTTTTAATAGAGGCATTACATTTGTGAAATCCTCACGTATGAAGAAACAAATTTCAACCCTCGTTTCATCGAATCAATCCATACTCCAAGGAGTAAAGGATCTCACACTGGCCTGGGTTTCAGAAAAGAAAAGAGTAAACCATCCTCTATTCACCAACCTCGAAGGATCGTAGAGTCGAGTAAGACCAACTCTATGAATAAACTAGGAAGGTACAGTAGAGGTAAGGTACACTCCTCACAATTCATGAAACCCAAGGACATATGGAAGAAGGAAAATTAGTTTAACAGGAGGATGACTAAAGAACCACAAAAGTCCAAATGGAGAATGAATTCTCACACACACACAAGCATGCATCATATTAAATGTTTTGTGTGCTACAAAATTGGTCACAAGGCCGTAAAGTGCTATTATAATTCCTTGCATGTGAGACCCAAGATCAAACAGATTTGGGTCCCCAAGGGTATTAACAAAATAGGACCCATGAACATATGGGTACCAAAATGAAGGTTTAATGTTACCACAGTTAAAGAGCTCCACGATCACGACCTGGTATCTGGACAGTGGATGCTCAAGACACATGACTGGGAACAAAGCCATTTTGTCTAACTACATAGAAAATAAAGGTCCCTCAGTCATCTTTGGAGACAATGGCTCTGGCAAGACAAGAGGATATGGCTCAACTGGAAATGGAGCAATGTCTTTCAGTAGAGTGGCCTATGTGGAAGGACTACAACACAATCTTCTAAGCATTAGCCAACTCTGCGACAAGGGCCATCAAGTAACATTTCTCAACAATCAGTGTCAAGTCAGAGATTTGAAGACATCTGTTGTAAAGCTAACCCGAACAAGAGAAGGAAATGTCTACACAGTGAATCATGGACAGCTAAGCTCAGATGAAACAATATGCTTTCTGGCTAAAGCATCTGAAGAAATGAGCTAGCTATGGCATAGACGATTGTCTCATTTAAACTTCAAAAGCATGTCCAAGCTGGCCTCAAAAGATCTTGTTGCAGGCCTACCCAAGTTCAACTTCATGAAAGAAAGGCCATGCAATGCCTGTCAGCTTGGAAAGCAAAGCAGAAGCTCATTCAAGAGCAAAACTGCCAACTCAATCGATGAGCCTCTACAATTGCTTCACATGGATCTATTCGGGCCAATTCAAATAAGTCTCGGAGGGAAGAGATACTCACTGGTCATAGTCGACGACTACACCAGGTTCACATGGGTGTTCTTTCTAACCTCTAAGGATGAAACAAGCTCCCAACTGATCAAGATGTTCAGGCGAGTAATGAACGAGAAAGGAGAGAAAATCAAGGCTACAAGGAGTGATCATGGTAGAGAATTTGACTTCTCAGAAATGGACCCGATTTCTACATGCATAATGGCATCACCATAACTTCTCAACTCCACGAACTCCTCAACAAAATAGAGTAGCCGAGAGAGAAAGAATGAATTTTGATAGAGGTCGAAGAACTCTACTAGTCATAAATTTCATCTCGCCTAAATACTTCTCAAGCGTAAGTCGTCAAAACGCATGCTACACTCAAAGCAGATCACCATACACTCTACGATCAAGAAGACTCCTATGAACTGTGGAAAGGAAGAAAGCCAAGTGTCACCACTTTCATGTATTCTACTGCGGTATGCTACATTCTCAACAATGGAAAGCAAGATTTTGACAAAGTTTCAACCCAAGTCAGACGAAGGACACTTTCTTGGATATGCCACAGACAATAAAGCCTACAGAGTGTTCAACATGAAGACACTGAGTGTTGAAGTCTCGATTCACACCATCTTTGATGAAACAGACTTGGGCAAAACAGTGCCTCAAAACACTACGACCGACAGTTCAGACACTACGAATGAGGTCATCGAGCTCAACACTACGATCGTAGTACCAGATAGTGAAATCGTTGAGAAAGGAAATGAGATCATAGAGAGGCCTATGTCAGACAACGAACCTCCAAACCAAGAAGAAAAATAGATCTTGAAGGCCTAAGACAAGAAGGCATCAGGACAGATGTCCCAATAGGAAATAGATGGGCAAGAGATCACACTCAAGATCTAATAATTGGATATCCGAGTGCAAGAGTAAAAACAAGAGCTGCCACCCATAATGAATGTTTTTAGCTAAGCTTCCTATAACAAATGGAACCAAAGAAGATAGAGGATTCTATGGAAGACTCCAGCTGGATAGAAGCCATGCAGGAAGAACTCAACTAATTTGAAAGAAGTAAAGTATGGAGATTGGTACCAAGACCAAAGAGTCATCCTCTCATTAGAACCAAGTGGGTCTTCAAGAATAAGATGGATGAAGATGGAGTAATAACCGGGAATAAAGCAAGATTAGTGGCCAATGGCTATTCTCAGGAAGAAGGCATTGACTACGATGAGACATTTGCACATGTTGCCAGACTAGAAGCCATCAGAATCTTCCTTGCTTTTGCTGATCACATGAAATTCAAGGTCTTTCAGATGGATGTCAAAAGTGCATTCCTAAATGGTGAACTTCAAGAAGAAGTCTATATAGAGCAACCTCCAGGTTTCATCAATTCATATCTTTTTAATTATGTTTATAGATTAGACAAAGCCTTATAAGGTCTTAAACAAGCACCTAGAGCATGGTATGAAACACTAACTAACTTTCTTATTGAAAATGGATTCACTAGAGGTAGAGTAGATACCACATTATTCCTTAGAAAGCATAAAGACAAAGTCTTATTGATTCAAATATATGTTGATGATATTATTTGTGGTTCTACTGATGAAAAGCTATGCAAGAGATTCTCTAAGCTTATGCAGAGCAAATTTGAAATGAGCATGATGGGTGAGCAGAACTGTGAGACCCCGAATTTTATCAAATAAAAGTATTCAATTTTTTCTTTCTATTTTGGTAAATAACACGGTATTGATTATTGATGCTTATGTGATAAGTCACTCAGTTTTGTTTTATTGGTATTATTAATGTAATAAAACAGAAAAGCTTTTTATATAAAACATAATACTTTTATAAAGTTATTCTATAAATAGAATAAATTATATTCTATTGTCCATAGTGTTTTGCATAGTAAAATCTTTTTATATAAAACAGAACACTTTTATAAAGTTATCTATTTTATTAGACAATAATTAGAATATATTATATTTTATTATGCATAGTGTTTGTATAGTGCCTGCATAGTATTTGCATAGTAAAATCTTTTATAAAGTTATTCGTTTTATTAGATTATAAATAGAATATATTATATTTTATTTAAAATATTTTGCTTTAAATAAAGACCGTCAAATTAAAGTAAATCAATCTGGACCGTTCATGAGTTAGTTACTATGCAGTCCATTTTTCTATAAATAGAAGCTCATTCCTTCATTATTTCTTACGAATTCACTGAAACTCTAGAGAGAGAAATAAGAAAAGTATTCTGCTACTTTCCTACTCTTATATTTAGTTCTTTTACGGTAAGGGATATTACTTGTTGTACTCGTAGGAAATATTATTTGTTGTACTCATAAGGGGTATTCTTTCTTTCTTATTCATGAAGAGAACTTTTGTTATTACATTCTTTATTATTATGTTGGAATAACCTGTATACGCGGGATACCCTATACTTGGTGAAATTCTTCTGTTATTCCATTCTTTATTATTATGTTGGAATAACATGTCTATGCAAAGTACTGCATACATGGTGAAATTCTTCTAATATTCCATTCTTTATTATTCGCCGTAATATCCTGCTTGTGCGCTTAAGCTTGGACTCGGTTTCATTATTTATTATTCTCACGTAATATCATGTCTGTAAGCGCTTACGCCTGGGACCGGTTCCATTATTTATTATTCTCATTGGGAATAACCTGTCTGCGTGCGATCATCGCATCGCATGGTGAATCCTTCATTATTCCATTCTTTATTATTCGTTAGGATAACTCGCTCATGTGCATTACCATATGCATGGTGAATGATCCTTCGTATTCATTCCTTATTAAATTGTGGAAATGATCTGTCTACGTGGATTACCGCATGGCGGGCGAAAATCCATTTGTAGTTTCATATATTCTATTATACTTAGTTGGTTAAAGTTTTGACTTCTATACTCCATGAAATTAGTGGAATATCCTTGATATTTGCGCTTCATCCAGTATCTTTTCATGGAAATATTCTTCTGAGCATTCTTGAATTTTACTCTACAAAGAAGTATCATGTTGACAATTTGGACATTATTAGTTCCTAGATTCTTGAACTTGTTTATTGAATTATTATGTCATTGTCATCATCCTCATGTTTATATTATGTTGAAAGTCATATGTGGCCTGTAGTGCATAGATGAACTTGGTATGATTATGACCAGGGATTATTCGGTATAATCATGACCGTAATGTTACAAATGATGTGGAAAAAGTCCTCATTGGCCCGTAGTGCATTGATGGACAGTTTTTGGTATAATTATGGCTATGGATTCTCTTCGGCCAAGGGTACAAAGATGAATTGTTTTATAGCATGATCAGGACCGTTGATGAAAACATGATTATCTTTGGCCCGTAGTGCATGGATAATTCGTGGTCGTAATAATAAAGAATATCCTTGGCTTGTAGTGCAGGGATGATTCAATGATGTGGATTAATTATTGAGCTGAGTCTCAGCAGTGAAATATTAATTCATGGATGTGATAATAATGAATATCCTTGGTAGTAGTGCATGGATAATTCATGGATGTGATATTAACGAATATCCTTGGTCGTAAAAGCGTAAGTGATTCGACGATGTGGATTATTTATTAAGTCGAGTCTCAAAGATTATTGGTTTTACAGATTGTATATCTTTGGTCAGAAAGTGCAAAGATGAATTTAATTAGTATGATTATGAGCAAGAATTGTGATTTGGTATAACCATGATTTTGATGTTTCGGTGAAGATAGGTGATTAAAATTATCTTCGCCCCGGTGCGAAAAGGAATTTAGAATCACAATTATGATTATGAGTTATTCATATGGTTGTGGACAGGAATGGATGTTATAGGGATAAAAGATTATTGGTGGACTTTTAACATAAAGAAGATAATAGATCTGATGGTCTATTTGACTCTTCTAATGGATTGCTCGTTCCGCTGCAACTATGATTGAAAAGTTTTATCATCTACCATATGTTCTAAATCTCTGATTTATTATTGATGAAAGCTATTGATAATGTAGTTATCTTTAGTCATGATATTCTTTACTAGGCTAGTTGTGCTCACCCTTTTTCTTCAAAATTCCTTCGGTAGTAAAGAGAGTAGCCGGGTCGAAGCGGGATAATAGGGGAATAAAGATGTCCTGGTCTATAAATTTGTTGAGGTTCTCCTAAATAGTATGGAGATAATTGTATTGAGGACCTAAGATGTGCGTGTCGTATTTTATACGTCACTTAATAATTGATTTTGGCGAACAACAATAGGGTGATGAGAACCCAACTTTGGAAGCGTCAAAAGTACACCTCATTAGAATGAACAAGATAGTAATCTTCTCGTTCTTCTTTGGGGTCTTAAAATATTTGTTGCTGTATTTTATATGGCATTGTAATAATTTGAGTTTGGATACTGTCTACGAGATAATATTGTATTAAAACTCATAGTTAACTGTGGTCGTATTCTATACGGCAGTTCAACAGTTGTATAAATGAAGTTTGTATCTGATTTTTATAATGTGATATCTGGAGACTCAGAATGGGTAATGTATACCTATTTTGGGGGCGTCACAATTGGTATCAGAGCTTAGGGATATGGTCGCTGGAGGAGATAAGAGTCTAGAACTAGGAGGGGAGAGACAAGTTATATACTTCGCTAGTGTGTGACTTACCTAAGCTAAAATTGTTTACTTGATAAGTTGACAAATTGTGATATGTTAATTAACCTTTGTTTTGAAGATATATTCTAGAATGATATCTAAAATACGGAGATGAAAGAATGGAAAAATCATAATACGAGAGGATATAACCGGAAGGACAATCCAAAAGAAAGCAAGGTATTCTCATCACTTGAATATCGATTCGTACGTAAATTTCGAGGGCTAAATTTTATAAGGAGGGGTGATTGTGAGACCTCAATTTTATGAAATAAAAGTATTCAATTTTTTTCTATTTTGGTAAATAAAGACGGTATTGATTATTGATGCTTATATGATAAGTCACTCGCTTTTGTTTTATTGTATTATTAATGTAATAAAACGTAAAAACTTTTTATATAAAAACATAATACTTTTATAAAGTTATTCTATAAATAGAATATATTATATTCTATTGTGCATAGTGTTTTGCATAGCAAAATCTTTTTTATATAAAACAGAATACTTTTATAAAGTTATCCGTTTTATTAGACAATAATTAGAATATATTATATTTTGTTATGCATAGTGTTTGTATAGTGCCCGCATAGTGTTTGCATAGTAAAATCTTTTATAAAGTTATTCGCTTTATTAGATTATAAATAGAATATATTATATTTTATTTAAAAGATTTTGCTTTAAATATGGACCGTCAGATTAAAAGTAAATCAATCTGGACCGTTCATGAGTTAGTTACTATCTGCAAATCCATTTTTCTATAAATAGAAGCTCATTCCTTCATTATTTCTTACGAATTCACTGAAACTCTAGAGAGAGAAATAAGAAAAGTATTCTGCTACTTTCCTACTCTTATATTCAGTTCTTTTACGATAAGGGATATTACTTGTTGTACTCGTAGGGAATATTATTTGTTGTACTCATAAGGGGTATTCTTTCTTTCTTATTCATGAAGAGAACTTCTGTTATTACATTCTTTATTATTCTGTTGGAATAACCTGTATACGCGGGATACCTTATACTTGGTGAAATTCTTCTGTTATTCCATTCTTTATTATTATGTTGAAATAACCTTTCTATGCAAAGTACTGCATACATGGTGAAATTCTTCTAATATTCCATTCTTTATTATTCTGTCGGAATATCCTGTCTATGTGTTTATGCTGGACCTGGTTCCATTATTTATTATTATGTAGGAATATCATGTCTATGCTTACGTTTCGCACTGGTTCCATTATTTATTATTCTCGCTGGGAATAACTTTATGCTGCGCGTATCTATCGCACGCACGGTGAATCGCTCGTTTATTCCATTCTTTATTATTCATTTGGAATAACTCGCCTTACATGTGCATTACCATATGCATGGTGAATGATCCTTCATATTCATTCCTTATTAAATTGTGGAAATGATCTGCATCACGTGATTACCGCATGGAGGGCTGAAAATCCATTCAGTAGTTTCATATATTCTATTATACTCAAATTGGTTAAAGTTTTGACTTCTATACTCCATGAAATTAGTGGAATATCCTTGATATTTGCGTTTCATCCAGTATCTTTTCATGGAAATATTCTTCTGAGCATTCTTGAATTTTACTCTACAAAGAAGTATCATGTTGACAATTTGGACGTTATTAGATCATGGATAAATTAATTCTTGAACTTGTTTTATTGAATTATTATGTCATTGTCATCATCCTCATGTTTATATTATGTTGAAAGTCATCTGTATTCAGTGTGCATAGATGGACTTGGTATGATTATGACCGAGGATTATTCTTGTATAATCATGGTAGTAATATTACAAATGATATGAAAAAAGTCCTCATTGGCCCGTAGTGCATTGATGGACAATTTTTGGTATGATTTTGGCTATGGATTCTCTTCGGCCAAGGGTACAAAGATTAATTATTTTATAGCATGATCAGGACCGTTGATGAAAACACGATTATCTTTGGCCCGTAGTGCATGGATAATTCGTGGTCGTAATAATAAAGAATATCCTTGGCCTGTAGTGCAGAGATGATTCAATGATGTGGATTAATTATTTAGCTGAGTCTCAGCAATGAAATATTAATTCATGGATGTGATAATAATGAATATCCTTGGCCGTAATGCATGGATAATTCATGGATGTGATATTAACGAATATCCTTGGTCGTAGTGTAGGGGTGATTCGATGATGTGGATTATTTATTAAGCTGAGTCTCAGCATTATTGGTTTTTACAGTTGTATATCTTTGGCCATAGTGCAAAGATGAATTTAATTAGTATGATTATGAGCAAGAATTGTGATTTGGTATAACCATGATTTTTGATGTTTCAGGTGAAGATAGGTGATTAAAATTATCTTCGTCGTGGGTGCGAAAAGGGAATTTAGAATCACAATTATGATTATGAGTTATTCATATGGTTGTGGAAAGGAATTGTTGATTGATGTTACAGGGATAAAACATTATCGGTGGACTTTTAACATAAAGAAGATAATAGATCTGATGGTCTATTTGACTCTTCTAATGGATTGCTCGTTCCGCTGCAACTATGATTGAAAAGTTTTATCATCTACCATATGTTCTAAATCTCTGATTTATTATTGATGAAAGCTATTGATAGTGTAGTTATCTTTAGTCATGATATTCTTTATTAGGCTAGTTGTGCTCACCCTATTGCTTCAAAATTCCTTTCAGGTAATAAGAGTGTAGCTGAGTCGAGCGGGGATAACAGGGGAATAGCACGGTGGTCTATAGCTGTTGAGGTTCTTCCTAAATAGTATGGAGATAATTGTATTGAGGACCTAAGATGTGTGTGTCGTATTTTATACATCACTTAATAATTAATTTTGGCGAACAACAATAGGGTGATGAGAACTCAACTTTGAAAGCGTCAAAAGTGCACCTCATTAGAATGAACAAGATAGTAATCTTCTCGTTCTTCTTTGGGGTCTTAAAATATTTGCTGCTGTATTTTATATGGCATTGTAATAATTTGAGTTTGGATACTATCTACGAGACAATATTGTATTAAAACTCACAGTTAACTGTGGTCGTATTATATAAGACAGTTCCAACAGTTGTATAAATGAAGTTTGTATTTGATTTTTATAATGTGATATCTGGCGACTCAGAATGGGTAATGTATACCTATTTTGGGGGAGTCACAATTGGTATCAGAGCTTAGGGATATGGTCGCTGGAGGAGAAAAGAGTCTAGAACTAGGAGGGGAGAGACGAGTTATATACTTCTCTAGTGTGTGACTTACCTAAGCTGAAATTGTTTATTTGATAAGTTGACAAATTGTGATATGTCAATTAACCTTTGTTTTGGAGATATATTCTAGAAAGATATCTGAAATACAGGAGATGAGCAATGAAAAAATCATGATACAGAGGATATAACCTGGAAGGTACAATCCGAAAAGAGAGCAAGGTATTCTCATTTATTCGAATATCAGGTACGTACATAAATTTCGAGGGAAAAATTTCATAAGGAGGGGTGATTGTGAGACCCCAAATTTTATGAAATAAAAGTATTCAATTTTTTTTTCTATTTTAGTAAATAGCACGGTATTGATTATTGATGCTTATGTGATAAGTCACTCAGTTTTGTTTTATTGGTATTATTAATGTAATAAAATGTAATAGCTTTTATATAAAACAAAATACTTTTATAAAGTTATTCTATAAATAGAATATATTATATTCTATTGTGCATAGTGTTTTGCATAGTAAAATCTTTTTTATATTAAACATAATACTTTTATAAAGTTATCTATTTTATTAGATAATAATTAGAATATATTATATTTTATTATGCATAGTGTTTGCATAGTAAAATCTTTTATAAAGTTATTTGTTTTATTAGATTATAAATAGAATATATTATATTTTATTTAAAAGATTTTGCTTTAAATATGGACCATCGATTAAAGTAAATCAATCTGCATCTGCTTCATGAGTTAGTTACTATGCGGTCCATTTTTCTATAAATAGAAGCTCATTCCTTCATTATTTCTTACGAATTCACCGAAACTCTAGAGAGAGAAATTATAGAGAAAAATAAGAAAAGTATTCTGCTACTTTTCTACTCTTATATTCAGTTCTTTTACGGTAAGGGATATTACTTGTTGTACTCGTAGGGAATATTATTTGTTGTACTCATAAGGGGTTTTCTTTCTTTCTTATTCATGAAGAGAACTTTTGTTATTACATTCTTTATTATTCTATTGGAATAACCTGTATACGCGGGATACCCTATACTTGGTGAAATTCTTTTGTTATTTCATTCTTTATTATTATGTTGGAATAACATGTCTATGCAAAGTACTGCATACATGGTGAAATTCTTCTAATATTCCATTCTTTATTATTCTGTCAGAATATCATGTCTGTGCGTTTATGCCGGACCTGGTTCCATTATTTATTATTCTGTCGAAATATCATGTCTGTGCGTTTACGCCGGACCTGGTTCCATTATTTATTATTCTGTTGGGAATAACCTGCTGCATAGCCTATCGCACGCATGGTGAATCCTTCCATTATTCCATTCTTTATTATTACATTGGAATAACTTTGTATCATGTGCATTACCATATGCACTATGAATGATCATTCGTATTCATTCCTTATTAAATTGTGGAAATGATCTCGCTCACGTGGATTACAAAGATCGCTATGCGAAAATCCATTTGCGCTTCATAAATTCTATTATACTCGGTTGGTTAAAGTTTTGACTTCTATACTCCATGAAATTAGTGGAATATCCTTGATATTTGCGCTTCATCCAAAGATCTTTCATGGAAATATTCTTCTGAGCATTCTTGAATTTTACTCTACAAAGATTTATCATGTTTACAATTTGAACGTTATTAGTTCCTAGATAAATTAATTCTTGAACTTTTTTTATTGAATTATTATGTCATTGTCATCATCCTCATGTTTATATTATGTTGAAAGTCATCTGTGGCTCAGAGTGCATAGATTGACTTGGTATGATTATGACTGTGAATTATTCTTATAATCATGACCGTAATGTTACAAATGATGTGAAAAAAGTTCTCATTGGCCCGTAGTACATTGATGGACGGAGCTTTTTGTATGATTATGGCTATGGATTCTCTTGACTTAGGTGCAAAAGATGAATTGTTTTATAGCATGATCAGGACTGTTGATGAAAACACGATTATCTTTTGCCCGTAGTGCATGGATAATTCGTGGTCGTAATAATAAAGAATATCGTTGGCCTGTAGTGCAGGGATGATTCGATGATGTGGATTAATTATTGAGCTGAGTCTCAGCAATGAAATATTAATTCATGGATGTGATAATAATGAATATCCTTGGCCGTAGTGTATGGATAATTCATGGATGTGATATTAACGAATATCCTTGGCCGTAGTGTAGGGGTGATACAATGATGTGGATTATTTATTAAGTTAAGTCTCAGCATTATTGGTTTTACGGTTGTATATCTTTAGCCGTAGTGCAAAGATGAATTTAATTAGTATGATTATGAGCAAGAATTGTGATTTGGTATAACCATGATTTTTGATGTTTCAGGTGAAGATAGGTGATTAAAATTATCTTCGTCGTGGGTGCGAAAAGGGAATTTAGAATCACAATTATGATTATGAGTTATTCATATGGTTGTGGACAGGAATTGTCGATTGATGTTACAGGGATAAAACATTATCGATGGACTTTTAACATAAAGAAGATAATAGATCTGATGGGCTATTTGACTCTTCTAATGGATTGCTCGTTCCGCTGCAACTATGATTGAAAAGTTTTATCATCTACCATATGTTCTAAATCTCTGATTTATTATTGATGAAAGCTATTGATAATATAGTTATCTTTAGTCATGATATTCTTTACTGGGCTAGTTGTGCTCACCCTTTTGCTTCAAAATTCCTTTCAGGTAGTAAGAGTGTAGTCGGGTCGAAGCGGGATAATATGAGAGGGAATAAAGACGATGGTCTATAGTCGCTGAGGTTCTCCTAAATAGTATGGAGATAATTGTATTGAGGACTTAAGATGTGCGTGTCGTATTTTTTATCGTCCACTTAATAATTGATTTTGGCGAACAACAATAGGGTGATGAGAACCCAACTTTGAAGCGTCAAAAGTGCACCTCATTAGAATGAACAAGATAGTAATCTTCTCGTTCTTCTTTGGGGTCTTAAAATATTTGCTGCTGTATTTTATATGGCATTGTAATAATTTTGAGTTTGGATACTGTCTACGAGACAATATTGTATTAAAATTCACAGTTAACTGTGGTCGTATTCTATACGACAGTTCAATAGTTGTATAAATGAAGTTTGTATTTGATTTTTATAATGTGATATCTCAAGCACTCGTAATGGATAATGTATACCTATTTTGGGGGCGCCACATGAACTTCTTCCTTGGATCGCAAGTAAAGCGGTGATCGATGAAGGAATATTCATAAACCAAGCCAAGTACATTAAAGACTTACTTAAGAAGTATGGCATGGAATCGACCTCTCCATGAAAAAACCCAATTGCTCCCACAACCAAGCTTGACAAAGATGAAAAAGGTAAAAGTATTGATATAACTCAATACAGAGGTATGATAGGCTCTCTTTTATATCTAACTGCCAGTAGGCCAGACATAATGTTTACAGCATGCATATGTGCTAGATTTCAGGCTAACCCTAAAGACTCACATTTAACTGCTGTAAAGAGGATTCTTAGGTATCTCAAGGGTACACCTCACTTTGGGCTTTGGTATCCCAAGGAGTCCTCATTTGAACTAATAGGATACATAGATGCTGATTTTATAGGCTGCAAAATAGATAGAAAGAGTACTAGTGGCAATTGTCAATTGCTAGGAAACAGACGTGTGTCCTGGTTTAGAAAGATGCAAAACTCAGTATCCACTTCAACTGCAGAAGGTTTAATATATTCTTTGTTGGCAAATCTTTGTACTCGAGATCCTATGGATGAAAAATCAGCTAGTAGATTATGGGTTTGAATTCAAATCCATACCTATTCACTGTGATAACACAAGTGCCATAGCAATAACTCATAATCCTTTCATGCATTCTAGGACTAAGCATATAGAAATAAGGTATCACTTCATTAAGGATAATGTGCAAAATGGAACTATATCTTTACAATATATCCATACTAAAAATCAACTTGCTGATGTCTTTACAAAGCCTCTAGATGAATCCAGATTTAACAAGTTAATAAGTGAGCTACGAATGTTAAATTTACAACCATGAAATATATGCTCTAGTGTGTGCTAACCATACAGATAAAAAGGCTATGGTTGAAATCGTAGACATGATCAAGGGAAGTCCACGATCGCAGAGCTGCAGTAACACAGACTCAACGATTATAGAGTCCCATCAACAAATCAAAGGAGCATCCTATGATGAGAAAGTTCAAAAACAAAGCAACCCCTCTGATAAGCGCCTCAGGAACAAACCTAACCCTTGATTCACTCTATGAGGTTAACCTTTCCTGAGTTACCTTAAAAGAATGCTAAGTCAAAAACTCATCATAAGGATCCAGACAGACTCGACGATCGTAGTTCAGACTCGACGACTGCTGGACAGACTCGACGATCGTAGTTCAGACATGACGATTGCTGAGCAGACTCCACGATCGCAAAGGCCACCTCAATGATCGTAGTCCTCACTAAGGACACATTAGCTCAGAAGGAGGTAAGGGCAATTCAGTACAATCCTCCTTAGTCAGATTCGTAGAGCCTAGCAGAATTTGTCACCTGCCCCACTAAAACAAAATAAAAAGAGGGAAGTTACAAGTAAAGTTTGAAAATGCCTTTTTGAAATTAGAAGTTCAAAAAACTTTTCTCTCCTCTCTTCCTCCCTAAAAGTAGAAACCCTAACCCCGAAGAAAGCTCAAACAACCATACTCCCTTCAACGAAAGGAATGGTAGCCTCCAACGTCGTCTCTGGTTACAGACTATGCTTTGACGAGTTCAAAACCGCTGACCCCAAATTTCACAAGATTCTGACATTGTTAAAGAAGGCTGGTCTCGAAGATGCTCTAGGTACGAGCACATGGATCTACCCAAAGTTAATAAAGGAGTTCTACAAAAATGGAGTATTCGAAAATGAAGTCCTCACGACGAGAGTCAAGGGCATGGAAATCAAACTAAAGGCTGAGAACATCAACCTAGCCCTAGGCTTCAAATCCAAAGGTTTCTGGTTTTTAGATGGCATCGATTTCCATGTAGGACTTAAAAAGATGCATCATATGAAATTCCCCACTGTCAAAGGATACAAGAAGAAGGAATTTCCTCAGAGGTACGAATTTTTGGCTGATATTATGGGGAAGTGTGTATGTTGTAAAAGCACTGGGCACGATGCTGCAAATGAGGTGCAGCTAAAGCTCATGGCTACCATAAGCTGTGGGATACATCTTAACTATGGAGCTCTACTGCTAGAATGGATAGGAAAATGGATTCTTAGCTCGAAGAAGATAAAGGGATCTCAAAAGATGCTCTACGGACGATTTATAAGCATCATCCTACAATCTGCTCTGGGTGATAAGATTGGGGACGATGAAGGAGAGTCCATCAATCCAAACAGACGAATGACCCAGCAATTGTTTGTAAACTGGAAAAGGAATCCAGCTGAAAATGTACGCATGATGACTGAGTCCATTGGTCGAACTGGTGATCTAAAGGAATCAGGGATTCCAGGAAATATGTCAGTCGTCAAAGAGGCTGAAGAGGAAGAGACCAACAAAGAAGAACCAATTGCCCTTATCAGAAAAAGCAAGGGCAAGAGGAAGCTAAAGACTAGGATGGTAGAAGAACCTCAAGGGTCTACCATTGACATACCTATAGAGTCCTCTGATATTGAGACTCTGAGGATCCTAAGAAGGAAAGAACAACATGCTGAGGCTGATGAAGATAGAGCTACCATATCACAGCTGCTAAAGACGAACAAAATCAATCACAAGTCCAAGAGGCCATATGTCTCTTCGATCATAGAGTCTCTACCGATCGTAGAGACCAGACCGAACACCTCAAGCAAGGAAGTTACTGCACCAGATGTTCTAACTGATCAACAGGACAGAGTTGAAGCTCAAGAAAGTCCTGAGGTTGTGGCTCAACCTAGAAAACCAAGACAAAAATTGGTCAAGAAGTACATCCTTATCAATGAAGGAGTACTCAAAGAGGAAGACAAAAAGATGGCTGCTATAAAGGAACTATCCAAAGAAAGCCAAAAGGACATAGCTCAAGCTGGGGGGAGACACCTGAAGTTCTCACCTTAGAAAATACTCAAGCTGAGGAAATACCTGAAGTTCTCATGATAAAAAAAGCTCCAACTGAGGGGGAGCCATTAGTCCTGCAGATGGATGATCATGTTGAGGGGGAGCCTCATGATATCCCCATTATAGAAGAAGCTTCTCATGCAGAAAATAAGGGAGAGCCTGAGCAAGAAAGTCAAAAAGAAGTCAATTATATAGTGGAATCCTCAAAAGAAGATGGACTTGAGATCACAAGCATGGGCCGTGATGGGTATAGGAGTTATCTTTACAATCAGTTGTTCTCCTATCTCCCCATGATGCCCTATCATCAAGCTCAAATTCTAAACTCCTAGAGTCACATGTTTTGGAGCTTCAAAGAATATCCAGCCATCTTTGTGCTAGCTCATGGATTTCCAGGAAAATTCAACTTTTCCAAGAAGCTGATAACAAATGGTCACTCCTCAAGGATGGTGCATGAGGTATTATCTATCCCAATCCTATTTAGAGTGAATCACTATCCACTGTCTTTCTTCAACCAGTTTTATGAATTTCCAAGCTGGTTGGAAGTAGTTTTTAATCCACCAAGTCAATCCCCAGTTACAGAATCCCAAAATTCTGTAACTAATGAACTAAATGTTCCAAACTTCATATTGATCCCAACTTCCATCAACTCTACGATTAATGACTCTAGCCCCATCGTAGAGTCCCAAGCTCAAATCGTAGAGCCTTCTTCTTCAGACACCCAAACGAAGTCCCCTCCATAAGATATTCCCTCTTCATCCACCAAAGAATTCTTCAACCTTGATCTTGCCCTTTACTCCTTGTAAGATCAATACAAGAAAACATTCCCTCCTTTAAATAATCCATAACTCAGTGAACTAATTTCAGATCTACCCACCAAAGCTGAGTTGACAGAAGTGTCCAAGAAAGTGATCAAGGACATCGATGATAGTCTTGAAGCTCACTCAGAACTCATTCATCTCAGACTGACAAATATGATCAATGCTGCAAATAATCTCCCAAGCACTCTAAACTCTTAGCTTACAAAGAAGCTAAGGGAGATCATCAAGGAAATGGTTAAGAGCATAAAGGACAGGGATGACACTCACTTTCAAGCAGCTAAAGGACACAGAGATGCAGTTCTTACCTTACAGACAGCTCAAAATACCCAAAACAAACTTATGTTGGAAAGCATAATCAATCTGCAAACTGTCGTAAAAGAATTCCAACAATTCTACGTCACCCAAGGACAGCAGACTGACAATGTTCTAACCGTCCTCCAAAATAGGGAAGCTCGATATGAAGCTTTGATCAAGGAAAATCGAGAGGACATTGCTCAAACGTAAAGCCAACTCAACGAGCTCGTCCAAGGAGTGACTCGCCTTTCTGAAGACATTCGAACCCTTAATGCTGACATAAAGGGGGAGAATGAAAAGAAAGGAGATCATGGCAAGGGCAAAGGCAGAGGACAATTCCACAATCAATCCTCAAGGAGTCCTCCTCCAAGGCCGACTCACCAACAGACTCGACGATCAGGCCATCAGACTCAACGATCTGACCAGCAAGAAGTCTTAATGTCACAACCTATAAGGAGTTTAGGGCCAGCTACCAGCTCACACAATGTGACCACCACAGGCCTCAGAATGCCAATTTGAGATCCTGCATTCATGAATAGGCATGATCAAAATCCTAGGCTAAGCCCAAGTGAGCTGGAAGATATAGCCAAGAGAGATAAAGCAAGCAGGAAAAGAAGGGCTGAGGAGTATGCCAATCCTCCTCGCAAAAGATCAAAGAAATAGAGATAAGTGAAAATTTAAATTATTATTGATGTAAAGCTAAATTGTAATATTCTTTGAACATCAATAAATGCATGTTTATTCTCTAGAAATTTCAGCTGCTCACTGAAATACTAAGTCATATTTAATTTCCTGCAAATGCATCTAGAAACTGATAATCATACAACAAAATCTCCTTGTTTATGTCAACATCAAATAGGGGGAGATTGTTGGGAGAGTGCATATTTTGATTTGATGTTTAAATATAAATGCTCATGATTATATATAAAGTCCTTCAAGGAATATATGTACAACGACTTAGTGATAGATCAAAGTTGTTAGGTTGATCCAAACTCCTAATGTGTATCATTCTATAATTGAATGTATAGATAAAGATATCAAACCTGTTAGGTTGATCTTGAGATGTAATAGATAGGCTTCTAAGAGATCGTAGTGCATTAAGCTGATCAAGATTACAGAAGCCAAGGCAGAAACGTAGAGCATCGAGAATCGTAGTGTACCTGCCTTGAAGGGCCTCTTCAAAAATCGTAGAGTGGTCCTAACGTTTACCGAGCTAACTCAATGATCGAAGTGTGCTCTTGGAAACATAGAGCTTGCAAAGCAAGCAAGTGAAGATCGTAGTGTGCAAGTCTTTAAGAGAAATTGTAGTGCTCTTGTTTGACAGAATCAGACCAAGCACCAAGGTAACAAGACACCACAATCAGGATCGTAGAGTATCATCTTTTGTGTGTCAGAAGCATCGAGCCCTACCTTTTTTGTTTGGAGATATATCTCCAACAAATGTGGAATGGGTTTTAAACGTTGAAGTACTCACCAGTCCCAAAGGCATAAAAGATATCCTTAGTATGCAACAAAGAAGCGTATTGAAGAAGCTAAGGAAAGTACCATTGGTAAGAGGAAAACACCTTTTCAGGTGTTAGGTGAGAAAGCAGTCTGCTGTGTCAGTGGGCCATAATGCAACTCAGAAAATGTCTCCATCAAAGTACAAAAATTTCAAATGCATTTAATGCTTCAACGGATGGATCCAAAGGATAGATTTAAAGATCTCATATATGCAAAACATATGCAGACGCAAGAAGAAAGCAAGCATTGAACAAGAACGAAAAAGAACTCTCAACGCTCAACTCTACAATCTGAGAAAAAGAGAAAGCTTGCTTAGCTACTCAGTTCTTTCGAACAAGTGCTTAACAACAACTGAGTAGCAACCATCAAGAACTCAACAACTACCAATCAACTGAAGTAAGAGTTCCAAGTCAGAAGGACTTGAAGAGTTCTAAGTGAACTGTAAAGAGCCAAGTCTGCTGGACTAGAAGAGTTCAAGAGTGAACTAAGAAGTTCATAGACTGCTAGTCTAGAAGGAATCCGTGTGATTCAGAGAGTGTAAAAGACATCCATAGCGGATTTCCTACTTGAAGAGTAGAAGAGTGGACTATGAGCTTTAAGTGCTCTGAACCACTTAAAACGACTGTGTCTATAAATTCTTATCATATCTGTCATAATTGCTATAACTGTCTCACTCTCATTAACTCACTATCTTAAGGGAGATTAAAACAAATATTAATTCCGCTAAGTTTTAATCTTTATCAACTAACAAGTTAAAACGAAAAGATTTTTAAATATATATTAAACCCCCCCCCCCCCCCTTTTAGGTAACTATTGTGCCTGCGGGAACTAACATATTTGATACCAGTTCTACCCATTCTTCTATTTCTCTTACTTGCGCTCAACGTTTAAATTTAATTCCAGAGAAATTAGACTTTGATTTATCTGTTGAAACTTCGTTGGGAGAAACCTTCATTACATCCACTGTTTATAAGTCTTGTTTGATTCAAATCGGTAGAATCAGACGTTACACCGTCGATCTTATCTCTTTGAAAATACTTGCATTTGATGTGATTTTAGGGATTGATTGGTTAACTACTCATCATGCTAAAATTGATTATTTTCATAAGGTTGTTAGCTTTCATATTCCTAACCAACCTATTATACGAATTCAAGCAACCAAACCACTAAAGTCAATCACTGTCATATCAAGCCATAAAGCTATTCGTTTATTGAAAAACAGATGTCAAACTTTCTTAGCCCATGTCACGAATTTAAATAAAAATACGTCGATTTGAATGATATTTCTATTGTTAATAAATTTCTGACGATTCCACTCAAGAACTTCTGGCCTAACCCCAGAGCAAGAAATTGAATTTTGTATCGACCTTGAACCCGGTACAAAACCCATTTCCAAAGCCCCATATCGAATGGTCATGCTATTGAACTTCGTGAGTTAAAACCCAATCGCAGGATTTATTAGACATCGGTTTCATCTTAGGCCCCAAGACGTCTCCTTGGGGTGCTCCTTTTCTATTCGTAAAAAGAAAGATGGAAGTATGCGACTTTGTATTGACTACCGGGAGTTGAATCATGTCACCGTCAAAAATAGGTACCCGTTACCTCGAATTGATGACATGTTTGACCAGTTGAAAGGTGCTAAATTCTTTTCTAAGATCAATTTTCGTTCCGAATATCATTAGTTAAAAGTTAAAACTGATGACATTCCAAAGACTGCTTTCAGAACTCGGTACGGGCATTACAAATTCCTAGTCATGTCTTTTGGATTAACTAATGCTCATGCGGCCTTCATAAATATGATGAACTGGGTATTCAAGGAATATTTGGATCATTTTGTTGTTATCTTTATTGATGACATCCTCATATGCCAAGTTGAAGAAATACGAGTTCTGGCTTGACAAAGTAGCATTCCTTGGGCACGTGATATCAAATCAGGGAATATATGTTGACCCGGCAAAGATTGAATCAATTCAAAGCTGGGAGCAACCTAAGTCAGTGACCGAAGTACGTAGCTTTCTCGGCTTAGCTGGTTATTATCGGAGATTCGTGGAAGGATTTTCTCGAATCACTACTCTATTAAATCAGCTGACTCGAAAAGATACAAAATTTGGTTGGAGTGAGGAATGTGAGAATAGTTTTACAGAACTCAAGAGGAGACTCATTTTAGCACCTGTTCTGACAATACCATCTGGTACGAAGGGATATGTCATCTACAGCGATGCTTCAGGCAGAGGTTTAGGATGTGTTCTCATGCAACATAGGAAAGTCATAGTCTATGCCTCGCGACAACTCAAAAAATATGAGAGGAATTATCCTACTCATGATCTAGAGTTGGCACCTGTCATTTTCGCACTTAAAATCTAAAGGCATTACCTGTATGGGGAGAAGGTGGAGATTTTTACGGATCATAAAAGCCTCAAATATTTCTTTACTCAAAAGGAACTCAACACAACGACGTTGGCTTGAACTGTTGAAAGATTATTATCATACTATTCAATACCATCCTGGAAAAGTGAACGTGGTAGCTGACGAATTGAGTAGAAGATCATATGTGGCTACGAGTGCGATATTGTCAACACAAAGGCCCATTTTGTATGACTTGCAAAGGATGGAGATAGAGATAAAGACTCTAGGGACCCATGTAATGATGGCAAATATACGAGTAGAACCGACTTTAATCGATGAAGTTAAAGTTGTTCAAACTACAGACCTGGAGCTAATGCGTATGAAGAAGAAAGTGCAAGAAGGTACTATTCCAGAAGTAAGAATCGATTTAGAAGGAATACTTAGAGTCAACTCTAGACTTTGTGTTCCTAATGACTCGGATTTAAAGTATAAGATCATGATGGAGGCGCACAACACACCATTTGCAATCCATCCTGGGAGTACCAAAATGTATCATGATCTTCGACATACATTTTGGTGGAGCAATATGAAAAGAGAGATCGCAGAGTTTATCTCAAGGTGTTTAACTTGTCAACGAGTCAAGGCGGAGCATCAAGTGTAAAAAGGTCCATTGCAACCACTTGAAATTCCAAAATGGAAGTGGAGCACATTACCATGGATTTCGTTATCGGTCTTCCCAAGGTTTCTCAAGGCATAGATGCAATTTGGGTCATTGATGATAGATTGACCAAGTCTGCTCATTTCTTACCTATACGAGAAACTTATACACTTGAACGTCTTGTTCGTATATACATAAATGAGATTCTAAGACTGCATGGTATGCCAATATCCATAGTTTTTGATCGAGACCCAAGATTCACTTCACTGTTTTGGGTCAGTTTGCAAAAAGCTATGAGCACGGATTTACGATTTAGTTCGGCATATCATCCTCAAACAGATGGGCAGTCAGAGAGGACTATTCAAACTCTAGAAGATCTATTAAAACTCTGTATCATTGACTTCAACATGTATCGGTATAGCTCTATAGCTCCGTTCAAGGACTATTCAACATGGAAGATTTATAGCTCCGTTCGAGGCATTGTATGGAAGAAAGTGTCATTCTCTAGTATGCTGGGATGAGGTGGGTGAAGCAACGTTGTTGGGACCAGAATTTGTACGTATGACTACGAAAAAGATTCAAATGATCCGACAATGTATAAAGACCTCACAAAATCGATAAAAGATTTATGTTGATCTTCATCGAAAGGACATAGAATTCAATGTTGGAGAACATGTGTTGTTACGTGTTGCTCCATAGAAAGGAGTTACAAGATTTGGAAATAAAGGAAAGCTCAATCCTCGATTCATTGGCCCATTTGAAATCCTTGATCAAGTAGGAACTGTGGCTTATAGACTCGCCTTACCGCCAAGTATGTCTCGTGTTCATAACGTTTTTCACATATCCATGTTACATAAATAAGTGGAAGACCCGAACCACATTATTGAGTTAGAACCAGACGAGATAACGGAAGATTTAACGTACGAAGAGGTACCTGTTAAAATCTTGGATAAGAAGGAACATATTATACGCTCCAAAGTTATACCTCAAGTCAAAGTTTTGTGGAGAAACCACGATGTTGAGGAAATGACCTGGGAGTTAGAATCTGAAATAAAGTGAAGGTATGCTCACCTCTTCGACATACCAGGTATGTACCCAAATTTCGAGGACGAAATTTCATAAGAAGGGGAGGTTGTAAGACCCCAACTTTTATAAATAAAGATTATTTTTCTCTAAATATCATTTTGAATATTATGGTGTGGATTTGATATAATGTTATAGTTGTGGGTAATATTTATAAATTTTGCAAAGTAAGCAAGTTGTTATAAAATATTCATTTGGTCGGGGAATATTCTTTTTGTCGGAGAATATTCGTATGATGGCACAATCATTGGTGGACCCCACAACAAAATTATTGTCGGAGTTAGAAAACGACATAAATATCTTTTTATAAAAATAACAGCGAAAGTTTTACCGTTAACTGTTGAAATACTCGTTGGTAAAAGTACAGTAATACGCGTGGTTGCATAGTAGCACACGGTATTGATTATTGATACTTACATAAGAAGCAATTCAGTTATACTCAATTATTGCTACAGTAATTGATGCATAGTATCTCATATTATTGATTCAATTATTATCACAGTATCATCTATATAATATTTTATAATATTAAATCAATAATTGAGACGACAAAGTTATTCATATTATTTTTTGCAATATTGACGATGTCTAGAAAATTCTGTCGAGGAGAGGTTTGATCACCTAATTGCGCAGAAATCCTTATCGAAAAGCCCCCTCTTTTCTGGGAATGATCTGGTTGTTAAATATTGTGAGTTATAATATTAATGATGAATAATTGTTGAAAGATTAAATATGTGTTAATTGAAGATAAAATTATTTGTTGTAATATTTATTCAATCTTTGATATAAATAAGAAGTCTGTTATGAGACGTCTGTGGTAAGTTTGGTTTATTCTATGAGGGCCCATATGTCATCATCTAAGAGTCACTTTCATCAATAGTAATTGCCTTTACCAGACGTCAAACCACTTGCCGTTTCATATTACAGGCGTCGAACCAATTGTCGTTTCACATTACAGGCGTCGACAAATTGTCGTTTCACATTACAGGCGTCAAACCACTTATTGTTTCACATTACAGGCGTCAAACCACTTTTCTTTTCACATCACCAGTCGTCAAGCCACTTGCCCTTTCACATTGTAAGGGTTAAGCTAGAAATCTTCTATAAATAGAAGCTTATTTCTTCTTTCATTCTCACCAATTCACTACGACTCACAAGAGAATTCAATAGAGAGAAAATCAGAGAGAAAGAAGAAGAGTATTCTGTTACTAAACTATTTCAGTATCCAATCTCCTACTAAGGTAAGGGGTATTATTTCTTTCGTATTCATATAGGGATATTATTTTTGTTCAATATTCATATGAAATAATATTTTCTTCCATACACTGTAGTATGTAAGTAAAATTATTTTGTTTCAGATTCTAAATTCTACACTCATGTTGTTAATTATTGCTTCTATACTACTTGAAATTAGTAGAATATCCTTGTAATTTGTGTTTCATCTAGTATCGTTTCACAAGGATATTTTTCTGAACATTCTTGTTAATGTTTAATCTTTTCATGTTGTAGTACTATTCACGGGGTACTATTCACAAAGTACTATTCATGGGGTACTATTCATGACAAAAACTAATTTCTTTTCTGTCCAAATTATTTTTGATACAATATTATTCTTGAATTTTACTCCACAAAGCAGTATCATGTTGACAATTTGGACATTTTTGAATTCTGGATAAATTAAATTATAAATTTTTAAAATTTATCCTTGCTCTCATTTAATTGAATTCTTATATCATTGTCATCATCCTCATACTTATATTGTGATGAAAGTCATCTTTGGTCGTAGTGCATAGATGGACTGTTGATTGGTATGATTATGACCAGGTATCATTCGGTATAATCATGACCCGAAATGTTACAAATGATGTGGTAAAAGTCCTGATTGGCCCGTAGTGCATTGATGGACAGTTGTTGGTATGCTCATGACCATTGGTGATAAAAATGAATATCATTGGCCCGTAGTGCATGGATAATTCAGTGATGTGAATTATTTATTTAGCTGAGTCCGGGCAATAAAATTGATGATAAACTTTTAAATCATAGAAGATAGTAGATATCATGCTCTACTTAACTCTTCTAATGAATTTCTTGTTCCGCTACTGTTAAACTTTGGGTTTATTGTATTTTATCAGTTTAACACTGTTGAAGGCTAATGATAATTTATTCTTCATTATCTTAGTCATAATATTTCTTACTGGGCTAGTTGATCTCACCCTTTTGCTTTTATTTTTCTCTTCAGGAAATGAGAATATAGCTTGGACGAGTCGGGAAATGGAGTGACAGTCCAGATAAGTGGCTATAGTAGTCCTCACTATTATGTGAAATAGTATGAATAATAATTGTAATGAGGACTTTATTTGAGTTTGGATACTCTCTACGAGACATTATCCGTGTTGAAACTCTCAGTTACGTTTTGTCGTACTGTATAAAAGAAGTTTGTATTTAAATTCTGTACCATGTATTTGGCGACTCAAGATGGGTGATGTATACCTATTTTGGGGGCGTCACATCCTTGTCACACCATTATTTAATTAATTTTAATAACTTACAATTAAAATTATAATTTCCATTACAATTATATTTATGCTTAACAAATTATTACATATCTAATTTAATTATTAGATTAGAATAGAACATCATTTTATTTAATTTAATTATTTCCTTAAATATTAAAGAATTTATTTGATTTAATTATTTCATTAAATTAAATCTTCAAATAATAAAATTACCATTCATTAATTTAGTTAACATACACACTTAACTAAATTATTACACCACAATTTTATCAATTATTTATTTATCTCAATAAATTAATTAATTAAAATATTTATTTAATCCAATAAATATTTAAAATTAAATACAAAGTTCTAAATCGTTACAAAAGGTGTTGTGGTTTTAAGAACCAAGGAAGAAGGAGAGGGTAATCTTATCTCCTAGCTAACTTAAATAAGCAATCAAATGTATAATTCTATCTTCTAAAGTTCTAGTTTTCTTTTGTATGAAAAGTTCTCTGTAAAAGTTATATGGGTATTTAATTGTGATTATATAATTTGTATATATAATAATTTGTTGATAAACTATTTTATGGGTTTAGTATATGATTTAGAGTAATTTAATCTAGGTAAATATGATATATATATATATATGGGGAAAATTATATTACAGTAAAATATATATGAATATGGCTTATTTTAGAGTCAAAATTGATATTCAATTCATAGTATAAAGTATAAATTGACTATTGATGATGAAAATACATGAAGAAACGAAAAACAAAGCAATTTAAACTAACTGTTTTGGTTGAAAAATGAATTTACAGTGATTTGTTTCGCTAGGAATGTCTAAAAGTGAAGTATTAGCAAGAATAGTGAAATTGGAGGTTTTAAACTTGTTGTTATACTGTTTTTATTATTAGAAACATTAATTTATGTTTCTGTAAAGTTTATGTGTTTATGTATGCTAAATTTGTTGTTAGAAAGTAGCTTGTAGGCTAATTTGGTTTGTTTTATGTTCTTCGCGAACACTATCCGCTTCGAAGCTGCATTTGTGCACCGGGCCCCATAGTACAATTCCAGGCCTGCAACCCTTCAGTAGCTTGTTGACATGTATCGGTACTTGCAATACTTGCTATGTGAATAGAGCGTTCATGAAGATTTAGGCGATGCAAGCGCCGATTATAGGCTTTTATCTCTGGCATGGCCTTGTTGTGTATGAACGTCGTTCCCTATACAAACTGGGCCGCTGCAACTCTAGTTAGCAGTTTGGCCAGAAAATCTGATTTTTATTATATAATTGTGTAATTATTAATATAGTATGATGTTATGATCATAAAAATGTGATTATTGTCATATTGTGGTGTTATAGTACCAAATATGAAAAATATTATTAGCAATTAATGAATTATGTTATAATTGAAGAGTTATGGTTTAATCAAGTAGTTGAACCTAAGACTCCAAGTCGTACATGAAATAGATACTTAGTTATGTACTGAGAACATGTAGTAACAAATTATGTCATGATGACATGTGTATAGGATATTGAGAATCAAGTTATACGGTTTAGCTTACACGCAAGGCAAGTTTTCAAACTCTAATCTCTATTTGAGTTTACCCTATCTTGTTTACAATTGAACAAGTTCTTAATCAAGTTCTTAATCTTACTCTTATGTATCCTAACTTGATTACATTCATGCAAGTTACTTAACCTTTGCTATTTTATTATTCAGCAAAGATTACTTTTCTCTATAATGTTATACTTTTAAGATTTCATAAATTACTTAATATTTTATTAAGCTCTTGAATCCTATTTATGTTGTATAATACAAACCATTAAACAAAGTTCCTAAATTGTTTCCTTATTGTCAACAAATGTACCCTTAGCTTATTATCATTGTTCAAGCATGGTTTATTTTACTTTTCAATACTTTCCAGTTTGTTCCTAAAGCATGATTTTGATGTGTGATGTTTAATCACTTATAACCCATGGGTATTTCATACTTCATTGTTTATCAAATCCATGAATTGTTATTACACCTTTGATTCAACTAATCCTTAGTTGATGTTCGTATAACTCTAAATTACCCTTGAAGCCTATCCAAACCAAACTTACTTTAGTGTGGACTTGTATTCTAAAAACTGAGATGAACAACTCTTTTATAGGGGATAATTTACGCGAAGCGTTTAGATGTTTGTGCACAATACGTGGTATAAAGGGTTAATCCCCCTAAGTACGAGAAGTCCCTACAGTCTTATGATTGTTTAGGTTTAAGTTGAAAGAATACTTATAACCTTGGACATAGTTCATGGTCTTGTGACCCTCAAATATATTTCAAATTCTGTTTTCAGTTCTTGATTATCATTTATAGAGAATATTATTCAGTTCTATTGAGCCTATTTATTGGCAGTTGTTATGATGTTATCATTCATTGTCATTTCAAGTGAGCATTTATTTTGTTCACTCTTGCATATATAATCATTGTAGCTAAAGTTGAGAAGGTTGATGAATCAACCACTAGTAAAGGGAAAGGAAAATTGAACAAGTGTTGAAGACTTGTAAAATTTAGTGACTTTCATGATGTCAGACTTTATTTTAAATATTGTGATATAATTATTTAATTTTTCGCACTTGATGTATGTTGTTTTTAAAGGTTAGATAACCTGGGAGATTTATTGATTAAGTTATGTAACTCTTTAATGGGATGGTTTACTGCTTAAATTTTATTATATTTTGGTAGTTAGAAATGAATGTTTAGACAGTGAACACCAAATCTTGTGGGAATGAAGTACCCAGATTTGGGGGTGTCACAAGTTGGTATCAAAACCTTAGGTTATGAACCTTAGGTGGGGGAAAAACCTTAGCAAGTAACCTTATAGGAGATTGAAAAGATAGTGGTGATAAACTCTTATTGAGTTTTAAGAAAGAAATAATAAAACACTTTATATGTTTATGTGGTTGCAACCTATGTGCTTGTGAGTGTCGAGTAGTGATGATTAGTAATTAAAAACTTAAAATTTTTGTTGTCGAGATGGCTAATATGGGAGAATCCAGTCAAGCTAGGGAGGAGGGACCTCAGATGCCTAGAGAGGAGGAGCCTCGAGATATTCAATTGAGTGCAGGAACAAGCTGCACGCTAAGGAGTTATCTCAGGTTGGTCATAGTGGTTGAGTAGGAGGGCATACCTGATGAGGAGGATGTGGTAGAAACGGATGAGGAAGACCCCGTTTAGTTGCCACAAACGGATGATGTGACACCCCCAAAATAGGTATACATCACACATTCTGAGTCGTCAAATACATGGTACATAATACAAATACAAACTTAATTATACAACATGAGCTGAGAGTTTTAACACGAATATTGTCTTCAAGACAATATCCAAACTCAAATGGAGTCCTCATTACAATTATTATCACACTATTTTATAAAATAGTGAGGACTACTACATCCACCATCTCGGTGAATCAACAAGATTCACCGATTAGTCCATTTCACGTTCTCATTTCTTGAAGAGAACAATGAAAGCAAAAGGGTGAGCTCAACTAGCCCAGTAAAAAATATTATGACTAAGATAATGTAAATAAATTATCGCTATCCTTCAATAGTGTTAAACTGATAGAATACAATAAACAACAAGTTTAACTGCAGCGGAACAAGCAATCCATTAAAAGAGTAAAGTAGAGCATGATATCTACTATCTTCTATGATTTAAAAAGTTTATTATCACTTTTATCGCTGAGACTCAGCTCAATAAATAATCAACATCACAGAATTATCCATGCACTATAGGCTAAGGATATTCATTAGTATCACATCCAGGAATTACCCATGCACTACGGGCCAAGGATATTCGTGTTATCACCAATGGTCATGATCATGCCAACAACTGTCCATCAATGCACTACGGGCCAATGAGGACTTTTACCACATCATTTGTAATATTACAGGTCATGATTATACCGAATAATCCCTGGTCATACTCATACCAATCAACAGTCCATCTATGCACTATGGGCCAAAGATGACTTTCATAACAATATAAGCATGAGGATGATGACAATTATATAAGAATTCAATTAAATGAGAGCAAGGATAAATTTTAAAGATTTATAATTCAATTTATCCAGAATTCAATAATGTCCAAATTGTCAACATGATACTTCTTTGTGGAATAACATTTAAGAATAATATTGTATCAAAAATGATTTGGACTAAAAAGAAATCAATTTTTGTCATGAATAGTACCTCAGGTGAATAGTACCCAAGTGAATAGTACCCCGTGAATAGTACTTCAGGAATAGTACTGTGACGCCCCCAAATTCAGGTACTTGAAACCCGAACATGGTTCTTCACAATACCATTTCTATGAGCAGAATAATACTAATAATAATAACAATAATATAGATACCAAACTTAATTTACATATATCAAAGTCTAAATCCCAGGTACACGACCTTTAAACATCCATTACATGATAGATAATATTTATCATAGTCTTAATAAAGTTTACCTATTACACAGGATATTAAAAAACTCATTCGATCAGCTTTCCTTTCCCTTTGTTCTTACCTGAACCTTCAGGTTGATCACGCTTAGCTAAAAACATTTAAATTTAAATCAAGAATGAGCATTTGATTGCCCAGCAAGTCATAGCAACAATAATTATTAGCTGAAAGAAGAAACTGCTTTATTTGAATAACACTTCTACAACGAATCAACAGTTGTGAAGTAAGATGAACCAATAATAACAACATATGAAATATGTTGGGAGAGTGCATATTTTGATTTGATGTTTAAAAGTAAATTCTCATGATTATATGTAAAGTCCTTCTAGAAATATATGTACAAGGACTTAGTGATAGATCAAATTTGGTAGGTTGATCTACATCTTGAAGTGTAATAGATAGGCTTCAATAAGAATCGTAGTGTATCAAGCTGCTCAAGATTATAGAAGCCAAGGCAGAAACGTAGAGCTTTGAGGATCGTAGTGTGCCTGCCTTGAAGGACCTCTTCGGAAATCGTAGAGTGGTCCCAACATTTGCCTAGCCAACTCAGAGATCGTAGTGTGTTCTCGGAAACGTAGAGCTTGCACAACAAGCAAGTGAAGATCAAACCAAGCACCAAGGTGACAAGGTGTGCAAGTCTTTAAGAGAAATCGTAGTGCTCTTATTTGATAGCATCAAACCAAGCACCAACGTGACAAGACACCACGATCTGGATCGTAGAGTATCATCTGCCTTGTGTCAGAAGCATCGAGCCCTACCTTCTATTTGGAGACAAATTCCAAACAAATGTGGAATGGGTTTTAAACGTTGAAGTCCTCACAAGTCCCAACGGCACAAAAGATATCCTTAGTATACAACAAAAGGAATGTATTCAAGAAGCTAAGGAAAGGACCATAGGACAGAGAAAAACACCTTTTCAGGTGTTAGGTGAGAAAGCAGTCTGCTGTGTTAGTGGGCCAGAATGTAATTTAGAAGGTGTGCAGAAAAGTCCTCATCAAAGTTCAGAAATGCCAAACGCATTTAATGCTTCATCAAAAGGTTTCAACGGATATATTTCAAGGATCACATATATACAGAACATATGCAGATGAGAGAGACAAGCAACATTGAAGAAAACGTACAAGAACACTCAACGCTCAACTCTACAATCTGAGAAAAAGAGAAAGCTTGCTCAGCTACTCAGTTCTTTCGAACAAGTGCTTAACAGGAACTGAGTAGCACCAACCAAGAACTCAACAACTACTAATCAACAGAAGTAAGAGTTCCAAGTCAGAAGGACTTGAAGAGTTCAAAGTGAACTGTGAAGAACCAAGTCTGCTGGACTTGAAGAGTTCAAGTGAACTAAGAAGTTCCTAGGCTATTTGGTGCAGAAGGAATCTGTGAGATTCAGAAAGTTTAAAAGACATCCTTAGTGGATTTCCTACTCGAGGAGTAGAAGAGTGGACTAGGAGCTTTAAGTGCTCTGAACCACTTAAAACTGTTGTGTCTATTACATTCTTGTTATAACTGCTATAACTGCCATAACTTCTATAACTGTCTCACTCTCATAAACTCACTATATCTCAAAGGAGATTAAAACAAATATTAATTCCGCTGTGTTTTAATCATTATCAACTAACAAGTTAAAATGAAAAGATTTTTAAATATCTATTAAACCCCCCTTTCTAGATAACTATTATGCCTCCGGGAACTAACAATTGGTATCAAAGAAGGTTCTATTATATAGCCTACAAAGCTTAAGTATATCCAATGGCATACTTACCAAGCGAATCAAGGACTGGAGGAGGCAGCAAGCCACCAATGTACAACAAAGATAAATTCGCAAACTGAAAAGTTTGGATGCAAGCATACATGGACTCAATAGATGAAGATCTATTTGAAATTGTTCAAAATGGGCCCTACGTTCCAACAAAAGCTTGAACCAACTACAGAAGACCTAAACAGAATACAAATCAAAGTCAAAGAAGAATGGACTGACAACTAGAAGAGAGTTGTTCAACTCGACAAAAAGGCCAAGAACATTTTGTTTCAATCTTTAGAAGACGATCTGTTCAAAAATATGATCAATAGAAAAACATCAAAGGAGGTTTGGGAAGCACTGCTCATCATGCATGAAGGAATTGAGGAAGTCAAAGAAAACAAACAATCTCTCCTGACACATCAATATTAAATGTTTGCACACGTTCAAGGAGAAAACGTCACTTCCACCTACGAGAGATTCAACGTTCTGCTCAACTCTCTACGAGCCTATGGAAAGATCTATCCAAACAAAGATCTAATCATAAAGTTCATGAGAGCCTTACCAAGCAAGTGGGATGCCAAAACCACTACTATTAGAGAGTCAAAGAATCTCCATGAGATGACTGTTCAACAGTTATATGGCAACCTTCTTACATACTGAATGGGTGACTCAACGAGCGAAAACTCTATCAGAAGGAAGAAAAAAGGATAAAGGGTGTTGCTCTCAAAGCAATGAAAAAGTACCTCAAGGTCAACACTAAAATTGACTCGACTATGATGAAGATGATGATGAGGACTTTGCAATCTTTGGTAAAAAGACTCGGAAAGGTTCATGCGTCGAGAGCAAAACCAACAAACCAAAGAAGGTCGAGAACTTCTGCGACCAGAGAGCAAAATGAATGATCTATCTTACAATTGCAAAAAAGCACAGCCATTTCATTGCCAAGCTGCAACAAACCTCTCGGAGAAGAGCTAAAGAAGAAATCACATCCAAAGAAGGAATACAAAGGCAACAAAAGGCCTCGGAAGAGAGACAAAGGCCTTGTAGGCTGGAGGATCGTGGAGTGACTCGAACAATGACTCGACTCCAGAATCTACGAGATGATGAAGATCCTCAAATGGCAAATATGTGCCTGATGGCCAAACATGCAAAGGACAAACTGAACTCCAACATACATGAAGTAAGTATCGATGAGGTATTTGACTTTAATTCTCCTGATGTAGACATTGATGATTTGAGAACTGCACTGCATGGCATAACAACTGATCTGCATCAATACATGAAATGATTTAGAGTTCTGTCAAAGGATTATTCACTTCTTCAAGAGGAGAAAAAGAAAGTTCAAGAAGAACTGGAAATAGCCCTTCTAAATACTAACTCTTTCTCCAAGCTTGAGGCTGAGAATGAGCTCTTAAAACAGACTAATGAGCTCAATACACAAAGAGAGTCTAGTCTAACCTCTAAAATTGAGGAACTAGAAAAGACTATCTCTACATGGAATAAATCCTCATCATCCATGGACTCCCTGCTCTCAAGTCAGAGAAGTGCATCTGACAGAACAGGCTTAGGCTTTGGGGGATCCACCTCAGAGCCATGTGTGGAAAAGATAAAGGAAACTAGCACTAGTAATGCTTCAAGTTTTAGTAGAGGCATTACATTTATGAAATCCTCACAAAAGGAAGAACCCATTGACCACCATTCTACTAATTCAATCCATACTCCAAGGACTAAAGGATCTCATGCTGGCCTGGGCTTCAGAAAAGAGAAGAGTAACCCATCCACTACTCACCAACCTCGAAGGATCGTAGAGTCAAGTAAGACCAACTCTACGAATCAACTGGGAAGGTACAGTAGAGGTAAGGTACACTCCTCACAATTCATGAAACCCAAGGACACGTGGAAGAAGGAAAATCAGTTTAACAGAAGAATGACTAAAGAACCACATAAGTTCAAATGGAGGATGAATTCTCACACACACAGGCATGCATCACACTAGATGTTTTGTGTGCAATAAAGTTGGTCACAAGGCTGCAAAGTGCTATTATAATTAAATATATGTAAGACCCAAGATCAAGAAGATTTGGGTCCCCAAGGGCACTAACAAAGTAGGACCCATGCAAATATGGGTACCAAAATGAAGGTTTAATGTTATCACATGAAAAGAGCTCCACGATCACGACTTGGTATCTGGACAGTGGATGCTCAAGGCACATAACTGGGGATAAAGCCCTTCTGTCTAACTACATAGAGAATGAGGGTCCCTCAATCATCTTTGGAGACAACGGCTCTGGCAAGACAAGAGGATACGACTCAACTGGACATGATGCAGTATCCTTCAGTAAAGTGGTCTATGTGGAAGGACTACAACACAATCTTCTGAGCATTAGCCAACTCTGCGACAAGGGCCATCAAGTAACATTCCTCAAAAATCAGTGTTAAGTCAGAGATTTGAAGACATCTGCTGTAAAGCTAACCGGAACAAGATAAGAAAATGTCTACACAGTGAATCTTGGATAGCTAAGCTGAGATGAGAAAATATGTTTTTTGGCTAAAGCATCTGAAGAAATGAGCTGGTTATAGCATAGACGATTGTCTCATTTAAACTTCAAAAGCATGTCCAAACTGGCCTCAAAAGATCTTGTTGCAGGCTTACCCAAGTTCAGCTTCGTCAAAGAAAGGTCATGCAATGCACATCGACTTGGAAAGCAAACCGGAAGCTCATTCAAGAGCAAAAGCGCCAACTCAATCGACAAGCCCTACGGTTTGCTCCACATGGATCTATTTGGGCCAATTCAACAACAAGTCTCGGAGGAAAAGATACTCACTAGTTATAGTCGGCGACTACACGAGTTCACATGGGTATTCTTTCAACCTCGAAAGGATGAAACAAGCTCCCAACTGATCAAGATGTTCGGGTTGGTGATGAGCGAAAAGAGAGAAAATCAAGGCTATAAGGAGTGATCATGGCGAGAGAATTCGACTTCTCGAAATGGACCCGATTACGCACGAGACAATGGCATCGATCATAACTTCTCGACTCCACAAACTCCTCGACAAAATGGAGTAATTGAGAGAAAGAAACGGAGACATTGATAGAAGGTTGAAGAACTCTACTAGCGGTGACCCATCTGCTGAATACTTACAGTGCGAAGCTATCAACCTTTGCATGATACACTCATAATGAGATCACCGTACACTCTACGATTAAAGACTCCCCCTGAAGCGTGGAAAGGAAGAAAACAAGTGTCAACTACTTTCATGTATTCGGTGTGTCTTGCTACATTCTCAACAATGGAAAGCGATTACTTGACAAAGTTTCAACCCAAGTCGAGACGAAAGGAATCTTTCTTGGATATGCCACAGACGATAAAGCCTACAGAGTGTTCAACAAGAAGACACTTTGAGTGTTGAAGTCTCGATTCACATCATCTTTGATGAGACGGACTTAGACAAAAATAATGCTTCAAGACACTACGGCCAAGCAGATTCGAGACACTACGAATGAGGTCGTCGAGCTCAACACTACGATCGTAGTGCCAGATAATGAAATCATTGAGCAAGGAAATGAGACCGTAGAGAGGCCTATGCCAGACAACGAACCTCCACATGAAGAAGAAGAAATAAATCTTGAAGACCTAAGATAAGAAGGCATCAGGACAGATGTCCCAACAAGAAACAGATGGGCAAGAGATCATACTCGAAATTTAATCATTGGAGATCCTAGTGCAAGAGTCAAAACAAGAGCTGCCACCCAAAATGAATGTTTTTATCTAAGCTTCCTGTTACAAATGGAACCTAAGAAGATAGAGGATGCTATGGAAGACTCCAGCTGGATAGAAGCCATACAGAAAGAACTTAATCAGTTTGAAAGAAGCAAAGTATGGATATTGGTACCAAGACCAAAAATTCGTCTTGTCATTGGAACCAAGTGGGTCTTCAGTAACAAGATGGATGAAGATGGAGTAATTACAAGGAATAAGGCAAGACTGGTGGCCAAGGGTTACTCTTAGGAAGAAGGCATTGACTATGATGAGACATTTTCATCTGTTGCCAGCCTAGAAGCCATCAGAATATTCCTTGCCTTTGTTGTTCACATGAAATTCAAGGTCTTCCAGATGGATGTCAAAAGTGCATTCCTGAATGGAGAACTTCAAGAAGAAGTCTATGTAGAGCAACCTCCAGGTTTCATCAATCCATCTCTTTCTAATTATGTGTATAGATTAGACAAAGCCTTATATGGTCTTAAACAAGCACCTAGAGCATGGAATAAAATACTGACTAACTTTCTTATTAAAAATGGGTTCACTAGAGGTAGAGTAGATACCACACTATTTCTTAGAAAGCATAAAGACAAAGTCTTATTGGTTCAAATATATGTTGATGATATTATTTTTGTTCTATTGACGAAAAGTTATGCAAGAGATTCTCCAAGCTTATGCAGAGCAAGTTTGAAATGAGTATGATGGGTGAGCTGAATTTCTTTCTTAGACTACAAGTAATGCAGACTGATGAGGGAATCTTCATAAACTAAGCCAAGTACATCAAAGATTTACTTAAGAAGTATGGCAAGGAATCAGCCTCTCCCATGAAAACCCCAATTGCTCCTGCAACTAAGCTTGACAAAGATGAAAAAGGTAAAAGTATTGATATAACTCAATAAAGAGGTATGATAGGCTCTCTTTTATATCTAACTGCCAGTAGACCAGATATAATGTTTGCAACATGTATTTGTGTTGGATTTCAGGCTAATCCTAAAGAATCACATTTAATTGTTGTAAAGAGGATTTTCAGATATCTCAAGGGTACACCTCACTTGGGGCTTTGGTATCCCAAGGAGTCCTCATTTGAACTAACGGGATACCACAGATCTTGATTTTGAAGAAAGTGCAAAATAGATAGAAAAGAGTACCCGATGGCACTGTCAATTGCTAGAAAAGCAGACTTGTGTCTGGTTTAGCAAAAGCAAAACTCATTATCTACTTGAACTGGAAAATTTGAATACATTGTTGTTTTGGCAGCTTTGTATGCTCGAGATCCTATAGATGAAAAATAAGCTAGCAGATTAGGGGTTTGAATTCAAATCCATACCTATTCACTGTGGTAACACAAGTGCCATAGCAATAACTCATAATCCTGTCATGCATTCCAGGACTAAGCATATAGAAATAAGGTATCACTTCATTAGGGATCATGTGCAAAATGGAACTATATCTTTACAATATATCCCTACTGAAAATCAACTTGCTGATGTCTTTACAAAGCCTCTAGATGAATCCAAGTTTAACAAGTTAATAAGTGAGCTAGGTATGCTTAGCTTACAACCATGAAAAATATGCTCTAATTTGTGCTAACCATACATATATAAAGGCTATGTTCGAAATCATAGACGTGATCAAAGGAAGTCCATGATCGTAGAGCTAAAGTGACATGAAAGACAATGATCGCAGTGCAAACTCAATGATGGCAGAAGCCCCATCAACAAAACAAGGGAGCAACCTGTGATGAGAAAGTTCAAAACAAAGCAATCCCTCTGATAAGCGCCTCAGGAACAAACCTAACCCTTGATTCAATCTATGAGGTTGGCCCTTCCTGAGTTACCTTCAAAGAATGCTAAGTCAAAAAATCATCACAAGGATCCGATCGGACTTCGAGAATTCGATGATCATGACGATTCTTTGACGGCTGCGATCGAGACTCACGACGATTCGTTTTTAGCAAACGACGAACGATTACGATTGCGATCCAGACTCAATGATCGTAGTTCGACACATCGATGACTCTTGAAAGACATGACGATTGATTGCGGCGGAACCTGACGATTGTAGTTCAGGACTTCGATGAATGCAAAGCAGACTCAACAATCACAAAGGCCACCTTAACGATCGTAGTCCTCCCTATTGACACATTAGCTTAGAAGGAGCTAAGGGCAAATCGGTATAATCTTCCTAAGTCAAATTCGTAGAGCCAAGCAGAATTTGACACATGCCCCACTAAAAAAAATGGAGAGATGGAAGTTACAAGTACAGTTTGAAAATGCCTTTTTGAAATCAGAAGTTTAAAAAGCTAATCACTCTCCTCTCTCTCTACACGCAGAAACCCTAACCCTTAAGAAAGTTCAGACAACTATATTCCTTACAAAGAAATCAATGGCAGCCTCCAACGTCGTCTCTGGCTACAGACTATGCTTCGATGAGTTTAAAATCGCTGAAACCAAATTTCACAAGATTCTGACATTGATAAAGAAAGAAAGTCTCGAAGACGCTCTGGGTACGAGCACATGGATCTACCCTAAGCTAATAAAAGAATTCTATAAGAATGGGGCGTTCAAAAATGAAGTCTTCACGACGAGAGTTGAGGACGTGGAAATAAAGCTAAAGGCTGAGAACATCAACCTAGCCCTAGGCTTCAAATCTGAAGGTTTTTGGTTTTTAGAAGGCATTAATTTCCATGAAGGACTTAAGAAGATGCATCACAAAAAATTCCCCACTGTCAAAGGATATAAGAAAAAGGAATTTCCTCAGAGGTATGAATTTTTGGCCGATATTACTGGGAAGTGTATATCTTTGCAAAAGCTCGGCCACGATTACGTAAATGAGGTGCGACTAAAACTCATCATAGCTTGCCATAAGTTGTGGGATCTGACTTAACTATGGAGCTCTACTGCTTGAATGGATAGGAAAATGGATCCTAAGCTCGGAGAAGACAAAGGCTTCTCAAAAGATGCTCTATGGGCGATTTATAAGCATCATCCAACAGTCTGTTCTGGGTGATAAAATTGGGGATGATGAAGGAGAGTCCATCAATCCAAACAGATGAATGACCCAGCAACAGTTTAAAACTGGAAAAGGAACCCAGCTGAAAATGTACGCATGATGACTGAGTCCAGTGGAAGAACTGGTGATCTAAAGGAATCAGGGATTCCGGGAAACATGTCAGTCGTCAAAGAGACTGAAGAAGAAGAGGAAGAGATCAATAAGGGAGAACCCACTGCCCTTGTTAGAAAAAGCAAGGGCAAGAGAAAGCTAAAGACTAGGATGGTAGAAGAACCTCAATGGTCTGCCACTGATATACCTATAGAGTCCTCTGATATTGAGACTCTGAGGATCCTAAGAAGAAAAGAACAGCGTGTTTAGGCAGATGAAGATAGATCTACCATATCACAGCTGCTGAAGAAGAACAAAATCAGTCACAAGTCCAAGAGGCCATCTGTCTCTTCGATCGTCGAGTCTCTACCAATCGTAGAGACCGGACTGAACACCTCAAGCAAGGAAGTTGTTGCACCAGATGGTCTAACTGATCAACAGGACAGAGCTGAAGCTGAAGAAAGTCCTGAAGTTGTGGTTGAGCCTAGAAAACAAAGACAAAAATTGGTTAAGAAGTACATCCTTGTCAATGAAGGAGTACTCAAGGAGGAAGACAAAAAGATGGCTACTAAAAAGGAACTATCCAAAGAAAGCCAAAAGGACATAGCTCCAGCTGAGGGGGAGATACCTGAAGTTCCCCCCATAGAAAATGCTCCAGCTAAGAGGGAGATACTTAAAGTTCTCACCTTAGAAAATGCTTCAGCTGAAAGGGAGCTACTAGTCCTGCAGATGGATGATCATGTTGAGGGGGAGCCTCATGATATCCTCATAACAAAAGAAGCTACTCCTGTAGAAAATGAAAGAGAACCTGAGCAAGAAAGTCAAAAGGAAGTCATTGAAATAGTGGAATCCTCAAAAGGAGATAGAGAAGAAGAGGAAGACAAATATGATCATGAACTTGAGATCACAGGTGTGGGACATGATAGGTATAGGAGTTATCTCTATAATATGTTGTTCTCCTATCTCCCCATGATGCCTTTTCATCAAGCTCAAATTCTAAACTCCTGGAGTCACATGTTTTGGAGCTTCAAAGAATATCCAGCCATCTCTGTGCTAGCTCATGGATTTCCAGGCAACTTCAACTTTGCCAAAAAGCTTATCACAAATGGTCCCTCTTCAAGAATGGTGCATGAGGTATTAACTATCCCAATCCTTTTTAGAGTGAATCACTATCCACTGTCTTTTTCCAGCCAATTTTATGAATTTCCAAGCTGGTTGGAAGTGGTTCTAAATCCACCAAGTCAATCCCTAGTTACAAAATCCCAAAATTCTATAACTGATGAACAAAATGTGTCAAACTTCATATTGATCCCAACTCCCATCATCCCTACGATTACTGACTCTATCCCCATCGTAGAGTCCCAAGCTCAAATCGTAGAGCCACCCTCTTTAGACACCCAAACAAAGTCCCCTCTATCAGATATTCCCTCCTCATCCTCCAATGAATACTTCAACATTGATCTTGCCCTCTACTCCTTGCAAGATCAATACAAGAAACCATCCCCTCCTTTAAACAATCCACAACTTAGTGAACTACTTTCAGATATGCCTACCAAAGCTGAGTTGACAGAAGTATCCAAGAAAGTGATCAAGGACATCGATGATAGCCTTGAAGCACACACAGAACTCATTCATCTCAGGCTGACAAAAATGATCAGTGCTACAAATAATCTCCCAAGCACCCTAAACTCTGAACTTACAAAGAAGCTGAGGGAGATCATCAAGGAAATGGTTAAAAGCATAAAGGACAGGGATGATATTCACTTTTTAGCAGCTAAAAGACACAGAGATGTAGTTTTTGCCTTACAAATAGCTCAAAATGCCCAGAACAAACTTATGTTGGAAAGCATCATCAATCTGTAAACTACCGTAAAAGAATTCCAACAATTCTACGTCAACCAAGGACAGTAGACTGACAATGTTCTAACCGTCCTCCGAAACAGGGAAGCTCGATCTGACGCTCTGATCAAGAAAAATTGAGAGGACATTGCTCAAACTCAAACCAACCTCAACGAGCTCGTCCAAGGAGTGACTCGCATATCCGAAGACATTCGGACCCTTGATGGAGTAATAACCAGGAATAAGGCAAGACTAGTGGCCAAGGGTTACTCTCAGGAAGAAGGCATTGACTACGATGAGACATTTGCACCTGTTGCCAGACTAGAAGCCATCAGAATATTCCTTGCCTTTGTTGCTCACATGAAATTCAAGGTCTTTCAGATGGATGTCAAAAGTGCATTCTTGAATGGTGAACTTCAAGAAGAAGTCTATGTAGAGCAACCTCCAGGTTTCATCAATCCATCTCTTTCTAAGTATGTTTATAGATTAGACAAAGCCTTATATGGTCTTAAACAAGCACCTAGAGCATGGTATGAAACACTAACTAACTTTCTTATTGAAAATGGGTTCACTAGAGGTAGAGTAGATACCACATTATTTCTTAGAAAGCATAAAGACAAAGTCTTATTAGTTCAAATATATATTGATGACATTATTTTTGGATCTACTGATGAAAAGTTATGCAAGAGATTTTCCAAGCTTATGCAGAGCAAGTTTGAAATGAGCATGATGGGTGAGCTGAACTTCTTCCTTGGACTGCAAGTAAAGTAGACTAATGAAGAAATCTTTATAAACAAAGCCAAGTACATTAAAGACTTACTTAAAAAGTATGGCATGGAATCAGCCTCTCCCATGAAAACCCCAATTGCTCCAGCAACCAAGCTTGATAAAGATGAAAAAAGGTAAAAGTATTGACATAACTTAATACAGAGGTATGATAGGCTCTCTTCTATATCTGACTGCCAGTAGACCAGACATAATGTTTGCAACATGCATATATGCTAGATTTCAAGCTAATCCTAAGGAATCACACTTAACTGCTGTAAAAAGGATTTTTAGGTACCTCAAGGGCACACCTCTCTTAGGGCTTTGGTATCCCAAGGAGTCCTCATTTGAACTAACAGGATATACAGATACTGACTTTGCAGGTTGCAAAATAGACAAAAAAAGTACTAGTGGCACCTATCAGCTGCTAGGAAATAGACTTGTGTCCTGGTTTAGCAAAAAGCAAAACTTCAGATCTCACTTCAACCGCAGAAGTCATACATAATACATTCTTTTTTGGCATTCATTGTACTCGAGATCCTATGGATGAAAAATTAGCTAGCAGACTATGGGTTTGAATTCAAATCTATACATGTTCACTGTGATAACACAAGTGTCATAGTAATAACTCATAATCTTGTCATAAATTCTAGGACTAAGCATATAGAAATAAGGTATCATTTCATTATGGATCATGTGCAAAATGGAACCATATCTTTACAATATATCCCTACTGAAAATCAACTTGTTGATGTCTTTACAAAGCCTCTAGATGAATCCAGGTTTAACAAACTAATAAGTGAGCTAGGCATGCTTAATTTACAACCATGAAATCTATGCTCTAGTTTGTGCTAACCATGCAGATATAAAGGCTATGTTCGAAATCGTAGACATGATCAAAGAAAGTCCACGATCGTAGAGCTATAGTGACATGAAAGACAACGATCGTAGTAAAGACTCGACGATCGCAGTTCAGACACGACTCAACTATTGCAGGGTAGACTCGATGAATGCAGAGCAGACTCGATGATTGCAGAGCAGACTCGACGAATGCGGTCGAGACTCGGCGATGGCGGAAGCCAGAACCACGGCGATTGCAGAAGCGAGACTTGACAAGCATAAAGACTACCTCAACGATCGTAGTCATCCCAAAGGATACATTAGCTCAGAAAGAGCTAGAGCAAATCAGTACATTCCTCATCAGTCAAACTCGTAGAGCCAAGCGAGAATTTGACACATTCACGATACCATTTCTATGATCGGAATAATACTAATAATAATAATAATAATATAAAGATCAACTTAATTTACATATTTATCAGAGTCTGAATCCCAAGTACGTAACCTTTAAACATTCATTACAACCCATGATAGATAATATATATCATATTTGTCTTAATAAAGTCTAAACTATTACATAATATATAGCATAACACTTATTCAAAGAACTTTCCTTTTCCTTTGTTCTTAGCAGAGCTCTCTGGTTGTTCACCCTTAGTGAAAAACATTTAAATTAAGCAAGGATGAGCATTTGAGTGCCCAAAGAAGTAATAGCAATTATATATATATAAACCTGAAAGAATTTAAATGTTTTCTTTATACTACCCTTCTACAACGATTTCAATAGTTTGTGAAGTAATATATACCAATGATAATAATATATCAATTCTATACCAAATCTTTGAAACTACGTCTTGACTATAAATAGGGTTTAGGTGACATGCTATGAACATTGTTTTCAATTTTCAAATAGGTTAAACAGAATTCATCATAAAACCGTCATAACTTACGGGCACGGGGGGTGATCAGCATGTTATGCCCTGCATTGATCAATACTACATGCAAGAACGAGGGTATCGTTCACTCTGTCCGCCTTGGGCACATAAAGGTTTTCCCGTGTAGGGATGTTCATACTTATGCAGGTTCCAAATCAAAGGTTTTATCTTGTTCAACAATAATCTATAATTCAACATATATGTATACGGATAATTGACAAAGGTATATCAACATGTGATTAAATACAATGATTATCCAAGTGGGGACACTTGTATAACCATTTATAAAATTAACGAATGAATATATATCTGAATTATCATATACTAACATGTTGATAATCAATTAGCGTATATAATATAAGGTTAATAATCTGTACAGTAATAATATAGTTTATAAACATTCTTACTCATGTCCATTGCATAAAGAAAATGCAAAGGTAAGATACTTACTTTGATGATACCGCTTACTTACGATTCACAACTTAGTTTTATCTTTTATATCACGACCTATCATTAATAAGATCATTAGTTCGATTAGAATAATATACTATAACACATAATATTGCATATCGCACGATCGACACATAACCTAATCACCTTATTACCCATGTTTAACAACCATTGAATCACAAATAATCACACATCTAATTAAATTATCTAAGTCCAGATCAATTTACGAAATGCTTGATTATCGACAAACAACTTTATCGAGTAATTATCGAGTCTAAGACTCATCACCGTAACTTAGTATTATTCATATTATTTTTAAATGACTTAATATAATTTTAAAATATTTATTATAATTTATCATGAATTTTCAAACATCGAAATCATTATTAAATGATTTAAATATTAAATAATTCTATTATCATTAATATTTAATTAATATTAAACTATTAATAAAATCATTTCTAAAATATTAAAGTTATTTATAATAACTTAGAATATTTTTAAAGTATTAATATTACCCTTAAATGATTTTTAAAATATTTAAAATTATTTTTAAATAATTATCATTAATATTTAAATATTAATGTACTATTTATCAAAATATTAAAAGTCATTAATTATAACTTAAAATATTTTTAATTCATTTATATCCTTTTAAATAATTTTAAATTAATAAAACCATTTTAAACTATTTATTTAATATAATTATTAAATAAATTTAATATCATTAATAATAAATTAATAATTATTAATATTAAATTATTAATGAAATTATTCTTTAAATATTAAAAGTTATATTTTATAACTTAAAATATCTTTAAACACTTTATTTTCATTTAAAATGATTTTTATATTAATAAAATCATTTTTAAATTAATTTATTTAATATAATTATTACATAACCTTAATATCATTAATAATAATTAATTAATGAAATTTACCTTTAAATATTAAAAGTTATATTTTATAACTTAAAATATTTTTAAATACCTTATTATTATTTAAAATGATTTTTTATATAATAAAATCATTTTTAATTAATTTATTTAATTCATTTAGTAAATAACTTAATATTCATTAATATTAAATAATTAATGAAATTTGCTTTAAAATATTAAAAGTTATATTTTATAACTTAAAATATTTTTAAATAACTTATTATCATTTAAAATGATTTTTAATATAATAAAATCATTTTTAATTAATTTATTTAATGCATTTAATAAATAAATTAATTATCAATAATATTTAAATAAATACTAATATTTATGAAAAATATTTCAAATTATTAATATTTAATTTTATAACTTAAAAATAATTTTTAAAATTATTTTTGTAATTTTCGAAAATTAATAACTATTTTTAAATAATTTTGAAATTAAAATAAATATAATTATTAAATCATCATTATAGCCTTTAGCGACGAAAAAGCGTCGTAAGGTGTTGTTCTTGAGCCCTCAAGAACATTCATAGCAGCTTATTAACAAGTGAGCACGTTTGACCACGTGTAGATCTTAGCTCGATTAAGTTTTTGGGATTTACGCTTAAATATTATACCTTGTAGTACTAGTAACATACTACAAGCTCCAACAATCAACATGATCACAAAGCAACTAACAAAGGAGATCTAATCATCCAAAAGTGGTTTGTCGGAGTTGTTTCTTCATTTTCTAGGTTACCTGAAATGAAGAAACAACCGATCATCATTTTGGGCTTCCACAACTTGATTTAGTGTGATGTTTTTGTGATTTAATATATCCATGTGTAGCCACATGTCAAGGAAGAGATAGATCACATAAATCACATAACAACAACTAAATCACAACATTTTAGCGATCCTGACCAACAAAGTATGTCGAAAATCACGATTCATAGGTTTTTCGGGTTACCCGAAAAACGGATCGTGATCATCTTACATGGTTTGACCAACCACACTACATCATCCGATCGTTAATCATTTAGATGATTCTAAGGCATTAAACATGTAGCCTAAACAACATACAACAACCTTGTTACAACAAAAAAATCCAAAACAAAAACATGAAAGATCTAAACCCATTAACTTGTTGTCGAGATTTTTTCGGCAAGTTATGGGTTACCCGAAACGCTTGGTCAATGCCGGTCAACGGTGTTTGACCACTATTAACTTTCATTCTATGCATGATCCGGTCTTGATTCAAGTTCTAGATCAAAGATCTCATATCATACTACTACATGTTCAAACATTAAAAACACAAAACCATAAACATCCAAAGATCTAAAGGGCACGACATTCGGTTGTCAATCAACATAAAAATTGAACTTTCCGATTTTAAAAATCACAAATCCAAGCCTATAGATGTTATGGATCTAACATCTATCAACCCAGATCATCATTATACACTACATACAACATATTTAACACAAAAAATCATAACATCTAACAAAGGATCGTTGGATGATTTCAACTTAGGGTTTAATACCTTTATGAGCAATCTTTGATTCAAGGCTACTTGATTTGGTTAGGGATTTCGTGGGGTTGATCTTGGGGATACCGGAAAGCTTATAAATTTCGTGGGTTTTGAGTTGAGAGAGAATGTTTGAGTGTTTGGTGCAAAAATGAGCTAGCAATTGCCATTTTCTCTCTCTTAATCTATTTATATAGCTTAGATGCAATGAATCTAACATGCAAGGTGTCAAAGTGGATAAGCTTGAAGGAGTTTTAGGCATGTGCTATAAAAATATAGAGTGGTGACTTGCATTCTAGCTCCTTAAACAAATACCAAAAAAGGCTATTTTAGTAAACTAATAAAACATTTTAAGGGTATTTTTGTCCATGATGCTTGAATCTAGGTTAAAATCAATAGATATTAAACCTTAAGGTTTCCCAAATAATTTCTAGGGTTTAAAATTTAAGTTTAAAGTTCAATAAAATTTTAATTAGAACTTACAATTAAAATTTTAGGGTTTTTAAATAATTAGGGTTTCCAAAACATAATTATGGTTCTAATCATTATAATTTTAATTTACTAATTAGGTTTACCTTAATTAGCAATAAAATCTATCATTAACTATTATTATTCACAATAACACAATTTCTTACTAATCAAAATCTCTAGTTTAGGTTTCCAATTAGGGTTTCTAATTATTAGAAATTCAAATATAAACTAGGGTTTTAAATTTATAATTAGGGTTTCTAATTATCATAACATTATGTAACACTAATAAATCATGTAACATCATATAACATGTTATATAATAGTCTTAAACTCACAATTCACAGTTACCAAATAGCTTCGAACTCGTATTCGAGTTTTAAATTAGGGTTTCACAATAAAAACTAGGATTTGTCATATAACACCATAATTGACCAACCATTATCGGTCCACGTATACAGTACATATTTATAGCACTAAAAAATCAAAATATAATATTATTATATTATTATTCTCATTCCTTGATAAAAATCCAAAATTAGGGTTTGGATTCCATATCTGATTATTCTTCCATATTTAACCTTATTAATTAAGGTAAAATAATTAACTTAATAATCAGTACTAAAATTCATATAATAAAATAATTATTATAATTATTCAAAAAAATCATTTCATATATTATTTAAATAATATGTAACTATATTTTCATGGAAAATAATTAATAAAACATTCCTACAATAAAAGTAATTATTATAAGAATATACTTTTTAATAATCAATAATTCTAAAATAAAATTATTTGTAAATATTCATGTAATAAATATATTTTTATTTACCACATAAATACATATACACATTATCTTGTACAAATCCTCATCTTTAAAATAAAAAAAAAAAATTTATACATAAAAAATTTCTTATTTATTTATATAGAAAATATCGGGTTGTTACATTCACCTCCTTTATAAAGATTCCGTCCCCTAATCATCACCGCTTTAAAACCTATACTACATACAAGGGTACATAGCATACATAATCATTTCGAGTAGATCTTGATCAACTTTGATCGAACTGATCTTTAACTATCCACATAAAGCTTGTCTTTCTGATTAAACAGAAATTTGATTTCTAAAAGAACTCAAATTCCTCCCTCAATTTTTTTTTAAAAATAAATTACTATATATAGGAAAATCATGCAAAAGGAAATAAAAGTTATACGAATAATACACAGAGTTCAGACATTACAATGCCATCGTATCCTGGGATACCATGTTTGTAAACCCTTGTTGTTGATTTTGTTGGTTTGTTTGACGAGGTCGGTCCGGTGATTGCTAAAGTCCCACCGCCTGCTGTGCCAATATTCCCACTTCCCGCCTCCGCCCTCCTCTCTTGGACAATCCTTCACCTTTGTGTTCAATCGATCCGCATGAAAAAACACCCACTGTTCATCCTAGGATTGGGGCAGTTGGGAGAGATATGGCCCTCCTACCCGCACTTGTAGCACACGAACTTCCCCTTAAAACATTCCCCCGAGTGGTTCTTTCCACAATTCTTACATTGTACTGCTTTCTTCTTAACACCTTCTTGTTTTACCTGCACACTTCCAAAATGCTCCCCTTCCTCTTGCTACTACCACCCCTATTCCCACTATTAATTTCCACCTTCCCAACTCCTTCTTGGTCTTACCCTTATTCTTCTTCTCTCCTTGTTGTTGTAGGCTCATAGCCTCACTCCCCTCCTCGAAGAATAATAGCTTTCTCATGATGAGTCTTTGCAAATGTAGGATTTACAACACGCCACCTTGTTGTAGAGCCAGGGTTTTAATCCCAAATCAAACCTTCTCGCTTTCCTAGCCTCCGTATCAACTTGATGCGGGGGCAAACCTAGCTAACTCATTAAATTTCGCGGCGTATTCTGACACCGTCATGTTTTTCTGCTTCAACTCTAAAAATTTTACCTCCATCCTAGCCTGCATACTAGGTGAAAAATAATTTTCGAAAAATAAAGTTTTGAACCTATCCCATGTAACTACACCTTCTCCTACCCTTACCTGATTCGCTTCCCACCAAAAGTTTGCCTCCCCCTTCATCATGTAGGTGGCAAAAGCGGTCTTTTGCCCCTCAGCTACCCTAGCTATCACGAATGCTTTTTCGATTTTCTTAACCCAAGTTTGGGCTTCAACAGGGTCAATTGTACCTTTAAATTCTCGGCGGTCCTACAGCCTTAAATCTTTGAAGTTCGCTAAGCGATTATCCGGCTGGTTTCCAGCGACTGGTATTCCTTACTGCATAGCTTGTGCTACCATGTTTGCAAAGTGCTGCATCGGGTCTGCTTGTTGTTGTCCCTCAACGTTGTTGACAGATTCTTCTGCCCTTTGGTTTCGAGTTCGACGTCTTGGCGGCATTATCTATTTAAATGAAATCATAAATTTAACTTACATTCTAAACCTTATAGCATAAGTTTAATATATTAAACTTGTTTCATTACTCAAACATAGATTCATATTCATTTAACTTATATTTTACATAACATAAAGACATAATGCTTTAAACATCGCTTATCCTTTGGTGACTACAAAAGTCGGGATTTACAAACTTGATCATTACAAAAGTTGAGAACATTACATTACACAACATACTTATACTTATCATATATATTATATTAAACACACCTACACAATGTAACCTATACTACCTATTTATTACACCTTTTTCTTGGACAACCTCTCGCTTTGATGACCTTCTATCCCACGATAAAACATGCTCTGGTTTATAGTCGGACACAATACAGAGTGGTATGTCCTTCATAACCGCATAAAGGTAACATATTCTTTTTCCTTTCTTCTTATCGGATTTTCCTAAGTCCTAATCTTCTATCTTTCTTTTCCTTTCTTTGCTTGAGTCAGCATTACGATGTGTTGCTTGAGGCTCCCATCCGATCAATTTGGATTTTAAGCTTATCCCGCTCTTCCATTGTTTCTATTAACGCTTTCATGCGATTGACTATTTAACAGCTTTTCTATCTCCCATGACCTTTCCAGAGAAGAAACCTTGTTCCTCAGATCCTGCACCTCCGTTGATGCTTGATCAGCTTCAACTTTAGTGTCCGAATCACTATCTGTCAGCTCCACCATCTCCGGATCTGGTACTACGTTTTCTATAATAACCACCTCGTCCGAGTTGTTTTTTTCATGTGAGCCTCTATTTCAAATATTGGCTTTGATATCGGCTTTCGGGTGTATGGGTTTGATCATTCTTCATGCTATAAGCATATAACAAGCCTTTTCCACCGGATATCTACACACATAAATTATCCTGATTAGCATATAATATATACACACAGCAAATAATAGTTTTATATAAGTTATCTTTTATTTTGTTTGACGATGAATTTATTCAATTCATCTCTTTTAAACTCTATATGAGTTATTTATATTTTCAACGTTTCCTCTGTTTTAAGGTTATAGCCTAAGGTCTAACCCACCTAAGGTTTTAACCCTAAGCTCGATACCAACTCAGTAAGGCCCCCAAATCCGTAGTACTTGAAACCCGAACTCTGCTTTTCACGATACCATTTCTATGAGCGGAATAATACTAATAATAATAACAATAATATAAAGATCAACTTAATTTACATATTTATCAGAGTCTGAATCCCAAGTACGTAACCTTTAAACATTCATTACAACCCATGATAGATAATATATATCATATTTGTCTTAATAAAGTCTAAACTATTACATAATATATAGCATAACACTTATTCAGCAACTTTCCCTTTTCCTTTGTTCTTAGCAGAGCTCTCTGGTTGTTCACCCTTAGCTGAAAACATTTAAATTAAGCAAGGATGAGCATTTGAGTGCCCAGCAAGTAATAGCAATTATATATATAAGCTGAAAGAATTTAAATGTTTTCTTTATACTACCCTTCTACAACGATTCAACAGTTGTGAAGTAATCTGTACCAATGATAATAATATATCAATTCTATACCAAATCTTTGAAACTACGTACTGACTATAAATAGGGTTTAGGTGACATGCTATGAACATTGTTTTCAATTTTCAAATAGGTTAAACAGAAATTCATCTGTAAACCGTCATAACTTACGGGCACGGGGGGTGATCAGCCCGTTATGCCCTGCATTGATCAATACTACGTGCAAGAACGAGGGTATCGTTCACTCTGTCCGCCTTGGGCATAAAAAGTTTTTCCAGTGTAGGGGATGTTCATACTTATGTGGGTTCCAAATCAAAGGTTTTATCTTGTTCAACAATAATCTATAATTCAACATATATGTATACGGGTAATTGACAAAGGTATATCAACATGTGATTAAATACAATGATTATCCAAGTGGGGACACTTGTATAACCATTTATAGAAATTAACGAACAGAATATATATCTGAATTATCATATACTAACATGTTGATAATCAATGAGCGTATATAATATAGGGTTAATAATCTGTACAGTAATAATATAGTTTAGAAACATTCTTACTCATGTCCATTGCATAAAGAAAATGCAAAGGTAAGATACTTGCCTGATGCGCTGCTTACAGTTCACAACTTAGTTTTATCTTTTATATCACGACCTATCATTAATCAGATCATTCGTTCGATTAGAATAATATACTATAACACATAATATCGCTTATTGCGATCGACACACATAACCTAATCACATTATTACCCATGTTTAACAACCATTGAATCACAAATAATCACATATCTAATTAAATTATCTAAGTCCGTATCAATTTACGAAAACGCGTCGATTAATGAAACAACTTTATCGAGTAATTATCGAGTCTAAGACTCATTCTCCGTAACTTAGTATTAGTCATATTATTTTTAAATGACTTAATAATAATTTTAAAACATTTATTATAATTTATCATGAATTTTTAAACATCGAATCATTATTAAATGATTTAAATATTAAATAATTCTATTATCATTAATATTTAATTAATATTAAACTATTAATGAAATCATTTCTAAAATATTAAAGTTATTTATAATAACTTAGAATATTTTTAAAGTATTAATATTACCCTTAAATAATTTTTAAAATATTTAAAATCATTTTTAAATAATTATCATTAATATTTAAATATTAATGTACTATTTATCAAAATATTAAAAGTCATTAATTATAACTTAAAATATTTTTAATTCATTTATATCCTTTTTAAATAATTTTTAAATTAATAAAACCATTTTTAAACTATTTATTTAATATAATTATTAAATAAATTTAATATCATTAATAATAAATTAATAATCATTAATATTAAATTATTAATAAAATTATTCTTTAAATATTAAAAGTTATATTTTATAACTTAAAATATCTTTAAACACTTTATTTTCATTTAAAATGATTTTTATATTAATAAAATCATTTTTAAATTAATTTATTTAATATAATTATTACATAACCTTAATATCATTAATAATAATTAATTAATGAAATTTATCTTTAAATATTAAAAGTTATATTTTATAACTTAAAATATTTTTAAATACCTTATTATTATTTAAAATGATTTTTTTATATATAAAATCATTTTTAATTAATTTATTTAATTCATTTAGTAAATAACTTAATATTCATTAATATTAAATAATTAATGAAATTTGCTTTAAAATATTAAAAGTTATATTTTATAACTTAAAATATTTTTAAATAACTTATTATCATTTAAAATGATTTTTAATATAATAAAATCATTTTTAATTAATTTATTTAATGCATTTAATAAATAAATTAATTATCAATAATATTTAAATAAATACTAATATTTATGAAAAATATTTCAAATTATTAATATTTAATTTTTATAACTTAAAAATAATTTTTAAAATTATTTTTGTAATTTTCGAAAATTAATAACTATTTTTAAATAATTTTCGAAATTAAAATAAATATAATTATTAAATCTGTCGCTATAGCCTTTAGCGACAGAAAGCGTCGCCGTAGGTGTTCTTGAGCCCTCAAGAACATTCATAGCAGTTAACAAGTGAGCACGTTTGACCACGTGTAGATCTTAGCTCGTTAAGTTTCTGGGATTTCTGCTCGTCATACCTTGTAGTACTAGTAACATACTACAAGCTCCAACAATCAACATGATCACAAAGCAACTAACAAAGGAGATCTAATCGTCCAAAGTGGCTGTCAGAGCTGTTCTTCATTTCTGGGTTACCCAGAAATGAAGAACAGTTCGACTGTCCACTTTTGGGCTTCCACAACTTGATTCTTGTGCAGTGTTTTTGTGATCTAATATATTCAGTGTGTAGCCAACATGTCAAGGAAGAGATAGATCACATATAATCACCATAACAACAACTAAATCGCCAGATTTTAACAAAACCCATGTCGAAAATCACGATCATACGTTTTCCGGGTTACCCGAAAAATCGGAAATCGTGATCGCCTTTATATGGTTTGACCACCAACTTAAGATCGATCATCCCGTTTTAATCATTTAGATGTTCATGGATCTTAAACATGTAGCCTAATTTACATACAACAACCTTGTTACAACAAAAAATCCAATTAACAAAAACATGAAAGATCTGGGGCCCATGAAAAACTGTCGATGTCGAGAGGGTAAGCAAGTTACGGGTTACCCGAATCTGGCTTGGTCAATGTCGGTCAACGACTTTTGACCACGATTAATCTACATTCTATGAGATCAAATCCTACACACAAGTTCTATTTCACGGTCTCATACCACATTACACATGTTCAAACAACTTGAAAACAACAAAACCATAAACATCCAAAGATCTAAAGGTCCATATTATCACTAACATAAAAAAAAATTTCCATTTTTGAAAATCATTAATTTGAGCCTATAGATGTTATGGATCTAACATCTATCAACCCGGATCATCATTATACACTACATACAACATATTTTAACACTTGAATCATAACATCTAACAAAGGATCGTTGGGCCATGATTTCAATTAGGGTTTAATACCTTTATGAGCAATCTTTTTGATTCAAGGCTCTTGATTTGGTTAGGGGATTTACGTGGGGTTTGATCTTGGGGACCGGAAAAGCTTATAAATTTCGTGGGTTTTGAGTTGAGAGAGAATGTTTGAGTGTTTGGTGTAAAAAATGAGCTAGCAATTGCCATTTTCTCTCTCCTAAACTATTTATATGACTTAGATGCAATGAATCTAACATGCAAGGTGTCAAAGTGGATAAGCTTGAAGGAGTTTTAGGCATGTGCTATAAAATATAGAGTGGTGACTTGCATTCTAGCTCCTTAAACAAATACCAAAAGGCTATTTTAGTAAACTAATAAAACATTTTAAGGGTATTTTTGTCCATGATGCTTGAATCTAGGTTAAAATCAATAGATATTAAACCTTAAGGTTTCCCAAATAATTTCTAGGGTTTAAATATTTAAGTTTAAAGTTCAATAAAATTTTAATTAGAACTTACAATTAAAATTTTAGGGTTTTTAAATAATTAGGGTTTCCAAAACATAATTATGGTTCTAATCATTATAATTTTAATTTACTAATTAGGTTTACCTTAATTAGCAATAAAATCTATCATACGCGTTATTATTCACAGTAACACAATTTCTGACTAATCAAAATCTCTAGTTTAGGTTTCCAATTAGGGTTTCTAATTATTAGAAATTCAAATATAAACTAGGGTTTTAAATTTACAATTAGGGTTTCCTAATTATCATAACATTATGTAACACACAACGTAAATCATATAACACAGTTATATAATAGTCTTAAACTCACAATTCACAGTTACCAAATAGCTTCGAACTCGTATTCGAGTTTTAAATTAGGGTTTCACAGTAAAACTAGGATTTGTCATATAACACCATAATTGACCAACCATTATCGGTCCACGTGTATAAATGACATATTTATATATTTATAGCTCAAAATCAAAATATAATATTATTATATTATTATTCTCATTCCTTGATAAAAATCCAAAATTAGGGTTTGGATTCCATATTCTACGATTATTCTTCCATATTTAACCTTATTAATTAAGGTAAAATAATTAACTTAATAATCACTATCTAAAATTCATATAATAAAATAATTATTATAATTATTTAAAGAAAATCATTTCATATATTATTTAAATAATATGTAACTATATTTTCATGGAAAATAATTAATAAAACATTCCTACAATAAAAGTAATTATTATAAGAATATACTTTTTAATAATCAATAATTCTAAAATAAAATTATTTGTAAATATTCATGTAATAAATATATTTTTATTTACCACATAAATACATATACATCATTATCTTGTACAAATCCTCATCTTTAAAATAAAAAAAATTATACATAAAAATTTCTTATTTATTTATATAGAAAATATAAAAAGCAAGGGCAAAAGAAAGTCAAGACTCAAACGTTAGAAGAACCTCGAAATTGACCACGATATACCTCAAGAGTGTTCTGACATTGAAACTTTGAGGATTTTGAGAAGGAAAGAACAGCAGGTTGAGGCAGAAGAAGATATAGCTACCATATCTCAGCTGCTGAAGAAGAATAAACACGGTCATAAATCCAAGAGGCCCTCTGTCTCTTTAATCGTAGAGTCTCTACCAATCGTAGAGACCAGACTGGACTCCTCTCCCAAAGAAGTTGCTGCAACAGACTCTCAGACTGATAGACCACTCAGAGCTGAAGCTGAAGAGAGTTCTAAGGCTGTGGTTAAGCATAGAAAACCAAGAAGAAAAGTGGTCAAAAAGTACATCTTCGTCAATGAAGGAGTACTTAAAGATGAAGATAAAAAGATAGTGAAAGTCCAATAATAATCTAGAAGAGGGGTTGAATAGATTATTACAGATTAAAAAATTATCTAAGGCCTTTTTGAATTTTTGAATAATTAATTTGCAGTGTTAGAAATTAATATGCAAGACAGTAAAAATTCAATCACACAATGCACAGAGATTTATCTAGTTCACAACATACATTCCGGGTATGTTGCTACGTCCAGTCTCAAGCTCCTCTCCAGGACTTGAGATCATATTACTATCTGTAATAAATACTCCTTCAACAGGCGGAGAAACCTTTTCAAAGTTTTATAGTCAAACTTGTTGGGAGAATGCATATTATGATTTGATGTTTTAATGTATATGCTCATGATTATTTGTAAAGTCCTTCAAGTAAGATATGTACAAGGACTTAGTGATAGATCAAATTTGTTAGGTTGATCTACGCTCTTAACCTGTATCATTCTGTAATAGAATGTATAGATAGAAAGATCAAAGCTGTTAGGTTGATCTTGAGATGTAATAGATAGGCTTGAAGAAATCGTAGTGTATCTTTTGATCAACATTGCAGAAGTCAAGGCAGAAACGTAGAGCTTCAAAGATCGTAGTGTGCATGCCTTGAAGGGCCTCTTCGAGAATCGTAGAGTGGTCCCAACGTTTGCTGAACCAACTCAACGATCGTAGCATGCTGAAGGAAACGTAGAGTTTACAAGTCAACGATCGTAGTATGCTCTCGGAAACGTAGAGTTAGAACCTAGCAAGCAAAGATCGTAGTGTGCAAAGGTTTAAGAGAAATCGTAGTGCTCTCTGTTGATAGCATCAGATCAAGCACCAAGGCGACAAGTCAATACGATCTGAATCGTAGAGTATCACGATACAAATCGTAGAGCATCATTTGTCTTATGTCAGACAACATCGAGCCTCATGATATGTGTGAAGACAAACTCCAATATATGAGGAATGGATTCTAGACGTTGCAATACTCATCAGTCCCAAAGTAATATGAAATATCCTTAGTATGCAACAAAGAAGCGTATTGAAGAAGCTAAGGAAAGTACCACTGGTAAGGGGGCAAAACACCTTTTCAGGTGTTAGGTGAGAAAGCAATCTGTTTTGTCAGTGGGCCAGAATGCAGTTTCAGCAGATGTGCAGAAATGTCTCCATCAAAGATCAGAAAAGTCAAATGCATTTAATGCCTCAACGGATGGATCCAGCGGATAGTTTTCAAGATCACATATATGCAAATCAGACAGATGAGAGAGAATTCAAGCATGCATCAACGTGAACAACTCTCAAGCTCAACTCTACGATCTGAGAATTTGCAAAGCTTGCTCAGCTACTCAGTTCTTTCGAACAAGTGCTTAAACAGCAACTGAGTAGCAACCATCAAGAACTCAACATCTATCAATCAACTGAAGAAGAGTACCAAGTCTGTTGGACTTGAAGAGTTCTAAGTGAACTGTAAGAAAGCCAAGTCCGCTAGACTTGAAGAGTTCAAGAGTGAACTAAGAAGTTCCTAGACTGCTAGTCTAGAAGGAATCTATGTGATTCAAAAGTTGTAAAAGACATCCTTAATGGATATCCTACTCGTTGAGTAGAAGAGTGGACTAGGAGCTTTAAGTGCTCTGAACCACTTAAAAATGACTGTGTCTTTTACATTCATACTATAACTGCTATATCTGCCATAACTACTATAACTGCCTCACTCTCATAACTCCACTGCTTGGTAAAGAAGATTAAAACAAATATTAATTCCGCTAAGTTTTAATCATCATCAAAGAACAAGTTTAAAACAGAAAGTTTTTTAAGTATCTATTCAACCCCCCCCCCCCCTTCTAGATAACTATTATGCCAACTAGGAACTAACAAAACTTTCAACTGTTCCCAACTATTCTATCTTGGACAGCAAGCTCCCCGCTCCCTCCTCAAGTTTAGTTGTACCTTCTTTTGAGTTCGATTCTATTCATGATCCGGTCTTGAAACAATGACCTCTTCCCTTACCTCACAAGTACACTAGAGACCCAACTTCCCGCTAACCTCTCTCTAAGACTCGGGTCTTGGTCAAGAATTACTAAATCTTTCTCACAGGTACATAAAATAAACTAACTCTGACATTTTCTCTTTTTACAAATGATATTACAACAATGTGTTTTTTAAAATAAGCATATAAGAATTTAGTACATATTGATGCTTCTCAAATAAGCAGATAATAATTTAGTACAGATTGATGCTTCTCAAATAAGCAGATAATAATTAAAGAACAAATGTATTTATAAAAGTTCAAAGACTTTTATACTTGAGAAAATATGCTTCTTAGTAAGCAGATAATAATTTGTGCTTTGATCAATAGTGCTTCTATGAAAGCAAATATATAAATTATGCATTGTTATAAAAGTTTAAATTAAATAACTTTTATATTTTGTGTGAAAAGATGCTTCTTGAATAAGCAAATAAGTCAATTTTAGCTTTTACTCAAAAATGCTTCTGTTTAAACAGATATATAATTTAATGCAAATTTATAAAAAAATATTTATTCTTTATGGAGTAAAGAAAAAGTCACTTTAAGTTTAAATAACTTTTAGAATGAGAATGCTTCTGAGTAAGCAAATAAGTTATTTTAAAACTTGAATCAAATATGCTTCTATTTAAGCAGATATATTCACTTAAGTTTGTGAAATAAAAGTTTAAATAACTTTTATATTATGCAACAAGTATTTTATGAATAAATAAATTTATGATCAAATACTTGTGATGACAGATATCAAGTATAATAAATAAATCAGTTAAGCAATACTTGATATAACAAATATTTATTTGTTTAACTCAAATAATATATAACAGTATTTTATCTATTATGTGAACTTTTATAAACAGTGTCACTTGGTACTATAAGGAATCATACGGTCGGATTCCTCTCCATAGAGGTTTATCTCCGTAGTCTTACGGCGCCCAAGTATAACAGAATTTATAATTTTCACAATTGATATTTATATAAATATTTTCAATAGATCACTACGATTCTCAAATCCGGTTCGGATGACTACTCTTTTTGGAGCAGTATCTCAGTGTTGTTTTGAGCTATCAAGTGTCGTATCTATTTTACGATATTTATATAAATAATATCAATAAAAGGTTACTGAAGACTATAAGGAATCGTACGTTCGGATTCCTCTCCGTAGAGGTTTATCTCCGTAGCCTTGTGGCGCCTAAGTATCCTTTTATTTGATAAATAGATGAAATATAGATATATAAAATTATGTATAACAATTTATATCCGTATATCTATAAATATAAATAAGCAAGAGATAATTCAAATAAATAAATCAAACAACTTATCTCAATATGTTTAGACCAATTTCCTCTTCTCAAATAATCAGAACTTTTGTAAGAAGAGATAGAGAAAGTTTTTTAGAGAGAGAGTATGTGGGAGAAATATAAGTTTTTCTTGAAAGTGAATTGACAAATTGGAAATGAAGAAAAAGCCTCCTATTTATAGATTTTTGAAGTCGAAGGTAAAAATGTAATTTGAAAAATCTAATTTTTAATGCACGGTTTAGATGATCAATTTTTGAATTTAACGGTCTAGATTGAATAAGGAATTCACGTGGAGGAACTTGTTAATCCGCCTAGGCCAAAATCAACATACTTAGCATTTATTACTCTTATTTGACCACATGTTTAAAGCTGCCAGCAAAACTTGTTTTTGGTCCCATTTTGAATGACACAAAATTTTGCCATCACATTTATTTCACTCACATGCATGATACTTACAAAATATTTTATAATGCATGTATGTTTGTTATATATATATATATTCATTATGTATGTATGCATGCTAGTTCATGTATGGTCTATATATATATATATATATATAGGGAAATGATTCGTAGCATCTATTTGTTATGGATCAAAAAATGGCATATAACATCTTAACCATAATGGCTGAGATTTAATTTAGGAAATCGTTGTCCGCTAGTCTTACTAGCGGACGTAGTTAATCTAATTTTTGGCCCATTTTGCCCCCATGTGCTGAATATTGTACAGCTATTACTAAGACATCCGCTAGACATACTAGCGGATGGTTATCATTCTATCAGTACAACATTCCATGCTATCAGTACAACACTTTCAACAACATATTCAGTTATAACACTGCAAAACAAATCTCAGCCAAAACCCATTACACACAAAGTTAGCTGCAAAACAAATCTCAGCAAAACCAATTACACACGAAGTTATAACACTGCAAAACAAATGTCAGTAAAACCCATTACACATGAATTCCTTCCTGTACTGGGTATCATTCAATTACAACACTGCAATACCCAGTACACATCAACATCAATTCAATTAAATTCCTTCAATACACAGCAATATCAAATTCAATTTAATTCCTGCAATAGTTGCTCAATTCAGTTACAACACTGCAATACCCAGTACACACGAATTACTGTGAAATACAATACCCAGTACATACCTACATCAATTCAATTACAACACTGCAATACCCAGTACATAGCAACATCAATATATTAATTAATTAATTGTCACAAACTTGGTGGAGGTAGTTGATGAGTAGAAACAAGAGGAGGATTTAACCCCTTATCTTATAATAAGCAATGAAGTACTCCTCCATGTTGTTGTTGTTATTGTTGAAAATCAGGGAGCACCCCATCGTCAAAGTTAAGAGCATAGCTTTGGGGATCATACTATCGGCAGTCGGCCATCCTGGATTTCTTGGTATTGCAATATTTTCCCAATTTTCGGATAAAGTTGTTCCACTTTGGGCCTGCCACAACCTCCTTCACCTCCTTCACAAACATCTTCATATAGTTGTACATGGAGCACTTATAGTCAGCTGTTCAGTCTCTTGGTCAACTGATTAAAAACATCTTCATATAGTTATACTCAAAACATTTACCAATAATAGCCCCATAATGTAAGTCTGCATATGGTTCATCTCCAGTTAAAAGTTCCCATAAAACAATGCCAAACGAAAAAACAGCAACCTACAGAAACAACAAAATCATATATAACATTAATTTAGTTTTTCAATGATGAAATACACACACACACACGTGTGTGTGTATGAGAGAGAGAAAGATATAGAGGAGAGAGAGGAGATACAAACCTTCTCAGAGACGAGGCTACTAATGCCATTTAGAAGTTCAGGTGCCATACAAGGAAGTGTTCCCCGTACACCACCTGAGATTAGTGCCTGACATTTGGCCTTGGATACACCTAATTCACCAACCTGAGAGAAGGAGAAATTAGAAAGAACATAGTAATGAGACAGTTCTATGTATTTTCATAGTCATTGGCTCGTTATGCTAACAGACACATAGGAATGCCAACTAATGTCGTCAAATGAGCGCATTCTGGGTATAAATAAGAGATGACGTGACATGCTTTCATTGTTGACAGTACACTTATAAACAACTCAACTAATATTAATAATATATTTTTAAAAAGTTATTCCCAATGTACCACGTTCCGCATAAAGTATTTCGTCCCAACTAAGGTATTCCAAGAAATCTACCCCTATTGCCCTACCATATTCCCCGCCACGAAAGTTGACATTTTCTCCTCCGAATTCGTTCCATGTATATCACATCGAACCATAATCTAAGTAACATTGGAACTATATATGGTTGGTCCCAAGGAGATCATTGACTTCATCATGCCCAAAAAAGAATGGCCGACCATATCAAACTTATCCACATTGAAATATCAACACCCTGATATATCATTGATGCAAACTCATAACCAGCAATTACAACCATAACTAGCGGACGACAAGTTTGGCTTTTAAATCCCATACGTTCATAATTGTAATGGAAGGTAAAAATCGTATTTGCTGCTTTATGATCCATAAAGCAAATATATATCTATATGGATCATTCCTATATATATATATATATATATATATATATATATATATATATATATATATATATATATATATTAGTTACACACACCTACTATATGCACACACACACACGCTATAATATATATATATATATATATATATATATATATATATATATATATTAGTTACACACACCTACTATATGCACACCTTGACACATATATATATATATATATATATATATATATATATATATATATATACTAGCATATAGTCTTGTAGCTTCCCAAGACTATGACGATGAGATTTATCATAAAAACTTTGACTACTAAATGATTTATTAGGATGAACGAGAAATTCAAAATTATTTGTATTTTGTTATATATATTAAATAGATTTATTAGATAGATGGATGGTGGGATTTATCCCAAACTTTGGACGGCCTAAATGATTTATTGAGTAAAGCGAAATTCAAAATCATTTGTATTTTATTAGATATATATATATATATATATATATATATATATATATATATATATATATATATATATAACAACTTTGTCTCAAATGCATATAGTTGAATTAATAGCTAGTGGATTTACTGGTATTCTCAGATCTTGGTGGGAGAAACATCTCACAGAAGATATTAGAGTATCAATAGTTCATGCTATCCAAAGAGATAATGACGACAATCCCATCTTTGATGAAGAAGTCGGCATTGGTTACTTTGATGGAGTTAATACTTTAATTTTTACCATTATTAAACATTTTGTTGGAACTCCTAGTAACATCACTGAAAGAATCCATGATCAACTTAGTAACCTTACATGTCCCACGCTAAGTGATTTTAGGTGGTACAAAGATGTTTTTACTTCACGAGTTATGATGCGCACTGATAGCAAGATTTTTAAATTATTACCCTAGTATTATTGGTGCCATGGAAGCAAGCTTGCATAATGGTCCTATCCATTTCAATTGCTTTCCTGATTTCACCTTGAGTCTTAGTGATCAAAATTTATTTAAAGCTTTATCATTAATTATTAAAACTGCAGGTGAGATTACTCAAATGATTGAAGGATCGCAACCTATTGCTTTGATTTACAGGATTTATTATAAGACTATGAAGTCAAACTTGAATGTTCATGCTCTTAATAAAAGTCCTAAAGATCAAACAGTTTTACTTCAAAGTTCAACTAGTGATGCTAATATCCAGATCCCGAGAACAATTCTCTGGAAAGATATTACTTTACTTAGTCAATGGACATTTGGGGCGGAATGGGATGATAAAGAGAAGAACAAGAGGGCGCATACAAACCCAACTAAATTACTAAATAAAACAGTTTTATTTATTGGTAACTTGAAATATTTACAAATGCAGAAAATAAAATGACTTACAAGTTTACTGAATTAAGAACATTAGAAGAAGAGGGGTAAAGGAAGGCTAACAGTGGTAGAGGCTAAAGATTCAACTGAGAAGGAACTCAGCGTCTTTTTAAGTCTGCCTTACCAAATGAATTCAGTTTCCTTTTATAGAACAAGGAAATGAACTGTTTACAACGTTACTATTACATTAACTGAAGTAAAAGTACAAATAAAAAACATATTACATTTACTAAAGTAAAGTAAAAGAAAAAAAATCTACTTTTTAAATTGGAAAGGCAAAGCGTCTCTTTTTCACTAATGCGGTAGTGGGGCGGATGTCTGATGATTCTTTGCTTTTGGTGGAAAAGCGTAAGATCTTCAATGACTAAATTTGCCGGGAGGCAGTCTTTGGTTAATCGAGGTCGCCGAGGCGAATGAGTCTTGAAGGCGTGATGATGGCTGACATAATCACATCCACTTTAATTGATTACTAAGGGGATCAGGAGAAGGGATCCTGAGCGTCTTGAAGGTTAACAGTGCCATAAGGATCACAATCATCTTCGTCTTCAAGATTTTGACTGGAATTTTCTTCTCTAGACTGAGCAGAAGATTTGTCTGACTTTTCATGTAACTGGTTAAGTCTCATATGAATGGCGTCTGAAAGAAGCCTCAACTGAGAGTTGGAATAACTAGAAACATTAGTGACTTCGATTGGGTCTGGAGGAACAACTAATTTTTCTTTTGATTTTTCAGTTGTTCTAATGACTGTTTTACTGGAAGATTCACCGGTAATGGTTGTAGTAACTGGAGGAGTCAATAAAGGTTTAGCCGGAAATTCTTTTTGAACTTGGCCAACTATTCTATCGACACCGAATTTATCTCACCATTTAATGAGGAAACGGCGAGAGACATGAGAAATAGGAGAAATAAATGTCTGAGCTGTCCTAATACCTATGGACGACGGAGACTGAAATATTGTGACTTCCTGCGGAGCTAAAATGACATATTGCCATTTAAGAATCCAAGGGATTTTATATTTACTGCAGAATATAAGAAAAACTGGGATTTCCTCATATTTTGGATGAGAACTACTATGAGTAGCGAAATGCTCAAGCTGAACTAAGAGAGGATCCGGAAGGATTTCAAAGCACAACCCAAGTCTTGTTCACTAGAGGATGAACCATTTAGGAAATTGACTCTTGAATTTGTGGTCGAACTGTAAAAACCACGAATGACTATGATCTTCATTTTGGTGAAGAAAAATCTTATACCAAGCCTCAATATAATCATAATAGCACTAAGAGCTTGAATGATTAGAAAGGGACCTGAGATCTGAAGGATGACTACCCCAATCGGAAAGATTGAGAACTTGTTTAATATACAACCAGTGATAAAGGAGTTTGGATTTATCATCGTTGGCATAGATGGGTTTAATAAAGACTGACTCTGTTTCAATAAGGATATCATTATAATACACGAGGGATTTATAAGGAGCCAAAGGGAGAAAATGCCATCTAGTAGGAAAATACTGGGCAGCCAATTTAACTGGGTCATCTCTGGGTTTCATTGGTAACTCAATATGAAACAGATGCTGATCATATTTAGCACGATACTCAAAAGTTGGGTAACTAGGTTTTGATGAGGTTGCCCTCGATTGAATAGCAAAAATATCAAAGGCTTCCAGTTGACTAGCTTGAACAGATGAATAGGGCTTGGGGACTGTACCAAGCACCTGAAATTTATTGTGGGTGGTTTGACTAACTGGGTGAGGAACAATGGTTCCCTTTAACTGATTGACTAGGCCGGGAGATCGACCACGACCACGAGAAGATGAACCTCCTCGCACACTCATGTTGCTATAATAGTACCTATGTTAATAAACTCACGTGTGAGAAAATCAGGAACTGAGTTGTTACTTCATTTAATATATTCAATATCAAAATCAAAAATACTTAAGATAGCTTGCCATCTAGCGAATGAATGCTTAGAGGCGACATTTTCAACGTCCTTTTCAAGAATGAATTTTGCTGACTTGCAATCTATCCTAACTAGAAATTTCTGATTCAGTAAATCTCTCTGAAATTTTTTAATACATAAAACGAGCGATAAAATCTCTTTTTTAATTGTACTGTATTTTAACTGTGTAGTATTCCATGCACCAGAATGGAAACGAACGATTTGTTCATCAGAAGTAAGAGTTAACTTTTGTTTGAGTATGCCACTGAATCTAATGTCAGAGGCATAGGTTTCAACTATTTTGAAAGCTGAATCATTAGAGATGCTAAGGCAAGGCAAAACCTTAACATTTTTCTTAGCTTGTTGGATGACAGAAGTATGAATGTCAGTCCATGGAGGGGGATTACTTTGTAAACGCTGAAATAGAGGTTTACAAAGCTTCCTGAGATTCTTGTAAAACTTGCCAATATAATTAAGCGAGCCAAGAAATCTCTGTAGCTGAGTTTTATCGGTAATCTTATCTGGGAACCGATCGGCGAATTGAATAGCTCTGTCAATAGGCCGCGTGAGTCCATGATAGAGGATTAGACCGAGAAACCTGACTTTTATTAAAAACAGACTACACTTGGAAGGTGAAAGAACAAGACCATTGGTTTTAACTGTTTTGAAGAATGAATTCAAATGTTTAATTTGCTCTTCAATAATCTTGGAGAATACAAGGATATCGTAGATGTAAACAATAATAAAATGACTGAAAGGATTCAAAATATTGTTAAGAATATTCTGAAATTCACTGGGTGCATTTTTTAGTCCAAATGACTGAACATTCCATTCGTAATGACCGAACAGAGTGGTGAATGCCGTTTTGTACCTATCATCAAGATGAATAGCAACTTGCCAGAATTCGGACTTAAGGTCAAATTTACTAAAGATAGTGGAGACACTTAAACTACTAAGGAGATCTTCCTTATTGGGCAAAGGATATCTAATCCACTCTAGAACTTTGTTTAATGGTTTTTAGTTAATAACTAGACGAGGGACACCTCTCTCTTTCTCAACTTCATTGTTAACATAGAAAGCTGGGCAAGACCATGGTGACTTACTATGTCTAATTAAATCTTTACTAAGAAGATCATTAATTTCATTTTTACATATCTCCATCTGTTCATGACTCATCTGAATAGGCCTAGATTTGGTGGGAATTAAATATTCTTTAAATTCCTTAGCATAGGGTAATCTAATTGTGTGCTTCTTCCTATGCCAAAAAGCATTGGGAGAATCAGGACATAAATTTTTTATTAAATAATCTTTTAATTCATTTATCTTTTCTTGAATTCTGTTACTCTTAAGTTGTTCTTCAACTTATTGATACCTAATCTCTTCTTTGAGGAAACTTAGGTGGGTAACTTTACAGTTTAACAGATTCAAAGATTTAGAAATTGATTGTTCTTGAATAAATTTTAAATCTCTTTCTTTAGGTTTGACTAGGAATTTAAATGTAATCTTTTTTCCTAAATGTTCGCAGCTTAAACCTTTATTACTAGTAGTAAATGGATATAATAAATATATAAACGGTAATCCTAAAATGATTTTATCAGTAAGGTTGCGAATTAAAACAAATGAGGTTTTAAAACAGATATTGTCTTGACAAATATGCACATTAGGTAATTTATATTTTATTTCCATTTGACTACCATTAGCTGAATTAAGTTTTTCACTAGTTTTTTTATAATACCTAGTGGGGATAAGACCTTCTTGAATACGATTCAAGCTCGCACCAAAGATGTCAACCAAAGCGGGAGTCAGATAGAGAAAGTTTTATCAATGACTAAATTAATTGAAATATACCATTTTTGAATGGTAATGTCCTTAATTATTTTAAGGGAGAGCCCCTGAATAAAGAGTCAAGGTTCTTCTTTTGTACGGAAGATTACGGTTCGTCATCATGACTTTCATCACTAGAAGAGAATCTTGTACATGAAGATCGATTTTTTATTATCAATCTCTTTTCTTAATTTAGAAATATCTAATTTTAAGTTAGAAATCTCTTTCTTGAGTTTATTAACTTCTTGATTTAACTCAGGGAGGGCAATTTCTTTAACCGGGTATTTAAACCTTTCAAGTGTTTTATTAAGACTGAAAATGGGCTTTTCTTTGGCTCTAAGAACCTTATCAGTAGCTTTCTTATCTTTAGTTAATAAATCTTTTAACTGATTCATATATTGAGTTTTTAATCTAGGGTCAGTAATTTTACTAATTAAATCTATTAACAAAGAGCTTTCTTCATCATCTTTGGTAATTACATCAATTCTTTTGCAACACTTATTACTGCAATTTTCAGTACATATGGTGACTTCATTATCACTATTTGACTCATCACTACAGGTGTTATTACTAGAAGATTCTGGGATGTCTGAAACTTCTTCATTACTATTGTTATTTTCAATTCTCATTAATTCTAATAACTGTTCAGTGTCTTCGGCTGAGATATTTAACTGAGCTAATTTTTGCTTAACTCTGCACTCACTTTTAAAGTGCCCTTTATGCCCACAATTGTGACAAATAATTTTACTTTTATCAAATTTATTTGATTTTTTAGTTGATTTATGTGTTTACTTAGGTTTCTTATAATAAGAATCTTGATTAGTCTTATTATTATCTTGATTATATTTCCTTCTACGACGTTTGTTACTCTTATGCTGAGACTCAATATGTTTATGTTTGTGCTTTCTTCTAGAGGGAGCCACAGGGGGTAAACCATATTGTTCACAGAAGGTGCCTAATTCGTATTTAGCTTTATTTTTGTCTTTACTAGCTTGCTTAGCTAATTTAAAGTCAATACACATTTTTAATCCTATATTTTGAATATAACTTATGATATCACCATAGGTTAAGTTATCATAATCAATATATCCTAAATTTTTACTTAACTCTTCTCTAACTTTATGTGCAAACAAAGAAGGTAAACCATTAACGAACTTTTCTTTCCAAAATGGTTTATTACTATCAGTGCGCATCATAACTCGTGAAGTAAAAACATCTTTGTACCACCTAAAATCACTTAACGTGGGACAGGTAAGGTTACTAAGTTGATCATGGATTCTTTCAGTGATGTTACTAGGAGTTCCAACAAAATGTTTAATAATGGTAAAAATTAAAGTATTAACTCCATCAGGCGAACCAATGCCAGCTTCTTCATCAAAGATGGGATTGCCGTCATTATCTCTTTGGATAGCATGAACTATTGATACTCTAATATCTTATGTGAGATGTTTCTCCCACCAAGATCTGAGAATACCAGTAAATCCACTAACTATTAATTCAACTATGTCTGGCTGGGACAGGTTGTTGAATTTAGTGATATAGCTATTAGCTACCATAGACATATGATTTAATTTATTAAGAATTTCTTGTTCACTAAATCCATCAATATTCCATTCATATATTTTATTAGATGAAACAGAAAATTGTTTATCTAGATTTCTCTCTTCGAACTGTAGATCCGGAGGAGTAGGTCTAGAATACCAATTTCTGGTAATACTTGTGTTGTTTACAGTTAATTTGTTTAGCTGTTCATTTAGGTTCGAAACAGATGAGTGATTAGAGTGCACAAAGGAACTGTTGTTATCATCATCAGACTTCACTTGATCGATAATAGCAATAGTTCTACTTGGACCTGCTTCAGTTTTAAGTTTTTTAAATAACTTATCAATAGACTGAACAAATTCACTATCTTCATCAGGTAAACATAAATTATATCTGTTTTCTGATAATTTAATTAAAGGTTGTTCAATTTTTGAATCAGGTTTCTTAATAATATTTTCTTCAAATTTTTCTTCAATTCTATCTAGTTGTTTTCCTACAGTTGCTAGATATTGATTACTAAAGTTTAATTGCTCAATTATTTTTTTATCATCATTAGTTCCATCAGGGATATTAAAAGGACTAGCAATAACTGAGGTATTTTTAACTGGAAGTAGAACTGTTTCTAAAGGAGGATGACTAGACGATATTTTTGATTTGTCTTCTTTAATCCATTGAGTTTTATTAATAACATTACATTTACTTTGATATTGTTGTTGTAAGACCCCAACTTATTATAAATAAAATCGAATTTCCTCTATTTATTATTGTGAATAATAAGGTGTTAAAATGATAAAATATTTTGGTTATGGGTGAAATGTGCAAATTTTGCAAAATAAGCAAGTGGTGATAAAATAGTCATTGTTGTCGGGAAATATTCGTTTGGTCGTGGAATATTCTTGTTGTCGGGGAATATTAGTACGACGACACAGTCATTAGTGGGCCCCATAACAGAATAACTGTCGGATGAAGAAAACGACAAGTTTGAGTTTTTATAAATAACGGCGTAGTTGTTACCGAATTAACATTTGTTGGAATACCCGGTGGTTAAAATACGATAATACACGTGGATGCATGATTGATGAATTATTGATCCTTACGTAAGAAGGCACTACTCAATAATTGCTACAGTAATCACTGTTCAATATTTTATTTTATTGATTCAATAATTGTTGCGATGATATTTTATATTATTGTTGTTTCAATAATTATCACTGCACAATATTTCTCATTATCATATCAATAATTCATATTATTTGAATAATATTATTAGATAGCATTATTGGCAATGTCTAGAAAGTTCTCATCAATCGAGGTTTGGTCACCTAATTACTTGGCGCCCATGAAGGAGAAATTCTTATTGAAAGCCCCTCTTTCTGAGGACTACTGGTTGTCATAAATGTGACTCTATAATATTGTTTGTGAATAATTAATTATTGATTCATATGATAAGGAAATATTTATTTTATGTGGATATAAATGATGGATATATTTATTTTTATGTGGATAAAAATGAAGGAGTTAATGCTGAGGTGTTTTATCAGTATTTTGTCGGTGTAGAGGTATTAAAAATCATCCGTTTGTGGATTTTAGATATTTTATATTTGGAATTTGGAAAAACTCAAAGCTACAAAGTTGTAGAGAATTCGATTTCAGGCAGAATGGACATAAAATTCGTATTTTTCTGATAAACGGGCTATTTTCTATGAATTGTTGAAGTTTTGAAAAAATAAAATAATTTTTTTAAATTTATGGGGTGACCCACTTTTGGTTGGTGGAATACACACATGGGCTGCTGAATTCTTCCAATATGGCTCCCCAAAAATTCAAAGCATGCGTAGGAATTGTAATTAATAATAATATATTTTATTATTTTAGTCTCTATGGGCGTTAAACATTTTCCTATAAATAGAGGCTAAGTTAGAATTGAAAATCACACGAAACATGTTTTCTTTTCTCTATATTGTTGAAGCGTATTTTAGTGAGTATTTATATACTTTGTGATTCTTTGTTGGTACAAGTTTCCTTCGGCTTTCTATCCGATATTCCGATCAAAAGTAGCGTTATTTTGAGGTAAGGGATGTTATTTTCTTCTTAAATGATATTATTTTCTTCAATATCATTATGCCGAAATATTGGTGAACGTTTTTATCAAATTTGAAACTTTTTGTGTTTGGAGTTACTATTCACGATATCTGCAAGACTATTCATCGAAAAATGAAATTTTCTTCTTTTTGTCCAAGATGTCTATTATGGTTACTATCTTTGATTGTATCCATGTTTTGGTCTTTATTTTTTGAATTCGGCTTCAAAATTAGTTATTATGGAGTATTATTAATCTTGGATAAACTGTTATACGAATCCTTAATATTTGTTCTTTTGCTTCACTGGATTTGTTTTCTTTAAAATATTTTTCATCATCCTCAGTCCTAAATGATGATACGAATATCTTTGGCACATGGTGCAAAGATGAATGATTAATCGATGAATATCTTTGGCCCGTGGTGCAAAGATGAGCAGTGTTGAGATGAACATGACCAATTGGTGATACAAATGAATATCTTTGGCTTTGTAGTGCAAAGATGAATATTTGATTAAATATATATATTGATTGTTATTCTGAGGATAAAATATTGATGATGGACTTTTAAATCTTAGAAGATAGTGGAATTCTTTCTCTACTTGACTCTTCTAATGGATTGTTGTTTCATTGCAATTTGTTGATCTAAAACTTGTTGTCTATTATATTTTATCGATTTTTCCTGTTGAAGACTAATGATAATTTGTTGTATATTATCTTAGTCATAATATTCTTCTTGGGCTAGTTGAGCTCACCTTTTCCTTTTGATTCCATTTTTCTTCTCAGGAGGTGAGAACATAGCAGGATCTAGTCGGGGTATGGAGTGATGGTTCTAGAAAGATGTTTTAGCAGTTCTCACTATTCTATAAAATAGTGTTTAAATAAATGTAATGAGGACTTATTTGAGTGTGGATATTGTCTAGAAGACAATATTTGTATTTAAACTCACAGTATGTGTTGTCGTATTTTGCACGACAATTGTATATTGAAGTTGTAGTTTGCTTTATGTACCATGTATTTGGCGACTCAGAATGGGTGTTGTATACCTATTTTGGGGGCGTCACAGTTAATACCAATCGTAAAAAGTAACGTTAATTTCTTCATTTTTGATAAATCTTTTCCATCTATTAACTATTTTATCTCTTTCCTTTTCAACAGGGTGGTTAGATCTGAATAGATGTCTTTTTTCTTTATTAGATTTTGAATTAAAATCTTGTACTAAATTATCCCAATCTAAATTGAAATCCTTTTTAATGACTCTTAACTGATTGTGAATCGGGGCATTAAAATCAGACTGAGTGGGATACACAGAAGATGCCGAAAAAGAAGAACCTTCATCGTCATTAGGATCATTATGGGTATATCACGGATGACTAACTTGACCTTGATTAAAGATACCTTTAAGTTTGATATCACTAACTGAAGGGTTACTAAGTACTTCAGTATATTCTTTGTTAATTGCATAAACCTTTTCAACTGTTTTAACATTATAATCTGATTTGAAATTATCTAAAAAGGTTGACTGATAAATTTCTTTTGGAGAGACCTTAGGTATGTTCCAATTATGTAACACTTGACTAATGTTTTCATAACTATGTTCTTCTTGGTTGACGATGTCAGGGACAGGAGGCAAGGCTGACCTGTTACTAACTGAAGAGCTAGATCTAAATAATCTACTCATCTTAATGGTTTTCAAAATAAAATCTTATTCAAGGTTCATTCATGCATACCCCGTTTACCCTAAGTAGACTCATACCTATGTTCTATAACCCAACACTGCTCACACCCTGGAGACTTACAAAGGTCAGAAACGAACTAGGTGGACTACAGGTAAGTAAGGTGACTTCAGAACTCTGAAGAAAAAGATAATTTTGAAAAATCAAAGAGAAGTTTGATTAAAAAGATCTTACTATGCAGTTACTAACAACAAACAATCTTGGCTTTGATACCATTTGGGGCGGAATGAGATGATAGAGAGAAGAACATGAGAGCGCATACAAACACAATTAAAATACTAAATAAAAATAGTTTTAAAGATTATTTAATAAAAATTTATGTTCTGATTCTCCCAATGCTTTTTGGCATAGGAAGAAGCACACAGTTAGATTACCCTATGCTAAGGAATTTAAAGAACATTTAATTCCCACCAAAGCTAGGCCTATTCAGATGAGTCATGAACAGATGGAGTTATGTAAAAATAAAATTAATGATCTTCTTAGTAAAGATTTAATTAGACATAGTAAGTCACCATGGTCTTGCCCAGCCTTCTATGTTAACAATGAAGCTGAGAAAGAGAGAGGTGTCCCTCGTCTAGTTATTAACTACAAACCATTAAACAAAGTTCTAGAGTAGATTAGTTATTGAGTCTCAGCATAAGAGTAACAAACGTCGTAGAAGGAAATATAATCAAGATAATAATAAGACTAATCAAGATTCTTATTATAAGAAACCTAAGTCAACACACAAATCAACTAAAAAATCAAAGAAATTTGATAAAAGTAAAATTGTCTGTCACAATTGTGGGCAGAAAGGGCACTTTAAAAGTGAGTGCAGAGTTAAGCAAAAATTAGCTCAGTTAAATATCTCAGCCGAAAACACTGAACAGTTATTAGAATTAATGAGAATTGAAAATAACAATAGTAATGAAGAAGTTTCAGACATCCTAGAATCTTCTAGTAATAACACCTGTAGTGATGAGTCAAATAGTGATAATGAAGTCACCATATATACTGAAAATTGCAGTAATAATTGTTGTGACCTGGATTAAAAACTCAATATATGAATCAATTAAAAGATTCATTAACTAAAGATAAGAAAGTTACTGATAAGGTTCTTAGAGCCAAAGAAAAGCCCATTTTCAGTCTTAATAAAACACTTGAAAGGTTTAAGTCCCCGGTTAAAGAAATTACCCTCCCTGAGTTAAATCAAGAAGTTAATAAACTCAAGAAAGAGATTTCTAACTTAAAATTAGATATTTCTAAATTAAGAAAAGAGATTGATGATAAAAAATCAGATCTTCATGTACAAGATTCCTCTTCTAGTGATGAAAGTCATGATGAACGAAATCTTACGGTACAAAGAAGAACTGATCTCTTTATTCAAGGGCTCTCCTTAAAAAGAATTAAGGACATTACCATTCAAAAATGGTATATTTCAATTAATTTAGTCATTGATAAAACTTTCTCTGTACAACTCCCTGCTTTGGTTGATACTGGTGCAGACTTGAACTATATTTAAGAAGGTCTTATCCCCACTAGGTATTATAAAAAAAACTAGCGAAAAACTTAATTCAGCTAATGGTAGTCAAATGAAAATAAAATATAAATTACCTAATGTGACGCCCCCAAAATAGGTATACAACACCCATTTTGAGTCGCCAAATACATGGTACAGAAAGCAAACTACAACTTCAATAATACAATTGTCGTGCAAAATACGACAACACATACTATGAGTTTAAATACAAATATTGTCTTCTAGACAATATCCACACTCAAATAAGTCCTCATTACAATTATTCAAACACTATTTTACAGAAATAGTGAGGACTGCTAAAACATCTTTCTAGAACCATCACTCCGTACCCCGACTAATTCTTGCTATGTTCTCACCTCCTTAGAAAAATGGAACAAAAGGAAAAGGGTGAGCTCAACTAGCCCGAAAAAGAATATTATGACTAAGATAATATACAACAAATTATCGTTAGTCTTCAACAGGAAAAATCGATAAAATATAATAGACAACAAGTTTTAGATCAACAAGCTGCAATGGAAAGCTTGACAATCCATTAGAAGAGTCAGTAGAGAATGAGTTCTACTATCTTCTAAGATTTAAAAGTCCATCATCAATTTTATCCTATAACAACAATCAATATACATCTTTAATCAATATTCATCTTTTTACTTCTACAGGGCCAAAATATTCATTTGTATCACCCGATTAGTCATGTTCATCTCAACACTTTTGTTCATCGTCGCATTTCTGGGCCAAAGATATTCATCGATTAATCATTCATATTTGCACTACAGGGCCAAAGATATTCATAATATCATCATTTAGGACCGAGGTGATGAAAATATTTTAAAAAAAAGCGAATCCAAAGAGACGGAAGGACAAATAGTAAGGATTAAGTATAATGGTTTATCCAAGATCAATAATACTCCATAATAACCAATTTTGTAGCAAAATTCAAGAATAAAGATCAAAACATGGATACAATCAAAGATAGTAACCATAATAGACATCTTGGACAAAAAGAAGAAAATTTCATTTTTAAATGAATAGTGTAAATGATTCGTGAATAGTGTCGTATACGTGAATAGTGTTGTATACGTGAATAGTAACCCCAACACAAAAAGTTCCAAATTTGATAAAAAGTTCATACCAACATTTCGGTATAATGTTATTGAAGAAAATATCATTTTAAGAAGAATATAACACCCCTTACCTCAAAATATCAATACTTCGATTGGAATATCGGTATAAGGCTGAAGGAAACTTGCACTGATGAATAGAAACTCACAAAGTATCTAAATACTCACAAAATACATACAATAATATAGAGAGAGAAAGAGAGAAAGCTTATGTTTCTAGTGTGATTTTTAATTCTAACTTAGCCCTCTATTTATAGGAAAATGTTTGCAGACTTGACCTGCAACCTGATGGCTTTACCTGCTACTATTCCCACCCACCACATTTGAAATAAAATTCAGCACATTTCTTCACCAACCACAAGTGGGGCACACCCAATTCTAGAATTTTCCACCAAAATCCTAAATTCGGATACATCAACAATTTCTGAACCAGTCACCTCTTAAAATTCATAACAAAACATACGTTCATTTTTAACGGTTCAAAATTTGTGGACATATACTCAACTTATATATGTATAACATATCCAAAAATTACAACGATCCAACGGTCGGATTAAAAATTATAACTCACGCAATATATCTCAAAAACACTGGTTTAATTTTTTAATACCTTCATTCCGACAAAAATACTGATAAAACACCTCAACATTAACTCTTTTATTTTTAACCACAATAAATATATCCAACATTTATATCCACATAAAATAAATATTTCCTTATCATATGAATCAATAATTAATTATTCACAAATAATATTACAGAATCACATTTATGACAACAGGCCGTTCCCAGGAAAGAGGGGGCTTTCGAATAAGAATTTCTCCTTACTGGCGCGTAATTAGGTGACCAAAACTCTCCTTGACAGAACTTTCTAGACATTGCCAATAATGATATCTAATAATAGTATTCAAATAATATGAATTAGTGATCGATAATGGGAAATCTTGTGCGATGACAATTATTGAAACAACAATAATATAAAATATCAACGCAAAGAATTATTGAATCAATAAAATAAAATATTGAACATTAACTCTTTGTAATAATTATTGAGTAGTGCCTTCTTACGTAAGGATCAATAATTCATCAATCTTGTGCATCCACGCATATTCTTATTTTTTAACCACCGGGTATTCCAACAAGTGTTAATTGGTAATAACTTCTGCCTGTAATTTATAAAAACTCAAACTTGTCGTTTTCTTCATCCGACAATTATTCTGTTATGGAGCCCACAAATGAATGCGCCGTCGTATGAATATTCCCCGACAACAAGAATATTCCACGACCAAATGAATATTCCCCGATAATAATGATTATTTTATAACCACTTGCATATTTTGCAAAATTTGCTCATTTCACCCATAACCAGAGAATTATATCAAATTAATACCTTATTCACAATAATAATTAGAGGAAATTCAATTTTATCTATAATAAGTTGGGGTCTTACAACCTCCCCTCCTTATGAAATTTCGTCCTCGAAATTGACATACGTACCTGGTGTTTCGAAAAGGTGAGGATACCTCGCTTTCATTTCTGATTCCAACTCCCAGGTCATTTCTTCAATAGCATGGTTTCTCCACAAAATCTTAACTTGTGGTATAACCTTGGTGCGTATGACATGCTCTTTCCTATCCAAGATCTTAACAGGTACTTCTTCGTACGTTAAATCTTCGGCTATCTCGTCTGGTTCTAACACAATAATATGGTCCGGGTCTTTCACATATTTATGAAGCATGGATATGTGAAAAACATTATGAACACGAGACATACTTGGAGGTAATGCGAGTCTATAGGCCACGTTTCCTATTCGGTCAAGAATCTCAAATGGACCAACAAATCGTGGATTGAGCTTTCCTCTCTTTCCAAATCTTGTAACTCCCTTCCATGGAGCAACACGTAACAATACATGATGTCCAATATTAAACTCCACGTCCTTTCTATGAAGATCAGCATAACTCTTTTGTCGATCTTGTGAGGTTTGAATACGTTGTCGAATCATTTGGAACTTTTCTATAGTCATGCGTACTAATTCTGGTCCCAACAACGTTGCTTCTCCCACCTCATCCCATCATACTGGAGAACGACACTTTCGTCCATACAACGCCTCAAATGGTGCCATGCCTATACTTGCTTGATAACTGTTGTTGTAGGAGAATTCCACCAGTGGCAAGTACTTATCCCAACTTCCTTTAAAATGTAGGACACAAAGTCTTAATAGATCTTCAAGGGTTTGAATAGTCCTCTCTGATTGTCCGTCCGTTTGAGGATGGTATCTTAAGCCCAATCGTAAATCTGTGCCCATAGCTTTCTGCAAGCTAACCCAAAATCGTGAAGTGAATCTTGGGTCACGATCCGAAACTATGGATACTAGCATGCCATGCAATCTCACAATCTCATTCACGTACATACTAGCAAGATGTTCAAGGGAATAAATCTCACGTATCGGCAAGAAATGGGCAGACTTGGTTAATCTATCAACAATAACCCAAATAGCATCTATGCCTTGAGAAACTTTGGGAAGACCTGTAACGAAATCCATAGTAATATGTTCTCACTTCCATTTCAGAATCTCAAGTGGTTGTAATGGACCCTTTGGCACTTGATGCTCCTCCTTTACATGTTAACAAGTTAAACACCTCGAGATAAACTCCGCGATCTCTCTCTTCATATTGTTCCACCAAAATGTATGTCGAATATCATGATACATTTTGGTACTCCCGGGATGGATTGCAAACGGTGTGTTGTGTGCCTCCATCATGATTCTATGCTTCAAGTCAGAATCGTTAGGAACACAAAGTCTGGAGTTGAATCTAAGTATTCCTTCTTCATCGATTCTTGCTTCTGGAATAGCACCTTCTTGCACTTTCTTCTTCATACGCATCAGCTCCATGTTCGTAGCTTGAGCAGCTTTAACTTTATCGATTAAAGTCGGTTCTACTCGTATATTCACCATCATCATGTGGGTCCCTGGAGTCTTTAATTCTACCTCCATCCTTTGCAAGTCATATAGAATGGGCCTTTGCATTGACAATATCACACTCGTACTCGCATATGATCTTCTACTCAATAAATCGACTACTACGTTAAACTTTTCCATGATGATATTGAATAGTGTGATCGTAATCTTTCAATAGTTCAAGCCAACGTTGTTGCCGCATGTTGAGTTCTTTTTGGGTGAAGAAATATTTGAGGCTTTTATTGTCTGTATAAATCTCCACTTTCTCCCCATACAAGTAGTGTCTCCAAATTTTCAACGTGAATACGACTGCTGCCAACTCTAGATCATGAGTAGGATAATTCCTCTCATATTCTTTGAGTTGTCGTGAGGCATAGGCTATGACTTTCCCATGTTTCATGAGAACGCATCCTAACCCTTTGCCTGAAGCATCGCTGTATATAACAAATCCATCCGTACCAGATGGTATTGCCAGAACAGGTGCCAAAATGAGTCTCCTCTTGAGCTCTTGGAAACTCTTCTTGCATTCCTCGGTCCATACAAATTTTGTATCTTTATGAGTCAGCTGAGTTAACGGAGTAGCGATTCGAGAAAATCCTTCCACGAATCTCCGATAATAACCAAATAAGCCCGTAAAAGCTACGCACTTGGTCCACCGACTTTTGGTTGCTCTAACTTTGTCTTTGCTTCAATCTTTGCCAGGTCAACAGATACTCTATGTTTTGACACCACGTGCCCAAGGAATGCTACTTCCTCAAGCCAGAAGTCACATTTCTTCAGCTTGGCATAAAGCTTGTTTTCACGAAGCCTTTCAAATATCAGCTTCAAATGGTGCTCATGATCTTCACGGCTTTTGGAATAGATGAGTATGTCATCAATAAAGACAACAACAAACTGATCCAAATATTCCTTGAATACATAGTTCATCATATCCATGAAAGCAGCAGGAGCATTAGTCAATCCAAAAGACATGACTAAGAATTCATCATGCCCGTACCGAGTTCTGAAGGCAGTCTTTGGAATATCCTTAGTTTTAATCTTTAGTTGATGATATCCAGAACAAAGATCGATCTTTTTTAAAGAATTGTGCTCCTTGCAACTGGTCAAATAGGTCATCAATGCGAGGTAGCGGATACCTATTCTTGATGGTGACATGGTTTAATTCTCGGTAGTCAATACAAAGTCGCATACTCCCGTCTTTCTTCTTTTTACTGAATAAAAACAGGGCACCCCAAGGAGATGTACTAGACTTAATGAAACCTATGTCTAACAATTCTGTAGTTGGACTTTTAACTCCTGAAGTTCAATAGGAGCCATTCGATATGGGGTTTTAGAAATGGGTTTTGTACCTTTACTCGGTCAATAAAGAATTCAACATCACGTTACGGGTGTAGACCGGGAAGTTCTTCAGAAATACATCGGAAATTTTCTAACAACGTAAATATTATTCAAATCTGACTTGTCTTTGTTCAAATCCATAACATGGGCTAAGAAAGCTTGACATCCGTTTTTCAATAAACGAATAGCTTTATGGCTTGATATGATAGTGACTGATTTTAGTGGTTTAGTTGTTTGAATTCGTATGACAGGTTGGTTAGGAATATGAAAACTAACAACCTTACGAAAATAATCAATTTTGGCATGATGAGTGGTTAACCAATCAATTCCTAAAATCACATCAAAAGCAAGTATCTTTAAAGAGATAAGATCAACAGGTAATGTGATAGTGCCAACTTGGATTAAGCAAGATTTATAAACAGTGGATGTAACGAAAGTTTCACCCAACGGAGTCTCCATTGATAAATCAAAGTCTAATTTCTCCGGAGTCAAGTTTAAACGTTGAGCACAAGCAGGAGAGATAAAAGAATGGGTAGAACCGGTATCTAGTAAGGTATAAACTTCACAAGAGTTCAAGATTAGCTTACTCGTAATCACATCGTTCGGGTTCCTCAAGTTTTGGCCAGTCACGACAAACGCTCTTCCAGGAACCGCTGATTTTGACTTATCCGGGACAGCCCTTGGAGTCACCATCCCCGTTGAACTTGGTTTTGCTACAGAACAATCTCGAGCTATGTGGCCTTCCTTTCCACAGTTGTAACATACCTTGGATTGTTGTGGACAGTTTGGGCTGATATGTCCCTCTTTCCCGCATTTGTAACATCTAACTGGCGGTCGTTCTCCTCCCCTAGAATTTGTTGTTGGTGCTTTGGTGTTCTTCTTTGATGTCTTCCGTCATTGTTGAATCTCCTCTTCTCAAATTTTCACTTGACTCACCTCTCCTATTATCATGGCCACGATGACCACCCGAGTGGTTACCGCTTTGTTCAGATTTTTCCTCCTCGTTGGTTATCAATTCCTCGTAGTTGGACTTTGTCGTTGGTTATTGCCTTCCTGTTGCACGTTCTCCTGGTTTGTAACTAAAGGTTGTAACACGATCTCATACACTCCATTGTTAACGTTCTCAAAGACCCATTCTTAAATCTCGCCATAAAACAAGGGTTAATTAAATAAATTAACATATCACATAATATCCCTATATTATGATGACCAACAAATAAGCTTAGATAGGACACACTAGCGAAGGATTTACTCATCTCTCCCTCCTAGTTCTATTCCCCGATCTCCGCTTGAGACCATATCCCTAAGCTTTGATACCAATCGTGGCGCACCCAAAATAGGTATACAACACCCATTTTGAGTCGCCAAATACATGGTACGAAAAAAAAACTACAACTTCAATAATACAATTGTCGTGCAAAATACGACAACACATACTGTGAGTTTAAATACAAATATTGTCTTCTAGACAATATCCACACTCAAATAAGTTCTCATTACAATTATTCAAACACTATTTTACAGAAATAGTGAGGACTGCTAAAACATCTTTCTAGAACCATCACTCCGTACCCCGACTAGTTCTTGCTATGTTCTCACCTCCTTAGAAAAATGGAACAAAAAGGAAAAGGGTGAGCTCAACTAGCCCAGTAAAGAATATTATGACTAAGATAATATACAATAAATTATCGTTAGTCTTCAACAGGGAAAAATCTGATAAAATATAATAGACAAAAAGTTTTAGATCAACAACTGCAGCGGAAAAAGCAATCCATTAGAAGAGTCAAGTAGAGAATGAGTTCTACTATCTTCTAAGATTTAAAAGTCCATCATCAATTTTATCCCTATAACAACAATCAATATACATCTTTAATCAATATTCATCTTTTGCTTCTGTGCCAAAAATATTCATTTGTATCACCCAGCTTAGTCATGTTCATCTCAACACTGCTCATCTTCGCACTACGGGCCAAAGATATTCATCAGTTAATCATTCATCTTTGCACTACAGGCCAAAGATATTCAGTAATATCATCATTTAGGACTGAGGATGATGAAAAATATTTTAAAGAAAACGAATCCATGAGATGTAAGGACAAATAGTAAGGATTCGTATAACAGTTTATCCAAGATCAATAATACTCCATAATAACCAATTTTGAAGCAAAATTCAAGAATAAAGATCAAAACATGGATACAATCAAAGATAGTAACCATAATAGACATCTTGGACAAAAGAAGAAAATTTCATTTTTAGGTGAATAGTGCTTGATTCATGAATAAAGTGTCGATCGTGAATAATGGTAGTATACGTGAATAGTAACCCCAACACAAAAAGTTCCAAATTTGATAAAAAGTTCATACCAACATTTCGGTATAATGTTATTGAAGAAAATATCATTTTAAGAAGAATATAACACCCCTTACCTCAAAATATCGAGACTTGATCGGATATATCGATAAGGTTTGAAGGAAACTTGCACCGATGAATAGAAACTCACAAAGTATCTAAATACTCACAAAATACATTCAATAATATAGAGAGAGAAAGAGAGAAAGCTTATGTTTCTGGTGTGATTTTCAATTCTAACTTAGCCCTCTATTTATAGGAAAATATTAGCAGACTTGACCTGCAACCTGATGGTTTTACCTGCTACTATTCCCACCCACCATATTTGAAATAAAATTCAGCACATTTCTTCACCAACCACAAGTGGGGCACACCCAATTCTAGAATTTTCCACCAAAATGCTAAATTCAGATACTTCAACAATTTCTGAACCAGTCATCTCTTAAAATTCATAACAAAACATACGTTCATTTTTAACGGTTCAAAATTTGTGGACATATACTCAACTTATATATGTATAACATATCCAAAAATTACAACGATCCAACTATTTGGATTAAAAATTATAACTCACGAATATATCTCTCAAAAACACTAGTTTAATTTTTTAATACCTTCATTCAAACAAAAATACTGATAAAACACCTCAACATTAACTCTTTCATTTTTAACCACAATAAATATATCCAACATTTATATCCATATAAAATAAATATTTCCTTATCATATGAATCAATAATTAATTATTCACAAATAATATTACAGAATCACATTTATGACAACCGGTAGTTCCTTAGGAAAGAGGGGCTTTCCAATAAGAATTTCTCCTTCATCGGCGCAAGAATTAGGTGACCAAATCTCTCCTTGATGTAACTTTCTAGACATTGCCAATAATGCTATCTAATAATATTATTCAAATAATATGAATTATTGATCCGATAATGGGAAATATTGTGCAAATGACAATTATTGAAACAACAATAATATAAAATATCAACGCAATAATTATTGAATCAATAAAATAAAGTATTGAATAAGAACTCATCAGAACAATTATTGAGTAGTGCCTTCTTCACGTAAGGATCAATAATTCATCAATACCGTGCATCCACGCCATTATTCTTGTATTTTAACCACCGTATTCCAACAAAGTTAATTCAGAATAACAACTACGCCGTTATTTATAAAAACTCAAACTTGTCGTTTTCTTCATCCGACAATTATTTTGTTATGGGGCCCACAAATGACTTTTGTCGCATTTTAGTAAGAATATTCCCCGACAACAAGAATATTCCACGACCAAATGAATATTCCGCGACAATAATGATTATTTTATAACCACTTGCATATTTTGCAAAATTTGCACATTTCACCCATAACCAGAGAATTATATCAAATTAATACCTTATTCACAATAATAATTAGAGGAAATTTGATTTTATTTATAATAAGTTGGGGTCTTACACCTAATGTGCATATTTGTCAAGACAGTAAGTGTTTTAAAACCTCATTTGTTTTAATTCGCAACCTTACTGATAAAATCATTTTAGGATTACCGTTTATATATTTATTATATCCATTTACTACTAGTAATAAAGGTTTAAGCTGCGAACATTTAGGAAAAAAGATTACATTTAAATTCCTAGTTAAACCTAAAGAAAGAGATTTAAAAGATCTCCTTAGTAGGTTAAGTGTCTCCACTATCTTTAGTAAATTTGACCTTAAGTCCGGATTCTGGCAAGTTGCTATTCATCCTGATGATAGGTACAAAACGGCATTCACCACTCTGTTCGGTCATTACGAATGGAATGTTCAGTCATTTGGACTAAAAAATGCACCCAGTGAATTTCAGAATATTCTTAACAATATTTTGAATCATTTTAGTCATTTTATTATTGTTTACATCGATGATATCCTTATATTCTCCAAGACTATTGAAGGGCATATTAAACATTTGAATTCGTTCTTCAAAATAGTTAAAACCAATGGTCTTGTTCTTTCACCTTCCAAGCATTTAAAAAACTTAAAACTGAAGCAGGTCCAAGTAGAACTATTGCTATTATCGATCAAGTGGAGTCTGATGATGATAACGATAGTTCCTCTGTGCACTCTAATCACTCATCTGATTGGGCCATCACCTGTCGGTGACTGAAGATGCCTCTGGCGCCTTCTTCGTTGACTGGTCCGTCTTTGCTCCGATTGGTGCAGTCGCCGGATGGCGCTGTTGATCATCTTCTCAGATGAGTCACCACCTCCATACAGCAGCCATGGGGCCAGATGTCTGACTGATTGCTGCTTTTGGTGGAAAAGCAGAAGATGTTGATGACAAGGCTGCCAGAGCAGGCAGAAGATGTTGATGACTAGGCCACCGAGTGGTCAGTTTGGTAGCGCCGGGCAAAGGGCGGCAGTCTTTGGCATGATGATGGCTGACATCATCACATCCACTTTAATTGATTACTAAGGGGATCAGGAGAAGGGATCCTGAGCTTCTTAAAGGTTGACAGTGCCATAGGGATCACAATCATCTTCTCCTTCAAGATTTTGACTGGAATTTTCTTCTTTGGACTGAGCAGAAGCTTTTTCTGACTCTTCATATAACTAGTCAAGTCTCATATGAATGGAATCTACAAAAAGCCTCAACTAAGAGTTGGAATAACTAGAAACATTAGTGACTTCGATAGGGTCTGGAGGAACAACTGATTTTTCTTTTGATTTTTCAGTTGTTCTAATGACTGTTTTACTGGAAGATTCACCGGCAATGGCCGTTTAAAACAGATTCAGTCTTTATTAAACCCATCTATGCCAACGATGATAAATCCAAACTCCTTTATCACTCGTTGTATATTAAATAAGTTCTCAATCTTTCTGATTGGGGTAGTCATCCTTCAGATCTCAGGTCCCTTTCTAATCATTCTAGCTCTTACTGCTATTATGATTATATTGAGGCTTGGTATAAGATTTTTCTTCACCAAAATGAAGATCATAGTCATTCGTGGTTTTTACAGTTCGACCACAAATTCAAGAGTCAATTTACTAAATGGTTCATCCTCTGGTGGACAAGACTTGGGTTGTGCTTTGAAATCCTTCCGGATCCTCTCTTAGTTCAGCTTGAGCATTTCGCTACTCATAGTAGTTATCATCCAAAATATGAGGAAATTCCAGTTTTTCTTATATTCTGCAGTAAATATAAAATCCCTTGGATTCTTAAATGGCAATATGTCATTTTAGCTCCGCAGGAAGTCACAATATTTCAGTCTCCATCGTCCATAGGTACTAGGACAGCTCAGACAGTTATTTCTCCTATTTCTCATGTCTCTCGCCGTTTCCTCACATATTTTGGATGATAACTATACCAGTAAATCAGTGAGCTATTAAGAATACTGACGGCAATCCCATCTTTGATGAAGAAGCTGGCATTGGTTCGCCTGATGGAGTTAATACTTTAATTTTCCGATTGACTAGCTAGAACAGATGAATAGGGCTTGGGGACTGTACCAAGAACCTGAAATTTATTGTGGGTGGTTTGACTAACTGGATGAGGAACAACGGTTCCCTTTAACTGATTGACTGGGCCGGGAGAGCGACCACGACCATGAGAAGATGAACCTCCTCGCACACTCATGTTGTTGTAATAGTACCTATGTTAATAAACTCACATGTGAGAAAATCAGGAACTGAGTTGTTACTTCCTTTAATATATTCAATATCAAAATCAAAAATACTTAAGATAGCTTGCCATCTAGCGAATGAATGCTTAGAGGCGATGTTTTCAACGTCCTTTTCAAGAATGAATTTTGCTGACTTGCAATCTATCCTAACTAGAAATTTCTGATTCAGTAAATCTCTCTGAAATTTTTTAATACATAAAACGAGCGATAAAATCTCTTTTTTAATTGTACTGTATTTTAACTGTATCAAATTTTTGGGGTTGAAAGGGTTATTTCCTGGACAAAAAATTTGAGGTTGAAATGTATGGAGGTGGTGACTCATCTGAGAAGATGATCAACAGCGCCATCCGGCGACTGCACCAACCGGAGCAGGGACGGATCAGTCAACGAAGAAGACGCCAGAGGCATCTTCAGTCACCGACAGGTGATGGCCCAGCCATCCGGAGACTGCACCAACCGGAGCAGAGACGGACCAGTCAACGAAGAAGACGCCAGAGGCATCTTCAGTCACCCACAGGTGATGGCCCAGCCATCATCTCAGCTTTTGCTTTTCGTAAAGCAAAAGTCTTTTACTTTAGTAAAATGTAAAAGTAAAAGTAAAAGAATAACTTTTTCTTTTACTTAAGTTAAATGTTTCTTACATTTACTAATGTAAAAAGTAAATTTAAAATGTTTCTTACGTTTTACTTTTACTTTAGTAAATTACTTTTACTTCAGTTAATGTAATAGTGAATCCTGCGTGATTCAATAGTAATTTACTTTTTAGTTTTCTATTTAAGTAACTCGAAGTGTTAGAGTTACTCAGGCTTTTCTTTTGTAAGAAAACCTCACCTGAGTTCCTCTTTCTCCCTTCTCTCTAGAGTTAGACAGAGAAGAAGCTTTCAGCTTCTTTCTTCTAGTTAGATGAAGACGAAGTCCTTCATACTTCGATCTTCCCTCAAACATTTAGATTCAGGATATACTGTAATCCCTTCCTCAAATGTTTATAAATAAAAGAAAGAGATTACTTTACCGATCCACCGGCCATCTTCTTAATCTTTTCTTTTTTCTGTTTAAGTTTTCTTTTTAAAACTTAATCGCCGCTGTTATATGGTATCAGAGCCACACGGTTGGTTCTTGATTCTGTTGGTGGTTTCGATTAAAAACAGTTTATTCTTATTTTTAAATGTCTCTGTAAACTTTTATTTCTTTTGCTCCACTTTCATACTTTCGACTTGTCAGAAACACCTTAGATCGTCATAAGACCCGTTACGCCGTTGTAAGACTCCAGTGTGGGAGCAGTTTAGGCTAAGGGTATCATTAGATCTACATGTACGATTTTACTTATGCAAGAATGGTTTGAGTTTAAGCGGAATGATGAAAGAATGAATTTTTGTTTAAACAGTTAACAAATTAGTCTTCTGTTTAGATCGATTTTACTGATAGATCAGGACCAATCGAGTGATCCTTTGTTTCAGATTTCATCTGATTTGTTTTTAAACAAATTTTTTTTACAAAATCTAAGAAATTTTGAAGATTTTGACCAATTTTTCGGTGAAAAAATTTTCCTCCTTTATAAACCAAATTTTTGGGGTTGAAAGGGTTATTTCCTGGATAAAAATTTTGAGGTGAAAATGTATGGAGGTGGTAACTCATCTGAGAAGATGATCAACAAATACCATCCCATGATCACTGACCAACAGAATGAGACGGACCAGTCAACGAAGAAGACGCCAGAGGCATCTTCAATCACCGACAGGTGATGGCCCAGCCATCATCTCAGCTTTTGTTTTCCGTAAAGCAAAAGTCTTTTACTTTAGTAAAATGTAAAAGTAAAAGTAAAAGAATAACTTTTGCTTTTACTTAAGTTAAATGTTTCTTACATTTACCAATGTAAAAAGTAAATGTAAAATGTTTCTTACGTTTTACTTTTACTTTAGTAAATTACTTTTACTTCAGTTAATGTAATAGTGAATCTCATGTGATTCAATAGTAATTTACTTTTCGCTTTTCTATTTAAGTAACTCGAAGTGTTAGAGTTACTCAGGCTTTTCTTTTGTAAGAAAACCTCACCGAGGTCCTCTCTCTCCTTCTCTCTAGAGTTAGACGGAGAAGAAGCTTTCACCTTCCTTCTTCTAGTTAGATGAAGACGAAGTCCTTCAGTACTTGATCTTCCCTCAAACATTTAGATTCGTGATATCTTTGTAATCCCTTCCTCAAATGTTTATAAATAAAAGAAAGAGATTACTTTACCGATTCACCCCATAATCTTCTTAATCTTTTCTTTTTTCTGCTTAAGTGTTCTTTTAAAAACTTAATCGTATATATATATATATATATATATATATATATATATATATATATATATATAACATTATATATAACTATTTATATATATATATATATATATATATAAGATTTATATAATATATATATATATAAGTTATAAAATAATTTTGCCCAATTTTAAAATAACTTAAAATAAATTTTGAAATTTTAAATAATAAAATTAATTTGAGAATAAATATAAAATGCCCATATGTAAAAAATGATTTAATTAAAAATCTTAAGCTTCTTTCCAAATAAGGTCAAACAAGCATTTGATAATTAACATATGACTTTTGTCCCACAATGCATGACCCAATTCATTTCCAGCACATTAGCAAGTATTGTCCCAATATAAGTGACCCATTTGATTTAACACTTTAAAATATCAAGATCAAGAAAATCAATTAAATAATATTTAGAAAATATTTTTTGTCAAAGTAAATAAGATAATTAAAACAATTATAATAAAAATCCTATGGAGAGGATTCTACCCTTTTAATTAATTTATTTATTAATTATTGTTATCATCAAAATAAAACTAAAAGTTGGAGACCCAACAATCTCCCCCTTTGTGATGATGACAATCAACTAAAAATATTTTCCATAAAAGCTCCCCTCAAATTATGCAATCATCAAAAAATTCTAAATTTTTGAAAAACTAACATGCAACAATATAAAACAATTATTTTTCTTCTCTCCAATAATATTTTTCTTCTCCCCCTTTGTCATCATAAAAAATGGGGGGGGGGGGGGGAAAGAATAGTATAAATTACTTTTCAGAACCTGCAGAAGAAGAGATTAGCAAAGTCCCTACTGAGGCACCTTGTGGTCCAAGTCTCTCATGGATGCTCTTTGATGGCCCCAGTCTATCTTTAACAGACCCTCTCTGGCGAGAAGAACCTTCCGACGTCGGTTGTCCTGCACCCTTATCCTATTGTTCTCCATAATCTCAGATGCAGGAAGTTGATGAGTGTGATTGAAAACCAGCAACACTAGACACCCTCCTTCTAGCCCCAATGTTAACGCCAAGATCCGTCCATGTGCTTCAATCACCAAAGCGCTGCATATCCTCGACAGTAAACGAGTAAACATTTAAAGCTTGACGGCATTGGGCATGAGGATAGATATTCATGTGAGAATAAGTATGCATCGATATAAGGTTAACAATGGAGGCTTAATGCTCTAGTGCTGAAAAGTAATAATTTGCATGTACCTTAAAATCAGAGACAAGCCTGGTATTTATAATATTCTCACCACCTTCATAAAATCCTTCTCCGAATCAGATTGAGGCTCTCACCCAAATAACATTTCTTTAATAGGATTGTACCGAATCTCATAGAATTAAGGAAATTGATTTACAATCCACACTTCCCTCCTTACGTAGAGACCATATAGAATTAAAAACTTTAATCCACAAATCCCGTCTACCAAAACAACTTCTAGTCCAAGCCCACACAACACCATAAGGACAACGGCCCACTATAATTTACAGGCCCGAATATCCTGGGCCGAACAGACAACAATCGGCTTTTAGGAGTCGCAATGGACCTCATCTAATGGGCTCCAAGTGTTATTGATTATCATGTTGGATAACTTAATTGACTTCTAAGGTTTGTTAAGATTAATTAGAAGAATGTCTTGTAAATGGCAAAACATAACAAGGCATTATCTAGCTTAAGGTAATGAATATAAAAGGCTTGATTACATTATTAAACCTCATACACTGTCTGCACATTTTTGGTAGATCGTTGAGATCATAAATTTAGAACTTATTAGGCAATAGGATAGCAAATCACCATCGGAGGAGGAGAGTTCGCCGGAGATGAAGATGGCGGGGATGAAGGAATTTGGCAGTCGAGGATGCTAATGTTAATTCCTTTAGTTTAATTTTTAAATAGATTTTTTAATTAAACAAAATTGCAAGTTAATTCCTTCGCTATGTGTTGAATAATTTTTGCTTCTCTTAGGGGTTGGTTGTTTACATTTGAATGAGTCTGAATCTGACCCAATAAATTATTCAAATTGTTCGGTTTATAATTTTTAAACTCTAAATGCATCTGAATGTGTGAGTGATTCATTCAAAAAATTATGGCTGAAATAGTAAGTAGTGTTGAATGATATTTTTACCTACCTACCCTCATAGACAATTAAAAATTACATTTAATATCCAGTTATTTTTTTTACTGTTGTAAAAAAAGATTGTTGTGTACAAATTGTTTTTTGTTTTTTTTATTTAACGAATTGGTCAATAACCAATTTAATGAATGTTTTTTTTTGCTATATTCGACTGAAATTTAACATTTTTGCCTTTGACGAGAATGGATACCAATACCTCATGCACCCACACCTTATGAATGTTGTAGTTTTTTGTTTTAGTTTTATGGGCCGAAAGAATGTTATTAAATTTTTTTAGTGTTTATTCCTAAAACTATATTACTAGTAGTATACTTCATCAAAGATTGTTCATAAGTTTTTATTTAATTTTTCTTAGATAACCTTGTTTATTTATAATTATATAATAAATTTTTTTATTCATAATAGTTCAGAAGGTTAAAATAGAAAAAATACACTATATTTCGATGTTTTAGACGGACAGTTATCAAACATATCATTTTCATTCTATATTTAAAATTTTTATTTCATTCAATTTATTCAGATTCTCTTATATACTCAGAACTTCAAACAACAACTTAGTCAACTATAAGGTTTTTTTTTTATCACCGCTTCGGAGAGAGATGAGTTTCTAAATCTCTCAATAATAATAATAAGTATACCTCACAATAAAAAACTAAATAAAGTCTCACAATAAAGAGAAAATAAAGGCCCACACCAAAGATCAAACAGGTTGTAAGGTATCAGTCATAACCATCGGACGACATCATTGAGACGCTAAATTACCTCAACATGTTGCAAGGTCATAACTAGGGGTGTAAACGGTATTAAACGGATACGGATACAGGTATATCCGTATCTGTATCCGAAAAATCAATTCGCTATCCAGATCCGTATCCCAGATCCTAATTTTAAAAAATATTATTAAGTATCCGGTATTCTAAAAAATATTCAATACGGATAATATCCGCTACCGCTTATTTTATCCGAATAGACAAATTATTCTTGATATCCTAATATCCGAATTCGTTTATCGGTAACCTAATATAAAATTCATTCAAAATATTTACAAAAAAAAAAAATTAAAGTTTAAATCATACATATTAATTAAACATAATTTAATATTTAAACCATACATATTAATTAAACATCCTAATCATAAGGGGAGGAACATGCTAATTGACGTTTTGGGTGAAAATAAAAAGATTCAATAATGTAACCGATACTTTGTTTGATGGATCAAATTGAAATTAAAATCTCAATATTATTCTTTCAAATTTTATTAAATAATAAAAAGAGAAATAAATTAATATTTAATAAATGAATAGTAATATTTATGGGAGATTTATTTATTATTTATCCTCAATAAATAAATTACATGCTTGTGCGACCCCAGATTTTATGAATAAAGATTTAATTTTCTCAAAATATTTTTTTTAATATTATGGTGTGGATTTGAGATAATGTTATAGTTTTGGGTAGTATTTACAAATTTTGTAAAGTATGCAAGTTGTCATATTATATTCGATTGGTCGAGAAATATTTGTTTTATTAGGGAATATTCGTGCAATAGCACAATCATTGGTGGACCCCGCAACGAAATTATTGTCGGATTGAGAAAACGACAAAAATATTTTATGAAAATAACGGCGGAAGTTTTACCGTTAATCTTGTTGAACTACTTTCAGTAGTAAAGTACAAAGAATACACGTGGTTGCATAGTAGCACACGGTATTGATTATTGATGCTTACGTGATAAGTCACTAAGTTTTGTTTTATTGGTATTATTAATGTAATAAAATGTATACTTTTATAAAGTTATTCTATAAATAGAATATATTATATTCTATTATGCATAGTGTTGTATAGTGTCTACATAGTGTTTTGCATAGTAAAATCTTTTATATAAAAATGTAATACTTTTATAAAGTTATTCTATAAATAGAATATATTATATTTTATTATGCATAGTGTTTTCATAGTATCTCATAGTGTTTTGCATAGTAAAATCTTTTTTATATAAAATGTAATACTTTTATAAAGTTATCTCTGCTTTTATTAAACAATAATTAGAATATATTATATTTTATTATGCATAGTGTTTGCATAGTGCCTGCATAGTATTTGTATAGTAAAATCTTTTATAAAGTTATTCATTTTATTAGATTATAAATAGAATATATTATAATTTATTTAAAAGATTTTGCTTTAAATATGGACCGTCAGATTAAAGTAAATCAATCTGGACCATTCATGAGTTAGTTACTATGCAGTCCATTTTTCTATAAATAGAAGCTCATTCATTCATTATTTCTTACGAATTATCTGAAACTCTAGAGAGTGAAACTATAGAGAGAAAGAAGAAAGTATGCTGCTACTTCACTACTTATATATCCAATACTCTTCTTCTTAAGGTAGGGAATATTATTTGTTGTACTCGTAAGGGGTATTCTTTCTTTCTTATTCATGAAGAGAACTTCTGTTATTCCATTCTTTATTATTCTGTTAGAATAACCAGTATACGCGGACTACCCTATACTTGGTGAAATTCTTCTGTTATTCCATTCTTTATTATTATGTTGGAATAACCTATTTATGCGAAGTATCGCATACATGGTGAAATTCTTCTATTATTCTGTTCTTTATTATTCTGTCGGAATATCCTATCAGTGCGAATTTCTCCTGACCTGGTTCCATTATTTATTATTCTGTTGGAATAACCTGTTTATTGCCTAATACCGCATACATGGTGAAATTCTTCTATTATTCCATTCTTTATTATTCTGTTGGAATATCCTGTCTGTACATTTTACGTCTGACCTGGTTCCGTTATTTAGTATCCTGTTGGAATAACCTGTCTATGCGAAGTACCGCATGCATGGTGATTTCTATTGTTATTCCATTCTTTATTATTCTGTTGGAACATCCTCGCTTCGGTGCAATTTACTTTGACTCGGTTCATATTATTATTATTCTGCTCAATAACTTTGTTTATGCAAAAAAGTACCGCATGCATGGTGATTTCTTTTGTTATTCCATTCTTTATTATACTCAGTTGGTTAAAGTTTTGACTTCTATACTCAATGAAATTAGTGGAATATCCTTGATATTTGCGCTTCATCCAATATCTTTTCATGGAAATATTCTTTTGAGCATTCTTGAATTTTATTCTACAAAGCAGTATCATGTTGACAATTTGGACGTTATTAGTTCTTGAATAAATTAATTCTTCAACTTGTTTTATTGAATTCTTATATCATTGTCATCATCCTCATGTTTATATTTTTTTTGAAAGTCATCTGTGGCCTGTAGTGCATAGATGGACTTGGTATGATTATGACTAGGGATTATTCGGTGTAATCATAACCGTAATGTTATAAATGATGTGGAAAAAATCCTCATTGGCCCGTGGTGCATTCTTTGACGCTTTTGGTATGATTATGGCTATGGATTCTCTTTGGCCGATTGCAAAAGATGAATTGTTTATGGCTTGATCCGGACCGGTGATGAAAACATGATTATATTTAGCCCGTAGTGCATGGATAATTCGTGGTCGTGATACTAAAGAATATCCTTGGCCGTAGTGCAGGGGTAATTCGATGATGTGAATTATTTATTAAAGTCGAGTCCAATGATAAAAGTGATGAAAACCTTTAAATCATAAAAGATAGTAGATTTTATTCTCTACTTGACTCTTTTAATGGATTGCTTGTTCCGCTGCAGTTAAACTTGATGTTTGTTAAATTGTATCAGTTTAGCACTGTTTAAGGCTAATAATAATTTATTCTTCATTATCTTAGTCATAATATTTCTTACTGGGCTAGTTGAGCTCACCCTTTCTTTCACTGTTCTCTTCAGGAAATGAGAATATAGCTGGGACGAGTCGGGGAACGGAGTGATGATCCTAGATGGTGCGTTAGTAGTCCTCACTATTCTGTGAAATAGTGTGATAAAATTTTAATGAGGACTCCTTTTGAGTTTGTATACTCTCTAGTAGACAATATTTGTATTCAAACTCACAGTTTATGTTTTGTCGTATTGTACACGACAATTGTATTATTAAGTTGTATTTGAATTCTGTACCATGTATCTGGCGACTTAAGATAGGTGATGTATACCTAATTTTGTGGGCGTCACAGTTGGTATCAGAGCTTAGGAATATGATCCCTGGCTGAGATGTGAGATAAGAACTAGGAGGGGAGAGACGGAGAATTCCTTCGCTAGTATGACCTACCTAAGTTTACTTGTTATTTAATTGGTCGGTTAGAGTATAGAGATAATATGTGATATATTAATTAACCCTTGTTTTGTGGCAGTATTTGAAAATGACATCTGAAAATGCTGAGATAAGCAATGAAGCACATGAGACCGTTGAGTTAGCTCAACCAAAAGGTAACGACCAACAACACGATAATAATCATATCGGTGGCAACGGCCATCGGAACAATGATAACCATCGTGGGGGAAATTATCATGTCAGAAATGGTAACCACTTCGGTGGTAATCATGGCCAAAATAATAAAAATGAACATTTCAAGAAGAGAAGGTCATTTAGATCGATTTTGTCGTATAGTGAAGTCAAGTCCAGCTGGGATGGTGGTACCAAAGGCGGATACGGACAAAATAAAGTCGGTGGTTTCAGGAAGAGCGTTTTTCGTGACGAGGAATCAAACGAAGTTATCACGGGTTAGTTATAAATTCTTACGAAGTTTATACCTTATTCGATACAAGGTTCTACCTATTCTTTTATCTCTCTTGCTTGCGCTCAACATTTAAATTTAACTCCGGAGAAGTTAGACTTTGACTTATTGGTTGAAACTTCGTTAGTAGAAACCTCCGTTACCTCCACTATTTATAAATCTTGTTGATTCAAATCGACACTTTCACGTTACCTGTCAATCTTATCTCTTTGAAAATACTTGCCTTTGATGTAATTTTTAGAAATCGATTGGTTAACTACTCATCATGCTTTTCGTAAGGTTGTTAGCTTTCATATTCCTAACCAACCTGTTATGCGAATTCAAAGTAACCAAACCACTAAAGTCAATCATTGTCATATCAAGCCATAAATAAAGAGCCCCGATCCTTTCGTTGTTGACTTTCTTGTGTGGAATGCACCGAAGCCGATTTTCAGAAAGCAACGTCGTGAATGACGATGGCAAGTTGATAGGTATCAATGTGACGTGTTATCCAAGTCTTGAATGAGAGTCACAGTTTTGAATGATATTTCTATTTGTTAATAAATTTCCTGACGTATTCTTGAAAACTTCTTAGCCTACCCCTAGAGCGTGAAATCGAATTTTGTATTGACCCCAGTACAAAACCCATTTCTTAAACCCTCAAATATTTTTACTTAAAACGAACGTAACATGCGCCAAAGATGTTGACTCAAGCTGTTGAAGATTACGATCGTACCATTCAATATCATCGTGGAAGTACGAACGTGGTAGCTGACGCGTTGAGTAGAAAATCGTATGGTGCCAATATATGAACCCACGTGAAGATAACGAATATACGATTAGAATCGACTTTAATCGATAAAGTTCAAGCCGCTCAAGTTACACACCCGGAGCTGATGAATGTGAAGAAAAAGGTTCAAGAGGGCGTTATTCTAGAAGCAAGAATCGACAAAGAGAGGAAATCTCAACCCTCGATTTAATTGGCCCATTTGAAATCCTCGATGAAGTAGGAACGGTGGCTTATAGACTCGTTTTACCGCCAAGTATGTGAGACCCCGGATTTTATGAATAAAGATTTAATTTTCTCGAAATAAAATTTTTAAATATTAAGGTGTGGATTTGATATAATGTTATAGTTGTGGGTAATATTTATAAATTTTGCAAAGTACGCAAGTTGTTATATAATATTCATTGGCTCTGGGGAATATTCTTTTTGTCGTGGAATATCCGTCATGACGCAGTTTGACAATCATCAGTGGACCCTATTAACGGAATTATTGTCGGATTGAGAAAACGACAAAAATACTTTATGAAAATAACGGCGGAAGTTTTACTGTTAACTCGTTGAAACACCAGTGTTAAAAGTATGCAAGAATATGCGTATTGCATAGTAGCACACGGTATTAATTATCGATGCTTACGTGAGAAGTCACTCGCTTATACTTAGTTATTACTACAAAGAATTGGCGCATCATATCTCTCTATATTATTGATTCAATTATTGTCACAAAGATCATCCGTGATAATATTTATTATTATTAAATCAATAATTGAGACGACAAAGTTATTCATATTATTATTTGCAATATTGACAATGTCTAGAAGTTCCATCGAGGAGAGGTTTGGTCACCTAATCGCTACTAATAAGGAGATATCCTTATCTGAAAGCCCCTTTTCTTGGGAACGACACGGTTGTTAAATATTGTGAGTTATAATATTAATGATGAATAAGTTGTGTTGATTAAAGATGAAATTGATTGTTCTATCAGTATTGGGATTATTAGTGTTAGTGGAAATTGACATTTATTTCGATGATAATTGATGTATGAAGGTTATATTGATCACTCGGGTATTCGGAGCACTTTTTCGTGTCAGAGTACTATTCACGAGTTACTATTTATGAGTTATTATTCACAAGTTATTATTCACGGGATACTATTGATTCACATTCTTATACTATTAGGGGTGGTGGTGCAAGATTGATAATACTTGCATGACTAAGTTAAAAATGGAGGTATAGTTGAAGGTACTATACTGTAATTAATTTTTTCACATGATTATACTATTTTTTCACATGATTATACTATTTATTCACACGATTTACTATTAGGGGAGTTGGTGCAAGATTGATAATACTTGCAGGACTAAATTAAAAATGAAGAAAAAGAGGAAGGTATTATACTGTAATATTTCGAGCCCCAAAACGTGCAATTATCAAAACTATATTTTCCTATAAATAGAAGCTCATTCTTCTTTCATTTCTCACCAATTCACAAAAGCTTTAGAGCAATTATTATAGAGAGAAAGAAGAAGAGAAGTCTGCTAACTCACTATTCCAGTATCCAATTTTTTTTTAAAGTAGGGAATATTATTTGTTGTAATCGTAGGGAGTATTATTTCTTTTGTATTCATGAAGAGAACTTCTGTTATTCCATTCTTTATTATTCTTGCTGAATAACTCAGTGATACGCTGAGCTACCCTATACTTGGTGACATTCTTCTATTATTCCGCCTTTATTATTCGGTTGGAATATCCCACATCACATGCGTTTTCTTTTGACCGGACCCATTTCCGCTTTATTATTATTACTTGGAATATCCTCGTCAGGCGTCTTTTTACGCCGGGACCTAGTTCCGTCTTTATTGGTATTCGTTGAATAACCTCGTCTATGCGCAAGTACCGCATGCATGGTGATTTCTGTTATTATTCCGTTCTTTATTATTCGTTGTAACATCATGTCCGTGCTTTTACGCATGACCCGGTTCCGTTAATTATTATTCTCGCTGAATAACTCGTCTGTCTGCAAGTACCGCATGCATGGTGATTTCTTTTGTTATTCCATTCTTTATTATACTCAGTTGGTTAAAACTTTTTCAATACTCCATGAAATTAGTGGAATATCCTTGATATTTGCGCTTCATCCAGTATTTTTTCATGAAAATATTCTTCTAAGCATTCTTGAATTTTACTCTACAAAGAAGTATCATGTTGACAATTTGGACGTTATTAGTTCCTGGATAAATTAATTCTTGAACTTGTTTTATTGAATTCCTATATCATTGTCATCATCCTCATGCTTATATTTTGTTGAAAGTCATCTGTGGCCTGTAGTGCATAGATGGACTTGGTATGATTATGACCAGGGATTATTCTGTGTAATCATGATCGTAATGTTACAAATGATGTGGAAAAAGTCCTCATTGGCCCGTAGTGCATTGATGGACAGTTTTTGGTATGATTATGGCTATGGATTCTCTTCGGCCAAGGGTGCAAAGATGAATTGTTTTATAGCATGATCAGGACCGTTGATGAAAACAAGATTATCTTTAGCTGTAGTGCATGGATAATTCGTGGTCGTGATACTAAAGAATATCCTCGGGTCAGTATGTAGGGGGTGATTCGATGATGTGGATTATTTATTAAGTCGAGTCCCAAATGATAAAAGTGATGAAAAACCTTTTAAATCATAGAAGATAGTAGATTTTATTCCCTACTTGACTCTTCTAATGGATTGCTTGTTCCGCTGTAGTTAAACTTGTTGTCTATTATATTCTATCAGTTGTTATCCTGTTGAAGGCTAATGATAATTTATTCTGCATTATCTTAGTCATAATATTTCTTACTGGGCTAGTTGAGCTCACCCTTTCTTTCACTGTTCTCTTCAGGAAATGAGAACATAGTTGGGACTAGTCGGGGAACAGAGTGACGGTCCTAGATGTTTGCATTAGTAGTCCTCACTATTCTTTGAAATAGTGTGATAATAATAGTAATGAGGACTCCTTTTGAGTTTGTATACTCTCTAGTAAACAATATTTGTATTCAAACTCACAGCTCATGTTGTATATTTAAGATTGTATTTCTATTCTGTACCATGTATTTGGCGACTCAGAATAGGTGATGTATTCCTGTTTTGGGGGCGTCACAAAGTATGTTGCGTGTTCAAAACGTTTTTTTCACGACGATGTTTACGTAAATATGTGGACGAATTCAACCACATTATTAATTTAGAATCTGACGAGATAGCGTAAGATTTAACGTGTGAGGAGATACGTGTTAAAATCTTAAATAAGAAGGATCGATTCAACACTCAAAGGTTATACCTCAATAATTAGAATCAAAATGAAGTCAAGGTATCTTCACCTCTTCGACATACCGAATGCGTCGCATAAATTTCGAGGGAAAATTTCATAAGGAGGGAGATTGTGAGACCCCAGATTTTATGAATAAAGATTTAATTTTCTCAAAATATTTTTTTAATATTATGGTGTGGATTTGAGATAATGTTATAGTTGTGGGTAGTTTTTATAAATTTTGTAAAGTATGCAAGTTGTCATATTATATTCGATTGGTCGGGGAATATTTATTTTATCAGGGAATATTCGTGTAATGGCACAATCATTGGTGGACCCCGCAACGAAATTATTGTCGGATTGAGAAAACGATAAAAATATTTTATGAAAATAACGACGGAAGTTTTACCATTAATACTGTTGAACTACTCGGTGATAAAAGTACAAGAATACTGCCGTGGTTGCATAAGAAAGACACCAGTATTGATTATCGATGCTTACGTGATAAGTCAATCGCTTTTGTTTTATTGGTATTATTAATGTAATAAAATGTAATACTTTTATAAAGTTATTCTATAAATAGAATATATTATATTCTATTATGCATAGTGTCTACATAGTGTTTTTGCATAGTAAAATCATTTTATATAAAATGTAATACTTTTATAAAGTTATTCTATAAATAGAATATATTATATTTTATTATGCATAGTGCCTCGCATAGTGTTTTGCATAGTAAAATCTTTTTTATATAAAATGTAATACTTTTATAAAGTTATCTGCTTTTATTAAACAATAATTAGAATATATTATATTATATTATGCATAGTGTTTGCATATAGTGCTCGCATAGCATTTGCATAGTAAAATCTTTTATAAAGTTATTCATTTTATTAGATTATAAATAGAATATATTATAATTTATTTAAAAGATTTTGCTTTAAATATGGACCGTCAAATTAAAGTAAATCAATCTGGACCATTCATGAGTTAGTTACTATATATCCATTTTTCTATAAATAAAGCTCATTCATTCATTATTTCTTACTTAATTATCTCAAACTCTGTAGAGAAAACTATAGAGAGAAAGAAGAAAGTATGTCGCTACTTCACTACTTATATATCCAAATTACTCTTCTTCTTAAGGTAGGGAATATTATTTGTTGTACTCTGTAAAGGGTATTCTTTCTTTCTTATTCATGAAGAGAACTTCATTATTCCATTCTTTATTATTCTCGTTAGAATAACCAGTATACGCGGACTACCCTATACTTGGTAAAATTCTTCTGTTATTCCATTCTTTATTATTATGTTGGAATAACCTATTTATGCGAAGTATCGCATACATGGTGAAATTCTTCTATTAGTCCCGTTTTTTATTATTCTCGTTTAATATCCTCGCCAAGTCTAATTTTGCCTCGACTCGGTTCCATTATTTATTATTCTGTTGGAATAACCTGTTTATACGAAATACCGCATACATGGTGAAATTCTTCTATTATTCCATTCTTTATTATTCTGTTGGAATATATCCTGTCCGTGCATTTTACGTCTGACCTGGTTCCGTTATTTAGTATCCTGTTGAATAACTCGCCTGTCGCCAAGTACATGCATGGTGATTTCTATTGTTATTCCATTCTTTATTATTCTCATTGAACATCCTCGCTTGCGTAATTTCGCTTTGACTCGTTCTCGTATTATTATTCTCGTTGAATAACTCGCTCTGCAAAGTACCGCATGCATGGTGATTTCTTTTTGTTATTCCATTCTTTATTATACTCAAATGGTTAAAGTTTTGACTTCTAGACTCCATGAAATTAGTGGAATATCCTTGATATTTGCGCTTTCATCCAATATCTTTTCATGGAAATATTCTTTTGAGCATTCTTGAATTTTATTCTACAAAGCAGTATCATGTTGACAATTTGGACGTTATTAGTTCCTGAATAAATTAATTCTTCAACTTGTTTTATTGAATTCTTATATCATTGTCATCATCCTCATGTTTATATTTTTTTGAAAGTCATCTGTGGCCTGTAGTGCATAGATGGACTTGGTATGATTATGACTAGGGATTATTCGGTGTAATCATAACCGTAATGTTATAAATGATGTGGAAAAAGTCCTCATTGGCCTCAGTAGTGTATCACGGGACGCTTTTGGTATGATTATGGCTATGGATTCTCTTTGGTCGTATTGCAAAGATGAATTGTTTTATGGCATGATCAGACCGCTTGATGAAAACATAATTATATTTAGCCAGTAGTATGGATAATTCGTGGTCGTGATACTAAAGAATATCCTCGGGCAGTAGTCTGCGGGTGATTCGATGATGTGGATTATTTATTAAGTTGAGTCCCAGCCGTAAAAAAAGTGATGAAAACCTTTAAATCATAAAAGATAGTAGATTTTATTCTCTACTTGACTCTTTTTAATGGATTGCTTGTTCACCGCAGCTAAACTTGATGTTTGTTATATCAGATCGCTTTAAACACTGCTGAAGGCTAACAATAAATTATTCTCGCATTATCTTAGTCATAATATTTCTTCAAGCTAGTTGAGCTCACCTTTTCTTTCACCGTTTTCTTCAGAAATGAGAACGAAATGGGACGAGTCTGGAACCTGAGTGATGGTCCTAGATGGTGCATTAGTAGTCTTCATTATTCTGTGAAATAGTGTGATAATAATTGTAATGAGGACTCCTTTTGAGTTTGTATACTCTCTAGTAGACAATAATTGTATTCAAACTCACAGTTTATGTTTTTGTCATATTGTACACGACAGTTGTATTATTAAGTTGTATTTAAATTCTGTACCATGTATCTGGTGACTCAAGATGGGTGATGTATACCTAATTTTGGGGGCGTCACAATGGTTATAAGAAATTATTTGATTTCATTATATTTATGGAGAGTGCGAGTTATAATCTATGTGTGACAACTAGTTAATCTAACTTGATTCAAAATTGACATTGAACTTATTTTACATATTTGGACTTCTAGTTTCTAAATAATTAGGCAAATAAAAGTGATAAATACTCTCTCCACCCAAAAATTCATAAACGTGAATTAATTTATTTAACTCTCCTTTCTAGATTAATTTTAAATTAATTCGCACCTCTAACACATTTTAACAATAAAATTATATTGTCCATTGCTCCTGCCTCTCGATCGCTGTCCTTAAACGTGTGTATATATATATAAATATATATTAATAGCTTATATATATGAATGTAAGTGATTAATTAATGAATGTAAGTTATTAATATATATGTGTGTATGTGTATATTGTATATATATATATATATATATATATATATATATATAATAACTTATATATATAAATGTATATGTAAGTTACTATATATATATATATATATATATATATATATATATATATATGTAATTAATTAATTAATGCAAGTTATTAATATATATGTGTGTATATATATAATAACTTATATATATAAATGTATATGTAAGTTATTAATTAATGAATATAAGTTAAAGTGATTAATTAATAAATCTAAGTTATGATTTATTAATATATATATATATATATATATATATATACACACACGTATATTAATAACTTATATAAATGAATGTAAGTGATTAATCAATGAATGTAAGTTATTAATAAATACATATTATATATATATATATATATGTATATATTAAATTATTAACAACTTATATAGGTAAATTATTAATTAATAATTTACATTAATTAATAACTTAATTAATGTAAATATTAAGTGTGTGTGTATATATATATATAAGTTATTCGGATACGGAATCCGGATCTCCGTATCCGCCGGATATATTTACGGACGGATGTTAATCGAATACGAATACACCTATATCCGTATTTGTATCCGTTTATTTACGGATACCTTTAAACCGAATACAGATATATCCGTTTTTTTTTCGAATACGAATAATATCCGCTTTTTTTTTGAATACGAATGCGGATGAATACGAATTTTTCGGTTACCATTTACAGCTCTAATCATAACTCATAACCTAATGGTTCCAAGGTTAAAAACACGCTAAATTAACTCAATATGTTGCATTTGCCAAAATATAAATTTTACTCTTAAACAATACATCGATGAGAATATTAATAACAATGTTAATACAAACATTGTATCACATACTTGTGATCTCCACTCAGTTTTTTCTATTTTGTATCACATGACTAGAAAAATACAAACATGATTATTACATATTTACATTGTAATTATGGAGTGTAAATAAATATATACGGATCCGAATACAGTAGTATCTGTATCCGTTTATTTATGAATATCTTTAAATCGAATACGGATAATATCCGCGGGTTTTCGAATACAAATAATTTTTTTTTTCTCGAATACAGATGCGAATGAATACAAATATTCCGGTTACCATTTACAGCCCTAAATATAACTAGAATAAAAAAATAAGGAGTTTTAAAATATAATTTATTAATGAATGAATGTTAATTTATTAATTTTTAATAAAGATTTAAATACAATAATCAATGTTCTAAATTACAATTCAAACAAGTTTTTATCATTTTTGAAATCCTAAATTTTAAAATGAATGCTCTACTTATTAATGTTTAGATGTCAATTTTATGTGTGTGCAGTAATACTGTAGTGTATATGAATATTTATAATTTATAATTTATAATTAGATTCAAAAGTTTACATTGAATATTTAATTTTTTTTTCTCAAATAATTGATTAAAACTTTAATAATATGTTTATGGGGATTTTTATTTATAATTTATCCTCAATACATAGATTACAATTTACATAGTTATAAAGTATTTATTTTATTTCTTTATATTTATGGAGAGTGCGAATTATAATGTATATGTGACAACTGACAACTAGTTAATCCAACTTGATCCAAAATTTACTTTGGACTTACTTTAAATATTTGGACTTCTAATTTTTAAATAATTGGGCAAATGAAAGTGATAACTACTCCCTCCATCCAAAAATTCATAAACATGAATTAATTATTCAAACCCCTTGTAGATTAATTCCAAATTAATTTGGAAATATATTTTAACAATAAATTTATATTGTTCATTGTTCCCGCCTCCCAGCATTGCAAGTAAATTTTGAAAGTAAAAAATTTATAACAAACTAATAGTTATAGTTTTGTTCTTCTAGAATATAATTTTATTATTAAATGATACATTTTAGATATTCTAACTTTATAATAGTAAAAATCCATTAACTATACTTAAATCAATTTATTTTAGTTTATTAATATTGTAATAAAAGTGTTATTTCTTACTTTTTAGAAATGAAATGATATATTTTTAAAATAATTTTCGTATGATAGTGAAAACTAATTATTATATAAGGAAGGCCATTTTAAAAAAAAAAATTTTCTTATTATATAATAATTATATATATATATATATATATATATATATATATATATATATATATATATATATATATATATATATATCAAATAAGAATTCGGATACTGGGATTTAAATTCGGATATCCACTATTTGCCTGATATATTTACGGTTGGTTGTTAAACGAATATGAATAGACCTATATCCGTATTCGTATCCGTTTATTTACGGATAACTTTAACCCGAATATAAAATATATCCGTTTTTAAATACGAATACGGCCCTAATTGTAACAAATAATTAATCCATTTCTCAACACTGGAGATTTTAACCAAATTTTCTTTACTAGACATCATGTATAAAAGGTATAAAGGCATCCATAAAAGTGTTAAAAAAATTAGAAAAGATACCGACAATAATTTGGCAATGTCTTACCAGCCATTGGAACACAAATGAATTGCAATCATTATACTGTACATGCTATATTCACTAGAATTTGTGTCCATCAAGGAGAGGGTAAGAAAAATATGGATTTGGGTCCAGACATTCAAATTGGGCAAGTTCATTTGAGCAATTGTATTGCATGCGTATAACAAAGAATTGCATTTGCATAATACTCCTATAATAGCAAATCCAATGGTAATGTCAAAATGGTTATAGTTATTGTTATATTTTGGCATCAAAAAGTGTTTTTTGGTGCTAAAATAGAACCCAATCTCCAGTGATTGGTTCTATTTTAGCACCAAATTATTTTAAATTTAACTAACTTTCCTTCCATCTCATGATTAATTACTATTATAATTATTATTATAATTACTATTATTGTATTATTATTATTATTAAAATTATTATTATTATTACTATTATTATTATAATTATTGTAATAAATTATTATTATTAAAATTATTACTATTATTATTATTATAATTATTGTAATAAATTATTATTATTAAAATTATTACTATTATTATTATTATCATTAGTATTATTATTATAATTATTATTAGTGTTATTATTATTTTTATTATTATTATTATTATTATTATTATTATTGTTATAGGATGACTATATTTAGAACCAAGTATAGCATTTTGCTATTTTAGAACTAATTATAAAAGTGGATTGAATTTGAGTTTTTGACATTTGGTGTTATAATTTGACTATAGAACCAATTATAGCAACCCCCTCGCCCCCCCAATTGGATTTGCTCTAACAAAGTCATCCAAAATACAACTCTCTGCTAAACAAATACAATTTGTTTTTATAAACTGCCCAAATAGACGGCTTATTTTGAACCACTTGAAATCATGATCTGAAAAATATACTAGACTAAGGAAGACAAAGTAAAGCCAAAAAAAAAAGAGAGCAGGTACTTGTTTATATATTATACAATACAACTAAACAACTGTTTTTTATATACCCCAAATTTTTTTTAAAAAAAAGTCTTTATCTGCAAAATTTTCCATTTCTGTCTGCCAAAGAGTTACTTCACAGAAACAGGTACATTGAATCCAAGGTAACAAACACCAACATGACTAGTTCCACCGGGTGTGTATAGATTCCAAGTACACCAAGACTAGTTCCTCCGGGTGTATTAACTACAAGTACAAAAACTAAATAGAAACTCCTCAATTGATTATACACAGCTATTTACCTTGCTTTCTTGTATGCACGGATATTCCAGAGCAACTGCAACTGCAACTGATTACCATGGAAGCCATTGGCTACATCATGGAATCCAGATAATAACCATAACGTCTCCTGTTAAACTCTAATAAGCTACCATAGGTCCGATCTGCAATCCCAACAAAGAGAGCTTCGGTGTCGGGGCTGAAGGATATTCCAGCAATCTCCCCAAAAAGATCGATCTCTTGCCCCTCGGTGTAATCAGACTGCCTATCATATACATGAACAAAGTCTGCTGGCTCAGCCATAGCCATAAACCGCCCATCTGAGGTAAACTTTATAGCTCTTATTGCTCCCATCCTTCCCTTGAGAACAGCCAGAGACTGGGAGAGGTTCCTTATATCCCACAACCTGCAAGTGGTGTCTTGGTTCCCAGTCGCCAAAATTCTTCCATCTGGATGCCAAGCAGAGGTGAATGAGTAGTCCAGGTGCCCATTAAGGTTGCCAAGGACCTGCAGTAAAGAGTTTATGAATCAGAATAATGTCAAGTTCCATAACCTCGAGTAAGTTGTTTAAAGTGTTAACTTAAAGGAATAACTAACCTTCCCCGATTGTGCATCGGCAATCAAGCACTCCGTACTATCCCCGAGGACAGCAAATAATTTCCCATCAGGGCTAACAGAGGTATTCTGCATAAAAATTAGCATCAAGAATATGTAAGAGAATCAAAAGACGGCTAGTCTGGCAACAGTGAACAGTGGTTTACTCGAACAGGCTTGCTTACATTTACAGACCAAGGGAAAGAGAAACAATTAAGACGAGTGAAATTCACAGCATCAAAGACTCTAACTTGAGAGTCATTGTTAGCAGTCATCACCCTGATCGAGGCACTGAAAACAAGGTAGCATAAAACAATCAATTATTATGACACAAGAACACCTTATAGTAAGCTTTCAAGACTAAGTGCTAGCAGTTTAAAAACCGAGACGGTGAGCCCTTACTCTGAATTATGGTATATATCCACTGCATTAGTTATAGCATTTTCATCTGTTGCTAACTTTGAGCAAAAGGCAACTCCAGACTGGTTTAAGTACTGCCATGAAGTGCATGTAAGAATTACTCGAATTAGGAAAATATCCAGGAAAGTAGCAATCAGCTTATTTTCTTTTTCTTGCTATCATCTTACCTTGCAAATAAGCTCCCCTTTAAATCCACCAGCAACCATTAAATTGTCTTTAACAGCCATAGTACTTATCTGCACTCGTGAGAGAGTATAGCCCAAAGAACCAGGATATTTCTGTGCAAAAGTCCGAGTTAGTTCTTTAGCATTCAGCATGACATAAGGTAATTAAACAAAACAACAAAAACCACTATAATCCATATGCTACTGACCAAAGTAGGTTCAACTGGCTTAGCAACATTAAGTACTTCTTTTCCCCTCCGGAGAAGTGAAGACCAGTGCATTACTGAGTAGTTTTGCATAAGGTATACATCATGTTTCGAGGTTGCCCACAACAGGTTCCTCAACTGCAAAAGAAATAGAAAGAAAGAGAACCGAAGGGGCATCAGTAACTACATTCAAAAGCAAGCAGAGTGCTAATCTCTATAACTTCCTTCTGCGATAAATGAAATTCCAATGAAAAAGAAATGAAATGAAATAAAAAAAGTAGTTCAATAAGCATTCAAGTTAACTACATTTAATTTATTTATTGCAAGTCATCTGTAATTCAGAATGATTCCAGAAGCAACTCCTATAAATGTCATTAATGTTAAGATGTTACTTGTTAGTTCCAATTGCTTTCAAGACCTTTTTGTTTCTTAAACTATAGCTGAGATCATTTTTCCAAATAGAGTTCATATCAAGTCTAGAGCATTGTATTGTTACCATGCACAGACCCTATCTCACCCCAAAATTGCTTCCCCAGATCACAATCCATTTTCCCAGTAAGAAGACACTTGAAGGTTCTTAGCAGGAACATCAAATAGGGATACGATGAGACGGGGATAGTCATACCATTAAAGCATTACAACCTTTCCATTAACAACGGCTAAATCAAATAAGCCCTCAAACTAGAATGTTAATATGCAACACATTCCAGCAGTATGGAACAAGGGCGTGCTATTTCCAAGTGTGGAGTTATGCTCAAGGATATTATTATTAAACATATGACATATGCAACTTATAACTATCCACACTGACAGAGCTCAGCAACTTAGAGAACATTATAAATGGCCAAGTAATGCAATTGTAGTTGCTACTATAACTGAACACATGACCCAAAAGAATATATTCACATGAAGAATTACACAAATAGGGCAAAGGGCACCAATGATAGAAGTTTCCATGAAAATGATAATAGATATAATGTCTGCTAGTAACCTATCCAAGCTAACTTACAAAATTTTACACGGTATTTAATTTTACAAGGAAGTTGTAATTCAATACGAAAAGGAACACAAAGAACCCAGTTCTCAGCAAAGTGGAATTATGCCATACGCAGGTAGGGCGACAAAAGGCAATTAAAGAGGGTAAAAAAAACTATTTATTTTATATTTATTAAAATAGAAAAGAAAAGAAAAATGAGAGAGAGAGCAGCATCAGCAATAATAACAGGCAGCAACGTTGAAACAAAACAAAAATTCAGAAAGGAATATATGGGTAGAGATGAATGTGTTGGATTATTAAAGACATGAAGGAAGAGGAAAAAAAAATTAGAAACCTAGGAAACTAGTGCCAACAAGTAAATATTTCACCAAGAGTTACCAATATCACTTGAACCAGTGAAGAAAAATAAAAGGCATCCAATAAGAAAGACGATAAAACATACGAAGACTTGGTCGCCTTAGAACTCCTATCATACCAACCAAAATCTGCAACCATTCTTATTCGACCCTAAATCCGTAGAGAAGTAAATGAACGATGATGATAATTACACCAAGTCTACAGAAGTCATATATCGGTTTTCTATTCAAGTACCATCCATAGTGATAAGTCGAGTATGATTGGAACTCCCAAAGCCAAATATGATTGAAACTCCCAAAGGATCGTAAAAAAAAATATAATTAAGCCAAATTATTAATTCAATCAAAGGTGCAAATACATTGGTGACAATTGTGTCAAACAATGATATTAGGAAGTAGATCAGACATACGACAAGGATTTAAACTGTTCCAAAACGATAATAGAAGTAGATCACAGAAACAATAATAAAGGGTAAGAGTGAACTTTTGCAATTGTATGTTTGTGCAACACCTGCATCCCTGATCCTCAAATAGTTCTCCCTCCGTCTCACAAAAAGAGAACTATTTTGACTTTTTCAAGCCATTCACAAAATCATAAACTTTAAAATTGATGTAGTTTGTACTTTTTGTAAACAAAATATTTTTGTGATTAGCAGTACTATATAGATAGTTTATAGTTATTACGATTATAAAGAGTAAAAATAGATGAATTATATCAATTTTGAATTATAGGATTTTCGCAAATTGACTTTAAAAAGTTAAATGGGGCTCTTTTTGTGGAACGGAGATAGTATATAAGCAAGGATATGAATTATAACAAGCCTGGAGAGCCTGACACAAATATTATAAATACAGAAAGTGCTACAGAGGCCTCTTAAATGCTCGAATCCCTATCATACCATATGAGCAACGTCGTTACAGCGCCAGCCGCTCAGATACAACTCCACCTGCTTCTATGGCTGAAATAGAGATAAAATAGCAATCCCAAAGTGCCACAGTTGTTAATTTATAAAGCCAGATTGAACAATAACTAAGGGGAAAATAATTATCTCCCATTTACATAGGTCAATAGTTTTGGTACAAACAATTCAAGTTGCAGGCTCATCAGTTCGGTAATCTAGGAACTAACTAAGCCACTCAAAACAACGAGCAAAAACATACATGATTACAATAGGCTGAAACCTAAGATTCTTCTCTTTAAAAATGAATGCCTATAAAAAGATAAATATAACAAACACTTGAAGCTAATTCAAATATGTAAATGCTACCGAAGATCATTGGCCCGAGTGGTATGATCCAACCCATGTTAACCATGAGGTTGGGGGTTCGAGTTGTGTGGTGTGCGTGTGTTCAAATTAGCAAAAAAAAATGTAAATGCTGCATTCACAAGATCCATATGATTAGCCAAGGAATAGTCGTATAGCCTACATGTCACAGCAGGCATTCAGCACAAAGTTATTTTATAACAAACAAAATTTAAGTACTAACCCTACAGTTCATTACAGAGTAAATAAAAAAATTGATCTCTTTACTAAGCTTTAGCTTTGTCTAATCACTGGTCCATGTGAAGACTGTTACATACCAACGTTTGAAAAAAAGAACACGTACACAAATTTTGTACAACGTCCGTTCAGAAATAATACTCATGGTTTTTCTTCAAATATTAAGGTTTTACACATGCATAAATTTTTAAGTAATTATTTTCTAATAATATGTTTTAATCCTTAAGTTTAGTATTGAAAATAAACTATCCGATTATGTCTAAGCGTATCAAAATGCATACATTTTACATTCGTATATATATATATATATATATATATATATATTATATATATATATATATATATAGTATTGAAAATAAACAAAAATCAACAAAATAGAAGGACTACCATTTCTAGACAAGAGGGAGTATAGTTTCAATTATGCTGAGATCTTAGTGCTATGTTGTTGTCCCCAAAATATTTCAATGTTGAAACAAGGCAGAAGACATCAAGAGTTAGAATGATGATTCTGGGTGTAAACGGTTATGGTTTTCCACCAAAACATAATTGAACAAACTCTCTATTTCAACCGAGTAATTGGAAAGATAAACACACTAAGGAAAAGATCAAAGGCAGAAGACAGCATGAGACTGTGACAACAGACAGCATGATGTTTAACCACATGCCATCTTGTGGCCCATCTCCAATGACACATTTGAAACTGGAAGTGTTTACCTCTCTGAAAGAAAAAGAAAAAGAGAAGTGAAACAACAAAAGACAAAGCACCAGTATAATGATAAATACGATAATGATAAACATGAAGATGATGAGTCGATGATGCATGAAGATGATGAGTCGATGATGGTGACGATGAACTTATGAAAGACACTTAACATATTGCTTTGCCAACAAACTTATCAAACATTCAGAAATACATGCATCTTGGGGACGCATGACTACGTCTACATGATTGTCAGCACATAGAACAACAATCTGTCGAGTAAAGAATTAATCTAAGAAAAATAAAATTCAGAAGGTACACTTAGCCACTTAGTTCACCAATAAAATGCATTTATTAAGAAAGCTAAGTCATACCCTCACCCTTTAGCCTTTCAAATCCATAACTTGGAATAATAAAAATGCTCAGCTGTTGATAACCAACTCGCACGCATTCAAGATTGTACCTTCCAAGTAAAGATCTTGTAATGTAACTAAAATTCATGCGACACTTGGCAAGTGTATAATCTGCACAAAAAATGATTCAGTGAATACAAGACCCGGCTCAATGCTACTTGAACCGGGTATAACATAATAATTAATTGACTAGCTCATACAAACGATGGAGAAGGTTAGTACCAGAGAAGCTGTTGCTAACAGTACCATAATAGGTTGAAAGCAACAATATAAATTTGGCAATATTAACCTACATCTCCTGAACTCTAATATATTAACATACACAAAAAGTCTATAATGGGAGTCCTAACATCTCTTTGATAATTGAATTGAGTTATAAATAATAATTACCAGCCTGGATACTGTAAGAAGGTTCCTGACAAGGAAGTCTCTACCATAGTTTAACATGGAAGATTCTCCAGCTTAAATTAGTGTGTACCAGTTAGGCATATTATCAATGACGCAAATGATAGGGAGTTTAGGATTGAGCCAGTACTTTTAAACTTCATAATTTCCATAGAAGGATTCAAGAGTAAAGTGTCACAATCATCACAAACGATATAATCCATAGGAGCATCAATAATACAAGACAACTGTGAAACCACAATTACGAGATGTGTATAATTAAATCTAAAATAATCATTAAGAAAAAAATTCAAAACTATAACAGGAGTTAGTACCACTAAAAGAACACTCCAGTCTCCAAAAACTACAGCGTGCTTTCATTTAAGCAGCCACTAGAAAGAGTAAGAATGCCAAAATGGTTGAAGAATTTGGTAGAAATGTCAAATCAAATGTTCATCTAATTAATTCATTGAATACTCTGGCCATTTTGCTTAGAAATTGTTTTGAAAAGGAAAAAGGAGAGAAAAAAAAAGTGACATTAAAGTGCTACTAGGTAAGATAAGAACCCAAGAAATTGTATATTACCAAACCATTCTACTTTTCATAAGTAACCAAACTAAGTATAAATATAATCATCAAGCAAAAAGAATTTTCTTGATGGAAACTAAAGATCTAATCAGTTGAGAGTTCGCTACCTGGAAATGCACAATTGTTGACTTGACAAGCCTTGTATTGAACTGGAAGTCATAGAAGTTGTGGCCCTTCTCTACTCGCTTGCACTCCTGCCAACAAAATGACGATTCTAAGAATTACTGATGAGTGAAGGTCGTTGAAGGCCTATCACTGCTTCTCAAAAATGAAAAATAGGTCTAACTCTTTATTTCTTGGCTCATACTAGGAATTGTCAATTTTAAATACAAGAATGTAATCAATCAACTTACGGTGAATTTGCACCAATAATTTAGTTTTCGCTGAAAAGTGATCCAAGGATTTTAATAGATTTAGGAGTTAAATAGAGTTAATGTGTCATATTACTGATATAACCAAGCAAGCATACCAATAAAGCATATCAATTTACTCAAATTTTATAAACACTCATCTGTCCACATAAGAAAGTCATGTTTGGTGGTTGCACGCAAAGTAAATTGGTCAATCCTACTTTACCAAATTTTAACTATATTGAAAGTTCAACAATACCCCCCACAGTAATATAGACATATATGCTTACTATGATAGCACCCACCCAGAAGCTTTTCCCACACATAAAGTTTAGTCTTATTGCGCTATTGTTTCATTCCTCTTTGAAAAGATGAACACCATTTTGGGATAAAATAGAACTCCACTGTGACATTAGTGAGAGTAAGAAAAATAAGTAATGAAGATAAATGGCTGAATATGTAAGATTCAAGGTTCCTTGTTTTTAATCCCGTGCCTTGAAAGACTAATAAATTCATTAACTACATTTGCATCCAAAACCATATATTAAAAACAAATACCACTCAGAAGTGTAGTTATCTCTACAAAGTTTTTAAGAGAAAAAACAAACCTTTTCAAGCTCTCCGCGAGGGCGAGAGAGGTTCTCGTAATTTCTGTATTGATTCAATCTCGTTTCCCGGTACTTGTCTCTGGTGAAATTAAGTCTCTCCCAAGGGATTCCCTGAATATCTTTGCCATTTCTAGCTTCCAAGGCTGATGTATCTGTCTTCGGTTTTCTCTGTTAACCCCCAAAATATCAATCAAAAATTTATGTCTATTAATCAAGCGTACTTAAAGATTCTAGAAAAAACCTCAATATCATATAATACACGGCCCAATTAATTAACTAAGAGTTTTACCAGCTCAAACTCGTCCTCAAAATCTGACTCCAACTCATCTACGACACTGTTGCTATGAGAGGAGTCAGTGTCCTCCAAAGGGGTATTGTCTTCAAAATCCGTTGTGTTGTAATAATCATCAACCATGTACTCAAGCTCATGGTTCTGAAACTGAGTCATATTCCTACAATTTTACTAACAATAAATAACTGAAGATAAAAAAAATTTAATATATTACTCCCTCTATTCCAAAAAAACACAAGTGTCATCTCGACTTTTGGAAGTCAATTGGTGAAATCCTAAAATTTTAAATTAATGGTTTGCTATAATTACAACTGTATTAACTAAAATCAAATAAACTCATGTATTCTGAATTTCAGATTTTTAAAATTATACAAATTGACTTCAAAAGAAATTTGGACATTTTTTTTAACAGAGGTAGTATAACCAAAAAAAAATGTCTGCCTTAATGTTGAGTGAAGCTATTAACCAGGAGAAAATAGAATAACATAAACAAATCGAACAGAACAGAAATCCAATTTCTAAATTAATAAAAGAAGGCAACTGCGCAATATGTGACTCGCAAACAAAGAGAAGAAAAGCAGAGGCAAATTCCTCCATTAATACAAATGATAAAATTCATAGCAATTATAGCTATTCATTTAGCTCCAGAGAAATAAACAGACTAGCAATTATAGCTAAATGAACAATTTAATCCATAAAAAAACAAATAAATTGAAAACAGACTGAGAATTTAATATATAAAGGTGATTACCTCCAAATTTGGAAACCAACACCTCAAAAACTAGAGCGTGGAAATTTTTGTCCTTTCCTGTGGGCACAAAGAACCTGTGAATTTTGTAGGGGTTTCCGGTTGATGATTTTTGGAATAATACAGAAGGTTGATGGAAAGAGAGAAAATAAATTAGGTTTGGCGAAAATTTAAGCAAATGCGTTTTTGTGTAGTACTGTAATTTTTATAGCGTGGCGGACCCGGAGTTTTTTATAAAATCGCTTTCCTGTGGGCTCCAGATAACGGAAATTCAACGTCTGGTCTGCTTTAATCCGGTTTTTTATCACCATATTTAATGATTCCTGGTATAAAATAAAATTTTATTATTAAGTTACTTAGTCAAGTACGGTTTTGAATTGAGTTCAAATAGTCTGAATTTTTTGAATGAATATGATTCGAATATTAATATAAAATTATAATTTAAAAAAATTTGAGTAATTTATCGAATTTTAAAATTTGCTTATATTTGAATTATTTTTATTTCAAGTCGAGTTTGAATCAAATTTTTACTCGAACGATTACGAATCAAGCCCGAACTGTTTGCTCATTTTACCATCTTAGTTTCAGTTATAGGCTCTAATTATCATAAAAAAATATAATTAAGACTTTTATAAAATTTAGGGACAAAATAAAATATATGAAGAATAGAACTATAGTTAAATATAATTTTTAAGGAAAATGAAGAATTATGATATAATTTGAGGAGAGCAATTATTTTCTCTAATCTCTTTTATAAGTCAATTGGTATGAATTGTAAGTTGACTTGAAACAATATCAATCTCTCTATTCATATGTATGACACGAGTAAAATACATCGACATTCCTGTAAATAATTATAATAATAATAATTATTATAATAATAATAATTATAATAATTATAATAATCTCTCAGGATTTTGGCAAATTCAAATTAGAGAACAGAATACTTATAAAACTGCTTTTACAGTACCTTTTGGTCACTACGAATGGAATGTTCTCCCATTTGGAGTTAAAAATGGACCTTCAGAATTCCAGCACATCATGAATGATATTTTTAACCCTTTACTCAAATTTATTATCTCATGTTATATTGATGATGTTTTAATTTTCTTCATCTATTGAATAACATATAAAACATTTAAATATTTTTAAAAATGTTATCATAAAAAAATAGTTTGGTAGTTTCGCTTTAAAATGAAACTTTTCCAAACAAAGATCGATTTTGGACATAATATTTCTAATGGAACTATTATCCCAATTGATAGATGTATTGAATTTGCATCTAAATTTCTGAATGAAATTAAAGATATTAATCAACTACAGAGATTTTTGGGAAGTTTAAATTATATTCGTGATTACTATCCAAATCTTTTCCAAGATGCTTCTATCCTCAGATACTCGCTTTCTTCGAAAAATCCTTCACCTTGGATCAAAGAACATACTTGATGCGATGAAAAAATTAAATCTAGAGTTAAACAGTTACCTTGTTTATCCTTACCTAATCCCGAATGGAAAAAGATCGTTCGCAATCGATGCTTCCAATACAGGATATATGGTGGTATTTTAAAACAATTTAATCCTAACAAGAATAAAGAAGATCTTATTCGCTTTACTTCGTGAACTTGGAAAGGACCTTCTTTAAATTATCCTACTATTAAAAAAGAATGCCTTTCAATTGTCAAATGTGTTTTAAAATTTCAGGATGATCTTTTGAATCAGCACTTTTTAATTAGAGTTGATTGTTCAGTTGCAAAGCAAATCTTTAAAAAAGATGTTCAAAATTTAGCATCCAAATGATATTTGCTATTTGGCAAAGTATTTTATCGAAGATTTGACTTTGATATTGAGTATATCAAAGGAAAAATGTAACTCTTTACCTGATTTTCTAACCGGAGAATATTTGCGGAAATGACCAAGAGAGGTCGTGTCATGGCCAATCTGGCCGAAGCGAAGCAATCAGATTATACGAGAATTTCCTAGTCTAAATACTCAATCCAAAGAATTCTTCTGGCTTCTTCTAGTCACCAACGATAAAGATATTCTTTTACTACCCTAACAAAGATATTCCAAATAAAATGTGGAAGAAAGCAAGATTGGTTATTGAATGTAATGATGAAAAATGGATGAAAGATCCAATGGGAGATCAAGGGACGTTATTTAACGACTCAACAGCCTCCTCCCCGCTTTAACCAAGATCGATATGTGTATGAAAGCATTATTATTGAACAAAGATCTATGGACATTAAGCATACGCTTCATGATCCATCTAAACCAACTAACCCAATTCAATACAAGAAACCAATCGCCAAGAGTATCATGCCTCTTGCTAATTGGGGTATTAATCCTCATACCACCGTCATCGTTGATTCGATCCATACACAACGTAAACCGAGATACAACTATTGGGATTATATTGATTCCTTTACGCATGTATTCTATTACCGTAATCCTATCCGTAACCATTCCCGGTTTATCCAGATCCGTCTCGATGTTTTAAAAATGAAATTCTAACCGGTTTTTCGTTTGGTGGGATAAGCTTGGAATTACTATAGAAACTCTACCGAATCTATTCAAACAAAGATTCAAAGAATGGCAAGTTGCCTATGCCCATATACCAAAATAAAGAATTATCTATGCAGTAAACCGTTTGCCCATTTCATAATCCGTTTTGGAATTCCTTGGATTTGGAAGTGGGATTTTCAGTGTGATTATCAGAATAAAATCCCTCGCTTAAAAAGAGTATTTTTTACCACGTGGTGGGATAAAGGTCTTAATCCCACGTTACCAGAACTTTTGAAATCCATACAAAACCATACCCAGGCCTGCTTGGATGTTATCCCTCAAAGCCTACCAGCACCATCATCAGTTAATCCTTTTGTCAAGATTCAAACTGATTTAAAATAGAAATTTCCAAATCTGAAACAGAATTAATAGTCAAGACCATGGACTATATGAAAATCCAATTCGTACAATCATTTACACAAGACGACAGTTCCATGAAAACTGTTAGCGATAATGAAGATTCTGAACAGGATGACAATGAATTCAATGTCTTAGCTGGAGAAAGTCAGGAACCGGAGCCTACGATGGGAGACTTTTGGGACTCTCTCACTTCCATGATTTCAGAAAAAATGGAACAAGACAAGAAAGGAAAAGGAAAAGCATAAAGCTATCCTCCATTACAGTATCAATAATTAGAAAAGGACAACCATAGTAACTCCACTATCAAAAAGTAGCAGCCAGCTGTCCTCTATCATTAGAAGACGCCAACCAGCTGTAATCCACTCATCCGACAACTTGTCTCATGCCCTCCACTTCCCACGACTGAGATTCAAAGAAGAAAAGATAAGGACTGCCAACCGACTCCACTACCCAGGACACGCCAGATCCTTTCTTATCTTCTCACTTGTATAAATTGGGAGACCTCACCCATTGTTGAGGCAGAACTTTTCTTAGAATTTTCTTTACACTTTTCCGTTGTACTCTCTCTCTCTTGTAAGATATTCAAATATATATAATATCTTGAAGTTTGAAGATATCCTGGCTCTTCTGTAAGTTTTAATTATTGCTTCTGTTAATTACTATGTTTCCTTACTTGAAATTTTAGATTATCATACTCAAAACAGTAATCGTTATCTAACAGCATATCAGACTTCAATAGATACTCATAATCGTTCTTATTTCTTAGAACAATTTCATAAATCTGAACAATTTATTATTTTAACAAAAACCGCTATACAGGAAGAGAACTGTCGGCTCATAGTTTTGGGTAGACCCCCAAACCAACAGTAACTTTATGAGATCATATATGTGATAATTTATTTGTTAATATATATTTAATATGCTTTTAAAACATTCATGCCATTCTATTAATTAAATCAGTATGAGTTAATGTTTGGTTAAGTGGGACGTCCACCCAAGTCGCGTTTAGGACTTTGCTTTAAGCCGTGTTATGGCGTGGTGGCTTTTATCCTTTGTAAATCGTTGATGATGCACGTGCTTGATCGAGCTTTTCTCCCGATCCTGCGTTTAATTGGTATCGAGCCATGTTTAGTTTATTAACATATTAATGAATATATTACTTATAAATTACACATATATGGTCACCCTTAAAAATATGACCGATTTTTAACCTTTCTTTCAATCAGTAGCTAATGCTTCAAGTTCCACCGTGTGGCAACCAACTTATTGCCTATCGTGATGTAAATGAAGCCCTAGATAAATGGACTATTCCTAAAATCAAACCATAAACAATTTATAAAATTGGAACCTTTGATTTTATCAAGAAAAAGAATAATAAAACCTTTGAGCATGTTTGTTCCTTTACGTAATAATGATGAAATTTTATATTTATTGCATATCAAGACTTATACCCTTTCTCGCAAAAAATATAAATATGTTCACATTGACTTGTCCAAGTAGCTTTTAAACCTTTGACTTTACTTGGCCAAAATACCAAAGATTCAAAGGTACACTTAGAGATGGTAGGTGTCTTAACTCGAAAGCCTCTCTTATGGGAGCTATTGAAACTAGCCTTGCCATGGACCAAAGATACTTTTAATATCTATCCGAATTTAAGTATTGCCCTAACCGATAATAATCATTAAAAGTCTTAGAAATGAGAATTATATCTCACGGTTATGAATACCTACCTGGATCCCCTCCTTTTGCCATCTTGTTCCGTATACATCTTAAAGTTTTAACAACTTTAAATCCCTATATCAGAAAACAAAGCCAACAAGGACATACTGTCCTTATTGATACTAACCTCTTTAGTAGTTAAGTGGCTATTCCCAGAATGATCCCTTGGGAAGAAATTACTTTCCCAAAACAATGGCAAATTACTAATGTCATTCCTACCAGACCTATAATTAGACAAAATATTGAAGATGTTATCCAGACCAGTAATGGAAATGTTTATTTAAAATTTCAAAGACTTTTTAACCGAAGTCGATCTATAAAAAATATTTCTTACAATGTTGATTTTCCTGAATCGTCTAGACAATTTGTGTCCACCCTTTAGAATCTGTTTATCAAGAGTCTAAAATCCCAAAGAATGAGTCTCATCAAAAATGAAGACGTTGTTAGAGGAATTCATATTTCGAAAATCAAATACCTCATGGTATTTATGAGGCTACTCTCAAAACAAAAGACCTTACAAAATTCAACCGCTAGTGATATGAATTTTGAGTGTTAAATGGATTTTCTCCAAATAGTAAAATTAGCGAATGTTTAAATCGAGAGTTCATGCAGGGATAAATACCGAATTTTTAGAAATTGGTATTTTAAAATCATGATAATGATAAGTTAGCAGAAATTAAAGTTAATTATTATGCTTATCTGAATAATAACCAGTGTATATTATCATTTGTTAAATGGTATTATGATTTTGTCTTAAAATCAGATTTTTATACTGAAAGTCAATTAAATGTATTAACTGGAATTCAGAAAGATTGGATTACCACAAATGGTAATATTATTCAGTCTATTCATCCCCCTCCTAAGTCTCTTAAACTTAGCTCGGGAAATGAAAATTTAAAGCCCTTGGTTATTAATCCGTATGTTGATATTTCTGAAGTTTCTCATCAACAAGAAGATGTTAAGATTAAAGACATTTTGCCCTTGTCTAAACAGAATAATTATACTAATCTATTCCTTCAAACTGTAGAAAAACAGTTAACCAGGATTGAAGAGCAAATAAATCATATTAATGATAATTGCCAAATTGTCCCTCAAAAAATTGACCTTCAACCCGCAACTATAAAACCACCTTTAGAAGTTAGTAATTTTAAAATGAAATCTTCTAAAAATAGTGATAATTTTATTGATAATCTTTTAAATAAAATGAAAGATTTAAAACTCACACCCGCATCCTCATCCCAAATTTCGATATGATGTCTCGACAACCTTCCTCTCATACCCGATAATAGTAATCTCGATAATGAAGAAGATGATTCCGATATTTCCCTATTAATATTTTTGAAATCCGTAATAATTTTCGAGATGCAAAATATTAATAAAACTACTATATAGCCGAAAAGCCTATTAATAGAATGACTTTATCCGGACCCAAAGAGGGTATTACTATCCCGCACCTACTCCTCGTGATATTCTCAGATGAAGAAGACTTTCTTCATTCCCGGAAGTCTTACCATGGTAAGACCATCTATGAATGGAATATCGATGGTAAAATGTAATATCAAAATTTTGAAACTATCCATCATATCTTAATGTATGCAACGATCAAGAAAGCAGAATGAAAACACGTACCATCGATCGCTGTTTCTTAGTTAATGGTTTTCTTGGCATTCTTAAAGGATGGTGGGATAATGTACTCACCGATAACCAAAGAACCGAAATCCTTCAATCCTATAAGAATGATATCGACCCTATTACTAAACTTGAAACCGTAAGAGAAGATGCTTGTTACACCTTAGTTCAAGCTATCGCTCACCATTTTGTAGGACCAGAGACGGTCAAATCTGGAGTAAGTAGAGAACTCTTCTACAAACCTTCGTTGCCCATCCTTAACCCATTTTAGATGGTATAAAGATGTCTTTTTAATGAAAGTCATGCAAAGAGCGGATGCTAAACGAGTGAACATTGGAAAGCCAAATTTGTAGATGGCCTTCCTACTTTCTTTCTGAAGAGAAAGTTCAAAAAAACTTAGAGATAAACATGACCGTATATGAGTATACCTTATGACCAAAGTATTCTTATGGCCATCTTATTTCAAGAATTATCGAAGAGGATTATCATTATGTAATGATATGAAACTTCAACAATTAATGAAAAAAGCGAATCTCACCAAAAGACATGAGATAGGAGAATTTTGCGATCAATTCTCTTATGACACAAAATTACAGTATCCTCAGAAAGCTAAAAAATAGCAAAGTTCTAAACCTTCCAAATCTTACCGAAAACGTTCTTCTACGAAATCATCAAAAACCAAAACCCCTGAAAAATCTTCCAGGAAAAGAAAGAGTAGCAGAAAGAAAGATAAATCTAAAATTCAATGTTACAAATGTGGGAAAACAGGACACTTTGCTAATAAATGCAATTCAAAATTAAAACAAAAGCTTAATGAATTATCCCTTGATGAGGAAATTCAACAGCAAATCCTTAATTGTTTGTCTAATAATAACTCCGAGTCCAGCTCAGATAATGATCTAGCTGAAGTCTATTCAGAATCGGATAATAATTCTGACAACGAACAATGTCAAACTCAGATTATATTAATAAGCATGTGTACGACTCTGAAGCTTAATTCTTTGAAAGCTATCGTCGAGATGAATGGTTTAGATATTGGAGGTCCCAGTATCAATGTCTTAACTGACCACCAAAAATCCCTTCTAGACCTCGTAGAATGTAGTTAAAGATCCGGAGATCAAATTAAAATTTTTGGAAATCATTATAAAACATGTATATCAAGACACACAGAAGATCCCAAATAATTAATAAATGAAATTAATTTCCTCTAATTATTATTTTGAAATAGTAAGGGTTGATGTGATTAATGTGGATGATTACATACGGTAAAATACATAAATATTTCAAAATATGCAAGTGGTTATAAAATATTCATTGTTGTTGCTTCTGAATATTCGTTTGGTCGTGGAATATTCGTCTTTGTCGGGGAATATTAAATGACGACGACGCACATGTATGTGGGCCCCATAACGAAAAAGCGATTGGAGGAAGAAAATGACAAATATAAGTTGTTTAAAAATAACGGCGTGGTTATTCTTACCGCTTTACCTTTGTTGGAATACCCGGTGGTTAAAACACAAAAGATGTCTGCGTTGTTGAATCAGTAGCACGGTATTGCACCAATTATTGACTCTTACGTAAGAAGAAGCACTACTCAATAATGGTTACGAAATTATTTATTCGGTTTTTATTTTATTGATTCAATAATTGCTGCGTTGATATTTTATATTATTTTGTTGTTTTAATAATTGTCATTACACGATATTTTTCATTGTCGAAACAATAATTCATATTATCTCGAATAATATTATTAGATAACATTATTGGCAATGTCTAGAAAGTTCATCTAAGGAGAGGTTTGGTCACCTAATCATACGCCAAGATGAGGAGAAATTCTTATTGAAAGCCCCTCTTTCTTGAGGCTGCTTTCGGTTGTCAATATTGTGATTCAATAATATTATTTGTGAATAATTAATTATTGATTCATATGATGAGGAAAATATTGATTTTATGTGGATATAGATGGAGAAAATTTTTATAGTGACAATTGTTGAAAATTAATATTTTATCTTTTTCTCGATAAAATAATTCATTTAAATATATTATTTTAATAATATATTAACGATGATATTTTTACGATGAATGTGGGATATATGAGTATATGTGGAGGAGGAGTATTTTTGTTACCAAAATGTTTAAAACATGTTAAACATGCTCAATTGACCCCATTTATTGAATGAAATTTGATTATAGCACTATAAAATTTCCCATTTGTGGATTTCACCAATTTACATTTGGAATTTGGAAAAACTTTCTTCCGCAAAGTTGTAGAGAATTGAATTTCCTATAAAAACTCTTAAGATTTGAATTTACTTGATAAAAGGGATATTTATTATGAATTATTGAAGTTTGAGTTCAAATAATTGATTTTTGGAAGTTTTAAATATTTATATTAACAAAAACGTTTTTTACATTTGCAAGCCTCATTAATCACATGTTAAGTTGTTTGAAATCGGAAGTCTAGTGGGCGTATGGAAAATTTTAATATATATTAATATTATATTAAATTTTACGCTTTGATGTTCTAAGCAATTTCCTATAAATAGGTGCTTAGGTTAGAATTGAAAATCACACCGAAATCTAAATTTTCTCTCTATATTATCGGCGTATTCTTGTGAGTATTTTGAGTATACTTTGAGTATTGCTATACTGGTGAAAGTTCAAGATATAGTCTATATCCGATATTCCAATTAAAATCTTGATCTTTTCGAGGTAAGGGATATTTTTTTTTTTCGTAATGATATTATTTCTTCAATATCATTATCTTTGAAATATTGATCCAAGTTTTATCAAATTTGGAGCGTTTGGTGTCTGAGTTACTATTCACGTGATCGACACTATTCACGATATCTGACCTTATTCACGAATCTGGCCTTTATTCATCGAAAAATGAAAATTTTCTTTTAAGTCAAAATATCTATTGTGGATACTAGCTTTGATTGTATCCATGTTTTGATCATTCTTGAATTTTACACCACTATGATTATTTTTGAGGTATTTTTGGGCGTGGATAAAACAAAGTACTTAATCCTTAATCCTTAATCCTTGTCATTTTGTTTCAATTTGGATTCGTTTCTTTAAAAAATATTTTCATCATCCTCGGTCTTAAATGATGATATTATTGAATATCTTTGGCTTCAGAGTGCAAAGATGAATGATTTATGATGAATATCTTTGGCTTTGTAGTGCAAAGATGAATGATTTCGATGAATATCTTTGGCCGTAGTGCAAAAGATGAGCAGTGTTTAGATGAACATGACCAATCGTGTGAATGTCCTTGGCACATAGTGCAAGGATGAATATTTGATCTCGAGATATATATTGATTGATGTTACAGGGATAAAAATAGGCGATGAACTTTAAAATTCATACATAGAAGATAGTAGTTTGCATTCTCTACTTAACTCTTCTAATGAATTATTATTTCATTGCGAATATTGATTTAAAACTTGTTGTCTATTGTATTCTATTATATTTTTCCTGTTGAAGACTAACGATAATTTTGTTGTATATTATCTTAGTCATAATATTCTTTTTTGGGCTAGTCGAGCTCACCCTTTTCCTTTTTGTTCCATTTTCTTCTCTCGGGAGGCGAGAATATAAGGCGAGTACGAGTCGGGGTATGGAATGAAAGTTCTAGGGAGAGTTGTTTAGTAGTCCTCACCCATTGTTGTAAAATAATGTACCAATAATTATGATGAGGATTTATTTATATGTGGATATTGTTTAGATGGCAATATCTCGTATTTAAACTCACGAGTTTTACTATTGTAGAATAATAAAGTTGTAGTTGTTTACATGCACTGTATTGACAACTCAGAATGGGGGATGTAGACCTATTTTGGGGGTGTCACAACACCCTTCCTATTAACCAGTACAGTATGAAAGAGGTTATGAAACGTATTCAGAACGTTTCTACCTTTGAGAAGCCAACTACAATCCAGGATCTAAAAAATGAAATAAATATTTTAAAATCTGAAATAAAACAATTACAGAATAATAATATTATTATCTTTCAAGATTTAACCAATATCAAAAATAAGTTAAATCACAAACAGGATAATATAGAATCCTCCAAACAACCAGAATCCTTTGATAAACCATAATCCTCTGAACAGTATTTAATGTTAATGAATCAAGTAGTCTTCCAGAAATGGTATATTAGAATTACTTTTATTATTAAACCAGACTTTATTATCAAAGACGCCATTACCCTAATTGATAGTGGTGCTGATATGAACTGTATCCAGGAAGGACTTATCCCTACCAAATACTTTCAGAAGACCACTCAATCTTTAACTAGTGCAAGCGGAAATACTATGAATATAAAATATAAAATTCCTGAAGCCTTAA